>JACSYO010000880.1:1840000-2440000 GCA_016806645.1 Ophiodon elongatus | reverse complement strand
ATCTTGACCAATGCAGTTATTGACATGAACCTACCAAAGAATAATCCGGCAAAAATGGCAACACTTAACTATTAAAGAAAATAAAGGGTTACAATCACAGAATATAGCATACAGAATGTGTAAATCTGCAGAGACAAAAAAGAAAAATATAATACATTACCAATTTGATCATGATTGTAGAAACTGGACGTTTAAAACGGTAAGGAAAGTTGTTTGCATTTAGGATTATAAATATAATTGTGCATTTTCAAAATAAGGTCTCAAGAGGTGGATGAAATAATATGAACATTCATTCATAAGTTTCAAATTTAGTCACTTTATTTAACATCTAAATTGTAACTACATTTTCATTTCAACATAAATTCACAATTAATAAAATAAGAGTATCTATGAAATTACATGAAATTCTAAAACTCAAGTTCATAAGAGACACTATGTTACCTTTCTCTGCAAAAACAAAAGCGTCTCCGCCACAGGACCTCTTAGCTGAACAGCTTGGTAGTGTGAACCTGAGTGTGGCTGAATAAGCCTCTGCACTTAGACACAGTTTTGGAAGCTATTTAAATACTCTAACTGGTGAACCTTCACGCTTACAGGAATTACGTGCTGCAGACCACACCCAAAGACTGCATTAAACAATGCAACATAAAAGTAACTGAGCAAGATATGTTGCACAATAATAATTATCACCTGTGGGAGGGTTGAGAAAACAATGAGAAAAATGTTTTTGGCGATAAGGTGTGTAACTCCACCATTCTTCTCTGGTCACCTTAATGCTTCGATGCATATCTGTGTCACACTAACAGATTCAAATAATATGAGTTGTATATCTATACACTAGGTGTGGCAGCACATCACACTGACTATTATCCTGCAGGCTTCTTCCTAATATTCTCCTTCTTCCGGTGTGTAATGCACGGAATATTCAGACCCAGAGTGATGAGGTCACCGCTAGAGTGAAGAGGAGCTTCGAAAATATTCTGTGATTTTTTTCAAACGACTTGCTCTCATTCCCTCAATTTTTACTCTTCAGACACCATTTTAGGTCAAAACATAGGAAATGATGTGCTGGTCGTAGACATGTCTCTATGGAATCCAACAGACTTCAACAATGTGTGCATGTCACCTCCAATACAGGGATGAGAAGAGTAACAGCTCCAAATTTTTAAGTTCCCTCATAGTCACATTTTAAACACCACAAATTATATAAACACATTCGGCAGAGTCTTTCCTCTGTTGATAATAATATTTTGATGATTTGACTCATGGTTTTTGCTTTAGAAGCAGGGCTTTGACAGATGGTTTTGTAGAAAATCCACTGCTAGTTTTAAATTATAGTCTGCCCCTTCACCCTGGTGCCTCAATCACCATGGTAACCAGTGACATACAAACGCAGCGTGTGTGTGTCACCTATGAATCTCTAAAAAGTGATAGCTCCTCTCAAGTTAAAGACTATCACAAATACAGAAATGACAGGAGCGATAACTCTCGTCATTTCGAAGAGTATTAATCTCAAATACTGAAATGAGAGAAGCGATATCGCAAATGAACCCCAATGATACATCTTACTTCTGGTAATGTTGGCGTATATATTGTAAGGTCTTTGGGCAGTAGCAGCCACACTGTCAAAATGTCTTTCAAAATGTTCTAGTCTTCTTTTGTTATTCATGTATCTCTGTATTAGTGCATGTGTCATCTGAAGCTTGTCAGTTCAGATAGATTTAAATGTTCTATTTGAGAGAAAGCAATGGAATTGTGCTTAGAGTTTAGCGGCCTTGAGCCTTTTTGTTGATACGTGAGCATGAAGTTTTCCGAAAGTTCCAATTTTGTTTGTATGTTTGTCTGTAATAGAGAAAAACTATAATACGACATATTTTTCTGGGAATGTCCTCACAGACACCTAGTTTGTAATCCAGCAAATGTATAAATATTAAATCAGTTTTGACTTTTACTTTCATCAGTGGCCCATATGCTCAATCACCATTGTGTTACCTCCATCTGTGATTGGTGGTTATTTAACAGACATTTAATTAAACTAAAATCTTCAAGAAAAATAAAAAAAAAAAACAATCTCTGCCAGGAATCTTTGACACAGCAAAAGTCAAATTACACATTACCTTTTTAGAGAAGACACACAAGTTACTGTAATGTAAGGGTTAGTTTACAAAAATCATGAATGGATTATCAACAGGCGTGCAGTCAACGGTTTTCATCTTATTTTGTATTAAGTAATTAAGATTTTAAGGTCTATGTATTAGCCAGAGTTATGGAGGAAATTTGAGGGCAAACCAGCTGTGAACGCAACACTGACGCATCATCACCTTTTCAGTAGATATGTTGAGCTTGTTAGCAAAAAGTTCCATATTCACACACAGCAATATTAGCTTTCATTTGGAGCAATGTTTGTGTACACCTGATCAATGTGTGTGTGTGTGTGTGTGTGTGTGTGTGTGTGTGTGTGTGTGTGTGTGTGTGTGTGTGTGTGCGCGCGTGTGTGAGAGAGAGAGAGAGATTCTAAACTCTAAAACATTCAATGAAATATGGAAAAATAAATTTGACTAATTCAACTCTGTAATCCCAGATTTCAAAGAGTTTAACGACCTCTTAATGACTTCTCAAAAATGTAATTGAATTGAATTGAGAGAGAGAAATGGATAGATAGATAGATAGATAGATAGATAGATAGATAGATAGATAGATAGATAGATAGATAGATAGATAGATAGATAGATAGATAGATAGATAGATAGATAGACATCGACTGAAAAAGGCTTTAGACAGCTTAGCTGGAGCTTTGAGGATATGAACATGTACTACCGGAGCAGTTACCCTCTTGTCCTTAACAGAACGGTGTGTGACAGCTGAAATTGCAAAGCGAATGACATAATCCAGACAGAAACTTGGCTGCCTCTTGCAGTTAAAGGCAGCTGTCACGCCATCTCTGCAATTATAAAAGGGTGATTCAGGTACAAGCGACTGATAGGAATAAGGGCTTTATAGCACCTTTACCAGCATTAGAGTTATTTTAGAAAGTGTAGTAGGTGTTGTGGTAATATAAAGTGGATCATTTGTAACAGAACATCTTTAAGGCCTGAGTATATCAAAAGTCATTCCATTTGAGAGGTTAAACTGAACTGCTTTTGTAAAGATCTTCCTGGCTTCTACTTTTAAACAATGACGTGTTCATGTAGCTCACATCATTTCTTAAATTTAAGTTCAAAAAGAGCAAACCTTTGCACAGTAGGTTGACAGGTGCGTAGGGGAATACTAAGGGAAGACAATATAGAACAAAAAAGAACAAAAAACTCTTCACTTGCATTCAGAGATATTTAGTGTCAACGTTTTGGTTCATCTGATGAAGGTCGATGTACCAAAACATTGATATCCCTGAATGCAAGTGAAGAAGACAGTGTGTTGACAGTTTTTAGTTCTCTATTAAATCTAAGTTTAAAAAAGTGATATATATGAAATATATGTGTGTGTATAAATATTTAGCACAAATTGAATTAATGCTTTTTCTACAAGGGATTGTATTCTCGGAATAAGTTGATCGCTTCTTACAATGTGAATTTCTTTTGGAAGGGAATTGAAATGAGCAAAGAAAGTAATGAGTGATGAACACTCTCAGAAAATTGTGCAGCACTTGCACTGTTCTAAAGATTTCAGATTTGTTTTTAGGAAAGCGACCATCTAAATCAAAAACCTCTGTAAATATATGATGCATTGTGTCAAAATGCTACATTTCATCTGTTCTCAAGTGTTTTTCACATCGATTCCCAGTTTCTCTCAGGTGATTCCAATCAAGTCACAGATCCCTACATTGACTTGTTTGCATTTCGTCGTTAAACACGCAACACATTGCTGCCCTATTTCAGTATCCACCCTCTGCAGTGCTTCTGCAAACACTAATTAATTGCCCTTTGAGAAGAATAGCTACCTCCCTCTATTCAATAGCAGCTGGGGATAGTCTTTGTCTATTCATACATCAGCATTAAACTTTGTCATCTGAAGAGGCCAGTGTAATATTTTACACTAAATTGTGCTTTGGACTGGATGCCAAAGTACAAATGACAGCATGGTGTAGACTCATTTATCATTCCCCCTCTCTCCAAACGTACTCACACTTCCCTCTATCTCTCTACCCCCACACAGCCCCAGTCGCTCTCTCTGCCTCTCTCCCTTTCCCCGTCTCCATGGAAATCATTGGTGTCTCCATCCTCCTGTGGTGAAAAAGCTGACTGCAGACTTTCTGTTGATCATCAGTTTATACGGATGGAGCTCCGAGAAAACATCCCTTTTTTAGGAGCGTCTCAAATACATACACACTTTCTTCTTCATCTATCTTTGAGAGAGCTTTCCACTGCCCCATGGACCGCATTCGTCTCATAACGTCAACGTGGCCTGTCCGCCACATTCATATGGAACCAATTAATACAGGACGTAGTGTGATGGTCATTAAGTGAAGTGATCAGCAAAGCTGTGGAGTGAAGTGACTTAGATCAAGTGAAGGATGAGGGTATACTGTTGAAGTCAACACTGATTTGCACAAGTGTACAGATCTTCATCTTGATTGTGATGACTGGGTTAGCCGTGGTGAATGTGTTATTTTACACTCATGGCTGCTCTAAAATAAAAAAATCTATGCCAGGGTATTATCTATTCACATTCAAACGTTGTCAAGGCAACACTCAAACAGTATTGTCAGGCAGCTGTGAAACTTACACAAGCTGTGTTTTAATTGAGAAGACAAACAAGTAAATGTTAGGGTTGGATTGAAAGGATGATCCACAAGCAGGCAGTCTACAGTTTTAATTCAATTTCTTTGCTATAAAGTAGTAGCAGAAAGGTTTGGAAATGGAGGCATTGTTTATAAGAAAATAAAATGTTTGGAACGAAATAAAAGCAAAGCTCATTTCTTTCAACCAAAGTTGAAGGCTGCTAACCAAAATGATACACCAAAGGTTGCTGTAAAGTTCCATTGAGCTCTGGGGGAACTGCAGAGTCAGGTGTCAAAACTCTGTAGGTCCATCCCTAAAAGTGTCATCTTTCACAGACAAGTGCTCTGGTGATCAATTTTAAAATATAGAAATATTGATCGTCGACACTTTAAATGAATGCTTGTTCAGTGCTGTATGCACCACAAACAAAATTCCATTCACCTCCTGGACAAATAAAACCAAAGCTACGTGCACTGGCTACACCAGGGACCAGATAGTTCTGTTTTCAATAAACCTACAAGCATTTTAAATACATGAAATGTAAGGTAT
This sequence comes from Ophiodon elongatus, assembly GCA_016806645.1. Lineage (NCBI taxonomy): Eukaryota > Metazoa > Chordata > Actinopteri > Perciformes > Hexagrammidae > Ophiodon > Ophiodon elongatus. The sequence goes on along the minus strand of JACSYO010000880.1, from coordinate 2,434,733 downwards.
CATAGAGTGATAGCTAATATGTTCTAACTCCTAATAATACAAGTATTCTGCTTCAATCATTTTATCCACTGTATATATATTCTTAATTATTCTCTTCAACTCCACTCCTAAAGCCAGTTCTTAAAAAAGTATATACCTTGGTTATACAAAAATGTCTAAAACTTCCAAACTTCTAAAAGCATCCACTGAATACCTCAGCTCCTTCAGCACTAAAGGTAACAGCTGTAACGTTCCTCGCGTACTCTTGTCTCACAATGCATTTGTAGCGGGGCCTTAAGGGGTAAATAATAAGGAAATATAAGCTTAACAACCTTAAGATATTGTTTAGGCAGACAGATTTGTTTCTGAAATTAGACAGAGACGTGTTTCGTAAAAACTAACCATAGGTTTTATTTAAGGAAAGGAAAATTATTAAATTTGCAGGGGGAGGAGCTGCGGCAGAGGAAAGAATATTAATGACAAATGACAATTACTAGAACCAATCATGGATATTAAATAATTATTTATCACATATTAATTTTAAAAAAAAGGGTGTTACTAAAAATTCTAAAACGACATTATATTCTAATATCCTAAAATGTCCTATCCAACATAAACTAAGCAAAATGGTGGGATTTAAGTAGAGGCCACTGGTGGGGAGGCAGACTACATTGAGGAGTAGCACCCAGGGGTGCTACCAGTAACTCACCTCAGGTGCAACACAGAAATCCTCACAACTGAAATGGTGCAGTCCACACTCTTATCCCAGTGTTTATACATTCATGCATGAGGTGTAGGGACCTCACCACGGGTGCTTAGCCTCCCAACAAGGGCACTTCACTTAACCTAGAGAAAATGGGAACTAATAACAAAAGAATCAAGACAAATAAAACAAAAACCCAGTTTGTTGAATAATGTAAAATAATAAAAACTGAAGGCAAAACAAGGCAGAACAAAACAAAGCAAAACAGAACAAAACAGAGCAGGACAAAACAAAACAGAACAAAACAAGGCAGGGCAAAAGAGGTCAGAACAGAGGCAAATCAGGCAAAACAGGCAAAACAGGCAAAACAGAGGCAAAACAGGGCAGGGCAAAATAGAGGCAAAACAGAGTCAGGTAAACCACCCCATAGGTATTAACACATGTAGTCACTCAGACAGCAGGGCAATGGAGAAGTTTCTAAAAACCACTACAAGCCACCACAGGGACAGGACGGGGGCCACAAAGGAATGAGGTCATGCCAACAGGTGCCTTTTATAAGCTGGTACTGATTAGGGAATTGGTTGTCGGAGGTTCATTCTGCTTCATTCTCTGGAAAGCATTCCCAACCACACATTGCAAGACTACAGTACGGTATGTGACCTTCCAATGCTCCACAATAACCTCTAATGAAACAGGCTGTTTGGGGAGGGGGGGTCATAAAATGAACCATAGCATTAATAGACCACTCATGCAATTGGCTGTCACTATTGCCACACCCAGTCACTAACTGATGACTGGTACAAATTGTATAAGATTGCGGGACTATCTCTTTAATGTTTTCAGTTGTTGCCTGTAATTGTTGGTGACAGAGTTTTTTGGCTATTAGCCAGAGTAATTCTGACCTAATAACTAAAAACTATTTTATAATAATTTAATTGCCATAATTAATCTCCATATGTGCATCAACAGTAATTTGGTTAGATGTGCCGGTGTTAGCCATGAACTAAAGTATTCTCTCTGTGTATACACTGTATACTTTGAAAGAAGCTTTGTCTTCAGTATCGATTCAAAATAGAACGTGGCCTGAGGATAATTATGTAAAGTATAAGGTAAGGAGATGAAAATGTGGAAAGGCTTTAATTATCAGCGGAAATGAAATAAAGGCCAGACAGACATAGCACTTATGAAACACAGGTTTTGATAATGTGCCATTTAAATGCGTCGCTCCTTGTCTGGCACATGCTCGGGTTGCACAAAATGTTCTTCTACCAATTTATTGTTGCTTATGTATTGGTATTGCTTTATTAGAGCGTGCACGCAAGAAGTTGGCAAGAAAGAGGAGAACCATTCAGACTGTGAGCTGTATTTGACAGCAATCCTATTTCAATGTGGAGAATGGTACTCTGTCAACCTTTGCACGGAAGGTGTTCTGCTGCACATGCAAATAGGGACTGCAGTAAGTATATAATACATGTACATGTGGTGGCGTGTTCTGAAAGAATTAATGCCATAAAATATGCATATGTGTATTCCCAGGATGATGAGTTAGATAGGAGTGTGAGGACTCATTGATATTTGCTCAGGCCAGCAAACATGCTTCTAGAACCCAGTGACCCGCTCTTCAATACATGATGTAGGCTACACACACATACACACTCGCCTGCGTACCCACACACACACAAACCTTTTATTGCTTTTAACTGTGCCCCTGTGTGAAGTGTGGCTGTCAGTAGTGCTCTTATACGTCATCATTCGTCTTGCATCCTGACAACCATTCAATCAAACACTGGCCTCCGGGATTGAACCGGAACCCTTCTCCATAGGGACGACTGTTACCATGGTAACAAGGGAGGTGTGTGTGTATGTCTCTGTGTGTGTGTGTGTGTGTGTGTGTGTGTGTGTGTGTGTGTGTGTGTGTGTGCAACCCAACAACAGTGTTGTCTTGTTGTTTTTTACCCTGAAAAGACATTAACTTTGTGTCAGTTTACCAGTATCTCCCTGTTTCTTTGTGTCTGGTTTGTCCCCCTTGTGGGGGAGTATATGTGTCTCTTGCTCTCACTTACGATTCTTGGACTTGTCAGTAATTGTGATGTGCCACAGCTGTGTCAGAATACAAGGTTTCTGTTGCTGGCTCACCACTTTCCAGAGTAGATAATCTCCAGAGTAGTTTTCTAAAACATAGTTACATACTGTAACTCTTGATTTTATGTGTGGGCGTCGCCCTCTTAGAGCTGTCACTATTGGGTTTTCCCCATGCTCAGGCACAGCTGTTCCGATTTTTTTTGTGGCTTGTGCCCTGCATGGGTCCCCTCATGCGTCCGCACTTGCGACATATGACAGCCGTGCAACCATAGTTCTGATCCCAATTCAAACCAGCATTTCTTTAGCTGCCTTAGGTGGAGCCAGAGGGGCCCATTGCTTAGAGGGCGTCACTTATACTCATAGAATCTGGAGTTTCTCCACCAGCAGCTGCACCAGGGTGCATTCTGGTGGCACCAGTATGACCATTACATTATCTTCCTGAAATACCAGTTCATGAATCAGAGGAGCTGGGGGACCATGATCGGTGAAAGAAGACATCCATTCCCAGTGGAGAGTGGTCTTGTGTGTTCATGGAGAACGCACTGTGTGCATTGTGCATTCTGTCGTGAGGTGAACAGCTCCACCTTCGCCTTCCAAAACCTGTCCAACAACATTTCAACGAGGAGAAAGTTTCAGACTCATGTATAATTGTCAGCATGTGAAAATACTGCCTCATAATTAATAATCCTGTTGAACAAAGACAGTTTAAAATCGGCCTCTACCCATTTTCTTTGGTGTGAGAATAATTGCATGAAAGCTTCCAGCATTCTACCCCACTCGAGTGTTGGTTACCTGCAGCCTAAGGGAAGGCTGCCTTGCAAGGGCAGGTGCTGGCCGTGCTGCTGAAAACGCATGACCGCGTCAGCATTCAGCTCTGTGTGTCCCAACCAAAGGTCAAAGGTCGTGCTGGGATATCGCTACTAACTCAGCCTGATGGGTGGGAGCTGGTTGAAGGTCAGTAATGCACATTTTAAACGAGTATTTGTTACTCGTGAAAATGTGAAGAAGTTACTGCGCTGTGCCTGCTGCATGGTGACTTGTGTGTGCAGCGGGGAGCCTCTGCTTTGTGCGGGGAGCGTGTGTGTGTGAGGGGGAGGCTGAAAAATGCTCAGTTGGAGCATGAGCAGATTGGCTGAGAGGAAACTGCTCTTGAGAAGAAAGTGGGTGGCCCTGAAAAGGGTTGTTGGGTTTCCATTGCTCAGCAGGAAAAATACACTAACACCATCGTTTGTGGGGGGCTGGGTGGCCGGGTTGGACCAGCTAAACACTGCAACAGGTGGAGCCAGATGCTACGCTGCATCCTTGTTTGCCATGCCATGATTCTGAACAGCACCACCTTAGAAGCCGTGGAGAGGGTCAGGACAGCCGTCACAGGCTCCCTCATGTCCGTTGCTAGCTCCGGGGAGAGAGCCCTGGGCTCAGTGGCCGTGGCGGAGTTACTGCTTAAAAACAGCAGTGAAATGTTATTTGCGCTGCAGACACCGGCACACTGGTGCGAGCGATCAGTGAGGCGAGCATAAACCTTTTCCTGAGGAGATGGCGATGTGGCTTTACGCCTGACAAAGAAAGTGGCCTCCGGGAGCAGGATGGGTGTCAAGCTTTGATCCAGCTGCGAGTCCTTTTCCGTGGACTCTGGTGAAGGGCTCGTAGCGAGATACCTTCTTTTAGTTTTCCAGGGTTGGAAAAAGCAGCCTGTGTGAAGGGCCAGACCTCGAGGAAGTGAGGCCACAGCGAAGGATGTCTGGCCGGCTACTCCTGCTGGTAGACGACTCTGCTGACATGTTGTTCATCAGATATCATTTTTAACATGTTCATTATCTTAATTTAGCATGTTAGCATGCTAAACACAACATTAGCTAAATAGCACTTAACACAAAGTACAATTGAAGCTAATAGGAAAGTAATTAGTTTTCTAGGTAATTGGTCATCAACCAAATTATTGGGCAAATTAGAATTTTGTCCTGATGATGGCACTAGATTAAAAGTCAGAAGAGTTATTACAATTTAGCCTGAAGGGGAACATGAATGTGTGAACCATGTCATAGGTCATTTCACACAACCCACAATGCTGCCCTCACGGTGGCGCTTGCAGAAAAGTCATGGAATCACCAAAATCATTAGGACTTATCATTTGTGAGCCATGCTGTGCTCACAGTAGAGCACCCAACAACACACCAAAAAATCTGTGCAATATAAATACAGAATACGCCGTGCAATAAAGATTTATTCTGTCTGTACATATAATATTTTTAGTTATATTTTAGTTATTATTTTTTACCTTTTGTACTTAGTTAATATTCTTTACTGTTTATTACTTATTTATAATACTTGTTTGGATTTCTTTTACTATGTCTCTTGTTTGCACTTTCTGTATTCTGCTGTAATCCTGTAAATGTCCCCACTCCGGTACTAATATAGGACTATCTTATCGTATTGTCTCAACGAGATTTTATCCATCCAATAGTTGAGATATTTCAGTCTGGGTTAAAGTGTTGAACCGACATTATATATCAAAATGAATTAAATTAAAATAACTTGAACAGCTTAAGTTCTCTAATTTAGAATACATGTCTTGACAATTAAACCACATTTTATGCTTCAACAATCATTAGAATTTCAAAGCTGCATTCAGCTCTCTGTGATGGATTGCATGTCTAAAGAATCCTTCCCAGTGCTCTAGTCTGAAGTCATCCAGCAAGTGTTACATGAAGCCTACTTATTATTTTTACTTGACATCCTCTTTTCTCTGTGAGTAATTAAAGCGAGCATTTGGGCCCTGCCAGTGACAGGAGGTCCGCTGAGATAGCCAGTGGTCTAATTAGAAGCACATATCTTCATTCTCATCTATGAAAACACTCATCACCCGTGCTTTAACACTAGCTGCGATTTATGTACCCTGCTGCAGAGTGGCTGTTCAATGAAACCCTTTTGCTGCAGGAGTTTCAAGGGTGCAGAAAAGGCAAACAAAACAAAACACTCAGGAGAATTAAGTTTGTTTTTTTCTCACTTCAGTGTTATCTCTGAAATGATGATTAATCACCTTGGAAGAAGAGACTTCTAAAAACAAGTCATGCTTCTCACATGAAAATGTGAAAAAACATACGGTCGCCGTTCACGAAAGCTGGTTCATCGCGTTTGGTGTTTCTTGCGGATGCAGGGCGAATATAACTGATAAAATATTAACCATGGAGAATATTTATTCATGTGGTTTCATTCTTACCCGACAGGCCTCTGTTGTCAAGAAAGTGCTACGACCTGATTCATTACGCCGGAGGATCATGTTTACTCAGCTCCGATCTGTATTATTTCTCATTCACAGCCCTTGCGGTGCCTGTGCACTGCAAGGGCTGTGAACCGTGTTACAGCCGACTGCCAATCTGTACTCTTGTGCGGGGCTCGCCTGCTGACAAATGGCCCGGAGGAGAGGTCCAAGGAGAGTCCTGTCAGAGCCAGTCAGCGCTGCGCTGCTGCATAAATCTGAGGAGATAATGGGGGCGGTGGGGCGGTGGGGCGGTGGGGCGGAGGAGCAGAGAGAAGAATGTTCACAAAATATACCCTCAAAAGGTTCACTACAACGCGCAAACTGCACAAGATCATTCCCTGCAACAGACATTCAATCTATTTCTGTCAACGCGTCCTTTAACAAGACGCTGACGCTCAAGATGTGTCTGAAAAAGATTTTTCTTTAAAAAGGATACACATTTCATGGAATGGATGCAGCAGGCAACATACAGCGCAATAAAAGCCAAAGATAAAGATGCAGAACGTGCAGTGATGAACCCAACTCACTGGCCCCGGTGCAAGCACTATAGCAAATGGATCTGTCTTGGGGTTAACCAGTGCACAATTGAAAAACCATCCACACCAGCTTGATTTAGAGTTTTATTGACTAATTATTCAGGTCAAAACTGCTGACTGAGTCCGGTTATGATCCAGGGAATGAGAGAGGGAGAGACAGAGAGCAAAGGTTCAAAAGGAGACTTGATGTTTGGCACAAGAGGAAAAAAAAGAATCTAATAATCCTATAATGTGAATGTGAGCTGTATCCCTCTATGATTGATTTCAACTGGGGAAGTATTACCAGAAGAGGAAAAGGGTCAAAATCTGGGCTCAGAGACAGAAGGTACTACTGCCAAGAAGCAGCACAGCTTTAATATGCTTACCCTCCATCAATGTTTAGTTTATTATGTTAGATGATGTTGGACTTGTGACATTTTGAATGCATGACTTTTACTTATGAATACATAATCAAAATACTTCTATCACAATGGTGGAAATGCAACTAAAATGTACATTTTACAAAGAGTGATGCATGTTTGGATTAATCTATATTTTTTTTCTATTCTACTGGAGAGAAGGGTGGCAAAGTAAACAGCAAAACAGTCCCTCATCATCCAGTTCAAGTTTATGCTGCTGATGTGTCCTTGAGCAAGACGCAGAATCCCTGCGAGGCAGCAGCGCTGGAAAGTCACTCGGAAGTGAATCTGTCCTCCGGGAATCAAGCAAGTCTCAGAGAAAAAAGAATTTACAAACTCTATTTTGAGGACATTTCTGCTTCATCGCGAAGAGCTCAGTGCGTCCTACAGCAAGGACTCACATTTAAAACCATGATGTGCTGAGTACAGTGTTTTCACCTTAATATTGCTGCTTCACCCTGATATTGCGCATTATGAATCATTTCATTGTAAACATCCCGCAGTGGTGCTCCAAATTCCCGATTTGGTACAACAGCCTGAAGTGGTTTGTGTGTTGAAAGCTCTGCCTTTGTACAGCACTACTGACACTATTCTGGTGGGGAAAGGAAAAGCACATACACTGGCAGCAATATCAGTCAATGCGTTATAATAGGAACAAGGGAGGACAAGTAATACATCCATAAACCCTCCCTTTCTCCTTCAAACAAATGTGTAAGTTACACAGGGACACATGAACACACACACACACACAAACACACACACACACACACACACACACACACGAGTATCCCTCTTGGCTTGCGTTGCAACTCTATGATAGAAAGATGTCTCACTCCAGGGGTGCAGTATTGCATTGTCAGAGGTGTGTGACAGATATTAATGTCATAGAGGAACATGATGGATGGAATTCCTTTATGATGTTGCTTTTCTATCTCCGGCTCTGTCTCCCAGAGCCTGGCATGCCGCAGACAGCCCTTTAATGAGCTCTGGAAGCATCCATATCCGCTGACAGCCCTTCCTTAGCGGCCTCTTTGCCTAAAAACGGTCTGACGGGCACCGACTCCGAGGGAGACGGGGGAAGTCAGAACACACAGACGCCTAGTACACAGCAACCGGAAACATGTCCACCTCCTTTAATTATGAATGAGAATGTGATTGTGGAAGTTTAACACGTGCTATGTTGTATTAAAAAAAAGAAATACAATGCAGAGTAACTTATCATGTGTCGTTTTTCCATCATAATATCCTGGTCATGCCTCTAATTCCTCAAAGAACAGGAACATATGACAGAGCTCGGATGGAAATTGATGACACAGTCTGTTCATTTATTAGACACAGATGGGTATCATCATGTGTCATGCTCATATCACACTCCATAATATTTGTTATGTGTAACATTTCTACATCAGTTTTTTATGCATAACCCATGTTAATTATAGAAGATTATGAAACTGCTGGTTGATAGACAGTGTTTATGCTCACTTCTTCATAAGTGTTTTCTGTACTGATTAGTTGTATTGATTGGCAACTGATTGCTACCTGCTACCTCTAGATAGGCAACCTCAACTTATAAACACATATTTATAAATACAAACATGTTGATGTTTATCATAATGAGAATCACCTTTCCATAAACATACAAGGAATTTGACTCCCTTGTTTTTGCATCTCTCTCAATGTACTTGCGCAGAAATCGAAATAAACAATTAGAGAAGAGGACAACAAAGCTAGTGCAAAGAAATAAATTCCAATGGATATAAATTGACTGGATAAATATGTGCAGTAAATACATGTAAAGATAACTATGCTGTATGTTTAGCATGGATGATTTAAATTGACAGTCGCAGATGATATGTAAATATTGAAAAGAATGTGCGTTAAAAACTGTAAAATGATTATCTATATTATATAGATAATCTAACGACATGTAATGTTATCTATAATTTTGGGATATTTTGAGGTTTAGAGGGTTATTGACTGTGTATGAGAAAAAAGAGAAAGATGTCAAATGTAGTCATGTAGGGTGTGTTATTATATGTTTAGCAAACAACTCATGCCAATGTATCATTACACTGGGTGTGTATTAATTCTTTATGAACTCTAAAGCAGTAATTTCAGACTCCGATGCCTCTGCAGTACAGTAAAACTAAGCTGACACCTAGTGGTGAAAGTAGTTACCAGCTGCTGTACACTACCTTTCTCTTTTACTTTTAGGTATTTTATTGATCCCAGTTCGGAGGTTTCATCTTGTCTGCAACCATCCAGGGGGATCTGATGTCAGGATTAATTAAGGAACAGCTTCCTTGGTCTGGTTGAAGGATAATCAGCAGGGCTCGATGAACCCTGGTTCTGTGATTAAAGGACTTATCTCTCCTCCCTGGTGCAACAGGAGTCCAGCTCGGTTCGTTTACCATTGTCATTGCTTGGAGCATTTTTGCTTTATTATATTTTGGCATATCAGCACCCAGTTTAACAAAGCACACATTTTGTGATTGGACTACTCTGACTGGATTGCTTATTAATATTTAAAGGAACATAAACAGTTGCTACAAGACATTTGGCCCAAAAGACCAGGCCATGGGACACTCATGCTTAAATATTTATAAATATACAAGATATCAGACTTTGTCAGTGATAGAATGATAAAGACAGGACTTATTTATATCGTTGTCACTGGTCCGCCAACCTTTATCACGGTGACAGGTATTCAGTGTCTGACTTTAAAACATACAGTAATAGAAAATAATATTAAGTCTTTTCAGAGAGCAACCAAGGTAAAAACATAATCAAAGACACCTGAAAAATAATCATATCATAAAAGATGATGGCTGTGAAGCAAGTTTAAGATCATTGAAATAGATGTTGGATAGACAGATGGATTTATATTAGAGGATATACTTGACTGTACACCAGGGGCACCAACATTATTCTGCTATCAGCTCTTTGAAACGCACACCATTCATAGACTATTTAAAATAACGAAAGTGATGAAACACCAACATTTCCCTTTCAAAGTATGAGGGTAAAATGTGAACAGATAATGAAACTTCCCCAGTTGATTACTTAAGTCAGAAATCTTTTTGTATTTGTAAGTTTTGGCATTATTTATTTTGGTTATTATTCTCACTTTTGAGGAATTTAGGACACATATACGGACGCCAATAGACATGAAGTGAAATAAACACCTACTGTTAATGTGTATTTTTGAATGGTTTTCTTACCACCAGTCTGTTTTTACCTGTAGTCTGTCAAATCCATCTCTCTGCCCTCAGTATGCTCAGGCTGCTTAAATTAGCCTGCTCGGTGCTGGAAACCAAGTTGGTCCTTTATATAAACACAAGAGGGCGCTATAGTTCTTCAGCTGATCTTGCTATTTTTCTGAGCCTCATGGTCTCCATGTTGTTGAACGTCAACAAAGATGTGTTTCAGTCTTCTGCTTTGTGCTGTAAATGTATAAAGCATCACACCATTTTTCATAGGTCCACTAAAATTTTGCCCCAGCATTCTGTCTAGTTTCACTATGTAGTCTGAAGGAGAATCAGGCATTAAGAATTCTGTGCCCAAACTGAGGACCGCCACCTGCTTGGTGGAGGTCAGTAAGGCGTACAACTCTTTCCTTTCTGCAGGATATTAACACCTGTATATCTGTCCATCACAGGCCTCACACCTCAACAAGTGAAATCATCCACTTCCTGTGAGCGCCTTCCCACTCACCTCTACGCTTTATTATTCATCTCTGATGTGTGACAGCGTGCATCCGAGAATGTATCTGTACTGACGCATGATTGGTAGAGCCCTCCTGCTGCTGCCGTCTCCTCCAGGAAGTAGGCATTTCTGCCCAGTTCCTGTCTTCCTCGCTGACCCTGCAGTCAAACATGTGCATATTTACAGGCAGGGGAGCGCCGGGAGAAACACTTTAAATTCAGATAGAGGCTGAGCTTAATGGCTGCATTGGAGGGATAGTGATATCTGTTGATTTCTGTTTGATCATACCAGGAAGGCATGGAAAGAGTAGAGATTACAAGTAGGAGAGTAAGAGCATGGCAGGACTGGCAAGATATTTAGGAGAATCACTGTGTGAAAGGGGTAAGAGACTGGAAAAAAGTATTACAGCCCTGTTGTTCTGTCTCTTTTAGAATCAAGGAATCATGTGTGTGACGGCAAGATCATTCTATGATGAGTTCAGGATTAGCTGTAGCAACTGAACATCTAGAAAACCAATAAAAACCCAGAAATTGACAGTCAAGCCTCTCTGTATCTGTAACTCTCTCTACCACATCTCTTCCTCTATTCAGAACCAAAAGTGGGTCCATTCTCTTGTTCCTCGTCCAAGGAAGATAGGAAAGGGCCCAGGCGCTGGAGGCTGGAGGGTAAATATTTGTTTTGTGGTCTCTCCGTAGAGCTCCAGACCTCAGTGTGCCTCTTAAGAAAACTTTCTCCCGCACGGGAGCAACCAAAGCAAACAATCCCACATCACGCCGTCTGGCTCGCCGTGGACCCTCGCGTGTTTGTTTGTTCAGACAGCCGCCATGACAGACGGAGGAACACTGGAAGGGAAGAAATCTGAAGAACGAGAGAGAGGGAACAAGAACTGTGGAGGAGGTGGAGCTGTTTCATGAGACAGAGGACTGATGGAGGACTACACAGATGGTGTGCTTGTCCTATTCCCTAAAGATTTGCTCTCTGCAGACATGGGTCGAACAGTATTTAAAAATAATTCTTAACATATGTTGTAACCTTCTTGGTGTCTAAAAAGACGAAATACAGCACACAGGACAACAGGAGTGTGAGGAAATGTAGTCAACAAGAGGAACGTGTTTGAATGAGAGTTAGGGATGCTTCACTGTCACTGACAACTTCATGACAGCATTTTAAGAGTCATTTTTTGGGGCCTTAATCCTGATAATGCTTTTAGTATAGGCTTTAACAAAAAAATCTTACAGCTACTACATGTTTGGACCACATTTAAAAGATGTACAGTCTTAATGTTGTTTAAATAGTAATTATGAAGCTTTTCATGTAAATCATTTGGAGAAAAAAAATAGTATCTTAACTATCCATCTGTTTGTGTGTGTGTGTGTGTGTGTGTGTGTGTGTGTGTGTGTGTGTGTGTGTGTGTGTGTCTACCTCCTCCCCTCAGCTCAGGCCCATTTTGTTGTGTGTGTTGGGAGCAGAGGGGTTTGAAGGAGCAGATCAGAGGACGCTGTAGAGGCTCACTGAGCACTGGGGTGAGATTAGCTCCCTCACAGAGGAATCAAACTGACCTGGGAGGCATGCCATCAGAAGGACAGATGGATAAGAACTATTGACCTGCTGACCTGCATCAGATTCTCACTAACTCATGCTAATTCTCATGCAAATTGGTACAAATGCTCACACTGACTTTTCCTCCATTTCTTTCGGTCGGTTTCTCTATATTCTTCCTCTTTTTTTGTTGTTGTTACTACTTACGCTCTTATTCCACAACACATACTGTGCATGCATCCAGAAACATACAATACATACACACAAAGACATAAACACACACCCACACACATACACACCAACATGCAAACACGTTCTCCCTTGTGGCGTGCCCTCATGGTGGTCGGTTGCACTTCTAAAGGCTTAATCTGTCGGTCCCACCTCCCTGGTTAAGAGAACAAAGGCCCCTCTCCCCTAACATAAAGGGAGCTCACACACCCCTACACACACGTCCGATTTCAGCTCCAGACGGACCACCCATCCTTGAAGACCATTGCCTCACACATAGACAGCAACAGTGGCTGTGTGTCAATGACAAGAGTGTCGAGCGACTCTACTTATGTCGATCCTTACATAAAAGTCTCTTTTCCATTTTTCCCAGAGTGGGCAGTTCACACACTCTGAGGGGGCATTTTGTTTTTGTGATAGAAAAGGCGATCAAGGGATACCACGTTGAGGAGTCCCGAGTAGGCTTTGATCCAAAGATTGGCTGTGGCATGTGGCCTCAGTGGTGGAGAGATTAGATTGTGTCACCACTGAACAGAATTATCGCAATTCCTGAAAAGGATCAGATAGACAATTATTCTTTAAAGAGCAGCCATTCACAACAACCACTTAAAAGGTCAGTAGATGCTGTATTGGAATATGTCAGTCATGCTTAAAATGACTAAGTTTGCATTATGCAGCCAATAGCAGAATGTTGCTTTCTGTGTTAATTTAATTTTCCCTGTGGCATTTTATAATGGAATTGCATTATTTTTTTGAGTGAGCTGATGTCATAGAGAAGTTACCATCCCCTGCTATCCAGCCAGCTTTAAACTGCTCATAATAAACAAAGACAAACAACACTGTGTGGCCCTTTAAGGTTGTGCATGAGAACAGCAACACTAAACCTATTACGTTACTGCAACAGTCACTTGCGATCGAACTTCCGGTTGTTCAAACGGTCTGTTGTAAGTGCGTACTGAAGACAATTCTTCCAGTATTTTTCATAGTTGATTCACTGCAAAGTTGCTCCCTCCACACTCTGCAGCCAAAAAAGTGGTTCCGTAGCTACAGATGCACATTATAACACTGACTTTGCAATCTAATTCCAGCTGGCAACCTTTGCATATCATCGCCCTCTTTCTCCCTGACTTTCCTGCTTCTCAATGCTGACATTCAATCATTTAGGGGGCAAATTTCCATTTAAAACACCTTTCAAAGCAACAGTTTAATTATTTGGAAATAGACATATCTTTCTTTAGTTAGATAAAAAGATTGGTAACACACTCATGTCTGCATGGTAAATATAAAGCTACGGCCAGCGGGTGGTTATCTTAGATTAGCATAAACTGCATAGACTGTAAACAGGGGAAAGAGCTAGTCTGGCTCTGTCCAAAGGTAACAAATCTCACCTACCAGAGCCTCTAAAGTTCACTAATTGACAGGTTGTGTCTTTTTTGTTCAATCCATTCAAAAAACAATGGTCAAAAACGATACATTGGGGCTTTCAAGGGGTTTATGTGTTGGACTACTTCTTGGCCTAGAGACTGTGCTGGTTGTCTGGAAGCGACTGTGCCAGGCCAAGAAATAGTCCTGCACATAAACCCTCGTAAAACCACAACTATTTACAGTTTTTGTACGGATTAAACAAACAAGATATGACGTGAACCACCACCAGCAGGTGGAATTTGTTACCTTTGGACAGAGCCGGGTTAGCTATAGCCAATCGTTACGCTAAAGCCAACCAGGTAATAGCTGTAGCTTGAAATCTACTGTATAGATATGACTGGTATCCATCTTCTCATTTAACTCTTGTCAAGAAAGGAAATGATTTTAAATATATATGATTTTATTTTTTGAATTAATCTTTAATATCTAAATGCACATTTGAATTCCAGCTAGCAGTTTATTTTCCTCACCTTTGACACCTAACTCTTTTGTACCATGTGTGCTAAACTTAATTTCCAAGTGCATACTATATAGCACTTGAGGTATTCATTTCCCACCTTTCTAGTTTCTACTAAATAACAGTTGGTTAAAATCTTCACACATCCTCTGGATTTTTCCACAACAGCCATTTTTTCAGTCTGCTTTAAGTCCTGCTGGTGTATGAGGAGAAACCTCCTGACATGGATTGTGTCTTACCACATGCATACAATTGTTTTTAGCTTTAAGGGTCTGTACAGAATCCAGTTATTTTTAGATGTTCATGTGTGTCTTAATGATCCCAGCAGAGACCCTCCTGAGCCCACATGCTGGATATTCCCCCATGGACCACGCCAGTGTGTGCCATAAGCCTTATACTGCTCCATTGGCTGAGTAACTGCATTTGTTTGAGCTGAGCTTTCTTCCCGTTTACTCACAGCCTCTGCCGAGTTGCCAGCCAGATCTCCATAATCCGCAAACAATTATCATATTTGCCTCAGCGGACGACTCAGGTTTTTGTTTACGGATTCAAAATTAACAATTTACACAGCTGGGTTTGTAGCGAACACCTTTCTTGGCTGGCAGTGCTCCATCTGGAACCAGAACAGGAGGGTTGATAAAAAATGAAGTAAACATACGCAAATGAGTCTTTATCAAATTGAGCAAATATTGTGCTTATTCATTTGAGTAAACTTTAAAATTTCATGGATATGAAAATAAACAGACAAAAACTAGATTCAATAATTCTGATTTCAATTTAGTGGACAGTGGGCTATAAAAATATAAAAACCAACATTGAAATGTAAACGTATTTAGACAGTGGAATATGTGAAGTATCCTTAAAAATGGAGCATAGATGTTTTCACGAATAATCAAATTACTCACACCCAATGTTAAAATGAATTAAAGAAGATACGTTTATAATGGTTTTAAAAGTTTAGCAAGTGGGTTGCTTTTCGTAAGTTGTTTTTGCCTAACCTAATGCTTTAATGGGTTTGGCAGGCAAAGGCAAATTATGTGTCATTCAAGAGGCCATGGATGTAATTTGGAGGACCGCTAATTCCAGCATTTCTTTTCTCAAATTGAATACATTTATAGTAATTGTTCTGGTCTGATCCACAAACATAGGTCCAATATTTGTATTATTAACATTTTAAGAACTGCACTTTTATTTAGAGAGAATTACAGAGGCCAGAGTCCAGAGTGCAAACTCAAGAACTCTTTGCCTTTTGATGTACACAACATAACCTGTGACCCTCTGTATCTCAGAGGTTTCTTTGCCACCAAACTGATTATCGGTTTTCACTGAGTTTCCATTAGGAACAGCAAATCTTTCAGTCATACTTCAATATACTTCCATGCAGGTTATATAAATTCACTGGGGCTCACAGTGCTGTCAACTATCTGCCACATACAGGCCAAAACAAACTGTAAATGTATTTGCCAATGCTGTTTGGCAAACTGTGAATGGGGAAATGAATTGGACACTGGAAGTATTGGGCAACAGGTATTAGTTTGTCAGCTCTGCTGATTGTGCCAAGTCCTGAATCTAGTTAGAACTGTTTGGCACACAGCTCTCTGTATCATCTGGCAATTCTAGTGGTTTGGCTTTAAGATTATGTAAAAACATGGTCTGCTGAGCAGCCACTCGCTGGAGAAAGCACGAGGAGAGAGAAGGGAAGAGAGACAGAAGGAGGTGACAGCAGAGTCACAGAAAATTAAACTCAAGAGCAAAGGAGACAGCATGAAGAACACCAAGCGATAAGCAATTAAAAGTGACACCATCGACCTGTTCCACTCTCTCACCCACCTATCTCCATTATGCAGATGGGAAACACTCACTTTTTACACATGAACACTCATGTTTCCCTCATGATGCCCGTTATTGCACCAACAAAGCCAAGCTCTGGTGAGTCACACTGAGATCTGCTTGGTAATTGCACCAGAGAACTCGTTCACCCTAGAGTGTTCATGACTGGTCATTTTAAATGACCACCAGCGTCTCTGCTTCTCATACGGTTCCTCCATCCCTTAATCCTACTGTTTTTCTCCACAGGTGATCACTCCATTATTGTGTTGTTCTCAATGCTCTCAATATCAGTGTCCCTCAGAAGATGTGTATTTCAGAGTGATCTTGAAATATATATTGAAAATTGCATTCTCGTTAGCTGGTTTCTGACAGTGTGTCACCACAGCTGTATGTGAACCCTTGTTATTCTTCTTCCTTGGCATTGGTATTGATAGAGATGTTTACATTGGCCTTTCAGAGAAATGGAGATGAGCAATGAGGCCGGCTGATTTTTTCCTCCTAGTTATATATTATTTCAAGATGTCAGTGAATCTGTGGACACATCAGATTCCACACAAGCAAAATACCACTTTTTAATGACGACAGAACATGTCATTGCCCTTGTTTAACAACTTTGAAGGAGAAGGCTCATTGACAACACATTCCCCCCCCCCAGTGCATCAAATACTGCAACTTAGTCCTAAGCATGAAACAACTACAAACCTACCTTATATATGTGTATTTTGCATTTGATGTATAGAGATGGTTATGGTTTTAAGAGCAATTAGCTTTCTCACTGGAGCTATTCCCTGACCTACAGTAGCTGCTCCGACAACAGTGACTGCTGAACTCCTCCTCAGAGTAAGGTTCCCTATTTTGCACACTTAACTGGAAAGAAAATCCTCTCCGATGTATTATTGAAAGGAGATAAAGGACATGCAAATAAGACATTTCTTGTATGTTTTGTCTGCTTCCAGAAAGGGCTTAACACATCCTGAACCTATGTATCCTATTTCTGTGGACACGTAGATGAAATGGAATGAAATCTGTCTGTGGCTAAGATGGCAAACATAAATCCCCAAATGCCACCATGTGCATAACTTTAATGTTTAGTATGACACTGCAGGAAAAGATTTGCAGTTCTGTGGATAAATAAAGGTTTGAAATAGACTGCTGGCAACGATTCATGCTGTTTACCATGACTTCCATCCCGCACACTGATTCTTGGCTGAGTCTGCACCCTGAGAGATTGGAAGATTGATTATGGAGGGTTGTGTGGGTGTCTCATGTAAATACATGCCATTCCTCAATCCAAACCAATGAGCCACTCTTTCCAGGAGCACAGTCTATTATTTTCTGGCCGATTGCAGGGTTTTTATGCTTTTTCTAGTTGCATTCAAAACGAGGTGACACTGACATCTCTGTGCCCTCTAAGCCTTATGAAATGGGGCATGTGAACTTGGGACCACAAAACTCCAGTTCCCTCAGTTTTGTACATGCAGCTTATATTATGTAAAGGGGATGATGAGTTTGTTTCATTGTTTAATAACTCAATGTGAAAAAAAGAAAAATGAAATGTAATGATACTGTCTGTAAAAGAGACTCCAAACATGCCGAAGCCTCAGAAAACGTCCAGAGCTATGCAATAATATATGAAACACTTAAATAGTTGACAGTGGCAGAAATCATTGATCAGTTCTCCCTGAAATGCAACTGCTGATACAGATTTAAACGTTGTGCGAATATAGGAACATTGTTTGAAAAATAAAATATTTTTTGACAATAGCCTTTGGAGAATGCTATTAGTACACGCTGCAAACTTATCACACTTTTAGTATAGCGGGGACAAGAAAGGTTAAAGAATCATACAAAAAGACATAAACAACGCAAAGATACAACCAGAGCTTTAAGGTTGTCCAAACTGTAGTTCACAGAAAAACACGGTCACTGTGTCTGCGGCTTCAGCAACAGAATAAAAAAAAATGCTTTGATGCCTGGATTTTGATTTATTGCTCACAGCCATGATGAGTGACAGTGCTTGGTGTAATAGCTTTAATTAAACGCATTAAAAAATAAAATATGTCTCTTTCAACTGTGTGTTAATTATCTCAAATTTTCTCATAAACATTCATTGAAGTAATGTTAATGTCAGTTATGCATTAAGCCTGAAGAACATTTGTGAAACTCGATGGGTAGGATAGTGTATTCTTTATGATCTGTGACAAAGCTGTTTCACAGGTCTATCATTTGGATGTAAAATGCTCTGCCAAAATACATAAATATGTTCTATATAGCAATATATTTTGCTATTACACATAAATGGTCTGATAGTTTATGATGTAATGTCAAATTTTTTTTAAATGTTGAATGGAATTTCTTCCTGATATACCAGGTATCTCTGCATTACTTCAAAGCATTTTTTTTGTTAAATCTTTTTATTTTATTTTAGCAATTTGAAATATAATGAAAAGCCTGTGGGCAGACTAAAGTCATGTGGTTTGATGTGGAAATTAAATTAAAAAAAGCTCAGTTAACCTGAATTTTGAATTTGGATCATGTGACAAATACAAAAATGAAACAAAAGAAAATAACGGTCATTACGGTGAGGATTACAGTTTTTATTAGTAAACTTAAGTTATGGTTCGTTGACATGAAGGTAATGAGAAAACGTTTTCTTGAAATAATAACATTACTCAGTAAATCTTTCGACATAAATTGATATTAATCTAGAGCTGAAGGCCTGTAGTTGCATATTTTGCTCTGCTAAATGCTAAAGGTTAATTATAGAAAAATGGATTGAAATGGGTCATGGTTGGGATTCAAGGGGTCCCACACTGGACTTTTCCTTTTGAACCCCAAATTACACCTCAGGTCCACCCCTGTTGAGCATGCATATGCAGTTTCAGTCTAAATGCGTTGCTAAAGGAACATTATAGTGTTGCATATTCTGTGTTTCTATCTTTCCCATTGACAATTTACTCCTTCTCCTATCTAAACTGACCATAAACATTTATGTTTTATATGACATTTGCTTCTGGGCGTTACGCAAAACCTTCGGTTTGCACACTTTTGTGTTAAATCAATTAAATAAATGGCGCTACTTTAGCTGTCAGGAGGATAGTGTCGGTTCTGTAGCCGTACAAAGTACAGGCTTGACTAGAGGGCAGTCTTGGCTTTGTCAGACAAACTGTAAGCTGGACTGTGTGTGTTCCAGTGATTTATTCAGCTCCCCTGCTGAATGCCATGTAGTGGCTGGACACCCTGCTGGCCGCAATGACAGGCTCCATAGCAATCTGCCAGATGCACAGCAGGACAAGACAAGCTCCCAGCTTCTGTTCTGTGTCTGGAACTGCATATCCATCCCATTGCTTTCTCCCCAACATCATCATCCTCTCTCTCTCTCCTTCCTCACTTTTAATCATTATTTGCATCTTTTTTTATCTTCTGGCTAAGTTACTTTGTTTCGACTCTCTGAAAATAGATAAATCACTTTAGCTGCATGTTGGATATTTGCACCAACCGGTACAGAGTATACCTCTACTCTGTATTTGACATCCTGCACTACCAAACTCTGAGGAAAATCTGCTGTTTTAATGACACTTCATTATACATTTGGACTTCAAGGTTTCATGCACATGTAGCTTGTGAAATGCAGGTTTTGCTATGCTATTATTTATTTTTCTCCTTAAAAGCGTGGCGATGATAATGTCTCCTCTGAGGATAGCGACATTTGGAGATGAATAACACAACCCTCAGTACAATTCATGGGAGTAGTATGAAGGCTAAACTGAATTATATTAAAAAGACACACGACAAACGCGCATGAACACTTCCACGGGTTCCTATTAAAAAAACACTCTGGCCATTGACACATTCATCCTTAGGACTGTATGAGTTGTGCCATGGAAAACATTACGCCGACACTGTGCCTCTGCTCTGTGCATATCCCTTCCCCATTCTCTCCACTCGGCCAGCCATCACTCCCTAACGACAGATCAATCACTGCGACCATATGTGGTGATGTCATGTTCCTTGAGAGTGAAAGGTCGGGCTTGTCGTGTCCATCTGCTCGGGTTTGTGGAACATTCCAGTGCTTTAACATTTGCATGGCTGTCAGATAGACAATAAAACCTAATCTCCCTTCACTGAGCTGAGAAAAAATGAAGCTTGTGTGAAATAACAGATCTAGAAAAGGTCTCTGTCTCCTCAAATGTAGGAAACTGAGGATTTGTCTTGATCTTGATTATACGTAGTCATTAATAAACTTGATTATGTAGAACATGTGTTCCTTATTTATGAGCCACAAGATTAAAAGTGCATTATGGAATATGATGAAAATACTTAAATGGTCTTGAATGCAAATGCTCATTCACTCTTAAAAGCACCTGCTTGTTTGCAGGGACTCTTATTTTCTTTTGAACATCAGCACACAAAATAAAAACAGCAGTTATCACACGGACAACCGTACAGAGAAATGAACACATTTAAATACAAACGTAAAGGGAAACACTGACGCTATAACATTGCATCAGAGTGCATAATGCTGTTTTTTTAATAGTACACAGGCTGAACAGCATATAAATTACTCTTGAATGTATAACACATGGTGCACACACAGACACACATGTGTGTTATCCCCTGGGATGCATCATCACAGAAGTGGGACAGCCCCAAGCAACACAACTCTTATTACGCCTCCTCTCCTGCTCCACGTGCCATGGAGCAATTACCACCATTAAACTACTCGCCACCTGTTAACTGCCATGTAAATATTCATCTGCAGCAGGGAGAGCGATTCAGCCACTGGCCTGCATGGAAATTACTGCTCCATTAAACAACCCAGTGACAAGTCAATGCTGATGGAGGACAAAAAAGAATGTAAATGCTATGTTACCACAGGAAAACAAAGCATGGAGGGGGTGTTACTCCAAACATTTGCATGAGATGTTTAAAAGAAGGGTTGATGCTGTTGCTACCGCTGTTGTTGGTTGGCTAGTGCCTATAAATAAATACTATGAGACTCTAAACACATAATACTAGTTGGCGATGAAGAGCATAACTTTCCTCCAGGGGTAAAGCCTCACGTGGAAGCATTTACCGGGAGGTGAATTAAAATGTAAATGGGAGCCATATTTGCTGTATGCTTGAGTATATAGGTTGCATGTTTAGTCTGTCTGGTGGGAGGTATGAAACACAGTGAAAGGTCAGTTTGTTTTTCAAACGATTAAGGGTAAGAATTGTGTTATTAATGGTATTGTGCAAATACAGTTTAATTAACCAAATAACTGCTACAACAAGTCATTTTACTACTTCCAAGGCTGTAGCTAAGGTTTTAGGAACACTTTAATAATTATTTAGATTTTTCTTTTTTTCAGTTAACGTTTCAGCTATTTACTCCCCAACATGAAGGTCTAAATGCTGTTTGAAAGCTCTTTATATTTAATAATAATGAACGAATAATAATGAAATTCTGGTGGAGAAATGCTGACTTAAAATAATTACATTTACATATACTGAGTTTAAAACTACCGGAATAATCCAATTAAAATTGTACCAGCTGTGGTGTTTTGCATGTAGTGTGTAAATTCCCCTAGAAGACAAAATAATCCCATAAAATATTCTATCATAATATCACAGGGCTTTTTTTAATATACTTATTTTTAAATTTTTCAACATATTTGATTACAATTATATGCAGATAAAGGAAACTATTTTTCCATGTGAAACTGCCATATGAAACTGTCAGATGAAACATCAGAGTCAACATACTTTCATTTTAATTTAGCAGTTTCATGCCTAGGAAACTATCACAATTTAGTAAAATACAGAAGTTGTCGTTTTCATTACTTGAATTAAATGTTTAGAGTACTTTAAGGACCAAACAGTCCGTTGTTTTAGAATTGTTTAAGACTATATTTGCATTATCTGCTGCATTTCTTTCTATCCGGCTGCTAGATAGTTTTCCAGCAATTCTTTACTTCAAGTTTAAAATGTTACCAGTATCCCTTTATAGAATAATACATATCTTTAATTTGTTTTAATCTACATTGTGCTTCACTAATCTTTGCTATTTAGATTTATTTCACAGATCTTTTCTTTTATTATATTCATTATTTATTCCTATTATTTTTTTGTTTGTGTCTCTGTGTCTCTGATGTGTCTTATTCTTGTTTTCTAATAAAGTCAGACATTGAATGCCAGTCATCAGTCTTAATAACGGTTGTTGGACTGTGTAAACACCAGGCGCAATGATATATGAATGATTTTTTTTTTCTCCTTAAATATATATCATTATTGTCAGTAAAATGTTTCAACATTTTGCTTCTTCCTGACATCAACACCATCAAAACATTACCAAGTGAAACAAATGAATAGCTATAATTCCCCTGTTGTCACAACACTCTGTTGTGGGGTCAAAATGCAGACAGTCATTTTGCTTTTTACTTATTCTAATTGTAATTAATATAGGCATGTACAATTTCTAGTGAATACACATATCACGGGCTACACGATCCTGACTGCTAATCTAATACTTTTCCCAACATCATCTCATCATATCTAACAAATGTAATGTTAAAACAAAAAATATGAAAGTATCAGATTGAATGTTTAGAATTGTACATTTAAGCAGTTCCAAGGCACTGCACGAGTAATAACACTGCTTCACAAGTTCTTATCAAGATATTGTTTCTTTACTTAGATGCTGTATGTCTTTCTTCAGTTCAAGCTTTTGCTCTTTGTCTGCTACTGTCTAGACACCGGGACACCCAAAACCTGTGCATGTGGATCTAAACATGTGGAGTGGCTCACGTGCACCGGCTCCAGTTCAGCACCCAGTGCAATTCGTTAGGGGTCGAAAGTAAAGACCCATGACAGGGAGGTGTTTTAACATGCGGTTTGTAAATCAATATAACATTAAAAGGAACTTCTTTTATGTCTCTCACAACTCTCCAGCTCATGTTTTATAGGCTTTGTGGTGTTTAGAGCTATATCTAACCTCTTAGGTAAAGCTGTAACCTGCACAGATGAAAAAGATTTTCCAAGATTGGATTACACTTTGTGTAACTGGATATTATCAGCCAGTAATGCCATTCTAGAAAGAAAGAAGGCTCTGTGTTTTTGTGCCATTCACGTGTTTTGCCTCCTTCCCACTTAAACATGCTAGAAGTATGTTATCTTGAGAAAATGTGCCGCTCTGCCCTGATCCTGAGGCCTCGTCCCGATAATCTTTTATCCTCAGTCTTTCAGGGATGAGACCACATCTGTCTCCGGTCACTATTTACACGCTCTTTCACCATAAAGTACTCCGAGTCACACATGCGCGCCCGGACAAACACACACACGTCCTCCTCCTATCTCATGCCTAATTCAAACCTGCCTTATGAGTCCCCTGACAGATCCACGCGGAGTCAGCTCAACACATGCACACAGACATTCAATCACTAGAAAGCAGCACAGGCAACATATAAATCCGTCTTGTAAAGCATCTTCCAGACCGTTCCCAATGCGAATGAGATGTCCCAAAGCCGTGTGCTGTTATCTGGCCTCTGCAAAGGCATGAATGTGATCTATACCCCCCTAAATGTTGCAGGGGGAGGTTTTATAAGCACATTGTAAATCCTACGGCTTGTAGTTTACAACCCCTTACTTTCTTTTTTGTTTTCCTTCATTGCAATTATATCCAAGAAAACGTATAGATTTACGTTGTATGTAGGACAAGCAAACAATTAAATAGCACACTTAGCAAAAATACAATACAAACCGTAAGACATATTTACGAGTGTTTGATTTTGTCTGAATGGCTGTCAATAATATATTTCACTCTCTCTTTCCCTCTTTCTTCCTGTCAATATAGAATATGTAGTTCACCATCAAGTCTGACCAGTCTTGGCAGGTCTGATGTCCGTGTCTGCTCTCCACAATAGCTGGTTAGCCATGTCTGACATCTGTGGCTCCCCACTGTCAGGGTGAATGCCAGACGGAATAATGCACCAGGGCGCCACTGTCACTCTGCTCTGCCTCTTCTGGTCTCTGGATCTGTGATGTGCTACAAACATTTTATGGAAACACCTTGAACTGTACACCTTGAGCTGTTGCTGTGAGTGACTATAATAAATATTTTTCATATTTACAGTGGATCACATGACTTCTGATAGTCACTTGTCCCAGACTCCATGCATGCACTCAGCTCCGTGGAGCGTTTTAGCATCTTTAAGTCTTTACTTTTTTTTTTTTTTCTGGCCTCAGAACTTCATTGTTTTGGTTCACTCCCACTGCTTTCATCGGCTTTGTTGTTGGCAGCAGGCAGCTAGATTCTGGGAGAAAGCTCGAAACACTGACCGTATGCTATCTGCCCAGGACCAAATAGCAGACACATACGGTAAGCTGAACATAGTGGAGCATTTAATAAATAAAAAGCCAAACAAGTTGGTGTCAAGAACAATTTAAAGGCTAAAAGGAGAGTTCATTTTGGACTTTTATTCATTAGGTGGCCAAGAATGTACCTCCAGAAGAATGCTGAAGTTGTTGGATGTGAAGCACACAGGTAACATGATCGCCGTATCAGCTTAAAGGGTAATAATATGGCAGAGTTGTGTTTACAGATTGTTTCCACTGCCACCAGTTGGCCCAAAAAATATTGTTACTGTAAAGTTATTGCAGCTGAAGTTGAATTTTAGTTGTTTTTTTCTCTGTTATAGTTTGTTGTTCTAAAACGCATTGTCACAGCTATTGGCACACAATCTGATGGTATAATTGCTAATCATAAATGTAATGGGAATTCTGAAGCTGTAGCCTGTAGGGGCCTCATGCAGCTTCAGAATTGTAATTATAAGTAACAAGTAAAATAATGTAGCTGAACTTTGAGGCAGAACATTTCAATGTAAAACTTATTTCTACCTTTAAAATCAGATTTGATAACCCATAAGTTAATCAAGTAAATAAGGTCTGTAAATCGTCAGCGTGCCATAAAAGAGTCTGATTACTGCCATTAATCCTTCAGACAGAATTTACATAAGACCAGGGGTGTGAGTTTCTTACACACGCTGATGCCATGTTGGTGCGTCTGTCATTGTGGAAGAATAATCTCTGTCCTTCCCTCCACCGCAGGCTGCTGACCCCTGGCTGACCCCCAGGCCATCGGCTGGGGTGTTAATGTTCACCCTCGCCAGGGTCGCACCCAGGGTGTTTATTTTATGACACAGGAGAAGGGACCTCAGAAGGGAGTGCGGCCTCAATACGTTGACCCCCACACCCATTAGAAGGGAGGTGACTGAGCTGTAAAAAAGCCCTTTCTTATGCCTGAGTCATGTAGTTACGCTAGTTTGTGCTGATGCTCTTGTGTGGCTACTGTCCATCACAGTAGCATAGAAAAAGAATGCTCCCACGTATGCCCTGATGAACAAAACCATTCTTAGTTGTACAATGCAAGCTAATGGTTACTGGACTACATTCAAATACCAAAGAAAAATCCACTTCGTAGCCGTTGTTGTACATTTTACCACATATTTCCCATAGATTTTGGCATTACAAGGCTTCAGAATTATAATCTGTTGTTAAACTTGCCATTTTAGACCCACCTCAGTTCACTTTATTTCAATACAATTCAAATCTTTATTGTGCCTTATGGGAAATTTGGTTTGCAAGCAGAGTTTAAAAAAACACAACAAACCACCACTTGTATACTATGCAAACATCCATCAAAGACAGTAGAGGCTGTTGGGGTATGCACCAGTGCTAGTTTGCATTTGTTGTCATGCTGTAAGAAAAAATCAAAACAAAAGAACGATGACAAATTTCATAGTTGATCAAACTGGCATTTGCTCAAAGCCTGAGTTTCACTTATATTTGCATAAATGAACATTTGCATTTGTTGGAACATGAATGTAAGGGTGTGTGAGAGTGTGTGTGTGTGTGTGTGTGTGGCAGTATTTCACTCGGCAGAGAATCCGCCGGCCACATTTCCAATTCCGCTCAATTTCAGCAAGAATCTCCGTAATCCCGCTGAAGAGCCGCAGTTCTCCCACAGTGACATCCCATAATGGCACTAACACCAGAGTGGTGGGCACCCAGTTACGACTCCCAGGCTCCATTCGGTGCACGTTCCCAATCCCCCAACCTGTCTGTATGCAAACAGAGCCCCCTCAGAGGAGAACACTGATCTGGCAGCCTTTCACTGAGCCCTGTGTAGACATATTTAATGCCTCAATAACCACTGCTTAAGACAGAGTGATGAACGCTCGAGGCTTTCATTACCACAAGAAGTTTATCCGTGTGTGTGTGTGTGAGAGAGAGAGACTACAGTATGTACCTAAATAAGCGTTCCACTGTCATTTACCATCGGGAATGTCAAGCTGCTGTTGTTTATATGGCACCGCCTCTGTTGCACCAGGAGTTTGGTGATTTTCTCTCACGAGTTAACAAGGCTCAGCTATTAGAGGCGCCACTAATCTTTCTTTCAGCCCGACAAATTTATTTTGTGCTTAACATTTAAAGAGTTGTAGACAGCACCAATGAAACTCAAGGTGATTGAGGTCAAATTCAAGTAGATTAAAAAAAACAAATAGAAGCAGCTACAATATTATAGGAGAAAATACCATTGGATTTGGATAAAAAAATATTGTATTATGTTTTTTTACCCTTGTTTCCATGTACCTATCAGTGTATGGGAGGTGCAGAGGCAGCTGGAGAGCAGGGTAAATACAGTCAGAACTGTGTCACAGCATCAGCGCTGCAGCTTATTGGTTCCTTACATATGTACACACTCTGAGACGGAGCAGGAACACAGGTACAGTACATGCACACAAACATATGGATTGATATGCATGTGAAGTACCGAAAAGGCTAAATGTGAATCCATATTTCTTATCAGGAAAAATGTAATGATGTGTTGTGTTGTGACTTATGTCATGACGAAAAGTGTTAGCATTTAGACACAAATCTTTCTCACTTGGCATTAGCTTCATTTATGGTCTGTTTCTGTTTTTCTTCCACTTTGGCAATGATGACAAGAACACCCAAGAGGGAAGTCTCTTTCTCCCCAGACACTCATCACCCAGAGAGAGAGAGAGAGAGAGAGAGAGAGAGAGAGAGAGAGAGAGAGAGAGAGTGAGCGCTCATGGAAGGATCAATTTGTCTGCACAGGAAACTGTGTAATGTTAATCACAACTTTAATTTGGGCTGAATTAGCATTTTGATGAACTTGCGGGGCTGACTCGTGTACTCCAAGCACCTTCAATCGCAGCGCACAGAGGAAATGGCAGCGTGGTTAATTAACGCTCGCACACAACAGATGGGCTCAGTGAAGGGCCTGACAGAAAGAGACAGGGAGTGCGAGAATTGATGGTGAAAGAGTCACTGTTAATGGGAGAAAAAGAACACAATATGGAATTTCCAACCATCACGCTCCAAATAAAGTGGCTGGTTCAAAACCAACAGCTAAAGGAAGCGGGGAGTACTAAATAATATTTCAGTCTTTTAGGGGAAACACAACACAAAGAGCCAGTAATAGCTTACAGAAAACACAACTGGCAAATCTTGGTCAAACATGCAGCCTGTTTACATATGCCCGACCGTTTCAATCTCGGAGCACAGAGTGTAACCCAACATGGTGCCTCGGTCTCATTGCTTTTTCACTCCTTCTGTGTTTTTCATCTGTATTTCCTCTTTATAACATATTGTTGCCATTTCAACAATATCTGCTGAATTTTCCCCACAGTTATATATACGTGTCTTCTCCTCCACATATACACACTATATCTTTGTCCTACTAATCTTATTCCCAGTGTATATGATCTGACATCTAATCAAGTTATTTTAATCTGTATTTGCAGTGTATTAATCCATCAATATATAGTAGAGTGTGTAAGAAAGGGAGATATGAGAGGAAGTGGAGAAGTGGTTATTAATACAGAGGTGGATCTCCATGACGACAAATGAATCTACTGTACATGGAAGACATGGGGCAGTACGGTCACTTGTGATCAGCTCAATGCTACGATGTCACATTTTAAAACCTACGCAACCATCTTCATGGTCATCAGTTTGGTTTGTTTGTTGATATGTTTGTCTGTTTGTCAGCAGGATTACAGAAAAAAAATGACTCAACCAATTTTCATGAAACTTGGGAGAAGGGTGAAGCATGATAAATGATCAAATAAAAGATAAAAAGACAAATCTTTGGGAGCGCTGCATTGATTTGTCCGTTGATGATGATCCTTCTTCAAAACTGTACGTCTGAGAGACGGGTATCTCCGAACCACAGCAAACACCAAAAAAAACATCTGTAGTCTTAAACTAGTTTCACGTCTCAGTGTTATCATGTGATGTCCTCAGGGTTCTGCTTTTGTTTTATTTTAGCTGACCAAAGCAAATTCATATCAACTACATTGCAAAGGCAGATATTGAAGGAAGAGAATCAAGGACTGAATCTTATTAAATCGTCACCCTAAGCTTGATTGGAAGTCACTAGAGGTAATGGAGAAAACATGCTTATTAAAGTTATTTCTAGTGCCTTGCTCAAGGGCACAATCACTGGCTTAGATCATGAAACAGGAACTCATCCTGACAGCTCATTAGAGGAAATGATGCACCATGTTCTTCAATTAGTACCGACCTTCATCCTCTCACCTCCTTCCCACCTTTTCCTCAAATCCTTTCCATAAATAACCTTCACTAACCTGCCCCCTCCCATCACTTTATTTTCATGCTGGGGAGAATTTCAGGCCCAGCTTCCCACTGAGAAGCGTGATTTGTAAAAAAAAAAAACAATAAAAATGGAAAAACGGGTGAGACTTGTGGCGAGGGAGGGAGGGGTTGGAAGGACAGCAAAGCGGGCTCCCCTGTTGAGGCGGCCTGTGGTGGGGCATTAACAGGATGTCCGGGCAGGGTAAATCTTCTACCAGCCACACGGAGCTTATAGCTCACCTCAGAGAACTTCCCTGACAGGCTGTCAGTCACTAGCGCGCTGCCTTAAGCCTGATCTGTAGCTGCATCTCCCTTAAAAATGACTGTTTTAATTGTAAGAATGTTTTGTTTGCATACCCATTAAAACACAAATAAAGAGCTTTAGAGCACCGACTGTGACAAGAGAGTTGATTGTTTCTGGAGACGTATGGAATTCAAATCAGTTGCACGGAGAAGGATCTACGAAGTGAACAAACCGCGGTGACCTCTGACCTGTGGGTGGCTCGGGTAAAACATAGGAAGGAAATGAGATCCAGTGATGAGGGATTCCTCACAGAGAGAGATGTCGAGTAGATCCGAGCTCCTGATAACTTCAAAGACTTGGTAGGTATACCTCTTTAGAAACATCAGATATGAAGGATGCAGTAACATAGTGTTAGCTTTAAAGGGAAAACCTAAGAACCAGGCAGCATTGGGGTTGTCCTCTAATTGCCAATTTGTTGTTATTACCTGTCAGAAATTTAAAAAAAGGATAGGAAGATATAGCCTAGTATGGCACACAACCTCTCTCTCTCTCTCTCTCTCTCTCTCTCTCTCTCTCTCTCTCTCTCTCTCTCTCTCTCTCACACACACACACACACACACAAACATACACAAAAGGAAGGAAACAGTAGTGGAGTATTGGAGTGTCTCCAATTATGTCTGGATGCAGCAGCAATTTATGGGCTAATTATGTGCGTAATGAGCTCACCGCCATGCGTCCGCGCCCCCGTCACCGCGCCCGCTGCTCTAACCCCCCCCACCCCTTCCCCCCCTCCATCTGAGCGTTCGGTACCTAATTAAAAAACTACATGCGCTGAGGCGCTCTCATCTGATTCCCACCATGGAAATTAATCCTCAGATAAACGTGTTTGACGGACACCAAACTATTGAGCCCTGGACGCGGCGCGCTGCTCTCTCAGCCGGGTGTAGGCCTAAACCGTTTTGCATTTGGCTTTTATAAAAGAAGAAAATCCCAGCTCCGAAATAGCCCAACGGGTTGGGTTTGATGAAAGGGGAAATTAATAAGATCATCAAGTCCAGTGGTCTCCATGCGCAAAATAATCATCCAACCTCCAGATTTCGATTTAAAGTATAAGAGGAATTATATGTATGCTTAAGAGCCTGTAGACCCTCTTCCTGCTTTATTAGATTATTTGTGTTTGGGAATAACCAATAACAAACCCAATACAGTAAGAGAAATTCTGAACCAAAAAGGTTCTGACTCCTGAGGGAGGAAATCCACCAGAAAGCAAGTAAAATATTTAGTATTGCAGCTAAAAGAGATGAACAGGTCATGCTGTAAAATTAAAATTAAAGAGACCTTGTATTAAATCTGAGGGAGGATTTAAGGCCTATTTGTTCGACAACAGCATCAGCACTTCAACCGATTGTTTTTGTTCCGTAGCAGAGACATTCTTTCAATCATTTATTCCTCTGTTGTGTTTGTGTTTTTATGACTAGAACCTTACCCTGCACCTGTTAAGGAAATGATATTTGGTCAACAAATAAAGACAAATATTTTCTTCCTGATTACAAATGATGACATGTTTTCAAATGTAGCTGTCATGTGAACAGTAAATGCGTGCTATGAAATGTGAGGAAACTGATCGAAATTTTCTTTTTCGCTAGAATAAAAAAAGCATATATATTTTTTTATTCTGGATAGTTTCCTTCAAGTAATAAGTGCATTTTATGCTATTTATTTCAGCTTGATCCGTGATCTCCAACGCTAATGACAAAAAAAACAGCAAGATCACATCGAAGCTGACTTCGGGCACGGCCAAGTGCCGCTCATACCGGGCCGTGCCAAGCTGACGCCCACGACGAGAGTCCAATCACGAAATTACTTTCAGCACTTCCGTCCAATCATGAGCGAGGTGAGCGCACGGTGGGCGGGTCCAGAGCGGCTCCGGAGAGGGACATTGAGATAGTTGAGGAGAGGAGGCTTGTTGGGCACGAATGCCACTCGTTGCGCGTCCTTATAATTTGGAGAGGTGTATGCAGCGCACGGCCCGTTCGCCTTTCCAGGTGGAAATCCAGGAGGAACTGAGACCAAACTTAACTGGGACGACTGGTGAACTCGGTTCAGGACAGGTGAAATTCCCAGCTGGCTGCCTGCAAGGCCACAGGATCGATTCACGTGTAGGAAAACACAGTGTATCTCAGCGCGGGTAGGAATACTGCAAATATATCTGTCTCAACAAACCTGTCCGCTATACTGGATGTTAAAACCTGTTATTTTCTTAAAACAAGGGGCCGAAACGGGGTAGCTCGGTGAGATTATGTCACAGTTGTTGTTGTTTTTCTCACTATACTGCAGTGATCAGCCGTATGATGCCTTGTCTCGTCATTCGGAAGCCACAGAAAATGCAGAATTATATTTCACCTCACTGGCATATGTTTGACTGGTTTTAAGATAAATATTAAAGGATGGCTTGGTGGCTAAAATGGCCCGAGGTGGTGATGTTTGCACTGTGCCATCACCAAAAGGGTGAACTTGTTTTATAAAAGTCAAGAGTTGTTTGTACATCTCTTCCTGAAATTAAATTACGCTATTGTACACAAAGGATTGTCGGTGTACTGTTGTTTTTTTTTTTTTTTAAATATCATTGAATTGTTGTTTTTTAATATTATTGGTGTTTTTCGTAGTGATGCTGCTATTAAAAGCCGAGCATGCCCAGGTTATACCCTCTTCAATAAATTAGACATTTGTTTTGATAGAAGATTGACGTGTAACAAATTAGACATTTGTTTTTTTTATAGAAGATTGATGTGTAAATGTATCAGTAGTGTAGATTTTCCAGGGTCAGCTCCACCTGATCTGCAGGCCTGCACCAGGCTTAATTCAAAATAACACAAGAGACATCAAGGTCTACAACGTGGTCCTCTGCAGATCAACGTGCAATAATAATGTTTTTTTTTGTATTTATGTCTGTGTTTTGCAGGTCATGGATGCGATACCACAGTACCGTGGAGGTTTGACTACGACCAGTTGAAGTATCACTGACCGCCATCAGGAGTACCTCACAGGGATATTCTCACTTTTCTTTTGGGGATTCGACTGTTTACATTAAAACTCCAGCTTTTTTTTTTTTTTTTTGATTAAAAAAAACCTGCAATGAAAAGGAGTCAAAGCGGAGAGGAATCAGTGAAGTTGCTGATTTGAATGACCATCGTCTCGTGCAAGGAAGGATACAGTAAAAAGGCGCCGAAATGAAGGAAAAATCCAAAACGGCCGCAAGGACTAGACGGGAAAAGGAGAACAGTGAATTTTACGAACTGGCCAAAATGTTGCCTTTACCGTCGGCCATCACCTCTCAGCTGGACAAAGCCTCCATAATAAGACTCACAACAAGTTACCTGAAGATGAGAATTGTTTTCCCTCAGGGTGAGCGAACCCACAGTTAACAAAGAGAAAATTATAAGGGTCTATACAAGAAATAAAATCATCGTTATTATATATCACATCATTATCATATTATACTTTAGTAATATACACAAAATATATACCAAGAATCAATAATATTCCGCTATAATTTAGTAGTCCCACGACGGAAATGTGTTTAAGTCCGCAAATAAAATTAATAAAATAAAATGTTCATTATCAATAATATCAGAAATATCAACAAAATATCAACACTACTGTAGTGATGTTATGGAAGATTAAAAACTAAAATGAAATGAAATTGAAACGGATACTGTTAATATAGCCGCGCTCCATACCCACTTTAAGCCATAAAGAAATATTATAGGAGCATTACAGTCAGTTTTCTCTGATCTGCAGGGAGTCTTTACAAATGGATCATGATCGAGTTTAATTCAGTGTGTCTAAAGGAGACGATCTGCCACCATCTTTTATACCGGTCTCTGCAGGCTTCTTTGACTGCGTGACTGAGAACGAGACGTACCAATTATTTAAAAAAAGGTCCGGCTCGGCTTCTAATCACCTAAAGCCAAGAAGCTGGAGGCGCACACACAACCGCACTCAGCCACTCCGGTGTGAGAAAAATGATACTAATGATTAAATATAATCACAAACCCACGCACTGCCATCACAGAGATATTGAAGTTGTAACATAAAATATATACAGTATATATATAGATATATATATATTTAAAGACAGGGAAAAATTACATCTGTTGATTTTTTTTTATATTATGTATCTATTTTCCCAAAACACCTTTTGTTGTTGAAGTTCCCTTTTCTACATCCTGTCATCTGGTGGGACTGATATTAAACTACATGTCCGAAAGCGAACACATATTTTCATTTCCATTTCCAGCAGCGCCTAATTTATTGATGATAGCCGAGCTCACGAAATATCTCATGAAACAGAATGAATTTCAATGAGCAACACTGGCTATATTTGCTTTGTTCGACTTACACTGAACGTATAGGCCTTATACACTGAGGGATTTATTGGACCAGAAATCTGAAAGATGGCCATATCTATGCTTATTTATAGTAATAATAATGATTCAATAACATTTCCTGGAGCATCAGGATGAATTAAAATATCATCCAAGTATTTAATTCATGTCATCCCTCCAGATTGAAGGTCTATATTGTTATAAGAGACACATAACCTGAGCCCATTGTAAACAACAACAGATTATCGAGCTTCATGTCTGCAGCCTGAACAACATCCGACAGACATGAAGGACAAAACGCCTCAACAGTAAACAGGCCTTTTAACAGGCAGGCCTCTGGCCTGAGGGTGTGTGTGTGTGTGTGTGTGTGTGTGTGTGTGTGTGTGTGTGTGTGTGTGTGTGTGTGTGTGTGTGCGTGTGTGTGTGTGTGTGTGTGCGTGTGTGTGTGTGTGTGTCTGGCCTTTTTCAGAAGCATAACTATAATAATAATAATAACAATAATAGTAATAGTAATAGTAGTAATAATAATAACAACAATAATAGTAATAATAATGAAATATGATTTATTTTCCATTATCGATATAAAACATGCCATCTTCTCCATTTCATGATAATGTCACACAGCAGCCAAACAGCAATACTTATGTCACTGCCTACAGGTTTGGGTGAAGCTTGGGGTCATGCGAGTCGGACAAGATCTTTGGACAACATTGGACGAGAACTGGGAGCTCATTTACTGCAGGTACATTATATATTAGTATTTATTATGTATTATTACGTATTGTTATTTACAATGTATTATTATTGTTATTTATTTATTTATTCATTATTACCACCGTAATAACTATTATGTATCTGCAAGACAGGAATATGGTCGTGTGAAATAAATGTCGAGAGGTAACTGTCGTTCATTTGCAGACGTTGGACGGATTCATCTTCGTTGTGGCTCCAGATGGAAAAATAATGTACATTTCAGAGACGGCGTCGGTCCATTTGGGACTGTCTCAGGTCCGTTTGCACGATCAGATTCATTTATTTGTCTGCCTTTCTGCTTTTCTCGTACACATTAAAAGCTAACATATAACACCACGAACACCGTGTTGAAACTGTATTTGGAACTGAAGTCGTCACGGTCTCTACCTGTTAATTACATGAGTTATTCTCAACAGGTAGAGCTGACTGGGAACAGTATTTATGAATATGTCCATCCTGCCGACCACGACGAGATGACAGCTGTGCTGACGCCACACCAGCCCTATCACTCACATTACGTTCAAGGTGAAATGCATTTCCTCCCGACAGCTTCCCAAATACACGTGTTCCGTTTGCAATCGCATCGTACTGTGTCCAGCGAGCATCACGCGTATAAATGCAACGGATAACATATGCAAATGAGCTTAGAAATACACTTTGGTATTCTTGCAGGATGCCCTTTCATAGAGTAAAAAGAAAGAGCTTCATATTTTATTTATTTTTGATGTACCATAAATAATGCCATTGCATATTGTTAAAATGTACTCGTGGACTTTGGAGTTTGTGTTTTTTTTAAATATGCGGACGCATAGCGACAGTCTATGGTCAGTTTTTTTTTTAAATCTTTCATAGCTCCCATGGGAGTTTTTGAGTTGACTTGTATTTCATAATCACTCAGTTAAAACACCGTGTCTTCTTTCAGAATATGAAGCGGAGCGCTCTTTCTTTCTGCGGATGAAATGTGTGCTGGCAAAAAGAAACGCAGGCCTCACCAGTGGTGGATACAAGGTAATGCGCATGAAGCGTTGTCCCTGGCCTGTGGTATTTATTTTATCATTTATAAATTAACAGCATTCTTAATTTTGGTAGTATAATTAATTAATTAATTAATTCAATTGAAAAAAATGGAGACCAATATTCAAATGAATGTCTTTGCTTTTTCATCGACTGTTTTCCTTACTTTTACCACAGAAATTATAATATCCTTTTTGTATTTCTATAATATTGTATTTCAGTAATAATCCTATATAATTATGGTCAGTATCATATCAATTATGCTTCTGTTAATCATGCCACATTACCCAAACGTCCTTATGAAGGGACATTTCAGGACTTCCCTATCGACATCTGTCATCTTAACTTCTCTCGCTGTCCATCTGTTCCACCAGGTGATCCACTGCAGTGGCTACCTGAAGATCCGTCAGTACAGTTTGGACATGTCGCCCTTCGAGGGCTGCTACCAGAACGTGGGTCTGGTGGCTGTGGGTCACTCGCTGCCGCCCAGCGCTGTGACCGAGATCAAACTGCACAGCAACATGTTCATGTTCAGGGCCAGTCTGGACATGAAGCTCATCTTCCTGGACTCCAGGTATGCAACCATGATGCTGTGTATGACATTTTATTGTTTGTCTTGAGGTGTTTTCTTTCTAATCCAAAGTGATTTATTGAGTGTGTGTGTGCTTACTGTCAAGCTATACATTTTCATGAGGAGGGTTAAATTAGTTCTCCGAGAAACTACTAAAAATGTAAACAAACCAAACACAACTGAGGTATCCCTGGTTTAAAAAACAACTGGTTAATTCCTCTCCAGGGTGGCAGAGCTGACAGGTTATGAGCCCCAGGACCTGATAGAGAAAACCCTCTACCATCATGTCCACAGCTGTGACATCTTCCACCTCCGCTGTGCACACCACCTCCGTGAGTTTCAAACCTGCATCATTATTTAACAACAGGCCGGCCGACCTTCGTTCATCACAGGAACTGCTCAGACAATCTGCTGCAGCTGCCAAATGCAGGCATTCACACACACACACACACACACACACACATTGATCATGTCTTCTGTGTGATTCCTTCATCTCCTTCAGTGCTGGTAAAGGGACAAGTCACCACTAAGTACTATCGTTTCCTGGCCAAGCACGGGGGCTGGGTCTGGGTCCAGAGTTACGCCACAATCGTCCACAACAGCCGGTCCTCAAGACCCCACTGCATAGTCAGCGTCAACTATGTACTCACGTAAGTCTCACTTAATATTCCCATCTAAAAATCAGAGAAGAAACCGAAGAAGTCGAAAACTTGATCTTAAGAATATATTCATAATACTTTCTTGAGGGGTTTGTTCACGGAAAAAAAGGTACCATTCATGCATATCAATTGGTTGGAATCTTTCATTTGTAAGTATGAATAAAGCATTTCAGATATTAGGGTTTTGCATTCATGGCATTTTGAACTGAAATCTCTTAAATTACAGCTACCTCATTAACATAACACAAGGTATAAAGTGTTATGCATGGGCTAAAAGCAGCTGCATTTTTAATGGTGCTTGCAGATGGAGGAGCATTGATTATTTAACTAGATTAAGTAAAATCATATCATACACTCTTATGATCCATGCTTGGAGCTCACTCTGTGATACGATGGCTCTTTGTCTCTTTGAGAAATCCTTCTCTTTATCCCCCTGTAGCCTCTCTGTACAAATCCACCAAATACTGTGGCTGCAGGGCTCATGCAGTTGTGTGTTATGAGAGCACAAAGCACACTAAGGCCCTTTGAGACAGCAAGACAAACATCAGGGTTCAACCCCATCAAAAAACCTCTACTGTCACCATCGATCCGCAGTCAAAGGAAAGCTAAATCGATCAAACGGTGAACTAGAAATCAATAGCTATCTCATAGCTGTAGCGCATGTTTTCCTCGTTAAGTTTGGTTGCTCCACGTGTGCTTTTTGTGTGTGTGTGTGTGTGTGTGTGTGTGTGTGTGTGTGTGTGTGTGTGTGTGCGTGTGCCTGTGCGTGTGTCCGTGTCCTTCTGTGTGTGTAACAGGGTGTGTGTATGTGTGTGTGTGTGTGTGAGTCTCTGTACGTGCGTGCATGCATATAGCTGCAGTCTACCCATACATTTTTTTTCCAATGCAGCAAGGAGAAAACAAAGTAACTACATTAAAATGGCAGTGAATTTCCAATTGCATAATTACCTCGAACACAGAAGTATCCAAAAGCTCACGTGCAGCAGGAGCCAAAAAATAATCCCCACCTACATTTAAAAACAAACAGCAATTCAATCACCTTGCCCTGACAGCATTTTACCCCAACAAGAATCCATTAATAAATCATGTTTGGAGGTTGGCTGGTGGCGTATTTCAGACATGAGGTGCTCTGACATTGACCCTGAGGTGGAATTCGGCTAACACAGCTGAGTTTGCACAAAGGCCCAACATTATTGGCTCAGACATAAGTCATCCAGGGCACAGATAGGATGCAGAACCAGCCGCCGCAACTATACCTGCAAGAGCAAATAACACTCACACTGTGTACTGGCTATCCAAACACAGCCTTTCCCCTCAGGTGCTGTACATAAAGAATGGGTCATATTTAGAGTCATATTAAAGAGGCTGGCTGTGCAGGGTCAGGGATGGGCCACAGGGTTTAAAATGCCAGGCAGCTGCTATTACATACTGTTGATGTGATAAGTTAAGAATAGGCTCATGTTTGCTGAACACTTGACACAGGAGCCTTTTCACTCCCTCGACAGCGACACTTGAGTTCAGCCACAGGACAGTGGGTTACAATGTCAAAGATGGTGCGCACGCCGCATGCACATATACTAGTAAGAAAGCCACCTGTATTACACAAATGCTTTTTTTATTCACAAGATGCTTACAAAGGAGGTCGAGTGCAGAGACACTGTACGTCCACATGCAGGTGTCTGTGTGTGCTCACGCACTCCCATTGTTTTCTCGCTGGGTTCTGGCAATGGTTGCACAGCAGAAAAGAATGATTAACTTTCTTCGTGGTGTCTGTTATTTATCTCAGAAGTGGGAGGACTTTCTCTTGAATTTATCTTAAATGTTTTCACTTCTCATAGTCGTCACATCACTCATGGTATAAAAAAAGTGTGTTGGTAAAATAAGTCTGTACAGTGAAGTTATCTATGTTCAATATTGACAATTAGGTCTGCTCCAGACTAATTACTGATTATGTCACAAGACTGTATGAGGAAGAAAGAAGGCACAGAGGTTTGAGAAGCTCTGAATTGATTAGGAAAAGCTGGAGGGAAAGTTGAAAAGTAACACTATGCCCTCCATCAGCGGCATTAAAAGTGCCCTTGAGCAAGGCACTCTGCCATCAACACTAAGAGGAACCATCCACAGTGCATGCATTAGCAGCTAGGTGGGATTGCACTTAGCGCTGACAATGCTAACATCATTTTTAGCAGTGTCACAGTCTTAGTTTAGCGAATTAGCATGCAAACCATTGCTAATCAGCACTAAACAGTTTAGGCTGATCGGAATGCCATTAGTTGTGCAGGATATCATGAATCAAAGTTTTGAACAAATACAAATTCTGAGCAGCTAGAGGCGCTAAATGAAAAGTCAGGCTATCACCAAAGTTATTAATATGTATCTTGAGTAGGTCACAAATTAGTTTGTACCAAATTCCATGGCATCCATCCAATAATCATTGAGATATTCCAGTCTTGACCAAAGTGGTAGAATGACCGACATTGCCATTCTGAGGGACGCTAGCGAGGCTAAAAAGTCACAACCTGGATAAATATGGGTTCAAAGTTTTATTTTTATCCATAACATATATTTTGTCTGTGTCAAAAGGGATACCGAGTATAAGGGAATGCAGCTGTCTTTGGACCAAATGAGCCCCACCAAGCCAGCCTTCCCCTACGCTGACAGTCACGGTGAAGACAGGAAGAGCACCAAGTCACGTCTGACCCAGGCGAAGGCCAAAGCCAGAGTGTCACCCTACCCGCAGGTAACAAACAGCCTGTTGCATGCAGCTAAATCCAGAAAGGAGACTCAGTGCAGGCGGAATTAATAGAAAGAGGTTCACAAACTCTCAAAAAACAGGATTTTCTTGTTTCTGTCAGCAGTTTTCAGCTTTCAATCCAGAGCGTTCAGAGTCAGACCAAGACAGTCAGTGGGGCGGGAGCCCGCTGACGGACGCTGCATCCCCTCAGCTGCTGGATCCTGCTGAGGCTGCGGAGGCATCTTGTGCCTACAGACTGTATCCAGACTCAGGCTCCCTGTGTTACAGCCTGGGTCTGTCAGAAGACGATCTCGCCCATGCCCAAACTCATCCTCACACCACCACCTGTGACCGTGTGCGATGCCAGAGCGGTCGCTACTTCCTCGGAACTCCCCAGTCGGGAAGAGAGGTGTGGTGGGACGCCACGCGCTCTGTGCTCTCGCTGCCAAAATCCTCCGTGGAGAACGGTGAGGACTACGAAATCACATCCTACCATGGAGCCATTCACGGTGAGACGTTAGGGTTGAGACCAGAACCATCTGTCTCTGAAAATAGCACTGGCCTAACTTCTTGTGGTAGCTGTTTTCCAAATGTTATTATGAGACATGCTAAGTTGTTTACGCCGTCTCTTGCCAGTGTGCCGATTGCTACCATCTGTTCAAAAATTGCCTGCAATTGAAAGCCAAGTTGTTTCACATTTCACATCCTCAAACAGGGAAACAACCCCCCACAGCGCGTCTGCCAAGACATTCAGTCTAACAGACCATGGTGCTATACCCATTTAAAGCAAAACTTACACATCACACAGGCAACTTATGGTTTTAACAATCGGCACTAGTTTTCACACACTTTGTAAATCCAGAATCAGATTACTTACTACACAATGTAATTCATTGTTTTAAACAACATTAAACTCTCCTTACAGGACGGGGCCACTGGGATGAAGACAGTGTAGTGAGTTCACCTGATGGAGGTGGGTCCACCAGTGATTCGGGTGAGCGTTACCACGGTGACCACTTCCGGGCAACCCCTCGAGAGCCCAGCAAGATGGAGACGCTGATCCGAGCCACGCAGCAGATGATCAAAGAGGAAGAAAGTCGTCTGCAGCAACACAAGGCGCCGCTGGACGTCTCAGGCCTCGCCAAAGCTCACAGCCCGTGCTTCACCTCCTCACTGCCGCACCACTCCCAGCTCACCATGACCAGCGTGGTGTGTCGCGGCCCGGGGGCTCCCAGCCTCGACCTCTCCTCTGAACGCCTTCACCACCAGGACAGTGTCAAATTGCTCGGCCCGCACAACATTGACGAAAACACGACCAGTCCGGTGTCTCTGTCTCGTCTCAGCAGCCCCAGCTCTGATGGGATCCCCAGGGCGGCCCACTCCCTCACCAAAGACTACATGCAGACGGATCTTTCCCCCCATCCTCCACAGCCGCAGGGGAGCCCGCTGCTCTATCCCGCCCAGGACAGGCAGCCAATGGACAGGCAAGCTGCCTATTCTTTGACCGGATACTCCCTGGAGCACCTGTATGACCCAGAGAACCTGCGGAGTTACTCGGGCCTGGCCTGTGGAGGAGTCCAGTATGACGTGGCGTCCCATGTGAGGATGCAGGCCGAGCAGATGCAGGGACACAAGGCCACCTCAGTTATCATAACCAACGGGAGCTGACGATAGCTGGTGTAGATATAGGTCCTGTTCTCTAGATGAGGATGTTACAGTGAGGGTGCTTTATGCACATGCAAACACTGATCAGGCGCTTGATACAAATGGCTGGACAATAAAATTTAAAAAAAGAATAAAACGTACCGGCACTGGGTTGATATTTCCTTGGTGGCTGATTCAGCACAATTTGTGTTTGTCTGCCTTTGTATCATATCATTCTCTTTTCTTTATCATCGGAGGATGATATGAACCAGTGTTCAAGAACGGATGTTAGCTATGCCCCTTCAAATGACGGAGGTTTTCTCCTTTACGTAGGAATATAGTGTTATTTTAATGGTGAACTGAATTCCCCTCCCTCCAAAGGCGACTTAAGTTTTGAGTCTGGTTAAACATCAAGCCAGTGTTTCAGTTCCAAACGCCTCATGCACCATTGGTCATGCAAGTTAATCTGTCTTGGACATTATTTCCAAAGGCAGTCAGAAAATGTGTTTTTCCGTTGCCCCTTCGCCTGAAAACTCCATTGGTCAGAACACAATGTTTGACACAAGAAGTGCACCATGGGAAAGGCAAGAGGTTCACTATTGTAAGATGTCAATGTTTCCTGGTATTTATTTGTCAGTGGGCTGTTTTCTGTATGTGTCTATTTTCAGTCCAAGTAGAATTGTTATTGGTCGCATACAATTTGTTTTGGTGTTTAAATAACACCAATATAAGATAATAAATTTGAAGTAAAAAAAAACAGAAAAACATGCTTCTGATATGTAAAAGTGTAAAATATGCAGGTCAACAACTGTTTTAATGTATATGTGAAATGCCCTGGCTTAGAGGGCAAAGAGAGTGTAAAACACAAAAAGGCATTTGTAATCTCCCCATGCCCTCTAAATATAGGCATTGTATGCATCGACTTACAGTTGGGGCTTAAACAATATTGTTTACATATCAGAATATAATTTTTCCTGTTTTTACCTCACTTAACTGCCAAATTGTTAGCATGTGTAGAGTATGCTTTTAAATCCTTAAATCCTACTCTACATGCAATTGTTCTCAAAGAAAACCATCTGTTTTTGTTTTTTGTCATGACAGCCTGAAGGGTTAAAATAATTATAGAAATGTGTTGAATGTATTTAGTTTCTTATTTAATTTATGATGTAAATATCTCACAATGAACTTTTGAACAAGAAGTGACAAGATTATTTATTAATTGGTTTTAAAAAAGTCTTAAATCTGAATACAGTTGCAAACAAATAACTTTTGTCTCTTTTGATTTTTGTCGCACAACAGTTATATGTAAAACGTTCCTTGAATGAATAGACTCACAAACTTTTGCTGCCTCAGAAAAACTCCATAACTGTAGACATATTGTAGATATATGTTGCTGTTGTTTCTCCATTATAAACAATTGACAGCTTTATTCAACGCATTTTGAGATGTATAGATGTAGATATGAATATAGATTTAGACACACATAAAGATACCAAGTTAATTAGTTTTTATTTCCGTGTAAATTCAAACATTTTGGCCCATCCCAAGACATTTTGTGATTTATCAAAAAATATAACATGATATATAGACTATAAACTTACATTTTATTATATACAATTTTATTTTGTGTAGATATATAAATACACACATATATATATATAAATACATATACATACACATATACACATATATACATATATATATATATATATATATATATATATATATATATATATACGTATACACACACACAAATACACATATACATATATACACACATATACACTTCAATATATACACACATATATATATACAGACATATACATATATATACATACAC
The DNA here is from genome assembly GCA_016806645.1 of Ophiodon elongatus. NCBI lineage: Eukaryota > Metazoa > Chordata > Actinopteri > Perciformes > Hexagrammidae > Ophiodon > Ophiodon elongatus. The sequence goes on along the minus strand of JACSYO010000880.1, from coordinate 2,392,079 downwards.
ACATATATACATACAAATATATATACAGCAGATATTTGACGTTTTTGTATTTGTTGTGAGCTAATCATGTTAACAAATCCTATGAAAAAAGATAAAAACCAACAATGCAAAGACTCCCAACTCTGGGTCAAAAGTATTCTAGCTTAATATATAGCTTTTGAAAAAAGCTAAGTAATTTCCTAAAACAGCTGGGCACTGTAGTTTTAAAGCAAACTTTCTCAACAAGGAGTGAGTACAGTTTGATGTGTTTTTAATAGTTTTTGGACAACAATTGATCTGTATGCCACAGAGAAATAAGCTAAATCACTCATTGGATACACAGACAATTACACTTAGAAAATGTAGGACCGATATGTTGGTTTTGGTCTTTTCATGGGATTTGTTGACAATAATTAAAAATATATAAAATCCAAAACGTCATTCTTTGAGTTTTTTAGATGTATCCGACAACAACAATTACAGGAGGGCATTATTACAAACACCTTGTCCAAACCCCTCATTCAAGTATTTACAACAGCAAACTGCTTGTGTGACTACCGAGCTGTCACATTTTAAATGGACTTGCAGCAGCACGTTCCTGCTGTTCGAGGCAGTTGAACTTGCACGTTTAGCCGCTCTGACCTCTGCTCAGAGGCAATTTCTCTGCCATGTATTTTAATATATGTAAGTTATTCACATGTAGCTGGAGAGCTGGCCTGCCTCGCTGTCTAAGCTGTGAGGGACCTGGACACAGCCTGGGCCTGGATGCAGAGCTCCCATCAGTCACTGCTGACATGACCATGTGATGGTCTGCCAGATATCACTGCTGCTGTCATTCCAGGAGGTAGAACTACTGCACCACTCCTCAGCGAGGCCTTGGAAGGGTGTGTGTGTGTGTGTGTGTGTGTGTGTGTGTGTGTGTGTGTGTGTGTGTGTGTGTGTGTGTGTGTGTGTGTGTGTGTGTGTGTGTGTGTGTGTTTCTTGCTGAGATACTTCAATAACAAGCAAGTTTTTTCCCCTTCTAAACACTGGGGCTTTTGCCTGATGTGCCCTGAAGGCTTTCACATGTAGAGTCAGCTACAAATGTGGCCAAACACTGGGCCTTTTGCCCAGACTATGTACACTTGCATACACCCCTCCACCCCAAACCCTCTCTACCTCAGTCCTATAGAAAGAAACAGGCAATTATAGAGTGTCAGAGAGGAAAATGAACAGTTTTCTCACAGATGTTGAGGAAAAAACAGATAATAAAGAGCAGGAGAGGCTGAAGAAGCACTTAGATCCAATATAAAAAATACTCCATTACAGTCTAACCCCTGCACTGGAAATCTTACCTCAGTGAAAGTAGTATCAATGTTAGTTGGATAAACTTATGTTACATATATTACATGCATTTTACTATTGCATAATTATTAATGAAATAATGTGTAATCAGCATTTTAATGCTGTAGCTGGTCACGGTGGAGAAAATGTAAACTACTTTATATACTTCTGTGTTATTTGATCTTTTATAAATAACCTTATTTTAGAAGTGATATCATGTGTTGTATGCTAAATCATCACCACTCTCTATTAAGGCACCCTAAGGCTTTGTGATTGATGGTTTTATCAATGATAAATTACTAATTCACAAATGTTATACAGAGCAGTTTGGCCATGAATAGGAATATCATCTGTTTTGAACAGTTGTGACAAATGTAGCAGTAAACATAGCTGTCAGACAAATATAGTGGAGTAGAAATATGACTATATGAATACAAAACTTCTCTTTGACATGAAAGTAGAAGTAGAAGTATCAGAAAATAGAAATGTTCAAGTAAAATAGAAGTATTTCAAAATTGTATTGTGACTATCCGTCACTAAACTACAATCAAGGTATCTTTTAATTGTTGGGAGTAATTCAGAAGTTGCTGGAGAATAGCAGATGTTGGGACTTTATCAAATAAATTAGCAATAAAAAAGGGATCTTATGATGCCTTCGCAAGAACAGATGTGTGATGGTAATTATTTCCTTATTCTCAGGAACCCCTCATAATGAACCACAGTGCTACACAAGTGAAGCATTTGCAATTAATTGAACTACACTATGCTACTGCAAATTAAAAGCATGCTTTGAGTCCGCTTTGCTTACACCACAAGGCATTTGCAGTTGGAGGAGATAAAGATGCTGGCTGTGTCATGCCATTGGCTCCACGTGGAAGTGAACTACGGAGCCGCAGGAGTGAGATCCCAGGGTTTCACAACTGCAGTGAAGGAGAAATAGATCCTAACCTAACATACAACCACAGAATGCCAGGGTGCAGGTTGCGAGGCTCAGAATAGCCTCTGAATGTCTACTTGATTGATTTCAGGTCCAGCAGTGAGGAACAATTGCATATTCATACGTCAATTAAACTGTCCCCCCCCCCCCACTAGTGCCTCCATAAGTCAACCTGGCGCTTAGTGAAGAGTAATCCTTATGAAGCAGCTTCAGACCGTCGCAAATGAAAATGCTTCAACATGTTTTCATTTTGAGCTTGGAAATTGCAGCTTCTATATACCCTGCGTCAAAAACACAGCTGCAGAGTGTGAGGCCATGCAAACATCCTACTGTGTACTCAAAACATTTCCCCTGAAGCAATAAAATCGTTCACTTTGGCCGGTGAGTCACCTGCAAACGAGTCGACCAAGGGCAAGACAGCACAGGACCTGGGAAAATCAGTCAACCGGGGCGTTTAGTGACACCTCTATGGCAGACCTTGTTGCACCAGAACACATTTAGATGTTCTGATCGGCTGGACCAGGATATTGAGGTCATCCGGTCGATCTGATTGGCTGAGCCGGGAGACTGAGGTCGTTCTGCAAAGTGGAGAGGAAATAAGGTTTCTCTTTGTGTCACAGCACCTGAGTATGGAGCGCTGCTTTGAAAATGTGCTGCTAATTACAGACGGTTACTCTTGGTATTTGATGACTTTCTTTTCGAATTTCACTAGTTTTAAAAAAGCAAAGTTTGAAAATAAAGGTTAAAAGATGTTGTGTTTTTTTATTTTTATTATTGACAAATCCCATGATTAGACCATCAAAAGTCTCTCAATGCTTTCTGACTTCTGTGGCTTTAAGCTTCAAGCCTATTCCTTCCCAGTGACGGTATGTAAAGCTTTAAAAACAGGTCACAAATATATCTTTAAAAAAGGCTTAATAACTTTCTAAAACAGCTGGGCATTGTAGTTTTTAGCAAATGTTACTCAAGCAAGGATAAATAGTAGGCCCACATTTAATGGGGACTATTTTCAGCTGCAGGATGGTGTCAGTGGAATTGTCTTCAAATAAAATACAGTGTCCAGATTCTTTGTAATGAATACTTAGTGTAACAGTGTTGCTCAATGATGTGTTTGGGACAACAGTTAATCTACAGCACAGAGGAATAAACTATATCAGGCTTCGGCTACACAGGCAATACTTGTTAGAAGGATCGATTCATTGCTGGTCTTGACAATAAGACAAATATAGAATATTTCAACATCTTTCCTTTAAATAACATTATAAATGCAAATACTATTTCAAGTATTTTACAATGTCAGGGATTTTAATCAATTAGTCAAATTGTCATTTTGTCACTTCAAGCATTCAGACAATTCATAACCTATTTCTATTATCTTAATAACTGATCATTTGAAGTCACCAACCTAGTATAACGTTATTTTAATTACTGTCATTTATTTCTTACAAAAATAAGAAAACAACTGGTGGCTGGTACTCCATCCTACACACTACACAGCTATATGTTTTGTCACATCTTAAAGGTGCTTTATTCTTTCATTCTATCATCATTTTGATAGTGTCATTGTGTAATGGCATTAATGTTTTTTGAAGAAATAAGTTAACATTTTGCTATGATGCTTGCTTAAACTAGTTTATTGTTGTCAGCAGTCAGTTGTCCTTGGATTAAGTATGATGACTTTAATAGCAAGTTAAGCAGAAAGATTGGTGACATTAATAGTAAGTTAAGCAGAAAGATTGGTGACTTTAATAGTACGTTAAGCAGAAAGATTGGTGACTTTAATAGTAAGTTAAGCAGAAAGATTGGTGACTTTAATAGTAAGTTAAGCAGAAAGATTGGTGACATTAATAGCAAGTTAAGCAGAAAGATTGGACCAGATGAATCTGAAGCATTCAGGGTTGCCATGATGTCCACAAAAAAAGCCCAACAAAAACCCTTTGACCAAAGAGTAAATCCCACGAATTTAAAACCACAACCAAAAAACCCCCAACCGGATTTTTTTAGATCCAAATGATAATTGATAATGATAATTTTCACAAAACCGTAACAAAACCACCTTCATTTAAAACTCGCTAATCCATGAGCAATAAGGCTATTAAAAAAGACTACAAGTACAATATCCTGAGCCCCCCCCCCACCCCCTGTCACACACACACACACACACACACACACCACCACCACCAAGGCTCAGACAGTGTGAATCTAATGCCCTCCAATCCTGTGAATCCCTTTGTTCCTGATTTCACGCTTGATTTGCCCACAGCTTGAGTCTGGCTGGTATCAACGCTCTTCTCACTGCTTTCACTCCTGCCAAATCCACAGAGCCACAGAGGATCCATGTCCCCCTCTCTCTCTCTTTCACTCTCTGTATCTCTCTCTCGTCTGCCATTGTTTGCTTCAACATCTCTGCAAAATGCTCCACAGCTCATGCCAATGAGTTTTGTTTGTTTGTTTGTTTGCATCTCCGTCCATCTCACTGTCAACATCTAAGCAATCTGCCAGGATCAGATCCGAATGAATTCTGATACTGTCATTTTGCATTCCACACAATTTGTTATCGTTTTAAACAACTGCATTTAGGAAATATGTTAGCCACTGGAAATATATCCTTATTAACTGATTTCCTGTAGAGGTTCAAGAATAACCCCCCCGGGCATTGACAACCTTACTATATGCCCGCTACAAATCATTCACAAATCTTAAGATTGATTCAACACCTCTCACGAGAGGCCTTTCAGCCGTTCTGTTTTGAAATCTTCTGCTTCTAAAGTGGCATATCAGCCGGGCTCTTCCACTCCTACGATCCCTCTAGCACTCGTACCGAGCAGATATTGTGACAGCTGCGCGAGGGGGGCAAGAGGGAGAGTGCAGGAGAAAGACAAGGAGAAAGAAGGAGAAAGGAAAGAGCGGGGAGCGAGTCCCTAGAGAGAGGGTGCCGGTGCTCCACAGCTCCAAGTCACCGCCTGCATGCCAATGAGGAGATTCCCCTGCAGCAGCAGCAGTGGCGGAGCGGAGCAGCAGGAGGGGCCGTGCTGACACTGTACCACTATAGTCCTTGATAGTCACATTACACAGTCCTTACAAAGAGCTGAACACCAGATGGATTCTTGAAGCAAAGCATTGAGAAATGACCAAATACATAATCCAAGTTACTGTAAACACGCTGGTGATAATTGTCTCTGCGTAACACCAATAATCCCAATCATCAGATTTCTTTAGTATGGCTGAAAATGGATGGACACATCTATGATAGTGCTATGTTGCATATCATCAATCGATTACTGTTCAGTGTATTTCTTTGTTTTGTGTCCTGTTGTAATTTGATTTTGTATCCGCTCCCCTCACCTGTTCCTGCTTCACTTGTCTTTTACCAAAATGCCTCTTGACAACTGCTTTAGCTTTGGCTTCCCATGTAGTTGGAAACAATGAGGACAAGAGAGCTAGAACAGAAAGAGTTTGCATCCCCAAATCTATCACAAGGCACTTGTAAAATAAAGTGTTCCAGCTCCCATGTTAAGCACTGGATTGATCTATTTCCTGCACTAAACTCAATTTCCGCTTCATGTAAGCGTCTCACTGTGATGTCACGTTGTTTAGGTTTGGCTGCTTGTGTCCAAGAATGTGAGCAATACTTCTGCAAACAAAATCAAAGATTCAAGCAAGCAGACTGATTTTAAAAAAAAAGGAGAAAAAAAATCCAATTCAGGAAAAGTCGGACATTGTTTTTACTCGCTTTATCAATTCTCAGTGACACAAGTTACATCTGTGGTCCTGGTGCTAACCACAGCATTAGCTGTGGTTAGCACCTCCTCTCTCCCCCCTCCTCCTTCGAGAAGAATTAATAACTAATTATGTCAGGTCACTCTTCCAGATGGTCCTATCAGATGGGCCCACTGTCTGAACCTCACCTCCAACAAGCACCTCTGACCCTGGCGGCCACGTCACCCCTGGCAACATAGAGTCTGAGGCCCAGCGCCGTTGGGAGGATGGAATCAGGGGGTACGTGAGGGTTTGGGGTGCACATAAAGAAGCAGAGGGAGGGGTGGGGGGGGGTACAAGTTGGGCGTGTCTGATCTGTGTTGGATGGCTGCCTTTAAAGCTCCATGAATACAAGGCTCCCTGCCGGGGCCCTGATCTCCACGGCCATGATTCTGTTATTACACGGCATGTTCCTGTGATGGGCAGATGGCTCAAAGCATCGGCACATGCATTCACACACATTCAACACACGCCGGGCTCGTCGCATCAATGGACACAACCTGATACTCCCCTTTCTTGTCTCATTAGGAGGCTATAGAAACATAAGAACATAATAGGGGGGAATTAAGTGCCCATGTGGGTGTCAAAGGGGGACGTGGCAGAAGATTGGGACGAGGGCTAACAAGCGCATGGCGCCTTCCTTCAGCTTTGTGTGGTGATTAGTGCTTTCGACAGGGCTGACGGGTAAAAGACAAGCCCTCTGGGACAGGAGCAGCTTTTAAACGGACACTTAAACAGCCGGGAAACTGTCCGCAGTGAGAAACAAGCATCAGGGCTTGCGGCTGTGTATGTCATGTGAGAGAAGACAAGGGTTTGACACATACAGATAACTTATACACGTCTGATGTCACACAGAGCATGTTATTTACAGTGTCAGTGCTACAGTGCTCTAAAAGAATGGCCTCGATACGGTGGTTACAAATATTTATAATTTATCATGTATTGTATTTTGATATTTCAATATTAAAAACATATTCCAATGTATTATAATTATTAATTAATAATAAAGTATTATTATTATTATTCAAAATGCAAACCGCTAATATAATTTACATTAAAATGAAGCAATTCAAGAATCAAACTGAAAATGTGCAAATTATATTATTTAATAAAATGTATTTTGGGGAAAACAAACACATAAATAAGAAAATAAATACACATCTGAATAGAAACAATTCATTTAAAAAGTAAATGGTGGGCACGTGAGCCGTTCTTTTTTTCTTTTTCTTTTTTACATATATAGCCACAGTTTTTTCCTCACTGTTTAAAAAATGTCTCTCCTTATTATATCCTGCTCTCTTACAATCAGTCACATAAAAGCCTCCTAAACTCTTGAGCAAACAGGAACTTTACCAGAGCTCCCCACCGATGATGTCTCTGCCTCGTATTTGAGCAGGAGACTCTGGACAAAGCAGCTAAGAAGAAACCAAACAAAGACACCTTAAAAGGGATTTAAGGTGTTAAACCACATCTCATTCATTTGACTTTCTCATGCCTTTAGGGGGGACATTAGATACAGAACTGGTAGAAAAGCATTATCCCTCACACACCATCAGTGTGTGGCAACATGCACTGTACATCACACTATTGATATCATTGAGACTTGAGCTTTTAAATACTTGGCAAATCAAAGATTGGTGGCTATCACTCACTCAATTATAGTAAATGACCTGACACGTGTTTATAAACACAGATAATTACTCGTGAAAAGGTTCATTAGTATCATTACATCATTACTTTCTGGCATTCTGGTGCTAAGTGTTTAACAAGATTAGCCTGCCAGTCACGTTTCTCCTCTCAGAAGAGCAGACAATGGATAACTTTACAAGCGGACTGCTTTTTGTTGTTGGTCCTGTATGAGGGCTCCAATTTGGGCCATAAATTTGAGGATAAAAAAAAAAAGAAAAGAAAACATCTGTCTCCAAAAAAACATTTTTTCCACTAAAAATAAACAATATGAAATACATTGAATTAGCCGAAAAACACTTTCAAAACTGAAAACCTGGGTTATTTCGTAGCTTATGAAAAGCTGATGTTTTGGTGGTGCATGGTTTTTTACAGGAAATGAATTTAAAAAGAAAACATCCACAATTTGAAATTATGAATAAGTTGATTCATGGCACATCGGGAAATATCCAAATTTAGCATTGATGTTATATCTCTTTGAAACGAGACGATTATGAACATCTTGAACAATCTGAATCGTTGTTATGAAACATCTGGTGGCAATTTTCCTCCACAAATATTGAGATAAGATCATTTCTAATTCATTTACACAAAACAATAATCCTACAAGCAGCATGTATCGCCCATTGCTAATTGGATTTATTTTGACAATGTGACAAAATACACAGAAACGCAATTAAGAAATACGACGGTGGAGGTTGTGAGCAAGGTTTTGTTTTTTTTACTTGTTTTTTTACAGCCACCATTCTCACAGTTCCCACATATGTTGCTGCAGTGAACCCAGCATCAGAATGGAGCCCTGTCACTATGTTGCAGCAGGAATCTGATGATGGCCTCTTCTAAGCAAGCTATCACGCACCATCTGGTAGTACTGTTCTTCAGCTGTTTGAAGAATCAAGAAAATCAACCCATCATCTACCCCCACACTACCCCCTGCACTCAGGAGCACACACATATAAACAGCCAGCGATATGTACACATGTGAAATGCACCTGCACACATACATAGACGTGAATAATTTCATCCACGCCGCACTTCATTTTGAGACACACGGTTATCTCTGGACCGCCAGCAGGAGTGTGATGTCATTACAGTTCTCTAAGGCCTCCTATTAGCCAGTGCTCTGTAATCACTCTGGTGATATATTAGTACAATGCATTGATTACCCCATAATCCAATCACTCGCCTGTTATTGATCTTTTATAGAGCGCCCCCCAGACAATAAAGCTGTAGCCACAGACTGTGGGTCAATAGGCACACGGGGAGAGGAGTCTCCTTGCAGCTAATTGGCTTATGAAATAATACAAACATTTTGCTTTCTCTACACCAGCAGAAATCAATGCAGAGCTTAGCCGGTGCATTCAAATCAATTGTCTTGAACCACATGTCGCACTTTTTTCTGTGTCAGGACTTCTTCTTCATGTTATAAGCTTTATGTAATTCTGTGCTGGTTTTTTTTTGTGTTTTCTTTGGCTCTATTTCTCTGACTTGCTGACTCTCATCTGCTTCCTGTCGTTCCTTCTTTTTCCTTCCTACAATCCGTCTTGCCGCTCCATCTTTCTCCCACTTGGTCCTCTCTCCTCCTTACCCCTACCCCCTCTCTGTCCAGCCATCGACTGATGTTGGGTTGCCAGATAAGTTTCTGCTTACAGGGAGACCACATCTGACACCCAGCTGTGTGGGTCATGGGCTGCAAGAGCAGCTGCTGGTCATAAATCACCCGAGCTGGAGGAGTTCTGGCACTCCTTCTGTCAGCCGTGAAACAAAGACGTAGAGGTAGCGGGGGGTCAGAGGTAGCCAACCTGGGTAACTACAGGAGACCCAGCACCACCTCCGTAACGCTGCACTGAACACTTCTCTGTTATAAAACCGTACTTTAACGCTGAGGTGAAGTCACTGAGAGAGGGTGCCAGCGGATGCAAATGCAAATTCAGGAAGTATGGTGTCATATGGCATGCAAGCAATTATGGTTAAACAGGCGATGCAGCTTGTGAGCTGTGAGGTCAGAGGACAGACAACCCCTTGCTGAGTTACTGTAGCTGAAGAGATGCAAATAAATTCCGTCAACAGAAAGAGAAGGCCTTTGTTACATGTTGCAGACATATTTTTGTAATTCTTAAAAACTATTTTATTTAGGTTGAAGCAGAAATTAGTAAGTAATGGCTATAAAATATTATGTTTATGTTTATATCCAAGTGTATGTTTAGATTATAGATTGTAGACTGTAAGATTATGTTTATCTAATGTAGAATTTAGCCTGGAAATATATTTTTCCTGAATTAAATGAAAATCTTTCAGGTTAATTTTACTCTTGGATCCAGGGAAAATATGATTAATTTAAGTGTATTTTATTTATAATTGAGGAATTTGTTTTCCCTGCTTAGTCACAACAAAACAAAAAAACCCTCATATATCTGTGCAGATACCGTCCAGCCATTCTCTAAATACCGTCACATTATCAATATCAAGGTATGCAGTCTAGAAAATTGCTTAATTGTGTTGTTTACTGACTGAGTAGAATTATGTTATTAAAGTGTTTTTTTTCTTTTCTTTTTTCTTTACTTTTCCTTGTGAAATGTGTCTCCTCATGTCTTGTGAAGTGAAAATCCAGCACCTTAAGGACATAGTTTGGAAATATCTCAAACCTGCCACAGTAGACCACCGTGAACAATGACCCCTAAACCGTTACGAATGACTGTATTTCCCCTAATTCCGTCTGTTATATTTTATTTGAGCAAATGCAAGGCATCCACATGTGTGCATGCAAGGAAATCTGTTGTCTGACAGACTAGAAGGGGTCACACGAGAAAATGCTGTAATTTAAGTCCTGCCTTTCATTCACAGCCACTTCACAGTGTTTACATGTCATCCCACACAAGGCTGCATATGTCTGCAGAGATTTGGATAATAAATTGAGTGTTATTCCACAAGACACCAAATCTCTTGCAGAAATGAGAGTTCGAAGCGCAACGGCATTGGGAGAGAAGAGGGTTGTACAGCAGGGGAGCAGGATGAGTGTGGTTTGGGGGTTACAGTGAGAGTCATGGAGTGGAGTCTGTCTTAAAGTATCCTGCTGCACACAAGATGACCAAGGCTGGAAACAACAGCACGAAAAGAAAGCGTCTGACAAAGTATGTATTTCTAGTTATTTCAATACCAATATTTCCTCGTAGAAATCCAGTGCTGACTGGGTTGCGGCTTTCAACCATGCACTCTTAGTTTCTTGAAATGTTCATTTCTTTGGACGGACACATAATTGCCAGAAAGGAAACAGCAGAATGTATCAGTGGAAAAGGAAGGGCACAGGGAAAAGAGAGCAGATTATAAAAATGGAAAAGAATGACAAAAGAGAGAAAGGGATGAGAGGACTTCTTTGCCCTTTGGTGTGAAGCGAGAGCCGATCGATAGCGGTGTAATGAGCCTGGTATTAGCTGGGGTGCAGAGGGACCGGAGCGGGGCAGAGGGAGGGCAGAGGGGGAAGGGGAGAGCCAGGATCTGATTCCCAACAGCAAACAACACCATTGCTGCAGACATCAGAACCAACACCGAGTACACCTATTAAAGCCAGATGACCCTGTGCTCTGCTAATGATGAATCCACCCTCATACAAACTTCTCACACACTTGTGTTCAACCTGCTGGCTGGTTTAGTACCTGTCACGGAGATGTTCCATCTCTGCCAAGCTCCTTCTAAAGCCAAACGCATTACCCAAAGAGGGCTAACAGAGAAAAACCAAAGCTAATCCTAACTAAGAAAAGGACCGCACTTAACATCCCCTTTCCTTTTTGGTACAGATTACCTAACAATGCTTTCTGCCACTCTCTTAAATCCACTACACACTGGCAATTTGATGAGAAACATAGAGATGCAGGGATTGTCTTTGGTTGGTTGAAAGAGAGAGGGAAAAGGGGGACCAGCGGGGAGAAGAGGGGGATAACCATCAGGTACACTCAAAGCCAATCTGTTGCCTCGTCAATAGGCTCATTCTGCTGGAGTGCCGGGCTCACAAGCCCCCAGTCTCAGCCATCAGACCAGCCATCCGGACAGGCACAAGCCGGGGGGACACTGAGAGAGGGCCACGCCTGGGTCCTCTCAATGGAGGGATCAAAGCGGGGATAGAAGGATAGGCCCCCTCTTTTTGTGCTCTCGTGTCTCCCAAAACAAACGCATCCTCCTGCCCACTGGAAGCTGCTTGGTGGTGGTCCACCCGGAGGAACAGATGGCGCATGGGACTGCCACTGGGGAACACCTGCACTCTGCAGAAGGAAGTGTCGCCTTCAACACATCCACATGTACTGTCTAATACAGTAGTATACGGTATATGATAAAGAAATCATACTGTGATGTGCTTCCTGCTTTATTTTGATATTTGAGTGCATCCATTCATCTCAGTCACGTGTCCAAATAAAATCACTTGAAAGCATCAAACGGTTAAGTAGTGAAATTCCATATTTTTCTCATAGTATTAAGTTTCTTAATTATTGCTTTTGTAGCAAAAGCCTAAACTTATTCATCTGCCAAAGAACTCAAGGCTATGTAGATTTAGAGCCAATCCCACAAACATCATACACAAGACATACACTGTCCTGCTTCAATAAATATTCATTAGAGCACCAAATGTGAGTTAATCCACAGCTGAAAATAGTCCCCAACAAATGCACTATTTACACTGGTTTCAGATCAGATCAGATCACATTTCGTTTATGCCAAGTACGTTTGCACTTACAAGGAATTTGGCTTTGTCATTGGTGCATAACAATAAACACAGTGCAATAATATAAGACAGAATTTAAAAAACAAAATATATGAATTTACAACAAAAGAATTAGGAGTACGTTAAAATAAACCTGTTATTAAAGTGTCAAGTGTATATTTAAAGTGAAGAGTTGTGCAGATATGTAAATGTCTGCAATTGTTCTGGGGATGTAAGAGTCAGAGTCCATAGGGGTTTTGGGTCATGTCGAGCAACATTTGCAAAAAAAGGAATATACAAAAATGACATTATATATTTGTAACACGTTTTTAAAAAGCTAGGAAGGAATGGGCTGAATGTCACAGACAGGGTAGGGAAGTCAGAAAGTAGTAAGAGACACACTAAGACATTGTTGTTTTTTGTCTTTTCATTAGATTTTGTCAATAATAAAAGACATAGAAAATTGCCAGACAGTTCCCCCAAACCACAAAAACAGATTCTCACTCCCCTCTCGTTGTATCTGGTGCAGGAACATTTGGCTTTATTTGATGAAGTCTTGAGATATTTGTTGTAATCATTGGAACTACTTTCTTCCAAAGACAGAGTCTTCATGATAATTGTAGATACAGCCCTCAATGGATTATCCACAGAAATATGCTGAAATTGATCTCCTTCACACATTTTTTTGTTTTCTTGGGTGGACTAACCCTTTAAAATACTTTTTGGTAATCTAACTCTCTATCCTTATCCTCTGAACCACCAACGACAAAAAGCTCTAATGCCCATATGTTTTAGCTGCTAAACTCATGTTCAAATTGACTTGCTGCTAATTAGATATTTTTGTTTAGAAGAAAACAATCAAAATTGTTCATTTCGTATTATTAACATTATTTCCTCATGCCGTGAAGAGTCACAGTCTCATTCTCTGCCAGTGAGTAGAGAGATTTTCACAAGCCCATCAGAAGCAGGGCTTCCCGTAGATATAACCCGTGCTATGGTAATCACATGCTAATCACAGTTAACACCAGCGCAGGGTCCTATACTCTAGATTAATGCATCCGTCGCATATTCACGTTTCCATTAGCATAAATCAGGTTCACCCTGCCTTTGTAATTAGTGTTTTCGTGTGAATGATAATAAGATATGGTGATTAGGTCAGGGTACTAGAATGGAAATGACTTGTCAGCTTAGTCGGCCTCAAACTGTTCTGCACATGTTGGACTATCAATATGTGCTTCCTCAAGAAACAATTAATGATGTTGAAAGATAATTGAAGTTTGATAGTTGGATGGGGAAAGCAAAAGTAGACTATTAATCAAATTTCTGCAAGACACTCGATGCATTAGCAGGATTCTTATGGCGGAGTTATGATTTAGTCCAAGACATGTATGTGAAAGTTTCATCTTCCATACGGCATGCCGAGGTGACCTTTTGTTTTACAAATCATAAAAGAAGTTTTACATAGTCACACATTTAATTTATAAATAAGTGCATGATTTGTCATGTGATGTTTAATTCACAACGACACTGAAATTGTGAATTTGAACTTTGTTACTGCTTGAAGACTGATTCAAAGAGGAAACTAAAAACTAGACTACATTCAGTAGATCACTCACTTTCTTTCTTTCTGAATAACTGGATCCCAGGATCACACTGCATGTGAAATTATGTTTTTCAGGCTGCGAGACCAAAGATTTTTCTAAAAAGCATGGGAATGGTATGTGGACCCCCAGTCTTATTGATTGCATCTAAACTTAGAGGGACCATGCTCTGCCATAGCTTGCACAAACAACCTCACTCACCTCTGTTCTTTGGCAATCAACAGTAAAAACCTTTTTTGCACTGTCTGTAGTCGACATTACTCCTTTTAATAGGAGGGAAAAAAAGAGAGCATGTATGAGCATATGAGTGCGCTTGGTAAAATGTGAGCACTCCAACACGAGGTCACAACACCAGGCCTGCACGTGAATATAAGTGAGAGAGAAAATACGTGCAGGGGCGGTGCACACCTGTGTACTTTGATGAAACACACCACATGAGCAGGGCGTGCAGCAGTGATTGGCCAGAGGTGGAGTTCAGTCTTTGTGGGTTTAGTCTCCCACGGGACACTCTTTCCACCCCTGACATCCCTGACATGAAGCATTCCTCTCAGACTGGTGACCCCACATGACGGACGGCATCTTCCATGCCTATAAAGGAACGATGAGACCCGCTGCAGCCCTAAGAGACAAAAAGGCAGAGGTTGTGAGCAGGAATGGTAAAAAAAAAAAAAAAAATGGTAAAAAGAAACGCAAGAATTTTTTGTTATTAAGAGGTTTTCTTTTAATTCTACCAGCAGCAGAATGGGAACACATGCGGTTTAATTGAACCCTAAAAGGATTCAAAGGTAAACCACAATCCAAGACTTCATGATCTTGCATCAGGGTTGTTGAGTGTGTATGTCTGTGTGTTGCAAGACTTATTTCTCATTCAACTTGACACCCCCGTTTCCATGGTAAGTTATGAGGCCTGACCTGTGGATCTGAATGCCCAGCTCCCACCTCCGAAACCTTCTCCTTCATGGCTATCATAACCCCTTTCTGAACAGTTTGGTAGCCACAAAGTCAAAAATGTGAAAACCGATAGTCATGACGAAACTTTTGGTTTCCCTCTCTTTTTTTCCCAGCTTCGGGTTAAGGTTAGGATAAAGGTGAAAGATAGGTCCTTTTTTTGTGGGAAAACTCTGAAACATTTGCAGAATTGCCAGGAAATTGAAAGGCGGCCACCAAATATTAATTAGCCACTTCTTCCCGACATGGGTGCTGTATATCTAGACCTGTAGAGGTCTGAAAGCTGCAGGGAAGTATACCCTTTCTTGCCTCCAATCACATTTGTGTGAGGACTCCACATCACATAGTAGCTCTTGTCAGGGCAGAGGAATAGCTGAATGAGAGATTCTCAAACAGGGGCAGTAATTTGCAGAGTGTGTTTCTAAGTTATTCCAGCTCCCCGCAGCTCAGCAGTGGCTGACCCCTCTCCATGTCTGTCTGCTAAGAGGCCTACAGGGAGGAATCAGCCCAAATTACCTTTATTGATCCGGAGAGACAGGTGAATACCAAGCAGGTCTCTCTTCCCTTCACTCTTCTTATCTCTCGTCACTCCATCCCCCCTCCCCGCCTGCGAGAAGAGAGAATATAAAAAAGAAACTGGGAGCTTTAATGTGAGAGGAACTATTCTAACCACCACCACACGTTACTGTATCAGCCGGTGCAATGATTTACCGTTCACATTCAGGTTGCTGTGATTAAACCTGCCTTCTCGTTGCTCGTCTTTCATCAGAGTGAGCAGGAATGGCGAGCGGCTGTTTTTCTGCCTCCAATCCAACGTTGTCCTTTCGCCCCAGCATACAAATCACTGTGGCGGTGGAAAAGATACTCCATTAGGTCCAACTCTGAGTTAAATCAATGCGTGACTTATCAAATGAAATAGGGGATTATGAGGTAATCACCTGGCAAACGTTGCTGAAATTGTAATTATCTCCACGGCACACATCTCAGAGAGAGGAGACCAAACTAACTATTTAAGTGGAGGGCGAGATTACGAGGTGTAGAAAAGCACAACAGATATATCTCTTAGACAGCGGCGTGAGGCAGAATGTTTATGTGCTGAGAGGAACAAGAGCAACTCTGTGCTTTCTCTCTCTCAACAGAGAAATAGGAATGAAGGATTTCACTCCATTGACAGATTTCTGCTTCTTGTCTTCTCTCTTATTACCACGAGGCCGCTGCTCAGTCTGGTTGCTGCTTAATCACGCTGCTGTTTATGTGCATCATATTTTCAGCATGCATGGATGACAGGTGCTACATTATGTGCAGTGCTATGACAGGATTGGTAACCTGCATGTTTTTACAACGATAATACATGACACTGAAACAATAAACAATTTGTAAATAATATAAATACAAAAATATACAATTCAAGATATAAACAAGTAATCTAATTAAATATGAATTACTATCACGTAATATGAACATAATTATAAATGAATGATTGGATTAGAGTTGGATAAATGAAAAAATTTAAATGTTGTCTTTTAAAGAGGAAATAAAATAAATCCATTATAAGCTCCCAGTTTTTTATTCCTGCTTTTTTTACTTAGTTTAATTATACTTCATTTTTTGTACAATTCATTTTGGACCCTGAAGCAATGCATACTAAATCAGTCCAGTATTTCCATTAAACCTTGTTAAGGGATCTACTTATGTTTAAACATAATATAATTTATTTGAAATACATTACTGATGAAATTCTTGACTGAATTTTCTCCTGCACTGTCGTATACCGGAAATATTGGAAGCCATTTCGAAGCAATTTACAGTCCTTTATTATCGATTTTGAACCCTAAAATAAAAGTAATTTATTTAACCCAATACTTCTGTGTCTGTATTTATTTTCCTTTTAAGGAATTCCAAATTACTCGCATCTTTTATATATGTGGAGTTTGAATTGTCAACATCCCATTATTGAAACTGAATGGTTACTGAACCAGTGCAATACCGCTCCCAGGTGGAAGTACTGCAGAGTTACATCACTGGGCCCGAAACCACGAACCATGAATTCTCTCTTTTGGCTACCTTGCCCCATCTGCTGGTCTGAAGTACTGATTGTAGTGTGCAGCTCTAAATCACTGCAGCTCATCAAAGGGAACACACAAGAAGTAGAGATGGGCCCTGTCAGGACTTTTCAATCTTAAAGTGACACACACACACACACACACACACACACACTGCAAACATCCCCAAACAGGTTTTTGACAGCAGATGTTTGCATCTCCGGCACACTATAACACTGTATTTAATATTCTACGTCACTTAATATTTGATAACAGGCACTGATATGTCAGTGCTCTGAAATAATGCCCGCACCCCCAAAACAATCTTCCATGACATCCGTAGTAAACATTATTAAAGTTGGAGAAAAGCAGTATTTACTGTTCATTATCCATCGGTGCATGGACATTCACTTTTTTATCTTATTTTCTGAGAGATGCAGAGCAATAACATTCTGTATCACCAGAGAAACTCTCTACTCCAAAACAAAGCAGCACTTCCTGTCTGCGTGCACACAACTTGTACATGAGCAGAAGCACACTGCCCCCTTTGGGCTGACAGCTGAACTACCTTCATAAACACAACCAGTCGTAAATAGACGAAAACTATTGTGACAATAGGATCCTTCTGTAGGAGCCCTCTGTCCCCACACGCCAGCAGAGGTGTGACTGTGAGAAGCCGGAGCAGTGGGTTCAGTCTCAGCTTGGCCGGGTCACACTTCGTCACACTTCGTCACCTCTTTCTGGTGTCTGCGATCACACCAGCAGCCCAGTCAAAGTTCACGGGGCAGGCCAGCAGTCACGCTCTCCAAATGAGCTTTCATTACAAGAATACAAAAAGTAACATCTTGAGAGTGACAAGGATGCATGATTATGAATGCTCAATTTTGAGAAGCAGCACATTTTTTATTAATTTATGACAGTCGCTTTGAAAATGATCATTTTTAAAGGTTTATTATGATCAATAAAAGGTAGATCTTAAGCAGACAGACTGGACCAAGGGAATGTTGATATCCATACTCTTTGTTAAAACCTGACTATAACTTATTATTACAAGGTAGTGCATTCGCAAGCATAGTGCATGGCAGTTGTGATGCATGAGAGCACAGAGGTCAACCACGGGACTGAACGGAGCGTTTACCCCCTCAGGTGTGTATTCCTCACGCCCAACTTCGCACCAGCTCCTGGGAAAGCATGTGTCTGAAAAGTTGAAACTGCGCAAAGTTCACCACAGTTCACAAAGTTATGTCAGGATAGAACAACATGTAACGGTCCAACCCCCCCACCCCTCCAAAAAAATGATGGTATTAAAAAATGTTAACTTATCACATGTAGCATGTGTATTTCATGGTAGACACTTTGCTTCACACCATTCACAAACACATTCTATGCCTGAAACTGCCCTGTAGAGCTACTGTTGTGACTGTATATATTTTTCTCCAGATATATGTGCTCTCCTTTTCAGCAATCTCCCACTGCATGTGTAACTCCTACAACTAAAAGAGGGAAAGTATGTATATGTAGATAACCCCTCTAATAAGAAATGTCTTCTTCAGTTTACCTAAGGTTTGTGCAGTAAAGGTGATAAGTTCATCAGACAGGGCATCAGTCCTTGGCTGGTTTTATATTTAACTCTGGAGGTGAGCAAATGTCACACCCAAGTAAGTGACACTCCAACAACCACCAGCCCTGACACCCGGGCCTGGGAAAGTCTCGACCAGGGCCAGGGTTGAAGAGGTTATCAGAGCGTCATCACCAAGTCCTGATTCAGGTCTGCGGATGAATATTCAATTTCAATTTTGATTCAGATGCTCAGTAGCCATCCTTGCCCATCACTTGCTCTGGAAAACATTCATTACCACGTTGTTTGTTGCTTTACACCTTTACTGTCTTGGTACCTGAGTTTTTGTATCAATCTGGGTGTGAAAACTAACATGTGAACGGAAATCAGATTGTTATTTATGATATAGGTCTTCCTTGTCATAAGAATACAGTCTATCCTGTGGAGGTCAGTAGTTCAGTGGCAGTGCAGCACCCCTGGTGCAGCCAGAGGCCACCATGTTTAGCAGAAATAAGGTGTGTAAACTTGGCACCCTGCAAAGCACCTACAGTGAGCCCATGGGTTCCCACGGAAAGGCTTGAAAGGTTGGCACCATGCAGGGTCAGTTGAAGAGTTCAAGTCACTAAGTCAGAAATGCATGCAATCATTTCCATCACCAACACAGACAACATATTGCATGACAAGTCTGCATATATGTTTTAAGTTCTAGAAACTGTGCATTTAACTATATCATATTCAAGCAAAATGTTTCCTGCATTTATTAGAACCTTTGATGTGAGAGCATCATGATCGCCTGCGTAATGCAATGAGTCAAGGCACCTATTTTAAACAGGTCGTAGGCAATTCTTTGTGTGGTTTAAAATCCAACTGTATTACCGTACGTACTGCACCTATGAGCAAAAGCCCTTCTAAACCTACTTCACGTCTCCATTGAAATTCCATCACAATGAGGAGCTGCTGTGGCTCAGGAGGTAGAGCAAGTCGACCACTAATTGGTAGATCAGCGGTCCGTCTCCAGCTCCTCCAGGCCACAGGTTGAAGTGTCCTCGGGCTAGAAAGCTGCGCCAGTGGCTTGTGAGTGTGTACGAAATGAGCATCTGAATTAGATCCTGATGGGCCCCTTCCCTTGTTTGTCAGCCTCTGCCATCAGCGTATGAATGGAAGACAAGGAAGGCGATATATACGTCCAAGACCATTTACATCTGCGTTCCAACAACTTCACATCGATACTCTTTTCATAGTGTAGTATTGCATTGAAGTATTTATACTACAGAAGCTGATTTACTAACCGGGCCAGGCAACTGCAGGGCCCCAGACACCCAGGGTCCTTAGCCTTTTCACTGTGTGTCACTTGGCTTGTTGTTATTTAATCAACTGCAAATGCGTTTTAATATATAGCCTCCACAACTACAGCACAGTATCGACTGACATGTTTGATGAAGCCATGGATCAGTACCTCATCTCTAAATCAGTTTAAAGGAGTTCATCTCAACTGATGGTGTCCTCACTGACCTCACATGGTGCATTTCCAAATAAAAACTCTTGGACACACTCTCTTGGTTGACTTAATTTCTAGATGAGATGTAATATTGTCATGCATATAGTCTTTAGAGGTGCTTTATGTGTATTTAGGGGATTGTGTACATTGCATACACAATGCACAGCAAGCAAAAAGGAACACGGGTTCTATAGGGCCCCAACACCTCAGGGGCCCATGATGTGTTTCATTCAGCCCTTATTGTCACATTCTGATGTTTTGACTTGGTTCGTTGTTTGTTAAAGTTAATGACAGAAATTGGAATTGGAATATATATATTCAGTCAATAATTCATGAAACCCTTCATCAACCTATTAATTCCTTCATTTTTTCTGTGAGTGGAGGAAAGAAATCACGTTTGGCATTCATCTGTTGACAAACCCCACAGAGCCGGCTCCTCTGTCCTGTTGTATATAAAGAAGATTGTATCAAGTCAAACTCACATGAAATAAGGATTTTTTTTTGTCTGACTTTGAATTTCATCGGAAATCTACAAATGTTTTTCTTCCCTTTGCATATCTCACATGCCGATCTTTATGCTCCCCTGACACGGTCGACACCTTCCACGTGTCACTGATGTTTCCGCACTTCAGGCAACACTGCGCAGGAAATGGAGCGTTTACAGCCTCGCACTTCTCCCTGGGAAAAGAGCTGCTCCGCCACGAGCAGGCGGATGCACCAAACCTTACCCTGCTATACTTGCAAAGACAAAGTCATCTTGATGATCCCATTTCCTGCCTTTCAAATAGTAATTATAAAAACTCATTCACTATTCATTTCTGTAAAAACTGATTTGAAGTTTGCCACTAACTACAGAAAAGAAAGCCGAAATGAACTAAATAATTAAGCCCCAGAAAACGACATTCATTGAAAGCATTTTATTGCAGTTCTTAACAAAGTACAAAAGAGGTAGAAGTGTCAAAGGAATAACTTAAGCATTCACATTCTTGTTTGGCATAGAATATATGTACATATATTTACAGTAATAAGTTAAAAAGAAATATATTATCACATTATGCAGCAATGCGTCTTTAAAGGCTTGAGAGAGAGAGAGAGAGAGAGACACACATTTAGTTCAGCTCCTTCTCCATCTCCTCCTCTTCATCGTCGCTGTCTTCATCGCTGCTGGAGTCTTCGTAAAGGGAGATGGTCGCTTGGACCGGGTAGTTGCGCAGCAGCATTACCGCATCCTGGTACAGGTAATCAAAACATCTCGATTTGGGCCAAAACAACCTTTAAAAAGAGACCAAAAATGAATAAGATATACTCACAAAGAAATAACCTGCATGAGAATGTAAACGTCACTCAATCAACAAAACTCTACTTACTTCACTGGGTGAATGACCTGAGGAGTTTTGTGGTGCTGTGCAGCGGAAAGGTCTCCGTCATTAGAGTGACCCTAAAAGTTACAACAAAGCGACCTTGTTAAGTTTGTTATCGCGTAAAAAACGCAATTATTGAATTATAAAAAAAAAACATCAGAAGTCTAATCAAGTCGTCTAAACTCACCCTGGTTGCCTCAGTTGTGTCCTTTGATCCAATCCATGGTCTCCACCAACGACCGGACTGCTGAGTAACATTGTCTCCAGGAAAAGCTGAAGGTAATCCACTGTTGGTGTTATACGTCTCCATGGTTCTTTGTGGCGGTCAGTCCTGCGTTAAGTTCTCAGAGGGTATGTGACTGAAGGCAGGAAGCTCCTATTTATCAGGGTCCCGGCAGCCGGTGCCAAATTGCGCTTTGACGCGTCCCCAAGTGTCTCCATGCGCCACGGTGTTCAGGTGCGAAGTCACACTCCAGCAAACTCCAACCATATGGTTACTTTCTTTCCATATCTCAAATGTAGAATAAAGAACATTCTCGATTGTTTTGTTTTTTCCTATTTGAAAGATATTTTCGAGACGAAACATATATTTGATTAGATGTTAGGCACTCTCTTCATCCAATATATATTGCATGTATGAGAAATGTTTGAGCATAATGCAAAGTAGCATTTTAGTCTAAACGTCCTATCCAGTGATACGATGTTATGTTGCAATTTGTAATTAAACCCAACATTTTGATTGATCGATTGAAAACTTGAATTAACAGTTCAGTTTTGTTAGTTAAATTCGTGTTGATAAAAAGCTGTTCTTCAAACTCTTCAACCCCTACACCTTTCATTCTCTGCGTCTGTTTAGCCATTTGTGCGTGAGGTGTGAAGAAACACGTGCCCTACTGTCAATGCCTGCTGAGTGAATGATGGAAGAAGGCTCGTGCGCAGTGTGTGTGGGTGGAGGGGAGGGGGACGGGGGGTTGACACGCGCCAGCCTTTTGTATATACAACAGCAGGAGGGGGCTAATAGCTGCACCTCAGCAGACGCAAGGCTTGAATGCATCACACTCCCAAATGGAAACCCCATCAATAATATATTGTGCAAATGCTATATGAGATCCACTTGTTTGCCCTTTATGAGGAAGACCTTCTGTGATGCATTGGATCAACTTGTTTCGTTTGTTCTATTAGATTAGTGAAATGTCTCCTGCCAGTGCACCAGTGGGGGGCAGTGTGGGGCTACATGCTGGGATGCAAATGCTAATGGGACAGTTGGTAGCATTTGTTGTTAAAGAAATATCCAGTGGGGGCATATTCTGATCCTTCTGTCAAATTACTACCAGACTGTAAAAATACTCCACTAGCCCTGCATTCAAAACCTTACTTAAGTTAAAGCATAGCCTGAGTGTTATCAGCAAAACTTACTGGAAGTATCAAAATAAAAGTACTCATTGTTCAAAGTCTGTGTTTTACTATATTATATATGATGTTGTGGATTAATATGACTGCTGCATTAATGTGTA
The DNA here is from genome assembly GCA_016806645.1 of Ophiodon elongatus. Taxonomy (NCBI): domain Eukaryota; kingdom Metazoa; phylum Chordata; class Actinopteri; order Perciformes; family Hexagrammidae; genus Ophiodon; species Ophiodon elongatus. The sequence continues at coordinate 2,369,180 of JACSYO010000880.1, read as the reverse complement.
AGCCACCTTTTACGGCCTATACTTCATATACTGTTGCAAATATCTGCTCAAAATATCAGTGCAAGTAGCTGCCTCAGAACACAATGGCTCCGAATGAGCACTACTATGTGTGTGTGTATTCACTTAGCTTCATTCGGAGCTAATGGGGGCCACATTTGAAAGTACCACTTGTTAAAATGTACTGTAGAAGGCCTGAAATGAGAGTATGTTGAAATGGGAATCGTGCATGACCAGCATTAAATGTGTTTGCCCAAAAGCTCCATTCACATCTCAACACTCCCTCTCGACCGGGATCAAGCAGGCAGAACTTGCCATACTGCTACTGAGGTCTACTTATAGAACTCTTTCTCCCTCTCTTCTGTCAATCTCTGTCTCTGCTCTGGAGCTAATTGGACACGCCATGCTCTGCTGCTGGCTTCTTTTGTGTATAATACAGTAAAACTAGGTCAGATGGAGTATTTTCATTCATTTTCTTCAATAACAGGTATCAGACCGATACATCTCATATTTTCTTAATTATTGTCTTAGTGACAGCTCTTCATAACACCCGTGGTGCATTTTTACAGAAAATATTGCACAGCATATCAAAAGAATGAATAAAGGAAGAGATAGAAAAGCAGCAGGAAGAGTAAATGTGAGGTCGCCGTCAGTTCTGAATAAAGAAAAATTGAAATTTCCAGCCAAGACCCCAGAAAATACAGCCCACTGACACACACACACACACACACACACGCACACACACACGCAAGAATGGACAAAATACTAAGGACACCCATAGAGCGGGGGGGAAAGCCAATATCCCTTATTAAGAAAGGATGAGCTGGAGATTAAGAGATGCAGATGAGCTGCTTTTTTATTTGGACCACACAAAGAAGAAGCTGCAGCTCAGCATCAGCAGTAATGTTCAGACACCCAGTGCTTTTTTTCTGCTAAAATTAACCAATAGATTTAGCCTGCCTGACTGAAAAATTCACCATTTGCTATACACCAAGAGCACTTCCTTATTTCGCTTTCCTCACATGACCTATATCACCTCTATTGCTCCACTTTTGGCTCACTTTCACTTTTTTCTTCCTCTATGCTTTATAATCAATAGGTCATATTGCCTCTCTTTTTGCTACTTCTCTCTTACAAAGACACTCGATACTTCATGACAAAATAATCCCTCTCCATGGCAACAGTCAAGGACAAATAACATCATTTTCTAGTAGTCCATTCAGTAAAGCCTTATCTCTTTATTTTTGCTCATTGTAAATCACAGATTTTGTGGTCCCAAAAAATTATATGAATTCCTTCTTTCGCCTCTAATAATAATAATAATGCATTTAATTTGTAACGCACTTTTCATTCATAAAGAATCTCAGAGTGCTCAGAGGCTTCAGCCTCTAGCTGAAACCTAAACATAAAACATGCAATGATGATGCCTTCATGGTTCCCATGGTTCCCATGGTCCTGCTCCCAGTGTGTGCGAATGGTTTCACCCATTGTTGTTGTGCTGGGCTCCTGTTTTTAAATCAAATTTAATTTCAAATTAGTGATGTGCTCTTTGACACTGAATGGAAAACATGTTCTTATGTTATAGTGACAGCAGTACTTTTTCTTATCTTGATATTTTCCTCGGACTTCAATGAGCAAGTGGTTGGTTCAAGCTGGGACATGGATTAAAAAATGCATTCCTGTTGTTTTCCTCAAAATTGATCTAAACTAATCTATTATCGAATCTTGAGAAAAACCTCACTTTCATCTATTCAATAGTGAAGGGAGAACATGATGTTGTGCTCTTTTCCTCCCTGTAGTCACCAGACAGCAGATAGGGGGACTAATTGGCCTCCCTTGGTTGGAGGATTTATTAAAATTATGGAGAAGCAGTGAAGAAGCAATGATTTTTTTTCTTGCAGAAATTTAAGCATATATACTCAATCTACTGTTTTCCACTTGAAGCCAAACAACTCACACTCTGATTCCAAACTGATCCCTATTGGGATTGTCCAAGTTCAGGGATGCCTTGATTTTATCGGCTCTGTTTGAAAGTTATTCATTTTACATCAAGTCACAATCCAAGAAAGAAAAACACAAATCTGAGGAGTCAAAATAACATCAACAGACAGAGACTATGGACATCAGTGCAGTAAAGTTAAATATTATAGGCTTCAGCCTCTGGATTAAAGGACCAGTGTGTAAGATTTAGTGGGGCCAGGGAGGAGGTTGCAGATTGCAACCAACTGGATACCCCTCCCCCCGCCCCCCGCACCCCCCACACTCACCCCTCCCTTTCCAAAGCGTGTCGAAGAACTATGGGGGCCGTCAGGTTACATAAACATGCAAAATGCTCTTTTTAGAGCCAGTGTTTGTTTTGTCCGTTCTGGATTACATAACAAAAATGACTCAATTGAAGAGGACTCGCTCCCTAGATGTGAGGGGCTCATTCTAACAAAAATACAAAGATTCTTTGTTTCAGGTGATTATACAATGTTGAATATATACTTATGAAAACTACATTTAATTTACTAACAGAGCCCCCTACTGCTTATTTGAAGCAGGTGCCATTTGATTTAGACTTTGGGGAGACACATTGCTCCAAAGTGCCTTGAACCAGTGTCATTGTCAAGCTATCCCTGTTAAGATAAAAGTGAAGTCTATGTTTAGATTCTCCACAGACGTTAGATGATACAGTATAACATAATATGCTCCATCAGGTTTACTGCAGAGTAGGCTTTCACATACACGGGATTTTCCTCGGTATTTTGGTGCATAACGGTCACAATAAATGAAGTAAGAGAAAAGTCTTTAATTAAAAATATTAATTTGAAATTTACAACAACAAGAAAATAGTGAACAGAAGATCTGTTTATTTAGAATGAAAACCCTATCACCTATAACCCTTGTACGCACAAAACGGGGTCTGACAGAGGCGTACCCCACAAAAGTTGTGATCTATAAAAACAAACTTGACGGGAGAATGTGCGCACCTGTACACACAGTACGCACGGGACAATAGCGACGCAGATGGTGAGATGGGGAATTGCAGCCAGACTGTATAGAAATTAAATGAGCGGCATCATTACAGGTATAATATCAGATAATCTCACATTTAATTTCACTTCATATCACACGTTACTTTACACATATACATACAGTATATATTATGTTTTATCATAAACAGTCAAACCAGCAGTGTTATTTGTGATTGTACTAGTGTAGACAACTGCACATTAAAATGATAAAAGATATAAAACATCAAATTTCGCTTAATATTTCATCAGCGCTGTGCAGGAGCACAGAGAGACACTCATGGTCAGCTGGGGAACAGCTGATGAAATGATCATCAGCTGTTAGAGTGTGAGGTCAACTGGCTCCAAAGAACTGCAGAACAGAGCGTCGTTAGTTTCCAATAATCTTCTAATACTCTGCATGCATCACCGAGTACGATATGAGTAATCATTCAGTGTTTGGGAGTAACATCGCTTGCAGTGCACACAGCTTTATTGATTCATTCATGGTGCATTCCTTAGTGACAGACACAGCATGCTGCACACAGACAAACTGTGAACAGCAATCTGATGCGAGTGTCGGAGCTCACTGGCTCAGAGGAGGCACCATGGTGACGTCACACACCTTCTCCAGTCACCTCACCTGGCGAATCGTCACCACCTGCACAGAACGATGGTGTAAATTAGAAAAGTCTTGAAACAAAACCATTGACAGCTCTCCTACGATTACTCCATATCCCCATCACCAGTCCTAATGATAATGTCATGAGAAAACATAAGTATGTAAATAAATAAATTGTGTTCACCTGTCAAATTACCTTTTTTAAAATAGTATCCAGGGTATCTAATCTATCTATGCATCAACATTCATAAGTTGCTTTGCATTGACCGTTTTATGGTGGAATGTGGGCGTGTCGAGGGCGGGTTGCGAGGCTGAACCCGCTGCGCACATCTACAGGTTGATTAATAAAAAAGGAAAATGTGCACAGGCAAGCATAAGGTTTTTATAAATCTGAATATTTTTTTGCCGCGTATTTGCATTTCCTCTTTTGCACGTATACGTAAACATTTAGTTTGGATCCTACACACTGTTTTATAAATGAGACCCCTGCCCCGTGTTTAATACAAAGAGGACAGAATGTGCAGATCATTATTCTAGTCACATTATTTAAATCTATTCCAAGGAATTGATCCCTGCCCTGCTTGCTGTTGTAAGTAACGCTGGGGCTCACGGTACCGCCTCCCTTAACAGGCACAACAATCCTGTGTGACAACAGGAGGGGAAGAGAAGCGAATCCTGGTTCATTTACTAATGAGGAGGAGACGCTTCAGGGCACTTTTATACCACCTTCCTGCTCCCAGCTCGCAATTACAGACCATTGTTTGTTTACTTTGTTTTTTTTTGTTTTTTTTTAAATGGGAACAGGTTGTAAGTGCAGGCAGCACATTTTAAAATGTCATCTAATCAACGAAGAGCTGTTTATGTCCAAATTAAGGACAACCTACTTCTCATCTCAAAATCCATTGGATGTGAGTTAATTTGGCAAACAGCATCACCACCTCATCTCGTGGGCTCTCAGCAGAGGAGAATCATGTGCAGACTACACACAAGAGCTCATTTCATTTGCACCTCAGCTTCCATTGAAAATACGCAATCCTGTGTGATACTGGATATCTTTCACGTAGTATTTGCATTCTGGAGAGAGTTATTTCATGTATGAATTGTCCTTACAGAATGACCAGTGACCACCAAGGCACAGGGCTTGGAAGTACTTTAATAACAAACCAGCTGCAGAAAAAATAATTTATCGTCCATCAGGCGTCCACTGGTGGCAGTTTAAATTTGATTTGGTTTTCAAAATCGTCTACCTCAGGGAGCTACGATCCAAAACCTTTAAGGTGTGTTATCATTTAAAGATTCCCCTCAGATATCACTGTGCATGTTTATGTCCGTTTACATGGGTTCCTATGAGCTTTGAGTCGTGTTCTGAGAAGAGGCTATATATGGAAGGTCAGACTGTTCCAGATTCTGGTTTAATTGAATTCCTAATTGTTCCCTTGGAAACCTTATGACAGGATGAAAGTGCACTGTGAATAGAAGCAGACAAAATATGACAAAAACTGAAGGAAAATACTGGATTTTGTTTTTATTGCAAATGACAAAAGCATAATACAATTACTCAAGAACTGAAAATAAGAGGCTGTACCTAACAGAGTAAGGGGGTTACTTTATACTAAACTCATATGGCTTCAAGTTGAAGAAACATGGAGCTACAATATCATAACACTTGCAATATAACGGTAAATTGTGGATGCAATAATATTGTGTTGTTTTACTTTCTCCTTTTTTGTTTCTTCTTTACTCCATTATCATCCATTTAAATGACAAAGAAGAAAGAGAGAGTGAAAGGGAGTTGTTGCAGAGTGAGAGAAGTATGTGCTCGAGTGCGTGTTGAATGTGGATGTGCAAGGAGCCTCAGTTTCCCAGGCTGAAGGAATTCAAGCGTGAAGAGATTTGAAGAAATGTTCTGCAAAAGGTTGAGATTGAAACATCGAACGCATGAGGGAATAAGGATGCAGTTAATTAGAAAGTGAAAGTTTAATATCTCTTTAGGAAAAGAAGAGCGGATGGGACAGGAGACAAATAAAGAGAGCTCATTTATCTGATCTTGAGCAGTCAAGGATGAGACTTCATCGCTGGTGAGGGAATTGTGAATTTATCTCGGCAACATCAGAATTATGCACTGCACATAACAACTTTGCTGATGCAGGTCCTTTGGATATTTATTTTAGAGTCTTGAATGTTTCTACCCCGAATTCACAAACCGACAGATATAGAGCGGTCTCCGATGGTTGGCCGGTGGTACTGGAGCTTTAGAGCTGGAGCCGATCTGTGACCAGAATGTTTAATGCAAATGAAGGAAGTAAAAGTAATTATGAAGCAACACAAAATATACTGGCTCATAGCACACACACAGTGACCTGATGTGTCAAGCAGAGTGTTGATACAATGCAGAAAAAAGGTATACAACCGTAGAAAAATGCAACCTTCTGACTATTTATGGTGAGGAACTTTCTGGCTTTAACCAGCAGAGGTTGAATCTTAATCAGAAGTACGGCAGCAGTCAGTGATACATTGGGTTATCAGATATTGATGATAGGGAATTACCATTTCAATGGGGTTTAACTCAGAGATTTGTTCAAATTATTAATGTATTTTGGCACTGTGTCAGAAATCCACACAGAATATATTGAGAATATAATTCAAATTATCTTCACAAGTGTAGCAGTCTGGTTTGAAGTTAAACTAGTAGACGTACAGTGAGTAGAGGTTTGATACCGTTGCTCTAGGCTTTAAAAATAAAGATACTGCATAATATTGGAGCATAACATGGAATCAGTCTCTCAGTAAAACAAAGATATTTTGAATGCAAACCAAGAAAAATATAACCGAGAGACCAGTAATACTGGTTACATCACTGAGCATAGTTAGCTATAATCCATATTTTTTAAATAATGTATCAAATGACAATGTGAAAGGGGTCGCTAATAGTGATGCAGCTAATTATCACCTGAATCTGCAGCTCCTCTCGGTCGAGCTTTTATAATGAGTTTCAGCTCATTGTTTAGCTGTCTGACCTGCAACTTTATGGTTTTGATTCACAAAGCACTAAAAGCCCTCTGAACCCTCTGTGCTCAGCACCAAGCCGGAGAACGACACAGTTGGAGACTAGCTGTGAAACATATTGGTGCAAGAGAATATTCGACTTTTGGTCAATGTTTCCCGGATGGTCAAAAAAACAACTCCAACGGAATGATAATTCTGATCCGTATCTGTCTGCTAACAAGTTTGCCATATGAACCTAAACGGTTATAATATTTCAAAGTTTCCATTGCCCTCAATTGGCCAAAAATCCGTTATTGCAGGTCTAAGCATAATTGCTGTTTTCATGCATTAGTGCTGATAAGATACTGCCTTAATACGAACCCACTAATGTAGCATGTTAATTATATGCTGAGCTATTATGGTGATTTATAAAAGTACTGATGTATGACTGTTTTACTGCAACCGGTGACTAGACTATAATCTACTACTGTGATAGTATTATATTCCATATAGGCTTATGATACAACTGTTCAAGAAAGTTGGGTGTGGCATCGAGATTCCGTGCTGTCAATGCTGTCTCTCTGACTGGAGACCCGTTGTAGATGAGGAGCTGGAGCTTATTAAATACAGGAGGCGAGGGGCATGAAGGAAAACAAATACCATGTGGAGGGGTCTTCTTTACATTTTGTATTCGAATTATATTCGGGCACATACAGTATCACGTGTGTGGAGGACACGCGGAGCTGTGGCTCCTGACAAGAACACTGACCATTTAGCTGCCAGCTACCAGTGGACACATTTCTTTATATCAAAGCCCTAGCAACAATCACTGTGACAACCCAACAACAAGTCCTCTCACCACAACCACCACAATGGGTGAAGAAGAATAAAGAAACAGTCCAGGGAATAACAGACCAAATAAAACCCAGTGGGACAGTTTTGAGAAATTGGCTGCTTTCATTGAAACATGCATTATTGATCTGCAGATGAATATGAGACCATACAGAAAGCTTTGATGTAGCCTTTCCACACCTTCCTGCTTTAATCAAATTAATTTAATAATAATATTTGGTGCTTTTATATCATTACAGTGTAACATTTGTGATCCATCATCTGAAAACATTTCTTTATTTTATTTCTTCTTTTGTGATGGTCTGGGCCTCTCGGGGAAATATCCTCTGTGGAGTTCAGTTCACTAAGCCTTTGTTATTTCTGTAATATTGTGCAGTTTAGTTTGAGCAAGTCTCTCCTTCAGCTGAGCAGCACAGAGACTACAAAGAGGCAACGATGTCATCTGGAGACCAAAACAATAGGACAGGCACGGTCAGTTTCAGCTGTGAGCAATTAATTCAAAACAAATCATTTGTATGGGATTAATCAACTAATGAATCAACAAATATTCTCAGATAAATTTAACCAGATGACATAAATTTAACCAGAACATAATCACTTCACGTCTCAGTGCTCCAAGTGATGTAGCCTCTTGCATTGAAGGTTTTAGTGTGCAGGCTTCATACCTGATGACCGCCTTTTTAAATGATTCTGACGGCATACGTTTTTACTGGCAGAAACTCGACCAGTCACAATCAGAGCTGTGTAGGTTGTCGTCAGTCCATTTGTTGTGTTCCCAGGTCGGATCTGTCAGAGGTGGTGCATGAGCATGTTACTTGTTCAACTTTCATTTGCGTCGTTTCACAATCAAGCGCTTTATGTTCGCTTTTTGTAAGCATATCCGTAATCTTCCTGTAATCGTAACCAAGTGTTTTAGTTGACTAACCTTCACCATATTTTAACTCTAGTCTGAACTACACTGACCGTAATCTCTGGTTTAGCAGAATTGTCTGGCATTAGCTCTTTTTTATACCACCGGATGACGCTAAAAATAAGAATTTTCAAATCCTACACGTAGTGGCTTTAATTGAATGGATCTGCAACAAGACCGTGTTTGAACTGTGTGAATGGTGCCAGACCCGGCTTGAGCAACATCAAAATAGTCCCAGTTCTGCCACAAACAAGGCACCACGCAGCTGAAGTGTCCAGACATGTGTTTGTGTGGTTTTGAAAACACCAGTTGTGTCTGGGTAGTAACTGAGATTATTCCAAAACACCAAAGTATACAAAGGGCACTAACAGCACCTGGATTTTAATCTATTTTAATGTATTTCATGCATTTGTGATCATTCTGGTAAATGTGATTTTTAAGATGTGGAAAATTCATTTTGGCGATGCGTCTGTAAATGAATGGAAGCCTGAAGTGGCTCTAGGTCTAGTTAAGAGGTACTTCAAAGATTATGGTTATTGTAAATAATGCAAGACTACTAATGAAGCCGGTCGCTTGAATAAAGATTCATCCAAGGATGAAAAGAGGGCATTTAACTAAGTGCTGTTTTAGAGTTTTAATAAGCATTTCATGCCACAAGCAGACCCATTTTCAAGTTCTCCTCAGCAGAAGCAAGTTTAAAATCAGTAGTTATGGTTGCTTGTTCACATAATTTCAACAACCCCTTGGCAACAAGTCAGGACATTTAGAGATGCACTTCCTTGAGAGATTTCATATGTGGTAAATAATAAAACTACATTTACCACTGAACCCAAAGGCACGCTGTGACTGCTGCTGGCTCTAAACGGGTTTCGGCAGCAGTTCAATAGCATGTTATTTGGATGTTTTATGAAAGATTCACCAGCTGATTTGCTTACAGTGCTCAGTAATGTCCCCAAATCTAGCAATTTTCTACAGACACACTGATGACATTATGAAACTCAACTGAGCTGGGATAATGTTACAATAAAATGGAATTCTTTTTAAGTGTGGTGTTGATGTCGTTTGTGTGATGGCACTGGCATATTTTTGGAAATAGATTAAATAGGTGGGATATTGAATTATATAGAGTTATGTATTCTGCGAGCTTTGAAATACTTTTTACAATTAGAAATTGGCCACATTGCAGTTCCATCCATTGGTGTACTTCTTGTGTTGTTTTGCGTTTCGACAAAACAGGAAATTATATTGAATTATCATGTGATAATTTTTAAAATTATGCACTATTCATACTTTGACATAGCGAACACGGCAACACTTCAATTATGTACTCCAGAGTTAGTTACCAAGAACTGAAGAAGGAACAAACCAGACAACTGACTGATTGAACAGCTAACATGGTGTTCCCAAACAACTCTTACTCAAAGGCATTAATTTATGGTAATTAATGTTACATCCCGCAGCTGTGACTCAGATGTTCCTAGAAGCCTATGAATTGTTCCAAAGAACTCTATTATGTACACAGTAGGCTTGTTGGAGATGAGCCAGTCCTGCGCAGAACCGATCACCGGCGATCGCCGCGCAATGCATTCTGGGTAGATTTGTGTCCAACTTGCTCTGATGTCATGAACACGTGATCAACGATAATCTCAGGAGAGCGAGGCGGCCGCAGATTTTAGAGGCAGGCGCCGCAGTAGCTCTACACCGACTGCATGGCCCAATGCATGATGGGAAACGCCTGGCTATCGCCACATCAGAGAGCTGATTGGCTCTTAGATTTGACAACAAACACTACGTTTTGTAGAAAATCCTATTTATTTTATGTGTAGTTGTAATACTTAATTGGCTATTAGTCTTAGGTTTAATCTAAAGACATATATTGTGTGATTGATAATAATAAAGCTTATTCATACAACACATATCAAAACGAGTAGCAAAGGGTTTCACAGGCAGACGTAAAAAGAACAAAGGATGCAGGTACACGCACATTTCTACATAAATATGTATTTACAAACACGTATGAATAAATCCGAATGAGGTCCGCAAACTACAAGTAGCCTACAGATCGGATCTAACAGGAAGTAACTGTTTCTGTGTTTATTCTTTGAAGGCAGCTGAAAACTGCCCGACTTGATCACAGTTTTTTGTCAACACCCCCTGCTGCTGCCACCTGCTCTCGTCCACTGTCCCGGCGAAGCACAGTTCATCTCGTAAGGGCCTTTTGTTACAACCCGGCTCAAAGGCCGCAACATGAATGGGAGACCAGACAAGTTCAAATTAATAAACGAACACATTTATTTAAAGAATACATAAACTAAACAAACATGGAGAGTCCATAATCAGTAATGGACACACCCCCCAGCCCGCCAACCAATCTCCACTTTGCCACCTAGCAACTCCAACATACGGTGAAGCATTTAAGATTAGAGCTGAGAAGGGTAGAAGGCCGGAGAGATTAATATGGTACAGCACAAGATTCAAAAGCGAGGCTTCTTCGGAGGGCCAGTTCATGCATTGAGATGCAAGAACGAGTGGTGAACTCACAGAACTGGAATTTCTATAATTACAAGCTACCACAAAGCACAGAACCAAACTACCATAAGCGCTAATCCGCAGTAGCATCCAAAAGGTTCCTCTGACAAAAGGCTCACCAACCAACCAAGTCGTCCACAGACGCCCGGCACAGAGAGGCAACACAACTACAACCCAGCTCACACCAACCGAGGCATGAACTGTAGGTAATAAAGGTAACAAGCCAAGCTACCAACTTGCGTGTCACTGCACAAACACAACGTACAGTTCACCACATCCCTCCTTTAACTACCGACTTGCTTACCATATCAACCATTATTACCGACGGCACACTGTGCAGCAGCAGTCTTCAGGTTCTCAGGTGAAACACCTGCAATGTAACCTGGTCCAACTACCCAGACACCTAGCAGGCTGTGCAATCCTCTCATAACTGGGTCCAGAATTATCCAGAAACATCTAGAGCATGACCATGATCTGAAAAAAATGAATATATTTGTTTAAAACCTGAAGCTAAACACTCTGCAAAACGTGCTGTTAGCAGGAAACAACAGAGACTATTGTCTCCCTCATTGAAGTCAGATGCATCAAAGACTTTTAGCCTAAGACTAACAGCATCCGGCGTAGGGCTGACACACAAACAGTCTAATAACTCCTCTGATGGATTTTTCAAATTCCTCCACAGAAGCCATGCAGAGGAAACAAACTTCAACTGCCCGCACACACAAAACAACAAACTGATCCGTATAGAATCAAACTAGCAAGATCAGCCCTTACACAGTGAACATCACTGTAGCCCTGTCTCTCTAACTGCCTAACAGACCAACTAAACTCCCCCCTAGTCTTCAGGTGCTACTTGGGTGGTACTTATGCACTAAAACCTGCAGGCCCAGTAAAGCAACCATGAATGAGCCCCCCATATGTTACAATCAAAGGTTCAAAGGCTGCAACATGAATGGGAGACCAGACAAGTTAAACGAAATAAATGAACACATTTATTTAAAGAACGCATAAGCTAAACTAAACAATCATGGAGATTTATAGTAATCTGTCAGCATGTGTGAAAATGTCTGTAACAAACTGAACTAAACAGGATCCGTGTCAGCCAAGGAAAAGAAGACAGGCGATTAGATTAGATTTTGTCTCCTCAAATAAAATGGTGTGTCATGAAATTGTAAAATGCAATACATCATAATTATTCCATTTGGATTTGAGAGTAGAGGTAAAGGTGGGAGGTTTGACAGAAGTTGGCATTCCCTCTGATTGGCAGGTTGGATTATAGGCACTTATGTCTTATTATATTATTTGACCTTATTTTGTTGAAAAACGTCCTCAGACTTAATGGCTTTTCAAAAAGTTTCTGATATTTTACACCCTAAATATGTAAAATATTTACATGCACTGACACTTTATTCATATTTCACACACCCAAATGCAGTCTTCTTTAGTTCTCAACTGATAGTATATTACCTATACAAATTAAGTAGCATTAAAGGTTTCAATAGAAATGATTCTATTAGTAAATTATTCTATTAGTAAAAAAAATTAATAAATAAACGTATCAACCGCATTGAAAACACCTCCTCGCGGAGTAAACAAGCCCCCCCCAACCACACACACACACGCACACACACACCACACTCAGTGAATAATACATTTTTTTGCAGTGTAACCTCAGTATCTCAGGGAGTGAGTGAGCCAACAGTATGTAGGATGCTGGATGACGGTGGCGTGGACCAAAAGGTTGCTGCCTCGCTTCCAGGAGGATGGATGGAGTTGTTGCGTCACGGTAAAGCGATGGATTTCCCTGCTTTTCATTATCACATATGTTCGGCGCGTTGTGAAATTCCAGGAGACGGACATAACATCCAAGGGATTGTTTTTGCCGAATTCCCTAAATTCACGGGTTGACTTGACTTGTTGTCTAAACCCTTGGAGATTGTGGTTGGTAAACTTTATGGATTGTGGTAACAGCATGCGTTCATGTAGCCTGGCGTCGTTGCTGGGCTGATTGCAGTCGTTTCTTTTCTTGCTTGTTAAGGTACGTAAATCGGTTTGAAATGTCCGACTTCCACAACCGGAGCCAAACCAGCGCGCGACGCAGTGACTACGTGTGGCAGTATGAATATTATGACGACGAGGAGCCCGTGTCTTTTGAGGGACTCAAAGCGCACAGATGTAAGCTGAATACAACTGGGTAGTGCATCACTGAGACAACCTTCCGTTGCTTTTACTGTGTGTGTGTGTGTGTGTGTGTGTGTGTGTGTGTGTGTGTGTGTGCGCGCGCGCGCGTGCGCGCTTTTCAGTGCGTGCGAGTGTGTTTGTCCATGCGATGTCTGTGTGCCAGCAAACAGGGTTACTCACCTTTAGAGCTGTTCATTAGTAATGATTAATTACCCCCTGTATTGCTTCAGATGGAGTGACAAGAGCTACCTGCCTCTCAATAAACTAATTATCTAGCAGTAATATTTCAGGCTTGATGCACCTCAACTGGCGTTTTATTCTCTAATGGTAATGATTAAGCCACTTAAAAGAGACACAAAATGGCCAGCGGCAAACATACAGAGAATTTAATAACATGTTATAAAAGTACTGAATGCTCATTTTAACTAAGTAATTTAGGATTTGGCTCCCAGAGAGAGATGAATCAAAAAAGGAGCAGAGAGATGGGTTTCAGGATTTTCATTAAATGGTGTACTAAAATAAGACTTTTTCTTCTCTGACATTTTAGACTCCATTGTCATCGGCTTCTGGGTTGGACTTGCTGTGTTTGTCATCTTCATGTTCTTTGTCCTCACGCTGCTCACAAAGACAGGAGCGCCACATCAAGAGTGAGTATATCAGGAGGGCCACAGCCCGTGTTTCACTTTCACGTCTGGTCCCTAGTCCCATAGTCTCAGCACCAACGAGAGCTCCAAGCAATTCGACTCTCAAGCTTCTCATCTCAGAGCTATAGGGCCGCTTTCATGTCTGAGGCTGAGCTTATGACGTGTGCGAAGGCACGGAGGGAAAAGACCGCAATGAGTGACAGGGATGCATTTAGTATTCTGATAAAAGATTAAGGGATGAGTGCTGGGAGGATTTTTTGTTTTTTAGTATTCCACACAGATGGAGAAATAGTGAAAAGGAGGGAAACAAGACTTGAAATACTGAAGTGTTCAGCAGCAGGTTCATTCAGGACTAACATTACCATAAAAGCCCCCTGATATTTTCAAAGTATTTTCCTGCTTCAATGTCACTCCGCTGCTGCGATCTTTGTCTCTACAGAAACCAAGACTCGGCTGAAAAGCGCCATCGCCCAGGCAGCTGTTTGGTCGACATCGGCGGTCACCAGGACGAAGACGACAAGGCCTTCTCTCGTCCTCTGCTGACTGAGTCACGCTCATATTTTCACTTCTACATCAACGAGGAGGAGCAGAGTAATGGGAAGCAAAAACCAGAGCACAAGAGAGGCGGAAAGCCCAGCGGGGCCCGAGCCCAGCGGGGGGCCAGAGGGATCAGCTCCTCTGGGATGGACGAGATGGAAGACGACGTCGAGGAAGCTGAGGAACACCCGCCCCTCAAGGGACTAATAGAGGAGAGTAAGACAGACAGAGAGCGTGCCTTCTTTTCTCATTTCAACATCCCGAACTTTGTGAACTTGGAGCACAGTTCAACTCTCGGAGAGGAAGATCTGCTGTACGAGCCGACAGTCATACTGGAGCGCCAGTCTCACTCTCAGGAGGCTCACTGTGACAGTCACTAAGTCTGTTTCTATACAAGAGTATCACAGGCATGGACATATACTTCATATTTGTAATATTTTATTTCCTTTCACGTAGCCATTTGTGATTTGAGAGGGAAACACACACACACACACGCACACGCACACACACACACACACACACACACACACACACACACACGCCACACAGCTCATTTTTTGCTACAAAGCGTCACAGGCATGATCTTTTTCAGCGAGCATACATTCAGATCAAGAAGAAAGAGGGCAAAAAAGATCGCCACAAAATTCCATATTAAGTGCACCTCACAGTTATGCGATGACATTTCTTCCCGAAGATAAGATGACCTCACAAATGGTACATTTTACTTTGAGTACTACTCCTCTGAATTGGATGCAGCTGTATTCTACCTGGACTGTGTCTGCTTTGTACAATTCATGCTGCTATTTATGCCATCATGCTTTCTTGTGCAATGATAATGGACATTATCGATCTAACAGGACACAAATACCAGGTGGTCTACCAACAAGATTAAAGGCATAGAATTCAATAATATAAAGGTGATGTGTACTTTAACCATGTGATTAGTAGCAAAAAAAATCAAACATAGCTATTACAGTGTAGGTAACCTCAGACATTGGGGTGGCAATGTGATATATACTTTTGTAGACAGATCTCTTAAGTTAGAAATTATTTTTGATTGTCCAAATAAAGCCAAAACGGTTTTGGTCATTCAAGTAAACACTGGTGTGGTGAAGCCTTTTCTGAACATTACACATGATGAAATGAGATCACACTCAAATTTGCAATTTCCTCTTTTCAGAGGAAATAACAATAAACAAAAACTTGAAGCTCCTCTAATACATATTTATATTAACTTCAACAAAGCATTTCAGCATCTAGTAGTTTTTTTATTTGGTTTTATGGCCTGAAAATTGACTTGTTTGGTTCAATCTCACAGGTCTCGTCGATGCATTGCCAACTGCAGGGAGCCGTTTCCTCTTACCTGCCCAGCAACAACCGGCACACAGAGAAAATTAACAAGAAAGTAGAGCATTTAGCAACTAAAGAAACACATATTTCTCACAGGAGTTTGTGGAGCTGACAGGAGAATGAATATTGGAGGTGGCCAGAGACACGAATCCAAATCAATGCTGATGTTGCTCTGTGTCAACTGGACAGGAAAATAAGCTAAACCAACTCCAGGGGGATAATATCGTACTGTGTTAAAAGCGTGTGGCTTAGACAAACATTTTTCACTCACATTTAATTCAAGCAGTATCTTTGGTGTCTTCTGGTGACAGTGTAGCAGAATACTTGTTTTGAAATGAACACAGGATGCCGAGTCGGGACCATTAGCTGGCCAGTGGGGCTCACACAATTGGACTCACATGCACTTAGAGCAGAGCAGCTGCGGCAAAGCAGAAGATCGGACTACAACACGAGGCAGAGGGATTTCATCCTCTGTTCAGGGAGACATTAGTCCTCTCTGCAAATAGTTCTATAAATAATAAATTGCTGCTATTTCAATTTTCTGAATTTCGAATTTAGCAAAATGTGTCGGTAGTAACTTCAATGTTTGGGGATAATAGACCTAAGACATGAGATATACTTAGAGCTGAGCCGTGCTGCACTCCTGTTTGGGTCTTCATTCATTCATTCAAATTTTCTTTGCCGTCAAAATAAATTAAATTACTTTAAGCTATCCGTTGATTATGCAAAGGAACATTGCAAGCCCTTATTGTCACTCTTCAGCAAATGCCAGAGACTATGTATATATTTAGCTGACGGAGAGATGTGCTTTGAATGCCAGAGAATCGATCAACATTAGCATTAACACTGACTCCAGCAAATCAGTCATCATCAATCATGTGACAAACTATAGCCAACTAATCATTTTCAGGACGTGCCAGGGAAAATAAATGTTCAAGAATCAATTAGTCTGTCCGCTGACATATCATGTGTTTTTTGATGAGTCGTTCCCCCCCGAGAACCGTTTGCAGGTAAATGTTATTCTATCATTTTCAGTGAAATATCACATCTTTTACAGAAGCAGCAGTTCATTCTTTTCTCACCAGTGAAATGCCAGGGCAGCTGACAGGGGGACGGAGATCAGGTATGAAGCTCAAGTGGTGCTGAACAAGCTATGCCAGATTTAAAAGGGCTCCAATGGTGTATTGAGCGTCCACAACCAATGGAGGGGGCAATAGAGTTTCATCAATTTCATGCATCCAGTCTGCCATTTGCTCTTCCTGCTAAACGCCCCAAGGTGGGGAGGCTTTGTGGTTGACAGTTGGTAAGCTGGAATGACTGCGCAGCAACGGGAGAGCGACTGAGAGCGAGGGAGAAGACAAAACATTGGCATTCTGTTGACGAAGAAAATTCTCCGGGATCCGATGGGTGTTCATAACACAATGTCAATCTCACGGTCATTACATTCTCGGTTGCAAGAAAACGAGATGCAACATATTTTTGTGTGCCGTTCACGCATGTGAGCGAGGCCAATGTTGTGAAAACATATCGACGAGACAACACGAACCACAGCTTCAAAGATAAGCACTGAGGAAGACCTCCATTGAAGAAGCTTCTCAAAATCCTCTGTGGTTTAACTCACTGAAGGATGACTAAACCTTGATCCTGCATTTCGCATTTATCAACTCAAATGTGATGTGCATAATTCAGGAAAATTTAATAAATCACATTCAAAGTCAAGACTTTTTTGTTTTTGGGCATTCCTGTTTAAGAGAGTTAGCGAAACAACCAAGGTTGCTGGTTGTCTGAGAATGTAAGCATTCTTCTCATCAGTGGGACTGAAAGTTCTCAAAACAGATGTCCAACATAAATACAGCATGATGGTTACTGCTGATGACTCACTGCACCAACCCATATACAATAAAGGCTCAAAGTGTCTTCCTCGGCTGCTCTTTCTGCAGCACAGTGTTAGGGAGAGTTTAGGGGAGAGATGTGGGCCATTTATTCCAATAAAACTATTTCAAAGTCTTAAACACAATCATTAGACTCGCTCTTATTGTTTCCTGAGAAAAACCTAATGGATTCCTGTGGCAACCAAACCTGCTGCCACGCAGCTGATTTAAATGCCAATAACCCTCCCCCGCTTACCTTAATATTCTCTAGAGTTTACACACACCAGTTCACTTTCTCCTCATTGAGTTGGAATTTTTGACTTCATGCACATGAGCACACACATTGCTTTTGTTTCTTCGTACTCATGCCTTTACATGGCTCTCAACGTAGCAACGGCTGCTAGAAGCTAACAGTGAAAACAACAGCAACGCTGCTGAAAAAAGCTTACAGTATTTACCCGGGCGGCAGGCAGAGGGTGGAGGCTACACTTCCTCAAAGAGGGAGTGTGACTTCCTTCTCTGCTCAGGTAGACATTACTCCGCTATGATATATTTACATGGTTGAATGCTGCTACATTGAAGCTTTGAATTTCAAATTTAGCACCTTAAAGTTATTCTACTTGCTGGGGGTGGTGCTGCTGGTTACCGCTTTGCTAGTGCTGGAGGGACATCGATGCAGGCCAGAGCAAAAGATGTGCCCTCTAAAGCAGAGCTGTCAAATACAGGAAGGGGCCAATCAGAATGCACCAGGTATTTTATACAGTGGGTCTTTAGGATGTATCAATATCTCATCAAAAGAAAGCGGAATCAATGGTCACACTTCATTTTTCCCATATTACAAAAGTATGGCCATGCTAAACATAATTGATTCTAAAATGGGCAGCTATAAAGTACAACCACTTAGATCACAGTTACAATCCTATTTGAAAAGTCGAAAGAAAAATAGGCAGATGGTTTACATGGAACTAATCTTGAGGAAACAAAACATCCAATAAAGCCCACAATGCATCCTTATTCTAACTTGAGACTATCGACTCTTGCCCCAGGAGCCTGCTGATTCAATTCTGTCGCCAAGCAGGAAAAATCTGGGTGGATACAGGGAATGAGTAATTCTTTCTCTCTCCCTCGACAACAACAAAGCAGCTGTTTACACACCGTGGAGCTGCTCTGTGTAACATAAGGAGGCCGCTCGCCGCGAGCAGCTGCCAGGTAGGCATGTCTGGAACTGTGTAGATGTTCTTGGCACATGCTGGAAAACGTATCCCTATATGAACCAATGCCTTGAGAGAAAGAAAACCCAATATAACCTCTTATTACAGTGCATGTTGTAAATGGAGTCAATAAATGTTGATTAAAAGTAGAATGTGTGACTCAGCACCCACACATTTTGCATTCTCGGTGTATAACAAGTTCTTGGGTAAATACGGGTCAATTATTTGAGGCATTAAATGGTGCATCTCGCCCCAGTGTTTTTTCACACGTCTGTATTTTTTCATCAACTGCTTGTTTAATTAGCTCCAAACCAGAACAACTTCCACTCCTCTACGTGATAATTGTGATAAATTTTGCCGCCAAACATTGGCACAGTTTGGTACACCAACACTTGTTCTAAATGCATGAAATAAAAAAGATTTTTTTTTTTTTTAAACCCACCAATTTTCTTTCCTCACCTAAAAAAGGATTTCTCTGAACAGATGTCACTGGGGATAAAAGCCTGCGACTTGTCAACCGTCCCGATGCGGTTTGCTATGAGAAAAGAACAGGGGGATGTGTACATTTTTCATGAGGTGTAGTGAGACGGGTTTCAGCTTCTGTAGCGCATGAATAAATCATGAAAAAAAGATAGAGGAAGGGAGACACAGAGATAGAATAGATTTGCATGTGAATATGTAAGGGTGTGTTCAACGTGCATAATGTCTGTGTCTGTGTGCGTGTGCGTGTGCGTGTGCGTGTGCGGGTGTGTGTGTGTGTGTGTGTGTGTGTGTTTGAATAAAAGGTTTTGGGTTGTAGGAATAGCCATTGGATTTAAAAGTGGGATCTTAAGGCAGATGAAGGTCATGCAGGTGATTCTGATAGGCCTAAAATAACAATAAAATAGTATATCTGTGAGAGAGAATCCATAAGACCCGTGATTATATTTGCAGTTTAATTAGATTCAAAACAACCAGAAATATATGTAGAGTCTTTAATTAAGTGAAAAATAGTAGGGCCGTAGACCCTGTGTCTGAATAGGACAAAAACCCACAACCCTCTGAAACACAATCACAAGTCACTTTTTGTTTGCAGGCTTAACAAAGTTGCACAATAAACCGCCACAGCTGTGTCACGGTGCACTAAGGCTAGGGGTGTGTTACCTGGCCCGGGCAGATTCCAGCCGAGTCTCAGCCCTCATTAGCCGTGAGGGGAAAACAAACTAAATAACACGCAAAGCTGCATTCACAATGTCATCTCTGGTGTAGGATAATCCAAGAGTGAGACTTTACATGTTTTTTTTTTCCCTGCAGGTTAAACCGTATTAAATATTGATTAGGGGCAGACTGCCCTTGCTCCAGGTAACCTCACAGAGAGCGGCGGAGCGCTGAAGGGCTTCATCCCGTTTGAGGGCTTTTGCAGCGGGCTACGTTTGACCGGTTTATTCCCGAGACAACCGAGGAGGCCGTAGACGCACTCACCATGGTAAGCGCGCTCACTCTCTGTCTCTGCACGTGTTGGTGAAGAAGTGAGCCGAGGGCGCGTGGGCCCCTCGGTCGATTCGACTTTAGGTCCACTGTTTGTTTTGGTATTGGAGAGCTTGAAACCTGTTAAACCTCCAGCAGGCTGGAGCGGGCTGTCAAACAGATTTTTTTTATTTTTATTAGATAAAATGAGCGAAATGTTATCTCTGGAACAGCAATTTCACCTGTCAACACGTTTCGGGATATACCTTGTAACATAGATATTATGGGACATGAATTACATGTAATAACAGGACGGTTAAATGTCTAAAATGATGACCTTTTGTTTTTCAATCCAATAATTACCAGAGCCACTCCCACACCTAAGGCAGTCTGGGTTATGTGACACATTGAAAAGTGAAAAAAAAAGTAGGCCTTGATTAAAACTTTTGTCATGTAATGATTGCTTTATTTGATAAAAAAAAAAAAAATTAGAAAAGTCGAGATAACAACAACACATCTGCACAAAAAGTAGTTAAAGAGTTAAATTCCTCGACTGGGCAACATGGAGAGACTGAGTTGAGCTGCCCGTCAAATGAAACAAGAGCACGCAGGTTTGGAGAGCCAGAAGGCGAATTCAACAGGCCTGAAAGCCACACAGCCAGTGCGTCATTTCCCCTGGAAAAGTTTCTTTGAACGCTGCCTCTCGCTGCCTTCACTTGCTACGATAACTGTAGGAATTTTGAGCTCAGCGCCCAGCATTGCCCCGGAATGCTTCAGCAGAGCTTTAGCACAGCAGTGTCACTTTAGTCTAACAAACCAGAGTCATTGCATCTATTTCCAAACTGTAATCTTCACGCATATTTATGTATCAATTATTAGACACAATGGGTGTATTTTGGACAACTTTGGAGATTTATAATGCTGCTTTTGTGTACTAAAACTCAAGTTCCATATGTTTGTACTTTATTAGCCAACTTGGTCTTTGCTACAAGATGAAATTTGGACTCATGTAGCCCGAGGTCTAGCAAGTGCCTCACATATTTGACAGCAAAGTCATACTTTGATACTTGAGGTGGAAAGCGGCAATGTCTCAACTTGTGTGTTTCTTTACTCATCAGCGTTTAGCGTTCTGTGGTAATAATTACAATTATTAATCTCATTTCCACTTATCTATTATATTAAATTAAGTACCTCTTCTTTCAATTAACAGACATGTTTTTCAGAAGTTGGGAGATGGCTTCATGATGTGTACAGATTCTGAACATCTCTATTGCGGTCCACGAACAGTGCACATCAAAATTACACTTGACCTTGTATCACACAAAAAAAAGTTCTGCAGGAAGCTTCAGAAATACTGGAAATAATAACACTTATACATGTGCCCTACAAGCTGTGGTTTCAATATATATATATTACTGAATAAAATGTTTTACTCTACTACTGTTTGTAGTGGAGTAAAACATCTTCTGAGATGTAGGCTGAAGTAGAAGTATAAAGCTGCATAAATGGAAATACTCGAGTAAAGAACAAGTAATGTGTCCTTAAATGCTGTAGGCTATTGAGTAACTGTACTTGTGAAGTAAAAGTTACATTCTACCACTGCTAAAAGCATCGCAGGTATTTCAATGTGACTGGCTGAGAGTTGTTAGGACGATAGGAATAATGCAGCCAGTTAAACAATAAAAACCAGTCCGGTCAGACTAACACATCTCAACTAAATGTATCCACAGTCAGGTTCAGAGTTGCACTCCTGTCAGACGTTTACGAGAAGCACGTGAAAGCACCGTTTTATCGCCGGCTGCGTCATGCGCCGCTGGAGGAGCAGAAGTTCCACAGCGACATAACAGTCTGCCCAGTGGTGGACGCACGGAGGACTAAACACAACATGGTCATCAGTTAGACAAGCACCTGGTGCAGCTCTGTTCAGTGAACACTGACAACGCTTTATATTTTTAATAGTGCCGGGAAGGTTTCTTCTGTGTCTAATTAAGGGTGAGTTGAACTTGAAACTACTACCAAAAGGACTTGTTCAGAGAGTTAAGGATGGATCTACCACTTTGCTAAGGCAGAATATATATTTTTGTGATAATTTTCTGCTTTTACACACTGCTATTGTTTATCCTGGGGGAATGATTTTGTTTTTGTTTCATGCTCTTTAGGAGTTTTTGTTCTAAACCCAAATCATGTTCACAACCTACATAAAGAATCTGAATGATATGGTATTTTCTACGGTAAGCTGACGGGTTATAAGAACTCCTGCATGTATTTGCTATGCTGAGAGATGCATGGCCACACTAAACAAGTTTCTATGAACAAACCTCTACTTATTTAAGCCTGCACTCCTTTTCCTTTGTTCATTGGCAAGTTATCTTATTTGCACTACCACGTGTAACTGCTGCCACCTCATCTAAAGTTTGCGTGTGTCCATTGGAAATATGCATGCTTATGAACTGCCACTGCACGTGGAGACGTTAATGTGGGTTATCATTCTCTGCTTTGATTTAGTCCGAGAGCCCCGCGGAGCAGCCGAGCACTGGGGTCTTGGGTCGTATCGGGAGCTGGCTCTCTCCGTGGAGGGGAACGGGTCCAAAGAGTCCCACTGAAAATGCCTCTACGGCAAATGATCAGAATCTTAAGTCAGAGGGAGAAAAGGAGAGTGAAGAATCTCTGAGACTCCGGGCAAAGACACAAGAGGGGGAGGAGGAGAAGGACCAGAGCTCCAATCCCAATCCATTCCGTCTCTCCAGAGACCTTTTCCCTTGTGAAGAGGAGGACGCCACACAGTCTGCCCACAGAGGCGGCTCTGTCGTGAGCAGCACTGAAACAGCAGGAGGAGGTCCAAAGAAGGAGGAGTTTGTGGCGTGCAGAAAGAAGAGAGTCGGGCAGGGCAAGGAGAGGGAGGAGAGCAGCAACAGTACTTTAACGAGCGGGAATCTTGATACAAATGCCAGTCAGCTGACACATCTCTCTAACTCTTCTGAGCAGGGTGTGGTATGGGAATCTGACCGGGCCCACACCCAGCCTCAAGCCCAGAGACAAGTACAGGCAGGAAGGAGGCTCCATGTGTACCTGGAGGAGACCAGCGTGATTCAGTGCGACCACAACACCTGTGCTGGACAGGGAATTTTTCAAGTCACAAAAAAGAACCTCAAGGTCCTTGCCAAAGCAAAGTCATCACCAAATCTTGATTTGAACTCAAGTTCTACAAGTGCAGAGAACAAAAGGACAAATGTGAGGCCTGCTGTTGGGGCACAGAGTTATTACAGTGCCCTTGTGGGGGTGTCACTGAAAGCACACAAAGAGTCTCAGTCAGAGCCTGAACCTGAAGGACAAACAGAGGCCGACAGCATGGGGCGGAAAAACGCAGCCAGAAGGAAATTCCGGAAAGACTCTCAGGGAGATGAAGGGAACAGCTCCCAGGAGAAAATGCCTCCCAGCGCCCAACCTGTCCCAGAGGGAATCCCTCCAGCAGATAACGTAGTGACCAGTCCTAAGGGCAAAAGTCCAAAGACTCACATGGGAGAGTCATCCGTAAACTCCTCCTCCAAGCACAACCCCACCTCTCAGACTTCACCTGAAGGAGCAGAGAACAAGACTTCCTGCCCCGATACAGCCGAGCTGTTGGACAATTTCCAGGACTCAAACTCAGTCTTTTCAGACACTCTGGCATGTGTGGTTGATGAGGGCGCAGACATGGAGGACGACAACAGTCTTTACAGAGTAGAACGGAAGACAGAGACATCAGAGTCCAAACGCAGGAGTATGAAAGTTTCTCAAAGTGAGGTGAAGCTTTTTACAAAATACGTGCCTTTGAATCCAAAGCAAAATCCAGCCGGAGACACCCAGGAACCTAAAGCAGTGTTAAAGAATTACCAAGATGAAGCAAAGGATAAGCCCAAAACAGAGACCGATGCCAGGTAAGTCTTCACCTTAAATGTGACTTGTTCAATACAGACAAGAGCGGTTTGTGACTGAATGAAATGAATCATCAAATTTCCATAAGCTGTAATGCATATCGAAAAGTTTTCAAATAACATTCATTTGAAATGCCCCATTTGTGAAGAGTAAATGTTACAAGGAGTGTACCTCCAACATTACAGACATTTTAATCTACCCGTTTGTCTCACATAACATTGCTGTCAAAAGAATGTGCTGTGTGTGTGGAACAATGGTGTGAGTCATAACACAAAGTATAACCCTGTACTTCAAGATTGTTGCTGTAAAGTACAGACCAGATAGAAAAAAAAATTTATTTAATTGAATACGTCACTACTTTAGTCTGTGGCAGACAACTGGGTGCACAATTGGGTAGCTGTGCAAGTGTGATACATTAGTTCAAATCAAATGTATAAAAATGTTGCAAAATATAAATTGTATGCTTGAATCCATAACCTCTTGTCATACACAGACAAGACAGGCTGAAGAAAATTGACGAGGTGCCTAAGCCGGCCGTTGGTCGCCTTGCGGATAAAATTAGCCTCTTTGAGCACCCGGCAGAAGGTGTCAACAAGCGGGCCTTCCAAAGTCCGAGGAGTGCCGATGTCTCTCCAGTCAGGAAAGCCGCGACGACGCTGAAAGCAGATTTAGAGTTGTTAGAAAACAGGTCCAGATCAGCTGAACGTTCTGTCGCAGTCAGGTTGGGCTCTGCGTCACCCGTGAAGGTGATGACGATCAAGGAGCGAGCGAGGAACTTCACAAAGGCATCTGAAATAGGGGACAGGCCAGCGCTGTCTCAAAAGCCAGACATAACAGGAATGTCTCAAAAAGCTACCTCATCCATTGTCGTTGCTGCATCGAAGTCATCAAAACTAGACAATCAGGGTAAACTGGATACTGGAAAGCAAACACAGCAAACAAAGTCAGAGATAACATTCAAAGCAGATGGACAAGATACCACCGTGGTCGTGGGAAAGATTTCTATTCCTAAAGAACAATCGACAGACTCCAAAACAAACACAGTGGCCTCCAAAACAGCAGATCAGGGTGTGAAACCTAACAGAGTTGAAACAAATGTTCCAGCTAAAGGTCCAGGTGATTCTGCAGAACTGACCAATAGCATTAGCCCACAGTCCAAAGTCCCCAGCAGAACAGGCTCCCGCTCCAAAAGAAGAAAAGGTAGGGAACCAACCAGTCCCATCAGCCCAAATAGTGATAACAAATCGGATTGCTTCACAAGTAAGTCAGAGTTCACTGCTATAAAACAACAACAGGTGGACGATGTTGCTTCTGCCTCTAAACTACTCCCAGAGAAAGTCTCATTACCATCTGATAAAGCCCAAGGAAATACAGACACCAGGCAGAAAGCATTGAAGAATGAGCCGGAGCTGTTAGGAAAACAGAAGAAACAGTTGGAATCTTCATTTAAAAAGGAGACTATTGACAAACCGGTAAACAGACAGGAAGGAATGCCTGAACCATCTGTCAACAAAGATGAACCTGATACTGCTGCGTGTAGCAGTGGAACTAAGACACCTATTGACAAGGATCCTGTTATTTTACCCCAAAAGGAGAAAAGGGCAGGGGGACACAGACTCTTATTCACACAGAAGACAGAAAAGGCTTCCATGGACAGCAGAGAAACTGCAGCCTCCTCCTCCCCCTCACCGGCGCTCGAACAACCCACTGAGAAGACTGGTTCGATGGAGCAAGAGCCACCTGTTGAACAGCCGAAAATAGGTAAAGAATTGTCAGTGCAATCTGAATCTACCGAGAAAAATAAAAAAAGCACAGGGCAAACACCGAAATGCCCAAACAAGGACACAGAACTAATAAACCAGGCTGAGAGTAAAGATGTGGGGAAATTGGAAAAGGTGAAGGGCGAAAAAAACAATCAGACCGAGAGGAAAGACAAAGACAAAGCACAGCAGCTCCTGCGTTCGGATAAAAACATCACAAAGGCCAAGGTTTCAGAAAGCAGACAAGGTATCGCAGAGACCGAGTGGAGTACTGCGAGGGATGTTGAAAGAAAATATGATGAAAGAAAAGATGAGACACAGCTGGCTAAAGTCGGAACAAAACCAGAAATAAAAACAAAACCAAAACCAGCATCACCATCCTCAGAAAAGAACAGGACATCATCAGACCTGCCTGCTCAAAAACAAGGTGTCAGACACACAGAGGCTACGCATCCAGAAAAAGCTGCTGTCTGTGCCGACACTCAAACTAATGAGGCTGCGAGTCTGAACAAGACTCCGAAAGGGCCGTCAAAAGGAGAAAAGGCAGCAATTGTGCCTTCTGAGTTGCAAACAAAGTCTACAGAAAGCCCCGGAACAGAGCCAGAGCCAGTGGGGGTTGCAGCAGAACCACAGCCTCGTTCTGTATCCGTGGAAAAAACAGAGATTTCACCAGATGACTCATGTGCAAATGGAGCTAATGATGCTCAGTTCTCCAGCTCAAAGTCAACAACCAAAGCGACTACAGCAGTTGGGAAAGTGAGTGTAATAGCCGCTGATGGTACTCCAGCGCTGATGACTGCACAGACTGACAATATGTCAGAGAAGGACTCATCCGATACAAAGTCTTTGCCTTTTTCTGCCTCGAAATCTTTACGCAGCAATGTAGCAAGGCGGGAGGATGGGGGGAAAAGTTTGACTGTCAAATCAGTGCCCTCAGAAGTCTCAGGAGACGTAACGAAACTAGCTCCCGGAACCCGACAGTGTGAGGAATCAAAAAATACAGGGAGTACAAGTGATATCGCTTCACTCAAGGGCGCAAAGGAAATAGCACAGAGCCCCTCTCGTGGCGCCGCTTCCAACGCCGCAGTGGATGTTGTCGAGAAGACAGCTGAGAAAACATTCCATTCACCGATGAATGACCTTTCACCTGTTGCTAATGGGGAGATATCCCCACATTCACAACTCCTCACAATCAAAAAGGAAGCGGTCCAGAACAAACCAAGTCAAACTCCAAAAGCACCAACTTCCCCGCACGCCAATAAGCCGATCCCAGACACAACCCAGCGGCCAACCATGAAGAAGCTACATTTTCCACAGGGACTAAGCAAAGACGACTCTGCAACACGGCAAGACGCTCCCTCAAGCTGGCTGGATGTGGACTTTCCCAAACGGAAGCTCAAAGTCTCATTGCCCAAACTGAGCTCCTCCGGGAGTGAGAGCAATCTTCTGGACACTTCTGGTGAGCTAGATGACAATGATTTCATTGAGAAAATCAAGAAGCTTTGTGCACCCTTCTCCCTCCCGCCACGTAAACACAACCCACTCCGGCCACCTCAGCCGCCATTCGCCATGCCTGCCATCAGAGAGGCACGCTTTGAGAAGACATTTGACCCCGAGGAGTTTAAGTTTGGCTTGAGCAAGAAGAATCAGTTCAGTGTAGACACAAGCCCTGGCCTCTTAGCCTCCAAGTACCAGAAGAAGGAGACCAAATCGGGCCCGAAGCCTGTCAGGGCTAGTTTGGCCGACAGGAGCATGCTGCTCAGTATACTGGACCCTCAATCTCGCCACAGGGACAACAGCCCTGTCAAAGATGAGGAGGATGTCAAGGAAGAGAGAGATGAGCAGATCAAGGTGAAGTCTCGCTTGGAGGGGAGCTGTGTCCTCAGCAGCCTCAACTCCTCCATCTTTAGAGGGAAGAGGAATGGAGCTCAAACACAGGCAGAGGGCACCCACTCTGGGAATGTGTCACATCGTGAGGCCCCCCAGCTGAGCACTCCACCTGTATCCCAGTCACCCCCGCCAAGCCCAACTGCCTCAGCTCCACTCAAAGACACGCTGGCCCTGAGCAACAGACAGGAAGCCCAGGCTGCAGAGGCTGTGGTCAATGACTCAGGCCTTCCACTTCCCCCCTTTAACGACTTCAAGCTGCCGGACTATTTGGAGAAGTACCTCCCCCGAGAACCAGCGAAACCAGAGCACAGCGTACAAGGACAGGAGCGAGTCAGAACGGAGGTCAGTTTTTCTGGTATTTTCACCAACTAGAAATGATACGAACGTTAAAGTTGTTCTTTACAAGCACAGAGATTTCACAGGCAACACACTTCTTGCAAACACAAGTTGAAGTAAGAAAAGTAATGATAGCATACTCATAGAAGCGTGTGCTCTGTTTTAGCATGTCTCTAAATAACAACAACATCTTTGTGGTACTTTTGTTCTATATTTAAGTGGTGAAGCACAAGAATCACCTTTATGCATACATGATGGTTTTCCGTTTGTGCATCAGGTTATTGATAAAATGAAAGCTCCAGCCTCTGGAGCTGAAGCAGACCTGGCTTTGAAACCAGGTCGAGTGCTCCCTGATGCGGTGCCTCCATGTTTTCCTGAGATTCCTCCAATTACACATCCTGCACTCCGTGAGCTGAAGCAGCCTCCGGCTCTGCCACAGGCAACACTAAGTAATAATGTAAGTTTGTGGCATACATACTGTTAAAAGGTCACTAATAGTTTATTATTACAAAATTACAAATGAAAGCTGCATATCTTTAGACTGCTTGCTGCACTGGGGGGTTAGTTAGAAACTCTTTATATCCTTCATTTTCCTTAGAGCTTCACTACGGTTTTTAATGGAAAATTCCACTTTAAAAAAAATAACTCTATTTGCATTCTTGTATCATCATTCGTAAGCTTCTCAATCCACAAAACAGTGGATCTTTTGTCTTGCTAGTACCTACAAATGATTTAGGGCTGCACTGTGTCCCTGGAAGTAAACTGAAAGGGCAGCACATTCAACAGGCTCAGAGCTGCAGCTCAAACAAATGCAGATGAGCTTTTATCGCATTTCATAGATGTTTGCAATGGCATGTGGTCTTTGTCACTGTAAAAATGATGTGTTTATGCATTCCAGATAACAACTGCCAAGGGATTTCACAAGCGCCCTGGAAAGGTACAGTAGGCACGGCTTTGCCCAGATACAATAGAAACAAGATGGAGAGAGGAATCTGAACAGACAGCTCTCTGTTCTGAGAAAACATCTGCTTTTCATAATGCTGTTCTGTGGGGTAAACAAAGTATTAAAAAAAACAGTCTCGTGCAAATGCTCGGCTGGATGTGATTACAACCATAGAGTTCAACGCTGCCAACGCAGTGCACATATTGTAGAACTTCATTAGTAGCACTGTTGATTCAGTCTATAGCTGTGCTAGGGATCCTCTGTTATGAATAAACTAAACAAAAAACACTGCATTAGAAAGAGCTCAGATTTTAGAGTAGATTTGATGGGGGCTTTGACTACTCTCTCCAAAGCAGCTGGCCTGTATGAACTAAAATGTAACTTTGATGTTAAAGTGTAGCATTACATTCAGTAATTGTGTGCCTGTTTGTGCTTTTTGGTTCGGATAACATACACTTTTACTGTCGCATTAAAGGAGGATAGAAGGGAAGCGCCATGCTTCTTAGGTCTTTGTTAGCGCCGTGTGAATCACGATTTCATGCGATGGATGTTTTTTTACACTACCTTTTATGTCTCCACAGATAATGTTGTTTGAAAAACCTCAGTTCAGTGGCCAGGCGCATGAGATTTACAGGGATGTAGCAGATGCTACGTCACTGCAGCTCTCGCCTCTCATATCTGTGCAGGTCGTTCGAGGATGGTAAGTAGCTACATTCAACCGGAACTTTAGATGAGGAAAAGAAAATGTGCACTGCCACTTAGTAGGACTAATAAGTGGTTTTGGGACGCCAGTGTGGCCTATTAAGGCCCCTGAATGTGTCGTTACTTTTAATGAAATATCAACATTGGGAGTTCGAACATAAAATAATATATCCACACTTTTGACTTAAAGGGGCCCTTGGTGTTTACTTGTAAACAAACAAAGTTTCTTTTTACATTCAGTGTTATTCTCCCAAAAAATGTTGCGTTCTCGTACATGTGCGCCATACCAAACTAAACTGGGACCCCAAATTTGCTCCATAACAGGAAAAAAAAAAAACTTCACAGGGTTCCTTTAATATCCATGGTAGATCTCTATGCTGCTCTCCTAAAAATAGCAAAAGGGATAGTTACATCATTTTTTGCTAAAAAATTGTTCTCCTCCTACCAGCACATCTGAAGATAACTAATCAACCAAACATATTGTATTAGTTGAATCAGTATAAAAATCAAAGACCTAAAATCCCCTAAACAGTTCAGTTTAGGGGAATTATGTGCTGTGGTTGCCAGGCAACCAGCAGAGACCTCAGGAAATTACTCTGCCTGGCCAAGAATTGACATTTTTTCATCACACAAACGGGATATAACGTGGGAATTGGTGAGCTTCAGAGATGCTGGTTAGCAGGTGTTTCCCCCTGTTTCCAGTCTTCATGCTAAGCTAAAATAGTGGTGGTGACTGTAGCTGTAGCTTCAGAATTATGGAACAGATAAGTAAGTCGTGTTGATCTTTTCATCTAACTTATGGCAAGAAAGCAAATATGCA
Source organism: Ophiodon elongatus (assembly GCA_016806645.1). Classification (NCBI taxonomy): domain Eukaryota; kingdom Metazoa; phylum Chordata; class Actinopteri; order Perciformes; family Hexagrammidae; genus Ophiodon; species Ophiodon elongatus. The sequence goes on along the minus strand of JACSYO010000880.1, from coordinate 2,338,686 downwards.
TATTTTAAAATGTTAATGTTTTGCTTTGCACTTTTTATTTTTACCACATACATGTACATTAGTCTGGTCTTTCCTCTTTCTTTCCAACATATGATGTGATTTTTGTTTTCACTACAGCTGGATACTCTACGAGAAGCCTGACTTCCAGGGACGCACCATCGCCTTGGAGGAGGGGGGCACTGAACTGACAAATATGTGGGCGGAGCCAGGGCCGGAGACAGGACCACAGGACAACCCACCAATGCTGATTGGCTCGATTCGACTTGCTGTCTGGGTGAGTGCATTGGATATATACTTCCACCCCATTGGGCCTTCAGCTTTTCAATATATACAACACTGTCACCTTATAAGGCCCTCTGAAAGCAAGCTAATATGTGATATTGCTTTGATATTCAGTCCAGACTCCTTGGTTACATTGCAACGGTAGGATTTAAGGACTGTGGGCCACTGCTGTTAATTGCTGTGTTTGTTTCCCCCTCTCTGTAGGATTACAGCCTCCCCCACATCGATCTGTTTACTGAACCGGAGGGCCACGGCAGACTAACACCTTATCATGATGACACCATAGAGACGGGCTCGTTTGGCGTCCCGCTGAGCACTGCTTCCATCCAAGTGCACTCGGGGGTGTAAGTGTGGCTCTTAAAAGCAAAACAATCATTCAGATATGACCTCCGGTAAAGTGTGTGATATTTAGCGAGACACTTCTACTTATTGTGATTGATCAGAGTGGTAGATGGGTAGTTATCTGGAGATTAGATTTCATTTGGAATGCGATGTGTTTAGGCACAAAAGAACAAAGAAGGAGTGCGATTGCTTTGTAGCAGCAGAGCGTAAAGTGCAGCTAATGAGAAAACCACAGTGCTCTGCAATGTTGTTTATATTTCTAATGACAGGCAGTCAGACCCAGCAGAAATGTAAAGCTGTCTTGTTAATGGGATGTTCCCAGTGTCTGGCTTTGAAAAATAGCCGAGAGATAATAATCATTACCACGTTCCTCAGGGTTTATCTTTTTCTTTGGTTCGAGTCTCACTCGTTTGCCTCTTCAGGAATGTCTGTCCTGCTGTTGCACGTTAGGAAATAGAGAGAGTGGGTGTGGGGGCACTTGTAAAGTGAAGAGGTGGAGACTAATTGGAGGGAAACAGACAAAAGGTGTGGAGAGAATTTGGCAAAGGGGAGAACGTTTTTCCACGTGAGAGGTGTAGGCATCGAGGACATTTTGTGCCCTGCCCATGAGGAAGTTAATGACAGTTAGATGGGCTTTTATTTTTTTCACACAGCTATTTTTGTCGATTGGTAGAAACCTGACATTGACAACGTGTCGAGTGGAGCAACTGTTCAGCAGAAGTAGTCTTGTGTTTAACAAATTTACTGTAACATGCACCTAGCTCAGTAGAGTTCACAGACCAAACTGACTCATTGGCTCCTGTTATTATGGATATTTCAGTGGCATAAGTTTGGCATCAGTTCTTGGTATCCCTTCCTCAACACTGCGTTTCGCTACATAGTGGATCAAAATGCCACAGGTAGTGGCATTTGCCAACAAAAGCTTTACACAAAAAAGAGAATTGTAAAAGAAAATGCTTTGATCTGAAACATGCCACTCCAAGGATATTATATTCTTAAATAAATTGCTTTTGTTCTCTGCTTCAGTTGGATGACTCATGTCTGACATAAATATAAAGTACCTAATTAAAAGACTGCCCTGACCTAATAATACCTAATGTACCAAACAAAATTGCTAGTCATACCTGCAGCTGCTGATGTGGAAAAACAATGAGTTTGTTCTCTTCATGACAATTATGCCTTAGGTAAAAGCAACAAGCCATGCAAGGTCATCACTCCTTGCTTTTTAAACAACCCAAAGGCATAATGTGGAGGCACCTTTTGACTCAATACTCTATTAAGATGCAATGTGGGTGTCCCTCTTTACTTCAGGTGGCTGGTGTTCAGTGACCCGGGGTTCCAAGGCATGGTAGCTGTTCTGGAGACAGGAGAGTACCCTGTTCCTGACACCTGGGGCTTCGATTCACCCTTTGTTGGATCTCTTAGACCACTTAAAATGGTTTGTTTTTCTGTGCTACATCTCATGTACACTGCAGAGAAAAGGGGATGGGACATTTCTAGCTACACTAGTGGCATGGCATTGCTGGTCGGCCCACCACTTTGGTTCTGACTGAAATATCTCAACAAATGTTGGATGGATTGCCAATAAAATGTGTGCCAACATTCATGTTTCTCAAAGAATGAATCCTAATGACTGCTGATGATCCTCAGACTTTCTATATCGTGTCAGCAGGTCAAAATATACATTTTCCTGGGAGATATCTCAACATTTACCTGACTGATTGAGAAACCATTTGGTACAGACATTCATAATGTCCAGAGGATGAATCCTAATTTCCTGACTTTTTCTTTGGTATGACCAGGAAGTTCATATTCATGGCTTCATTCAACAATAACTCATTTTGCTTGCCAAGACACTTGTACAATAAAGATACAAACGTATTGTATTCTATTGATTTATTTGGAGAAAGAAAATATAACCTTTTGCATAATTGTTTTTCACAGTGTACATTTAATTACAGAAGAAAAAGGTTGTTGATGATGATGTTTCTGGTTTCTGTTTTAGGGTGGTTTCAAAGTGGAGAATCCCAATGAAGTCAAGGTAGGACTGACATATTTTCTGCAATGTACTTGTTCTATGTGCTTAACTGTCACAATGGGAGGCAGCAGGTAGTGTTCTTGATTTAATGATGAAAAATAAACGTACGGATAAACTTACGGTACGCAGTACAAAAACAGGCAGGCACCAAAGGTAAAAGGTAAAAAAGAACAACCAGATGCACTAAAACACTTGGAAAATAACCGTATTGATCAGGCTGGACTTCATCACACAAGGAGAGATGGCAACTTGACACTGAAACAGGGAGAACAAACAGACTACATGCACTAGGAGTTAATTAACTAATGAGCACAGGCGTAGTTAAAACAGGCAGGAAGTAAAACAAAACATGACACATGAGAAGTGAACCTACAAAATAAAACAGGAAGCAGACTAAACATAAATGAATGACACAAAACAAGGAAAAACACAACACATGGAAAAACCCAGGAAACCAAACCTCTAGATAACTGATCACATAAAAAACAGACAGATAAACTAATAAAGGTCACTAAAAGTTTATAATGCCAGTTAGTCTTCCCAAAAAGTATCTGGACACAGAGCCAGACTGTTAGATTATTATTGTTAATATCATGTCATTTTAAATCTGCAAATTATAAATTAACCAAATGATAAACTGTGTTTTTATTGCATTAATAGAAAACATGTTTCATAAAAGGCCTGTTGGCAGTGCGCATTGAATACTTCATTCTTCTGCGAGTTTATCTATTCAATTAGCTGATAAGTTTAATATAAGCCTTGTTCTTTCTGTATTTCAGGCTGTGGTGTATGAGAAGCCTGGCCTCGAGGGCTCCTGTTTGGAAATCGACAGTGAGATTTTCAGCTTTTGTGAAAGTGAAGGAGACATCGCTGCTGATGGAGAAAACTTAGACTCGAGAGAACTGAAGTCTGTGGGTTCTTTAAAGATCATTGGAGGACTGTGAGTCTTCTACTGCATAGTTCATTATCTGTGCTTACGTAGGATCAAGTTTAGTGGTGATGTTGACGTGTGGCAAAGTTTATTCGGGACTAACTTTGCTGCCAGAAGGTGATTATGAGGTTATGTGATGCAGTCACGATTTACAAATACAGCTCTTAAATACACTTCTTTCCTTTAAGATGGGTGGGCTACAGCGAGCCTGGGTTTGAGGGCCAGCAGTACATCCTGGAGGAAGGAGAGTACCTGGAATCCAGCGAATGGGGAGGCGCAGACCAGCTCCGGTCACTGCGACCAATCCTGGCTGTGAGTACCATACTGGGCCAGCTCACTATACACCTTTTGTGGGACCAAATTTAACGGACAATACATCAGTATGCGACAAAAAAATAGCTGTGGTCTAATATTTAAATAATGGTTCGAGCAACATGGGTTTGTGAAGGTCAGAATTTGTTGAAAATTGGAAAGAATTCTGTGTTCCCTCCAAAAAAAGTTTCTTCTTGTTAGAATGTAAAATCCATGAAAAAGTATTCAGACCAAAACTTTCCAAATAACCTGACAGGGTAAGCAAGCAGGGAGACCTTTATTAAATACCAAATGAATTAAATGCACAGGTTTTATTGGAGAATTGATTCATGAAAAAAAGCAAACAGTGTGAACAAAAGTAAATAGTATGCAAGGCAATTAAGTTTTGTTTTTATGAAGCATTGGTAAGGGAATACACTTCACATTATCAGCAGCGGGCACTGCTGACTTTTGGAAGTCCCAATCATTTATTGAGTTACATGAATGTGATTCATATGGGCAAAGCAAAGAAACTCACTTTTACACGGGCATGGCTGTCAAGATCCAGGTTATGTAGATTTATTCAGACTGTAAAACCACATGTGTAAAATGAACAGATTAAGATTATTATAAGTAATGGTCATTTAACAAATATATCAGTCGAAACTAAAGTCAAACAAATATGACAAGGGCTATCATTCCCCAGGGTTCACTTTCAGTGTGGTGGATTTAACTCTTTGTATCAATTAGTTTGGGCATTGTTTATCTTGAATTTGTCTTTAGCAAAAGGAAACATGCTGTTCATGCTCTTAATAATATTATTTGTAATATTTAACTGGACTTGTTTTGTTGCTAATTTCTACTTCCAAAGGGGACATTACAAAAACAAAGGTTGAGAACCACCACCATAGAGTATATTGACTTTGACTCTGCTCATTTATTACGTATCTTCTTGGTGTGACGCTCATCAGATACTTTTATTCCACAGGATTTTGTGTCTCCACACCTCAAAATGTTTAGCGACAAAGATTTCGGTGAGCTGGGAATCAACATTGACCTCACGGTGCCCGTTATCGACATGGACGGCACAGGCTATGGCCTGAAGACGCAGTCAATCGATGTCATCAGTGGCGTGTAAGTGTCAAGCATTATACTTCTCCCTGTACCTTTCACTGCTGTGTGAGCAGTAATGGGAAATAAAAGGTTGGAGAGTTTGAAGGACCTGATTAGTGGAAGTCCTGAGTCTCGAGCTGGCTGTTGGTATTTTTCTACAGATGACAACTTACAAAACATTGCACAAGCATTCCTACGTTTCAACTTGATAATTCCTTCAGGCTACAGCCCCATTGAGCTCTTGTGCGGTTTACTGCCGTTCTTTGCGTAGCGGTAAGGCTGCCGCGCCCATGCTAACAGGTCAAGACAGATTATCTTGCTCACTAATGTTTAGTCTGCCACACCTCACTTCCTGTCGGTGTAAATCGGCTTTGGAGCATGCTGCCTCACACCCTTTCTCAGTGGGTAATATTTGGATGGTGTTTTGTATCGCTGTCTGTATTATTATAGTACATACTGTTTAAAAAGCAGAAGAATCCAATTAGTGTATGTGTGCCCCAGTTGCTTTTATTCCTGTTTTCTTCATGCAATGATCAGCTGAGAAAAGAAATGCAGAACTAAACAAAACCAGAAGCAAGTCAGAATGAATCATTTCTCAAATCAGAATAATGAAATGCAGCGAACAAAATGGTGAACGATGTGGAGTGTAACATTGTGTCCTTCTTCAGGAGGCAAGGCTCTTGCTCTCTTGGACTCTTGGTTATTCTTGCCGTGCTGCTAGACTGTCATTAGACTGCTCGGCCTCGCCCATGTTGCCCTGCCGTCCTTCTGAGCCTCTGATTGGCTCGGTGTGTTATTTCAGCATTGCTAAGAGAGACTTGTTTGTAGTGTGGTGGCACACACAAGCCCACAAACGCAGACAGACACAGACCCTGTTTCCACAACAACAACACACTCGCACAGCTACCCCGGACATGCCCAATTTGCCGAGAGATGACATACAGTACATAGCTGCTGAGATGCTATCATGAGGGAGGCCATTATCTACTTGGACTTTGAGCAAGAATTGTAGACATACATGATGAATGGAGAAAAAAAACACTTGAAATCTTGTGGTTTCTATTGTTAGCAAAGCTGTGTTTCTCTCCTAATTAGGATATGTGAGAAAGGAGAAAACACAATTTTGAAAAATGCCAGTGCAAAAAGAACAGGTTAATTATGCTCCCTGTCCTTCTGTTTTCTCTCTCAGCTGGGTTGCGTTTGAGGAACCGGGCTTTTGTGGTGAATGCTACCTTCTGGAGAAAGGCCTGTATGGAAGCCCGGAGGACTGGGGTGCGCCACAGCCCAGAGTGGCCTCAGCAATGCCTGTTGTGTTGGTGAGAGCAATGACTCAGACAAAGTTATGAAATCTTGATGTTTCCCACTGTAGCTAAGCGCTTTCATTGCATGTGACCAGCCACAAAACTCGTGCCTGTGACCAACTCAAAAGAATTAGGATGGCGATAGAGGGAGTCGTTTAAATGACAGACAACCCTTTATGAAGTCGATTATTTTTGCAAGCATGAGTCATGTGCAAAGCCAGAGTAAATTGTGCTGCACAGAGGGGAAAATCCTTGTCACTTAAAAAGTGAAAACATCTTAAATCACGATGGTGAGTCATCGTGAAACTACTTCAATTTCAAACCAGATGACGATAAACAGACAGATTTCATGCAAAGTTTATCGCGGTGTTGCAGCTACACGCTTCAAGTTAAGTGACTAGATGCACTTAAAATGCAAATAATACAGTATATAATTTTGCTTAAATTATAGTAATGGTAGTTTTTGGTTATTGTCTTTCCCATCTATGCACATTAGCCACGTTTGTGTGTGATTCAATGCACGTAAATGACTCTCATGAAGCCTTTGTTTCATTTCAGGCTGATTTTGAGAACGCAGCCAAGTTCAAGGTGAGCGCTTGAAGAGGATGAAATAACACTTCTGATCTTGCTGAGATAGCGGCGGTCTTATCTGATGGAGTGTTTCAGAGACTCCGAGTAGATGACTCAGACCTATTGTCTTGCTGTGTGTGCTCCAGGTGCAGCTATTCTCTGATCCAGGTTTCCAGGGCTCCGTTGTCCCTCTGGAGGACAGCGTGGCCTCCCTGCAAGACGGCACCTCTGTGGCCTCGTGCAAGGTTCTGGCTGGAAGGTGAGTAATACTGCACACTGTAAGCACAAAATATCACTCCACCGTTATTTTTGAGTTACGATGTAAGTTGAATAGGTCGCTTTTGCATTTCCCAAAGGTGATCTGATACAATTGTAGCTGCATATTATTCTTTTTCTGACATACTCAATTGTACTGCTCATATTACAAAAGTATCTCTGGGACTCGAGATCCGCTACAGGCCTTCACCACTCCACTTACCTACAAATGTGCTATTCTGTACTTCTGACATTTGTTATGCTGTGGTATCCATATTGATTTGATATATTGTTTAGTCCTGCGCTAATGTGTCGTCTGTTCATCCTTATAAGCACGAATAACCGAGCGTAATATTCACCTTGTGACTCGCTGCGTGCCAGAATTAACGTACATATTGAAAATGTAACACCTATATATCATACAAACAGCTTAAAAAATGTGGATTGCATTTCTTCATCAATCGAGCGTTATGCATGTGTGTTAATGTGTTTTTATATCTGTATGTGTGTTCATGTAAATGTCAGCTGGCTGGCGTTTGAGGGCCAGGACTTCACTGGCAGGATGTATGTGCTAGAAGTGGGGAACTACCCCGACCTGAGAGCAATGGGCTGTGTCAGTGCGAGGTCCTCCATCCTGTCGCTACAGACTGTCGGCTTTGTAAGTTTATTTTCTACTTTCTACTTATTATAACACCCACTCCCTTTGTATGTGTTGATAAGTCAAACTTAACACATATGAAATCTGCATATCAATACAACAAACCACAAGTTCACCTCCCTGTTGTAGACGATGCAAGGCAAACGCTAAAATGTAAATGATAAATGAGTCACGACTGATGATCGACAACACAAGTGTCTTTTTAGAAAACAACAAAACAGTTGACAGATGGCATAATTGCCAGGGAGAGTGTGAGAGGGGCCCGTCTCCACGGAAACCTCAAGAATCCCTTGAATTTCAACCTGCATCACCTGCAGCTCTCCGCCCACTCCATCCCTTAATGTACTTTCTGCCTCTCTCTCTCTACCGCTCGCTCGGCAGGAGTTTTCCCTGCCATCCATCACTCTGTTTGAGCGGAGTGGTCTGTGGGGTAAGAGGGTGGTTCTGACGGATGGATCGGTCAACCTTCAGCTGGCTGGAGGCTGCAGCAGAGTCCAATCTGTGCTCGTGGAAGGAGGCATGTGAGTACATCACGACTGCTGTGTGGTAACTCGGTCTGTAGGAATGTAAAGCAGCCGCTCGGACGTCACCAAGTTCTCCTCTTGGTGCGAGTTTGGCAAGTTAATGCACAACAGCCTGTGTTTCTACCGAGGAATGAACTGTCAAAGCCACTTTCTCTGCTATATCCTTCATTTATTTTCACCCATACATCCTTCAGGGCCCCCTGTTGATCCTCCTATTCTACGTCCCTCTTGTTAATCTCTTCTGTCTTCGGAGTTTAAAAATTATTAACTGCCAAGTCGACGTGTCAAATGGTTTTTGAAGCTTAGTCCGTTGCGTGTGGCGAACCACACCCGTGTGTTGTGCAAACAATACCACAAAGAGTTAGGCGACATATCAACAGACAAAGCAAGGCACTTGAATTTAAAGATGAAGGATTTGGAGATGATAAAAGAAGCCACGTTCAGTTTGTTTTTTTTAATTGGCAATGGTTACCTTTGCATTTGCAAGAACAGTATTTACTGTAATCCTGGTCTGATATTAAAGATGGCCTCCTGGAGTCACAGCTAGCAGTTTTGGCCTGTATGCTCAGACATGATGTTTCATAGAGTGCAGCACCAGCACATCTTATGTGTGGCAGTACTGACAGATGGAGTGATGGTGGAAATCTGCTGCTGATGTGTGAGATTCAGACTCTCAGTGTGAACCACTGCTGAGGAAATAAAGGGCTCACAGTGAGCCAGAGCTGTCTGTGTAGTGGCACATTCCTACTGCAGAGAGACGGGCACTCAGCCAAACAACAGGGCCATTGAGAGACGTGTTAAAAGCAACATTTAGTGTCACCGAAAAATTGGATGGCTGTGAAGCTCGGCACATTTTAGAAGATTACCTTTGGCACAGGGCTGCCTGGAAGACACGAGGACTCAAAAATAAAGCTAAGTCAAAGAAGCCTTTATTCCTACCAGCATCACAAGTGAGACAGCCCGGGTTTATAACACCAAAACAATTGAAACTAATGTTTAGATTTAAGTTTTTATTTGACCTTTTTTAAACCAAGATGTCACATGAACCAACATCCACAGAAGGAAGAAGGCTGAAGGGAGAAAAGCTGAGCAGGTGGTGCTGGTTTCACAGTAGCTGTTGAACACGTATATCCTGACTGTTTGTCTTTCTTCCTCACTAGGTGGGTTTTATATGAGGGAATCAACTATCGGGGTCCTCAGATTTTGCTGAAACCTGGTGAAGTGCCTGACTTGCGCAAGTTCACCAGCTGGCAGAAAATTGGATCCCTTCGCCCTCTGATACAGGTATGCATCTTCACTCTCCACAACAGGCCCAGGGCTTTCAGTCCTATGCATTAGAAAATCCGTACACCACCAAAAAGATTACAAATGTCATTAATTAGCGCTGCGCAGCTCACGCTGCAAGCCTCTGCAGCCTAGTCATTGTAGCTAATTATGTCTTTGTTACAGTTAAGACCTTTGCAGCAGCTGACATTGTAATTACTGAGGCACAATCAAAATGTTACCGTTTGGTGGAGAACGTTATTTATTACTTTCAACATGACTGTGATATTTTCACATTGGTTTGGATGGAAAACAAGTCAGTATAGCTTACTCTGAAATATGTTGTCCATCTCTCTAAGGACTTGTGAACCCTGTTGTTCTCTGAGCAGAAGCACTGAGTCTATGTGATTGGTCGTGTGTGTTTTCTGAGTAGAAGCGAGTGCACTTCCGTTTAAGGAGCAGACGGACGGGGCTCATGATGTCAGTGACCGGCGATTTGGACGACGTCAAACTGATGCGGGTCCAAGAAACAGAGGAGACTGATGGATTTGAACAGATCTGGTTCTACGATAACGGACATCTCCACTGCAAGGTACTGGTAATATCGTGATGCTACTACAGAGTCGGACCTGTGAACGGTGCTTATGAATGAGTCATGAGGGAGCTTTGAATAAAGCAGAGGTGATCAACGGGTACAAGCAGAGCTGCAGTCCAGACAGTTTTATTCATGTCAAAATTAATTTAAAAATCTAATCTGAATAATTTGAATTAAGATCAGGTCCAGGTCAGGTGGATTTTAGTACCACAGACCTGGGTACTACAACATAACCTCGGTCAATCTTCTATTGCGGAGGTTCAAATAAAAAAGATAGTCAACACTATTTTTGAAGCACAAACCTCCCGTACCACACGACACACTGGTGCACTGCTCCGGTAAACAGTCTATGCCTATGTGAGGAGTCCCCATTAAATAATACGTAGTATAATAGACAGTAAATAAAGTGTCATTGAACTCCTCCCTCTGCGTCTCCAGCTGCTGGAGGAGTGCTGCCTGAGTCCCAGCGGCAGCGTGACGATGGTGGGAAGCCGCGTAGGTCTGTCCTCAGAGCCGCAGAACCAGGACCAGCTCTGGAGCATCACCCCTGAGGGGTTCATCCGCTACAGCCACACCGCCGACCTGGTCCTGGACGTCAAAGGTGAGGCATGACGTGCACCTTTAAAGAACACAATGTGTCTTTAATATTACAAGACATGAGGACCGTGACGCATTTCCAGGTTTTATGACAACAAACCTTTATGTCCAGGTTAAAGAAATTCTAAAGTCCTTCAATTTCAAACGTCCTTCGTCCCCAGTTTGGTTCACATCAAGATGCATTCCTCATTACACTACTGCTGTTACTTAGGATGCAACTTCTGCACATTAGTTCATAACTCACCGAGGCTGTAATACTAACAGCACTGTAACAATACTCACCTCCAATTAAATATATGTTTGTTGGAGTTCCACCTAAATTGAAACTGGGTGTTCATGTCTGAGGGCTTTGTTTGCTTCACTGTCAACTACTGACACCTTGTGGACTAAACCATGCGAGTGTACAAACGATCCTCTGCACTCAGATGCATAGTATTGTGGATATTACTTGGCATGATAATATTTTACATGACATACATGGAAAAAACGAAATATTGTCAACATTAGCATACAATATTATGGAACATGAACTCATCCCAGCTTCAGTAAATACCCCCCCCCCCCCTCCTTGAAAATAATACTTTTACCCAGAATTTTACTTTTATAAAATAATTAATGAGAAAAATGAATTCTCTGTTTCAGGGGGCACTCACTACGACAAAAACCAAGTGGTTCTAAAAGCACTTGATCCAAATAACTTACAACAACAGTGGAACGTGGAGATTATATGAACACATATGAGCTGCTGGACTGGATCCTTAATATCATCATCATCATCATCATCATCATCATCAGAGGAGGAGGAGGAGGAGGAGGAGGAATGCCTCCACCAGAGGCTCATGGGCGAGGTACATCATTGGAAAGGTACAACCTCTGAGACGTCCCCCGAGGAGGCCAACATGGAGCGCTATGGATGAATCCGTAAGAATGTATTACTACCCAGAGACGAGTCGGAATTTTAAATACTTCATATTTTACACTTAACCAGTAATATAACCTCAGGCTTATTTCTTCGTCTTTTCATTGATTAAATCTATTCATCTGATAATTATGTCAAACAGTGTTACAACTTTTCCATATTTTTATGCAATGTCATGTTGTGCGTTTGTGTATATACATACACACAATCTCAATATATATATATATATATATATAGCCTTATTTTCAAGCTGTATGCAATATGAGGAAACAAAAAATACAAGATCTCATAACTTTTTCTTTGTTTAATCAAACCTATACAGCACACAACTTTTGTTTTCAGAATAATAAAAGTATTTTTGTCAATAAATGTGTTTAATACATTGTACAGCACATCGAGCAGCACTTGGTTTACAACAAGGTACAAACCTAATGCTTCAGATTTAAAGTTTCATTATTTGTTTTTCCCCAATAATAAATGACCAACTTTGTTCAGCTCACTTACTGTAAACTGAATTCACGCAATGTGAGATGCAACATAATGTTGGAAAAGATTCCCATGGTTACGATATGGTGGTTGTCAAAGAACTCTACATGGACAAACGCAAAGAAAAAATAAATAATGCAAATGTCTTATCGTGCTGCTTCTGCCTGGAACATTCCAGCTGACTATGATGTTTTTTTTTTTTTACCTCCACCATGTTTTTGGTGTAGTCTGTTTTTCAGCAGGATTACAGAAAAACAACTGGCCCCGATTTATGATTTAATGAAACTTCTGTGGAAGGGTGTAGCATGGGCCAAGAATTCCATTAATTTTGGACAGGATTGGTCTCGGCGAAGGTCTACACTGTGCGGCCTCCTGGTTTATTATGGCACTCTGTACTGGATAGATTGCAGCAATCAGAAAGCTACCAAAAGCCTGGTTGTACCACCTGGGTGCCGACCTAAATGGCATTTAGAAGTCCACGGCTGGTAATCATCCTAACGTCCTCATGACAGGAATGCTGCATAGCTCTTCAGGACGGTACAGGAAGGAATAATCTTTACCAAAAGCAATAGCTGGCCCGCTCCCATTACCAGCACCAGGTCACGCGTGTAGTCTCCTATATCACAGCAGCACCTCCGCTCTCTTTGGTGATCAGTCTGCTGCTGTCGAGAGTAGCCTTTTAAAAAGGTGAGAAGAATCACAGCTCAACTCAGACTCCGCCCACTGTCTCTAGTTCAGCTTGGCCGTTTCTTGCTCAGACTCTGCAGTCTCTGAGCGACTGGTTTGCACCGACTGCTCGGTCTGTTCGTCCCCCTTTGAAGCAACTCTGACCACGGTCTTCCCTCTGGCGTGGCCATTCTCCAACTTCTGAAAAGCCTGGGGCACCTGGGTAAATGGAAACTGGGCCTCCACTACTGGCAGGATCTGCAGGGAACCAGCAGACAAATATCATGAATATGAGCTTAAAATCAATCAGGAAGTCAGGAAACAATTAAGGGATCATATTTAAACTCTCAGCACATCAGCCATGGGACGAATGGTATTCGGCTTTGGCTTTTTGTTTTAATGGGCAGGGGAAACGGATGAGTGGACTGCTTTATAAAGACAGCACTATTAGTGGAGACAGTTTGATTACATCTTTCTGTGACAACATAGGCCTTCTTGTGTTGTGCTGATGGGAAACACTCCATGCAGTGAGTGCTCTAAACCAGACAAAATGAACAGTTTTTCTATCAAATACTGCTGGACCCAAATCTAAGGCGCCTACTATAGATGTCCCGCCCCCCCCCCCCACAATTGACACCACTGGGAATTTATAGTTAATAATTTTTAATCAATTTAGACCAGCAAATATCCACAAGCTCCTACTGCGACATCATCTCTGCTTTCGTAGCTGTAAATGTGAAAAAGTGGTGGAGGGATAAGGAATGTGATGAGGCTGGACAATCCTCTGCTAGTCCCACAACACGAGCAGCCAGGCTTGTTATTCTGGTCAGCATCTCTTGTCGTTCACAATGAATGGGGAGCGCAGTTGCGTCACACTGGAAACCATCCACACTTCTGACTGAGAATAGGACCTGCAGACAGAGAGGGTGCATGTGTGTGTTTTGTGCGGGGGGGGGCGAGGGGGGCTGTGTGTGCCCATAGCTTCCCGCCACTGGTCCGAGTGTGCCGCTCGCTTTAAGCCCCGGGACAAAAGGACAGAGGTCCCACACCCTTTTTGCGAATGGCTGCTCAGCACTGTTTAAAAATCCATTCATCGTCTCCTGGCGCCTGACTCAATCGCCCAGAAGCCAACCGTGCACAGCGGGGAGCGCGGCGCTCACTCCTTAACAAAGCCCAGGGGAGCCTTGAATACAGGCATGTACGGAATCCCTGGTATGTTCATATTTAATATGCTGTATGAGCTCCATCCCCCTGCATGAATTTCCCTATCAGGCTGTGATTGCTGTGGAAATGAGAGGATTTACCATCGCCCCATTACGTTGTTCTGAATGACAAGTAGGCCCCCATGTATGATATCAGTAATGAGGCAGTACAGTACCATCCCTGCATCCACCAGCCTGCTGACCTCGTCCAGGGCGGGCCCATCTGGAGCGTAGAATCCCCACCGATAGAAGACTCCACTGGATATTATGTTCTAAGAGAAAAAACAATTACAAGTCAGGCGGGTGAAAGAACACAGAGTGGTTATAGCTGGGTATTAAAAATATTGAGTCTACAAACAAAAGCTCCCCATGCGCCCTACTTTGATCTCCATGTGGTCATGAAGAGTTTCATGACATAATGATAAAAATACAATGAGCTCACTCCTGAAAGAGGAACATTTGTAGAGAGTCAAAATGTAAATCTAAATCCTACCAAGACAAAACAAATGCCAAAATAGACCTAATGTATGCACATCCGTAACAGCATCTTATATGGAAGAAAAACGGATAAATACATACTTGCTGACAGACCAATTACCTACCTGTACGGTAGCTACTAAAAGGTTTTCCTACCTCAGATTTCACATATAATGATTATAATGATCTTTTACAGTAACCGGTCTGTTATTCCTAGACATGGCATCCATCCGCTGAAAACAGGGATTTTGTTTTGCCAATCTAATTATGTTACAAGGACAAAAAACACACAATCCCAATAAAAGGTGCACCAGGAAGTATCTAAAACAAAAAGAGACAGAAAACCCCATGTACCAATCTTAATATTCAACACTTGGCATGACTTCGCCACACCTCTTTAGCTTCTGGTAAATATATTCATGCTTGCTTTAAAAAAAAAAATAATTAAAAAAAATAAACTGATTGGGCAAGATAAGTCAGTGCTGAAAAGAAGTTGAACACTAGAGGGCTCAGTTGTGCTGTGGTCTCCCAGATGAAGAGGACGTGCTGTCTGGAGCTGGGCAATGAGGGTGTGACTGATGTGGCTGAGCCCGGCCAAACTGACCAGCTGGCTGCGGCCGTGGACAAAGGGGCCCGGAGGCTTGGCAAGAAACACACAAACACTGGTATTTGCTGGGGGAGAGCTAGCCAGCTACAATCTGCACAAACACTAAATACTGCTGGTTCAGCAGCAAACGCATGCATTGCGCACACATCGCATCTCGAACGCCCACACTCGCGGTCCCGTCCGCACAAATCCAACACGGCCAGCCGTGCTGTCACCGATGCCCAGGACCACTTGACTCAAGTCCCTGGAGCGGCTCCACCCTGTCCTCGCCTGTTCACCCACTACCCTCACCGCACGCGCACTCCGCTAATGGGGCAGCTGGAAGGGAAAGGACCGGCATGCAATAACACGAAGCTTACACCTATGCAGGGACTCAAACGCTTAATGCTGAAACTCCCGTTCCACCTGCACACAGTCAGATTAATTAAACCCTGCAGGGTGTTTCTAAAGCTCATAAACCTTCATAAAGAGAGAATATGCATTGGAGCTAAGTCAAGTCATGACATGATTGTTCCTTCCCCATTCATCAACTCAACTTCGATTCATCTGATCAACTGACTAGAAATAAACGTAAAACCTCTGGCTGCAGCAGGTGCACACACACATTACACAATTGTTGTCTTTCCATGCCACTGATGATCAAGTATTCCATTTCAGTTTGGGAGCACCTGCGGTCCACACCCATGCTGGAATTAATAATTGGCTTCATGAAAAATACCAGACTGGGGAAAAAAACCAACAGGACAGTAAAAGTTGTTGGATGTGCATGTCAGACCATGAACAGCAGTGTAACCAACATCAGCTCCATTTCAATCCGTGTTGGAATTGAAAGTCTTGTGTTGCTCATCTCACCTGTAAGGCCTTGCTCTGCAGGGAGCACCCAGCTTGAAGCACCCCGTCCAGTAGGCCCAAGGAGTCGGTGTTGAGGAGTAAAGGTGTTACCAGCGTGACGTACTTTGCCCCGGACCAGGACTTCAGCAGGCCCATCGCCCACCGCTCCGTTTCCCCGCCCACGTTGTCCAAAATCACGTCAAACCTGACGGTACAAACACAGACTGTCAAACTTAGGGGCACCCTGGTGGGGAAAGGTTTAAAATAGCGAAAATAAGCACTTCATAGTAGGTTAGTGCTTATATGAGCATTGCATGTTTCAGGGCTGAACCCACATCCACCGAGGCCTTGAGCCCTGGTTTCCATGGAAACTACAAAGCCAGTCAGTGAGCTGTTATGCCATGATGACAAGAAGATGTTTACCACATTTGGGGGGTGTTTTTAAAAGAGGAGAAGGGCACACAATTCTCGCAGTCCTGGATGAATTTGTTTTCATTAGCACCGTCACTGAACTGGCAGCGACTACAATGACACTTCAGTAGTAAAACGTCCAGCTTTAACTCGGAGCTAGTCAAGAACATTCTGCTCCGATATGGTTTTCTAAATAAAAAAATGTTTCCACATAATGTGCTACGTGATTTCATAGTCTGGTTACATACAAAAAAAAGAACACTTTTCACGGCAACAACACATACTTCTCCATCATTTCTAGCTGTTCAAGCCAATCTCCTGCCGTGTAGTCCACGACCTCATCGGCCCCCAGCCCTCTAACGAGGCCTCTGGCGTTCTGTGAGCAGGTAACAGTTACGTGGGCACCCCAGGCCTTCAGTAACTAGCGGCACAGAGGAAGAAAACAGAAATATAAACACAGCATGTGGCCTTATGCTTGTACAGAGTTTCAAAGAGTCAAACATACACGTCGGTGAAGCTAAAGGAAAAAACTCTGCCTTACCTGAATAGAAAATGTTCCGACACCTCCCGATCCTCCAGTGATCAAAACTCTAGGAGGAAGAAAAAAAAAAACAGCAACCAGAGGGTCATTCAATTACTGTGTGACTCATTTAAAACAGCTACTTCAAGCAGTGGAACACTGGAGGTAAAAGGGAATTTGCAGGATTGGTAGATATTATATCCGACGGGGAAGTTCCATTACATTACACACCAGGTTAGATTTTCAGTCTCTGGGTTAAAGGCAGGATCTAAAACCCTCTAGATGCCAATTAGAATGAAACAGAAGACCAGCCCCTCCACTAAAATGAATGTGATGAAAAATGTGTCTCATCAAACATATAGCTCTGCATGACTGGACTGATTTGACAGACAGAACTGATTTGACAGACAGAGAGCACATTTAGAAACTCCCAAGACCGTAAAGAAATCATCCGAGGTTTGATGGCCTTTTGTAATGCTTCTCAGAGACTTATTCTTTTCCCCCGATGCTGCGATCCACCCGTCCAACGCTCTAGCTTCTGTGTATAAATGGTGATGGGGTAGAGG
Organism: Ophiodon elongatus; assembly: GCA_016806645.1. Taxonomy (NCBI): domain Eukaryota; kingdom Metazoa; phylum Chordata; class Actinopteri; order Perciformes; family Hexagrammidae; genus Ophiodon; species Ophiodon elongatus. Next base: position 2,321,241 of record JACSYO010000880.1, on the reverse strand, counting down.
GGTTCAATACAGGGTTACCGTCTCCAGGATCAGGCTGGTGCTTGCCTTTTATTTGAAGCGCTGTCTCTGCAGAGACCACCTGCATTGACAAGTGCAGACAGAGCCGTGTTGGCTACGTAGGGGATCGACGCTGCCTCGGTGTGACTCAATAATTTTGGCTTATGGGAAACCTGCAAAAACAGCCAAGAGTTAGAAATAAATCAACACATCAACATTTTTTTTTTTTTCAGTTATCAATTTAGAAGCTCAGTCGATGACTAGACTGGGCTGGATCTACTGGGAGGGCAGCGAGCTATTAGTTGCTGAATAAAATAAAAAGAAGAAGAAAACATAGGGCAATTTGTGTGTTTCTATAATTGGTGCCACAGTGGCCCCCGCAACCAAAGCAACTTAATCCTGATTGCCTCTCACACTGCAGGATTACATAACAGGGTGCACTTCTTTCATACAAGAGCTCTTAATCAACTCTTTCCACTTGTTTGAAAACATACGGAGAGGAAAGTTTATTTAATCAGTTAATTCATGACGAAAATCAATAACTCCGAGCTCTACTACCTCTGTGGCTCACCTCATACTCTGTGAGAGTCACAAATTCGGCCAAACTGCCTTGTTTCCACGGGGGAACAGCAGCCCACACCTGGAACACAAATATGACATTAAACATGCTGGACACGACTCAATTTAACCACCTACACTTACTTTTACCTGATTAATCGGCTATTAACCTCTGAGTCCGAGATCCCCTCTCATCATGGGCTTTCCAAAAGACACTTTTTAAACTGATGGCACAAGATTACTAGAATACTGTATGTATTTCCTTTTAACAGTGTATTGTTCTATTATTTAATCACATTCACTTTAAGTTGAATGTGCATAATCACATTTGTATCTGCAGGAAGACCGTAATGTGGAAATGTGGGAGGCAGCACAGCAGAGGTCTCAGGATGTTATCCACGTGATGACCAAGCAGAAAAAGGTTACTCTTTCTTCCAAGAAAATGTCTGTGACTGATGACTTGACTATGAAGTTGCATGCATTAAGGGTTAGCAAATATGATGACAATATAATTTTTTTCAAAGTCAACAAACATTTTTACTAGAGTAGCTATTTATTTTGCTACTAATATCTTCAGGTGTGTTGGATCAGTGGTACCCAAACTTGTTTGGCTAGTGACCCCTTCAAATTAAGCAATGTCTACTTATGACCTCGTCATAATATATATTCTATTATATCAAAGGGTTGTGACCAGGTCGACCGTTTCTTGTTTCTCTTTGTCCTATCCTGTAGATCATCCTGCCCCAGGATGCCAGGGCCTCAGGTTGTGAACCACTGTGTTAGACCAGTGTGGACAGATTTGCAAAATCAAGGAGCCTTAAAGAACTTGGTTTCTTGATGAAGAACTTGGTTTCTTGATTACTCAATTTGCAGGATGAACCACAAAAAAAAAATACACATTTTAACACAGTGATAAATGGTTTCTCAATCGATTTCCCTGATGATCTAGTATATTACAACATTGTTAAATTATGCAACATCATGCCCTCCTCTCTCTGTAATATAACAAGGTCCGTATTGGATTTTCACTCCTGTTCTTAACCATCTCATCTGTTCATTTGACCCTAGAACACTAACGTCGGGTGATTTTTACCCGTGCGATTGTGGTCACGTAATTTTCATTGTGTTGCTGCTGTCTGAGTTGCGTGGGTCCTCGGGTAGCTTCAGTCTGCTCACTGACGTCATTGAAGGTGGGCGTGGCTCCCTGCTCCCATCCCTGGTTTTTTCAACAGGCACGTTTTCGGGTGATTTTCACCTGACGTTATTGATAGATGGTAACATATTTTCGGGTGGATATCACCATTGCAAGGCAAGGCAAGAAAAGTGTATTTGTTGCAGGGAGATTGTGCCTTCACCGGACAAGGCTCACATGTCCCAGGAACGGGTGGACCAAAGGACAAGTTCCCAGCTCCATTCTTTCTTTTTTTGGGAATGTTACATTAACGAGTCCCTAAATTGTTTAGCCTTTTTATGGGGTCCCCCCATTATACCTGGGCGTGGGAAAATTAAAGAAGAGTACTTCTATTTGCCTTGTATTGTTTTATTTTAAATATTTTGATGAGAAGTATTATTTTTTATCAGGTACATTATATCGGGTAAAATGTACCCAACGTTAGTGATAGTGTTACATTAGGGTTCTAGAGTTAAAAAAAAATATGTGTTGGAGCAAAGCATGTGTTGATGTAAGATAGCATGCATGCATGTCTTCCTATGGTCACATTATGTATAAAATGTATAAAAAAAAAGAAACATGTATATAATAATTTAACAATGTCACCCTCCCCCTCCCTCTTTCCATTGGTTTATCTTGTATGTGTGATAGTCATGTCCTTGTCATACCGTCTCTCATGTTATGCTTGTCTGTCAGGGAAAAATGTATAAAATAAATACACATGGCAAAATCAAATTACGAATATGGTTATTAAAGACAGGTGTGCAGTTATACCTCATCTCCTGGAACCACGTGGGTAACCTCAGATCCACAGTCCACCACGACACCAGACACGTCACGACCCAGAATCAGAGGAAACTCACCGTCACGGTCCATCACAGACATCGGATCCTTTCGGAATTTAAGCAATTTAGCTCCATAACCACCTGGAAAATGACAAAGCACGCGGGTATATCAAAACAACTTCAACCACACGTCACCGACTAACTGTTACGTCATCATTTCGTGTCACACACACTTACCCCTCATAGATATATCGAGAGGGTTGAGACTAGCCGCGTGGACTTTAATCATCACCTCGCTGGGGGAGCTGACGGTGGGGACGGGGAGCTCTTCTGTGTACTTCAAAGCCCCGTTAGAGCCATACTGGTCAATGACCCAGGCAGACATGCAGCCTTGCAGCCTTGAAGGTGAACCGCATATGTTTCTCCTGAGGCACACGCTCCAGTACGCCCTGGCTAATGTTTGGGTCGAGTCTGCTGCTTTCGCGTTGAACAGACACAGTAACCTGGTCGCCGCCATAGTCGTCCTGCACCTAAAAGGCCAGCGTCTGATGCATTCAGTGTTTTGGAAAGGGCACTTGTCACTGAGTTAGCTAGCTGGACGGCTAGGTAGCTACTCGGCTAATATGAGCACGTCTAGGTCGTCAGCGCTCAGAGCAAAACGCAACAAAAAAATTCCATAACATTAATAGGTCAAATAAATAAGCGACAGCGCCTTTGGGCACGTGAAGTGTATTACCCAGCGCCACGTTAGGCTGAGATTAAACCACTGTTACAAAAGCCAGCCGGTAGCACACCTCTCAAGGGCTGGACGGCTACACAACAAGCTAACCTTTGAACTCACAACGACAGCCAATCACAATCCTGGAGCTAAATATTCTGGCCAATAGAGTCAGAGAATTACTCTGACGTGTTTTTATTATTATTATTATTATGATTAGTAGTAGTAGTAGGAGTAGTAGTAGTATTAGTATCAACATATGATATAATATGTTACCATATAGAAATACAAATAGATTCATTGAAGTATAGGCTTTTTTTTATCATATCACTCAAAACTGTATTAAAGCTTAATATTCTGATGGACCTTAAATATCGAATACAATCTATGAGACATATTGAGACTAGAAGTACATACATTTTTTATGTTTTGATGGTTTTTATTGTATGTAAACCCTCTACTAAATTATTTATATCATTTATTTTTATTGTAAGTAGAAGAGACCTCTGGTGCAATGGTGTATTAACCATAAATGCTTATATTGTTTTGTGTTATAGTATTTTTTTCAATAGCAATGTTATTAATTAGTAGCAATATCATATATTTGATATACAATATATAACACAATAATATAATAAGCATATTAAAAAAAAGAAAATGTATAATGAAATGCAAACCAAAAACATAAACAAACCTAAACCCTCGTGGATGAGAAATAATTTAATTGCACTGGCGCCATTAATTCTCAAACACCAAAACCCATTATGTAGCAATAATAGCCTATTATCATAAAAATGCATGTGTACATGAAAAAAATGATAACCCAATATACTTGAGAGGTCCACTCAACAGTAAAGTGACTACTGAGTGCTCCATCGGCTGGAGACAAATGGGTGGAATACATGCCAGTATAGCAAAGACTAATGGACGGAGCACAGATCAGCAAAGAAAAACAAAGGCAAATGAAAAAAACATTATCTGTTTATGTCAGAGCAATACACAGGGGGTTGCATTGGAGTTCGTTAATGTTTCCATGACGCTTCACAATTAAAACGTGGCATTAGCGTATTATTTAAAGATGAATTGGGGAATGTGGTCACAAGAAACGCCCTACACAGAAGACTTACACACAGCTTATCTCTTTTGCCTTTTAATTCTTAAACTGAGAGTTACTTCACTTTAAGATGGCTACCATTCAAATTGAAAGTGGGCTAAAAGCAAAACAGCTGCCCCGTTGTTGACCACTATAGATCACTTCTACAAAAGCTGCAAGGCCGCCCATTAGGAGTTCTCATGAGGCATGAAAAGCGAGACAAAGAAGCAGCTCGGTTACCTCATGTTATCCTAATTATAGGCTGGTGAAATAATGAAATAAAATAAATCACACTTGTCCCATGCAAATGACAATGTGCAAGAAGGGAACGAGGTGAGAAAAGAAAGAGAACGTGGGGCCTGTGGCTGTGTGATCATGATTCAGCATGAAACCAGGCAACAAACAGTGCTGCCATTATGATCACAACTCCCAAGGGAAAGAGGGCACACTGAAAATTGGGTGCTTTGTCCACGCTGGTTCATTACAGCGGGTCTGTCTAATGAATTATACCCCTGGCTGCTGCTCCAAAGCCCTCTATGTAACTGTGATTAGAGGTTGTCATCTTTCAGGCAGTGCACTGGCTAAAATAACCACGATTTAAAATGTCTTGTTGACCAGCTTGCCAAGACAAGAATGGGTCAGACTATGAGAGCAGCATCTGTTTTTTGTTTTTTTTAAAGGGTCATTCTTTCCCAGAAATACCATGTATTGCTTTTCTAGGCCTCCCTTCCATCTTGGGACCTGTGGCCCAAATCACATGGCAGCTCTAAAAAGAAAAACTACAGCTTTGATCTAATTTCATTTAGTGGTCATGGAGACAGGGCAGTGCAATCTGACTAAGGAGACTTTACCTACCCCTCCGCTCACAATAGCTATCCTGTGCAAGGAATACATCACATATATCATAGCAAAGTGTTAGTTATTTTGCATTCACATCCTTCTCACATGTTGTTCCATGCATTCATTTGTATTGCATCCTTCTTCCTTTTAGGTCATACAAACCAATTAGCAGTCAAATCTCTAGATGCTTGGCACACTACATCTTAACAGGGAGCCTGCGGTGAGGTTGGCATTATGGCCACTCGCTGCTTGGATAATGAACACACAAGCCTTGTTTACAACATACAACTTCTTCTGAGCCATGACAGAGAGAAGGAGAGGGCGACTGGGCTCCTCTCATTCGCTGGGCTCGGAGATTATATTTTTAGAATGAACGATTGGTTTTCTCTCCCTGGTAACTGCCCCATTTTTCTTGAATAGGTCAGACACAAGTACAGTGGATACTGACTGTGGTGTAGAGACATCTCCAGGAAACCCAAATGCTTCTCTGTGCTTCTTTATCTATGTCATAACTCTGGGTTTTCACTTGATCCAAATGGTGTGAAAAGAACCGCCTGTGAGGTAAACTCATCCTCGTTGTGTGTCAACAGAAGATTTAATGAGGTAGACCTGCAGGTAACACAGGGGATCCACAACATTAGTACTACATTTGTTTTATGGTCATTATAATGTGCATATACTGTGCAGTGTAACTGCATGCGGTTGCTGGTGTGTCCTTTAGTGAGTATGCATTCACAACAGGGGTTAAACCACACACCTGCAGCCTCCAGGCTCGTTATCACGCTGTGGGGCATGGAGGACTATATAACTCTAAGTTCAAGAAAACTCATAGGCCTCCATAATTTATCATAAGAGTTTGTAAACTTATCGGATTTTTATCCTCACCACAAGATCATGTATTCAGTCGTGTGTGTGTGTGTGTGTGTGTGTGTGTGTGTGTGTGTGTGTGTGTGTGTGTGTGTGTGCGCGTGCGTGCGTTTGCATCCCTGTGTCTGTTTGTCTGTACACGGCTAGTCTCTGTACTGCTGAACCCATCAATATATATTTTTTTGCTTATTTATGATTGTATGCTCAAGGACCTCTCATGGTTGCGGTGGTTCACACTTTTTGAAAACACATTTTATTGACAACATATGTTATTGACTGTTTTATGAGTCCTCACTACTCCTGACCGGCTGATCATCAACTGCTTCAGTTTACTTATTTTGCATGCTTTAAACAATTGTATATATGTATGTACGCATCTATTTATGTATGTGACTTAGCAAATGACAAACTTAGCATATCTGTCGCGTCATTGCGTGAGTGAAAAACACGTCTGATACGCTAGCTGAACATGAGAATCTACACACTCTACTTACTTATATTTTAATACATTCAAATTAAATCTGTTATGCTTGATCTTTATTCTAAAAAAACGTATTACTAAAACATCCGTAATACAAGATCTTAACAAATACACCACCGTGTGTACACTATAGGCATATTCATTATATCTCTACTTTTTTATAATGACAGACAATGAAATGAAAGATAGAAAATAATTAAGAAATGCATAAAGATATTTTGAAATCATGACAGCACAACAAAAAAGATGAATATAAACATGAATAGAGTCTAGATTGATGTTCACCAAAGGAACCCTAAATAGTTCAATATTAAATAAAAAAAAAAAACATGGAGAAATAAATAATAATATAGATACACTGCGAACACATTTTTAAGAATTGATTGATAAATAATTCATTCATGTTTATGTTTTACCTCTTTTATTAATGTGATTACATATTTCATCAACACTTTGGGGATATTATGAGGTCATAGGCTGCCCATTAAAAAAATCTATGATACATAACATATAGTATGTTGTATTCGGTCACGCACACGCACACGCACGCGCACATGCACACGCACACGCACACACACACACACACACACACACACACACACACACACACACACACACACACCATTGCCAGTGCACAGCAGGAACACCAAATGTGCTCTGCCGTTCATCTCATAGATAGCATCTTATCTGCAGGCTTCCTCCACACTGCAAAGACAGCAGTGGAAATATAATGCACTGCTCAGTCTCTGTCTGGAGGATTAGGAAGAACTATACTGTATACGCTGACGTCATGCTGAGTTATTGCTGTCATTTTAAAACGTTGGCTTACACACACACACACACACACGCATACACACACACACACACACTTACACAAAAAATGAAAAACAACTTGGAAAAGTGGCAGGAGGATTGACAGAAACAAGCGTGTATGTTCCCAAATGTTTCATATATTAAGACACTATTAACTCTTTATTTTTTTTTATTTTACATTTCTTATATTTACATTGTCAAATGTAGTTGAAAATAGGCACATACTCTCACCAAGATGATATCTGAATAGTTAGACAGGAACTACAAGACACGTGACCTGAATTCAATTTACTTAGAGAATTTAAAAAAAAAACACAACAATGCCTTGAAACTGTTGTTAATAAAAAAAAAGCTTATTTCAGCTTGTGCCCTTGTATAGTCAACATTTGGTGGTATGTAACTACTGACAGGATTATCACAATGTATTGTATTTATGTAAGTGCATGTAAACATATTCTATCACACACAACAAATGATATCGACACAAATTTAAGTTGTGCTCAAGCTTTAATTTACACATTCATATAAGCACACATAACACTCAGAGACATAAATACACAAAACACATGTTTGTACTGCTATTCTTATGTTGACCCACAATGACACTGACTGCCTTTAAGACTGAACCTTTTAACATAAACACTGTATGGAAGCTCAACCCACGCTGTAATCTAACCCCAAATTACTTTAACTCTAAAACCAAGCCTTAATTTAAAAACCCTCTGAACAAGTGAGAGCAAACCTAATGTCCTCATTCTTACAATTTAAGACTGAAATTGGTCCCAGCAAAGAGGTGGAAATGCACACACACACACACACACACACACACACACACACACACACACACACACACACATACAGACACACACATACAGACACACTTATTTTATTACATTTTTCATGTTCACATAAATGATCAACGCTAGAACATAAACAATGACTCCTACAAAGCTCCTCTGTAAACTGTGTGATTTATTGTGTTTCTACTATTGTTCCACCAAGAGTACAAACTGCAGTGTGTCCTAAAAATACAGCAAATGCCAATAACTGCAGACATAACAGCTCCTCCGAGCCCTAATAGTTGGCATAACTACCGTTTACAAAGCCCCGACTGCCAATTTAGGGACATTACCCAGACTGCTCATGATAAAAACAAGTAGCCTGCATTCCTTCACAAACAGTCAGAGAGAATTTATTCACAAGCGGTTGATTCTTTATAACCTTAGACGTGTTATGATTCCTCTGGATTCTTGTCTTAAGTGCAGCCCACTTGTAATTATCAAAAGAACATCCAAAGTATGAGCTGCAAGGCTGCAACACCAGCTGAATACTTTCACAATTTGGGGACAATACTTATTTGTTTTCTGTTAAATTGTACATGTATTCTGCCTGGTTCACGGATCAAGTATCTTTCCGATATACTCCGTACCTGTAGGGATTAAATGTAATCCAACCAACTCTTTTGCCAGATAAAATTGCACTTACACAAATACAACGAAACTTTCTCCACAGTCCAGGGTGTCTTACACCTAATTGGGCAGCCGTCTGATAAATGAACCACGCTCATTATATAAATGTCAGAGCCTGCTGGTGAAGTGTGGGAAGAAGAGAGGGCCGGGAGTCGAGCTGACAGGCTGCTAATGAGATAGCATCAAGGAAAAAGCCTCCTCAGTCCATTCAAGAGGCACAGTTTTGAAGATAGTAGTTGTGTGTAGGATATAATGAGGCACACTGGGGAATTCTGGTTTGTCATCTTGTAGTTTTTCTGTGCCAGTAAACCATTTCCATCACCATCATGTTTTTTCACCAGGTTTTCATTTTGAACAAAGTTGACCTTTATCCTTTTCTTTTCTTTGTCAAGTCCACAAAAACACTCCAATAATGTATCAATATTTTCACTCTTTGTCCGACGTCCCTTTTACTATTGAAATTCATTCATCACATGTGCTGTTTACAATGCAGCAGGAGGTGTAATATGTAACACCCTATCTGATATCCATTCAAGCTGAAAACAGTTTGTTTTTGTAAAAGAAGAATAGATCATTGGAGCCAAATGTTTTTCTGCATAACAGCATTTACCTTTGGCTAAGAACCACGGCAAATAATATATTTAAATATGATGTGAAACGCAATAGTGTTGTGTAAACTACGTAAAAACGTATTTGCTTAAAGCACAACAAATTAACTATATTTGTTCAGACCTTTACACTTTTGAAAAAGTCAATGGAATTTGATATTTTGCAAATATACATAGAATAACAGACTTAAATATAAGATGACAAAAACTCTCTTTCTGTCCGCTAAATGTACCGACAGCTGACTAGCTTAGGTTAGGATGAACACTGTGAAACAGACAGTCTGTCTCTGTAGCAAAATCCCCCTACCAGCACCCATAAAGCTCACTAATTAACATGCCTTGAGTTAAAATGTGTAGTTATATGGAGGGTTATGTGCAGAACTATTTATTGGGCCGGCACAGTTACTTCGTGGAGAGACCATTGGTTGCCTGGCAACCTCACTTTGACAACAGGACTACTACAAACAAACAAGATATAATGTGTAATATATAATGTGTGTTGCTGTTTATGGAGATTTTATAATGTGCTGGTATTTTGTCACCTTTGGACAGAGCCAGGCTAACTGATCCGAGCTGCTATGCTAAGCTAAAGTGAACTGACAAATACGACAGTGGTATTGATCTTCTCATGTAACTTTTAAATAGAAAACGTATAAGTGTATTTTTACCCAAAATCTTAAACTATTCTTTTAAACCCATGAAATCCATTGTTTAAAGCTGTGCTATTATATCAAATGTAAAAAAAGAAATGAGCCGGACCTTGCAGAGCACATACTGAGTGAGTCTGGAGGGTTCAAGATTAAAAATCATCTGTCAAAAGATCCACTGAAGTGGGCTAAACGTTCCCGGGATACACTCTGGTTTGTGACATTGAGATTTAAAATGGACTGGAGTCCATCTACTGATCGACAGAGCAAGTCTGTGGCTGACCTTGTAAATTATGGTACGAACGAGGTCATAGATGTTCAATATCAAATAAACAGGGTTTGTGTGAAGTGGAAATCATCGCTTCAATTAACAGCAGCAGAGTCAGCAGTTCTTTTGCCAAAGTTTCCAGTTGGCCCCTGCTTTGGGCATTGTAGCTGTGGAACACATTCCTTTTGTTTCCTGTACAAGGGATGTCATTAACAGCTCAATTCAGATATCACGAGGTGCTGCAGCCAGTACTCAGTGGATGGCAAATTAACATAATAAAATATATATTTGACACGAATAAATCATCACTGTTATGACTTTTATAAAAAAACTGTGGTGTCCAAACGTTGCTGCACATTTTGACAGAATTGAACGGCTCTAAACTTTGAGCTTTGGTCACAGTTCAACAATACAAAAGCTGTTGGCACTATAGTCTTCAAAAATGTGTGGTGGTCAGGAGGGTATGTTTTTCTGAGCTGCACAGCTGAAATTCGAGCAGCTTTTTACTAAATTTGAAAATACATTTGAACAATAAAATGTCTGATTTTTAGCTACTTCTAATGAGATCCCCTCAGAAATTCCGAGCAGGAAAACCAGTTCTAAGCGTGTGCAGCTTGTCAGTTGTTACTGACAGGCGAGTGCAGCTTGAAGAAAAAAAACATTGATTCTCTGTTGCCTCGTTGAGCAGATGGTACTGAGACACGCAGACTCTCTCTCTCACGCTTCGATGTATTCAACAGTCATTGTGCGCTGGATTAGTACATGTACGTACATTGTAGGTTTCGGACTGGGGCTTCTTTCGACACGGAGTGGGTGGAAGCTATTCCCAGCTAACAGGTGCCATTATGTGGCATCAGGGGTTCTTCCGAAAGGTTAGACAGAGAGGGGAGCATGGTTTGTCCTAGATATGCAGTTAGTTAGACTAGAGCCGCTCTCAGAGGACACTCTGAGTTTGGTGTCCAGTGGTGCTGTTAATCTGGGATGCAACCTGATTTGCTGATGAAATCAGGTTAGCTTTGTGGACGCTCACTCATGTCACGCTAAACCGGTCACATAAGGCACACGAAACGATGAGACTTTCAACGACAGCAGAGTAAATATTAAAGCAAAGCAAAGAGCAAATCGCCCACAAAGGCTCTTCATTTGATCTGACTTGGCAAGGGCACATTTACCCCGTAGGACAGTTTACCAGGATCGGTGTCAAACATCTTTCTAATGTTTGGTGTCCATGGCAACTGCAGCCTCTGGACATGAATCACTGAAACCGCAGACAGGATCAGAGGATCCATTTATGCAGCTAATTGATGAGCTACATGGTATTATTGAAAATGAGAGAAACCAAACAGCTTTATAGAGGTCTGCCTCCATCCATGCTAATTGATCCACTTTAGTTCTGTTGATACAGCAAAGGAGAGCCCCATTGAGTCTAGAAAGCAACAAGCTTCCCAGCAGGGGAAGGGCACAAACAAATGTATACCGCTGACCATCTGGCAGGAGGGACCTTCCAGCTGATTTACAGCCTTTTGTCTGCCTTTCCCTCTTTTCTTCCTCTGTTCTCGTCATTAAAGTCATAATGGTACTGAAATGTTCCTGCAGCCCTTTTCAAGATTAATTTACAATTGATTTCATTTTGCATATCAGAGAAAAACATTTTTTTTAAAGTAATGTTTTTTGGCAGTTTTGATTCTCAAAATGTCTATGTTGTGCACACAGCTTGGTTTCCAACCTCCGAGCATCAATGACTCGACACAAAAAAACAGGATAACGTGTAGCAACCAATTTTAAATTGTCAAAAGCTGCATTCAAACCTTTTCAGAAACAGCGACCTTGTTTCATTAGAGTTTTACACTGAAACAGTCTTTGCTCGGGTTCTGTTTGCCAGCTCAGTCGATACAAACAGAATTGAAGAGCTTGGTGACATAAGCTCACTCTGAGGAGAGAAGAAAATTTCAACAGAGGTTGTGTTGAGTCTGATGCTGCTGCAATATTGCAATTAAAATCTAATGTATGCAAAAGCTGTGTATTTTGCAGTGATGAAATGATTTCTATGACTCTCTCTTGAGCTATTAAGTGCTTGCGTGGTCCATCAACTAACGTTGGTCCTAATGGATGAATGCTGTGGCAGTGCATTGTGTTGGATTGGATTCTTTTTTCTGAATAATCTTTTTATTATGGTGGTGTATTGTCAAATTTAAACGGTTTCTTGCTTTTTGATTACCACAAATCACAAAATATGATTTATTTTATTAATGGTCGGTTGCAACCCAACCTAGTACATTTTAACAGGAATAACCCCCAAAAAGGAATATGTATTACTTTGTTTGGATATTTTTCTAGTAAGGACGAGAAATCAAAATCATGTCCACTCGTTCGTCTCACTGGTTGTGAACAGCTTCTGGCTGAAAGTGTCTGTAGACGGATGAGGGAAATGTTCTCACAGACGAGTACATCAACAGCTTGTTCCGGTCGTGAAAGTCAAATGCTGACAGGAACAGATGATTTGCATAAACAGGGTAGAACAGTGATGAACTGAGACGCGAGGATAATTAAATTTAATCCCCGCAAAATCTATCTCAGTTACAGCCCTGAATACCACAGAGCCTTTACATTCAAATGTATTTAGAGCAAATGTAATGATTGATTGTTGAATAGTATGTATAGTAATGTGGGTAGGCATGTAAATACCCGAACATTCACATTAAATATTTAACTTTAGCTTTCACAGAAATCCTATTATTACATTTCAGGACTACACAGTGTTGTTTTCCATCCTCATACAGTAATCACTAGTATAAATTTACTTTTGAAGTTTACATAAAAGAACATAGTTGCTCATGAGGACATTGCTACTTACCATCTTGTTTAAATGAGTAGTATATTTGAAAGTTAAAGATGCACCTTAAGTTGTTAAAGTACATATTCTTGAAATGGAAACCGTGCAAATCTGAGAGAGGAGGTTTGCAAAAATGTAAATGTGTGGAAATTGTCTTTGTCCTCAAGTAAACATCCAAGTTCATGAAGGCCCTTTCTTGTGCATGTGACAGATATGTTGGTTGCTAACTCATTTGGTTCTTCAGCAGCAAGACTCACAGTGATTCTAATGTTCTTTTTTGAAAACATGTGTTTTTAAGGGCGCTTCGCGTCCTCGAACACTTCTTTCAGCTTGTATAATTCTTTAACAGAACTCAATCCACAGAATGAACTAGACACACAAGAGGCTGAGCAATGTTTTAATGCCCGTGAGAGTGAACATGTATGGCTGCTGGCGGATCATCAGTGTGAAACCCACACATACGTATTAATGGTTCACAAACATTTACAAACATTTCTCCAGGCAATATTCTCACAACCTGGCAACTCAAAAGTTGTTTTTAATAATGGCTTGTGAAAGATATATAATGCATTTGTAAATTAGGAATTAATCATTAATAATAATAATAAAAAAAAACATTAGCTAAAATGTATAGATGCTCTGTAAAGGATGATACATTATAAAGTGGCACTATTATATAATTATGTACTTATGTACTCGGATGTCTCCTGTACAGACTCTCATTACAGCTCCTATTTATCAATTAATATGTCCCCAATAATAGATTGTTGTGATGCAGCTCACTGCAGCTGCCACATTTGTTTCTCTGTACCAAACAAATTAAAGGCTAGTTGTTGTTCTCTGGGAAACCATAGTTGTACAGATTGTACTGTGAGAACAGCGTGTGAGCCCCTGCTGTTAGTTTCTGATTTGAGAAGTCAGAACAATCTTTACTTCAGTCATCTCCCATCTATGAATCCACCAGTGGAGAGAGGGTTTTTGGGCACTAGGCAACAAGGGTTGAACAGGTGTGACACCGAGCCTCCTGTTTGTCTGAGGTGTGAACTGGATTATTTATGAACCCAGAACAATTCTCGGAAAGAGGGGAAGCGAAAAAACTCAAGAATACAGCTGGAGTCCAGGTTCAAAAAGATAAATTTGAAATTTATAAGTGGATTTTAAAGCACGTAAGTTCTATTTTCATGAAATATACAGATTAGTGATCTAAAATGCTACTTTATTCTTCCTAAGTAACCCTGCAGTGAATCGTCTTACTACAGTCCTGAAACTTGAGACAAGTCAGGAGGCCCTTAATGACAGGAACGTGACAACTGTATCTAAATCACTTTATTGCCACACAAACACAGAAAAATATACACTCATACTAGTGTTCACAGAGCGACGGTGAATATGCACACACCTCTCTTCCATATCACAACACAATGTATGAATAATGACCACGTGATCCCACCACTTGCTCTTACACAAAGAAGTATATGAAGAGAGGGGTGTCCATGTGTCCTGGGAGTAAAGCCTTATGTGTGTGTGTGTGTGTGTGTGTGTGTGTGTGTGTGTGTGTGTGTGTGTGTGTGTGTGTGTGTGTGTGTGTGTGTGTGTGCGTGTGTGTGTGCGTGTGTGTGTGTGTATGTTTGTGTGTGTTTGTGTGACATTGTTCCTGCAACACTGGCGGCCGTCTGAATAATTCATGAAGCCAATCAATGATTAAAAGTCTGCTGGGTGTCATCCCTAACACCAGAAGAGAGGTCACTCATGCTATGGAGATGGTACGGATGTTGAGGTAAACTGAAAGACGAGATATAGCGAGAAGGGAAGTGAAACTTACAGAGACGTTACTAAAAGTTAGTTTCGATTAAATTATTGATCCCAGAATGTGGTATTTAACATATAAAATATCCCACTTATTGTTTGGACAACATCTTCCATTTTAAGACTTTTTATACTTCCAGTTGGTGTAACATAATAGCGACTAAATCCATACCTACGTCATGAAAGCTAACACAATTGCTGGTGCTAACGGCCTGTTTCTAATGGCTCTTTCCAAGGGGAAAAAAACACTGGCACACAGGAAGTAATGCTTCTGGAAGGCTTACTGGAAGCAGCAACTCTGGCTTATTCAGAATAATCAGAAGGGACTAGACACAATAAACTACAAAGCCCTACAGAACTTCATTGATGGGAAAAATACACCAACTTTTTGACTGATGGGAAGTGCTTTACATGAACGTTGCAGCCATCTGTGGTCAAAAGTAATAAACCAAGGATCTTGTGTGGAAAAGGGTTGAATTTATGAGATGTTTTACTTCTCATTTTGGCTCTGAGAATGAATAAAGGGGAGGAAAGGAGCAGCCGTCGAGAAAAACTTGAGACGCTTGAGACCCATCACCATAGAAATGACTTAGCCAAGTACTGGACTGAGGTGTGTTGAAGTGTTACTCTACATAATGCTACTAATATACACTAGTGAGACATTTGGAAGTCAAACTTATTTTGTTTCCCAGTAGAGATTGGAAAATGGCTTTTTCAGGGAGAGCAAAAGTCCATGAGATGAGTTTATGGGAATAATATTTCCAATTTCTAGAATTCAATAAACAATCTTGTCTTTAGCCAAACTCCAAGTTCAAAGTCTCTATATTTAAGATTTAGTGAAACACGTTTGCTAATGCTCACATGCAAATAGTCACAACAATGCTAGATTCTACTTGACGCGTCAGCAGTTTTGGAAATGTGTTGCTGGGCAATAACTGGCTTACATGAGCCTAATACCTTATACAATCTAATAGTGTATCAGAGTCAACATGGTCTGTCTCAAAGAAAAACAAAGGACTTAATCATGTGATTGTCGATTCTGTTTATTTGACCTTGTAGAGTTTGAGTGGTTCTGAAGTAGACAAGAGATGAACAGAATGTCATGGATAATTAGCTATGTTTTTTACGATATAGATTGAGTCCAGCTTTATGTGGTTTCTGTCATTTTTATTTTTGTTCTGTTTTTGAATGTAGGTTATGTATGTTTGTAAGTCTGTTTGTAGATGTTACTTTTTTGTGTGATATAATATATAATAAAACAGTACCACCCTGCACAAATACTACATATACAGTCGGGGCCACAAGTATTTGGACAGTGGCACAATTTTTCTAATTTTGCCTATTTACACGACTGCAATGGATTTTAAATATAGCAATCAATATGTGGTTGAAGTGTAGACTTTCAGCTTTATTTTAATGGATATAACAAAACTATGATATCAACTGTTTAGGAATTACATCCATTTTTTACACAGTCCCCCACATTTTCAGAGGTTCAAAAGTAATTGGACAAACTAACGTATTAATGAATATAATGATAGTTTTCAATACTTAGAGGAAATTCCTTTGCAGTCAATGACTGCTTGAAGTCTTACAGCCATAGTCATCACCCAACGCTGAGTTTCCTCCCTTGAGATGCTTTGCCAGGCCTTTACTGCAGCCTCCTTCAGCTGCTGCTTGTTTGTTGTTTGTCTTTGTGCCTTCACTTTTATCTTCAGTAGATGAAAAGCATGCTCACTTGGGTTGAGATCAGGTGACTGACTTGACCATTGAATAATATTCCATTTCTTTGCCTTGAGAAGCTGTAGGGCTGTTTTCACAGTATGTTCATGGTCATTATCCATCTGCACTGAGAAGCGCCGTCCAATCAGTTTTGCAGCATTTAGCTGAATGTGAGTAGATAGTAAAGCCCTCGACACCTCAAAACTCACCCTGCTACTTCTATCAGCTGTGACATCATCAATGAACACCAGTGACCCAGTTCCATTGGCAGCCATACAAGCCCATGCCACAGCACTGCCTTCGGATCAGGAGCCGTTCCTTTCCTTCTCTACACTTTTCTCTTCCCATCATTCTGGTACAAGTTCATCTTAGTTTCATCTTCCAAAGAACTTTCATCTAAAACTGATCAGTTTATTCAGATGTTTTCTGGAAAGTCTAATCTGGCCTTCCTGTTCTCCAGTGTTCCCAGTGGTTTGCACCTTGTTATAAACCTTCTGTATTCAGATTCATGAAGGCATCTCTTGATTGTAGACTTTGACAAAGACACGCCTCCCTCCTCCAGAGTATTCTTGACATCAGTATTCATGTTATGAAGGATTTTTCTTCACTAAGGAAAGAGTTCTGCTACATCTACTTTACATTTCTTCCGTGGTCTTCCAGGCCTTTTGGTGTTGGTGAGCTTGACAGTACATTCCTTCTTTTTAGGAATGTACCAAACTGTTGATTTGGTCCATCCTAATGTTTCTGCTATCTGCTTGATAGCTTTGTGTAGTTTGTCAGCCTTTTAATGGCCTCCTTCTCTTGCATTGACACCTCTTTGGGCCTCATGCTGAGAGTTCACTGCACATTACTAACTCTACTTCTTCCCTCAGAGTCTTTGTGCTTTCTCGCCTCGCAGGTTTCCACGAATCGTGGTTGCATCTGGACCCTGGTCCTGCCTCCTGGTTCCTTCCGTGGAACTGCTGATGCACATTCTTTTCTATTTTATGTGAATTCAACGTGTTGTAACTCTGTTATGCTGTTCATTCTGTACACATGACATCTATTTTCGTACTCTGTCCATCCTGGGAGAGGGATCCTCCTCTGCTGCTCTCCTGAAGGTATCTTCCATTTTTCTCCCTGTTGATAGGGTTTTTTGGGGGAGTTTTTCCTGAGTCGATGAGAGGTTCTGGGACAGAGGATGTCATTGTGTACAGATTGTAAAGCCATCTGAGGCAAATTTGTAATTTGTGATTTTGGGCTATACAAAAATAAATTGAATTGAATTGAATTGAATTGAATTGAATTCACTGGACCAGCTACCAAATGCAAATTCAACATTTTGAATATCCTCCAGACCTTTTTATCTGCTTAATTTGTCATGAAATAGCAAGGGAACAGGCCACACCTGTACACCAATACAGTGTACATGTATATAAACCTGGCCATCAAACCATTTGTAAGACAATTGTCCAATTACTTTTGAGCCTCTGAAAATGTGGGGGACTGTGTAAAAATGGCTGTAATTCGTAAACAGTTAATGCTACATTTTCGTTATATCCATTGAAATAAATCTGAAAGTCTACACTTCAACCACATATTGACTGCATTATTTAAAATCCATTGCAGTCGGGTAAAAAGGCAAAATTAGAATCTGAGAATTTTTGTCACAGTCCAAATACTTATGGCCCTGACTGTATGTTGAGTTTTTCAGAGTTGTTGAATCTGTATTCCGTGACATTGTATTGATTACATATTGAAATGTGTTGGTTGTATTTTGACCTCCCCTCATTTACAGGGAACCATAGACCATGGACACATGTATAGTACGATGCAATCGTAAACCCCCAGATGTCATGTTGTTTATTTGAAGGCTACCAGAAATGCTGATTGCATTGCCAATCCATTTTATAGCAAACAATCAGTTGGCTGACTCCTTTCTGTTTATGCAATAATAGTAGGCCTTTAAAGAAAGGGTTTTTATAAAAAAAATAATAATTAGATTTTGTTAACGGAATTAAAGCTCACCAGACTTCTCTCAGGATGTAGATGTTGTGTTCTCTATACCTAGAGTGAATAGCATCATAACCCAAGGCACTGACATTGCATAACATAATGTTGTAACTCATTATTTTGAATTGCAGATCGTAGGCAAGTTTATTTCAATAGGCAGTCGTACAGTGTTTTCGGTCATGCATGTTGTATTTCTGTTTATCCTCTTTGTGTTTTTCTTAACATCTAAAAACTCAGCAACTCATGAAAAAAGATCCTGATTCTCAATGTGTAATAAACAAACTGTTCGGTGAATTGTTATCTCATAGAAGTCAAATATTCCAGTCGTAACAAACGCTCGTTTTCAACAGCATTTAGGAAAAGAAAAAACCCTTAGTCATTTTTCGAGCACCCACATCTATACAGTTCCTGCAGACCAGACTGGTGGAGGACAGTAAATGGATAGATCCGGAAAAGGGATGTGAAAAGGGAGGGGAGATGTGGGGAGACGGCGTTGTGTGGGGAGAGGTTAATAGTGCAGAGAGGATTGAGAGACAATAGTGTGGACTAATGAGTCATGAGGCTGGCTTTACTGCTGCTGCACGCCACTCACTCTGCCATCACAGCAATCACACAAAACACACGTACAGTAGTGTGCTTGGTAGTTTTGCTTCGGTTGATCGGTTTTAATACTTTTACTTAGCTGCTTGCCTCAAAAAACAAAACAGAAATAAAACAAAACAAAGTATTGTTTAGGATAATCACAAAAATAAGGCAGATAAATGCACTATGAAGGTTTAAACTGAAAGAGATGAGTTCCAAAATGCTACAAGTCCTATTGAATAGACAGTAGTACTGCGCTACTGTCTGTATTATTCTTCATGTAAAAATCGAATTAACTAAGCACTTTTTTTTATTACAAATTGTACTCTAATGCTGGCAAATTACTACATTAAACTGTTTCCCATAGTGTAAATTATATTTTAAGATAAACTCTTCTCCCATAATATATATTTCATAATTACGTTTAAGACCCATATTAAATCTAATGGACATTAGTGTTTATGCAGATATTTCCCATGCTCTGCAGCTGCTGGATAATTGAACACTGGGACAAAGTTAGGACTAGACCGTGTTGAGTAACAGCAAAAAGCCAAACTTGTATGAACGCCTAATCAAATATTCCCTTGAGGGCTCTTTAAACTCATCGTATAATGCTTCCCAGTACATGAAAGACATAAATGATGATATTCAAACTTGGAACTGACATAACAGGTTTCTTCACACTAACGGCTTTTCTCCTCTTGGTCGAGTCAAAATGAAGGATCATAATCTGAATGTAAGCAGGTTTGTTTAGCCTTTGTACATCAGTAGAATGCCATGGAGGCTGGTACTGTTTCATATCCAGTCAGTGCTGCTCTGGCTCTAATCCAGAGGAGATCAGCGAGGGCATCAGGGAATGCTGAGTCCATCTCTGGCCTGCAGCTCAGCAGTTGCCCGTCTAGACTGCCAGGCAGCTCAGTAATGATGAATACAACGCCACCACACCCTTTAGATGATGAGCTTATGGGCCGACATCCATGCAAAATTTTAGACCGGAAGAAACAAGACTATCATACATGGCATTGATGAATTATTTGTTTAAGTGCTGCCTTCACAGAAGAGATAAACATTGGAGCAGAAGTTAAACCGAACGGAATCAAAGAAACAATTACAGATGTTATATTGTTTCATAATTTATTGTACATTGTCATTTCTTCCATTATCTTATACCCAAACTATTAAACAGTACAACATTTCCATTTATACAAAATATAAACTATAAGGGGGAAATATAAATCTAACATCAACCCTTCCCATATGGTTATAATATACATACAGTCACTCCCTGGGTCTAACCCATGGATGAAGGGGGGAAAGGTGTCAATCAAACCCTCATTGTAAAAGACCGCAACTCTTTACACTTCACAAGGCAAAACTGACAAGCCTTGTGGCAACTTATTTGCTACATACATCTCTTTGACAATTCTAATAAAAAGACCGAAGAGCCAAATTATGAAAGAACCCAAATAAAATTTACCATCTGGCTTGTACTTTTCTTCTTTTTTTTTAAACTCTTACTATATGTGCCAAACTTAACTTAACAGACAAAAAGCATTCTGATATTAATCGCCAGATGGATTTAAAGCCACAAATAGAACCTCTGTACACTCAAGTGGTCCGCATTTCAATCAAGACATGTGACATGACAACCGCAGCCCTGAGCATCTCCAAAATTCGATGACGTAACTATGGAAACGCAAGCCAAAAGGGAAGCTGGGCCAACCGCCATTCCTTTTGATTCCATGCAAGGGGCTGAGGGGTTCTCGGTGATGATCTCCAGAGTGACGGTTAAACCCCCCTCGACCCCACTTATTGAAAGAAATGTCTTGAATTATACATATATTTTTATCATGAATTTAAGGAGGACAAAAAAGGTTGTGGAGTCCATCCATGTTAGTCTTGTGGTCTCTGTGCAGTGCGGTGAAAGGGGAGAGAGTGAGGTTGGAGTGGGTGGGATGACAAGATGAGAGGCGAGGAGGAGCGTTAAGGCCAAGAAGAGGGGGCTGTGGGGGTCCGCGGCTTCAACAGTAGCGCTGCAGGAGAGAGGCCGCCGTGACGACGGGGATCAGGAAGGAGACGGTGCCTGCATGCAGCGAGACGCCTGATCCGGCAGGGCTGGTGGTGTTGGCCGAACTGCTGTGGGTGTCTGTGGCCATGGTGGTGGCGTTGGGGTTGGAGGTGGAGTTTCCCATAGCTGTGGGGTTTGTGCTGTTCTGGGAAACCACCTGTTGGAGGAGGAGAAAGAGGAGGAGGAGGAGGAGGAGGAGGAAGATAGATACTTGTCAAACTGTTGTATAACAAAGCCTCCGCTTCAGTGCTAAACTTAGACGTCACATGAGGAAATTAGACCGATGGTAGATTACAAATTACCTGATACATTTTACAGGAAGGGAATAGTACCAAAACTCAATAAAGCAGACTGTGATCATGAACAATGGCAAAAAGAATATTGCAATACACCGGAAATCAATTAAAGTATCACTCAACATTTACCAAGTGTTTCATTATTGCCACTGTTATGTCTGACTACTCGTCTACTTATAGAGGAAAAGCAAAGAGATAAGAGAGACCTAAGTTTCTGCTCATGCATATCAGGTTGCCTTGACCACACCGAAAAGAAACTTTAGATTCTCTCCCCACCTTTGCACAGGTAGACAATACACTGCACCTGAATGATTAATTCATCGGAGTGCACGCTAATCAAGAGGTAAAGATAGATGTAAAAAAAAAAAAAATAGTATGACTGGGAATTAAAGAATCTTTAAGAATTAAAGTCACACATAGAAATTTAGAGAATCGACCGACAGGAATTCTGGATATTAATTTCCCAAGAGAGCCCGCTGTGATCTAAACCCCGTCTGGAAACACCTTCAAAATAAAATAACCCATCAGCACACAATTCATTTCAATAAAGACAAACCCCGCCTGCCCGCACACAATACATTCCAACCACGACCTAATAAATAAAATCAAGATAAAAACAATGCCTGCAGAATATATGTCGGCATACCTGTGTTGATAAGCATATGGCGAACAAAATCACTCCAAGCTGAACGATCGTCATTTTGGACATTTTCTTTTTGTTTGCAGTAATTTGGCCAGAAGGAGGAAGAGGAGGAGGAGGAGGAGGAGGAGGCTGCCCACAGACGCTGCTTCTCTTTAATGAGGATGCTGCATCGGACTGAGGCTTTTATACCAGCCGGGTCTGTGACGTCGAGTCCCGGACGTGGTGGAGAGAAGAGTTTTAATAAAAAAAAATAGAGGAAATTGGTTTGACCGCAGGAACACTTCAATTGCGGAAACGATGACTCGATTTCGGCTAATTGTATTTGGGAGTAAAACATTTGGGAAGTCAGCTGAGCGCGCATGCTCCATCAACGATGGACGGCGCATTTATTTTTCTTCACTTGCCCTGCCATCTGTTTAAATGCCGTGCCCCACGGCACGACTCCTAGCCGAGGAGAGTCCTCTTTCACCGACATTAATGTTTACATGAGGTCGAACTGCATCTATTTACACCTGCACACTGCCTCCAACGTTGTGTTGCCATGGTGATACTGATTCGTAGGCTGCTTGGGTCAGGCAGCCGTTGGCTTTATGATTAGTAAGATGTCAATACACAATTTAACTGTTGCAACTCTGAATGTGTCGCCTCACTTCGACTTCGAGAAAATGACATAAATCGAATGAAAGATACAAACTGGAAAAGTTAACGCAACCTGTTGCAGGAGCGCTCGAGTCGAGCTATAAGTGCCGCAACAGCGACGCCTGGTGATCAGCGCCAGATTGCACCAGTAAATAAAATAGTGTTAATCTGTGTAAAGGCGGACGTTACTCAGTTTTAGTTGTCTGCATACATTGATAAATATGTCTGTTCCAGGGAAAGTATTATTCATTCAGTTTAGAACGATTTTGCACTGGAAATGTCCCATTTATGTTCAACTAACTGATTTTTTACCCATAGAAATGTTGTGGCATTAAATTTTGTGATCTGAGGCAAGTCTATGTCTATTTTTTTGTTTGTTATATCTGTTTATAGATTATTAGATTAGATTATAGATTATGAAACAGCATTTATCAAGATTCAGTTCAGATATATCGTATATTACACTTGACTTATTCCAACAGTTCTGGCAGTCATTTGATGTTAATATTTAATAACAATAAGTAGTTTGTGTGCTATTGCGTATCCATTTGTCATAACAAGTAACCCTTTGTTTAATATTTACAATTTTAGGATCATCCATGAATGAAAAAAAGGAAATAAAAAAACAAATGTAAATAAACTGCACCAACACAAAATTAAGGGGTGCCACTACAGTCTAGTAACATATGATTAAACATAATTTTAATTTTGATATATTATTTAGTTTATGTATACGCACTGTTTGGGAAAATGTCAACGTTGTCAAAATTGTAATCAGATGTGAAAATAAATTTTCAGTTTAAACAGTTTCATATGCTACAGGTCAATTTATTTGGTCACCTCGCCAGAAACACATGACTCATCGTGGCTCTATTTGCATGTAATTTGATGAAGGGAAAGTACCAGGCTATATTCACTGGCACGATTATGCAAAATAGGTAGACATTGCCCTCTAGCGGTGAGAAGGTATTACTGTGAACCCCGGTGGATCACACGGTGGATCCCTCTGTGAAGATCAGACGACAACATATTCAACAATCTTCTAAATGGACAGGACATTTTTGGCTGTCGCCATGGAGACAATCATGCAAGTAATTATACACAAAGCGGCAAGTTCTTTATGATTCGGTCCAGATGTTGAGGATTGTAACCAAAGACCTGTCTTTTTTCTCCTGTCATTTGTGTAAGTGGGTTTCTTAGGGAATAGTGAGACGGTCTTATCCCCGCCTTCACCCCCCCAAGAGGATCCTGAAGGGACAGCGCTCCCTGCAGAGCCACCAGATGTGCGCTGTTATGGAGAGCCGGAGAGAGGGGCCTTTTGTGAGGCATCAGATAAGCCCCGTTCCCAAAGCCGGGCCAGATCGAGTATCATCAGCGAGTGTACGAGGGGGCGAAACCCAAGCCCTGCGCACTGGATCGGGTTTCTGTTTACACGAGCCGTGGTCCCTGGATTCCTCCAACCAGAGGATAGACCGAGGACGGCTGGAGACAGGGAGGAGAGAGGCTCTGACGTCCCGCCTGTCTGTCTGTCTGTCTGTCTACCTGTCTGTCTGTCTGTCTGTCTGTCTACCTGTCTGTCTGTCTGTCTGTCTGTCTACCTGTCTGTCTGTCTGTCTGTCTATCTCTCTGCATGGGGTTTTAGGGACCAAGTGAAAGTTCTGCAAAAGATAATCCATATGTATGTGAGTTAAAAGTGGACGCTTGAATATAACAATATATATATATATATATACACATATATATATATATATATATATATATATATATATATATATATATATATATATATATATATATATATATATATATATATATATATATATAAGAGACAGAGAGAGAGACATAGAGAGAGAGAGAGAGAGAGACCAGGGAAATTGCGGTATAATAATTACATTTGTCCAACATGTCTGAAATAAGTGATGTTTGTTTATAATGCTGAATGCAACTTGATCCTCTCCATGTTTTCAACACTAGCCAGAAACATGACAGGGTATTGGAGTAAATTCTCTGGCCTTTAACATACTTTCTCCTCGGGCCAGGGTGGCCGAATGTGGACATTATAGATGTTTTTTTTATATTCAGTGCGCCCACACACACACACGCACGCACGCACACACACACACACACACACACACACACACACACACACACACACACACACACACACACACACACACACACACACACAATGTCTCACACGGTCGCTGATCAAACGGATGCCATTTGAGAAAGCCCCATACATTCTGCCATGGTATCATTTAACTCACAGCCTTCTTTTCATCTCTTTATTTTAAGACGGGAGTATACAGACGGTGTTTGTCCTGTGTCCCCGCAGATAAAGCGCAGTCTTTGCATTCCTTATGAAACCTATCTGTTGAGATTTAGGAGGGGTGGGCGCCAGGTGTTGGGTTACATCAAATCACAGGGCCCTCCCTCCCCTCACCGGAGAGGGCGAGAGGGCAGCATCAAGTTACGCAGAAAGAGCACGAGTTATACCGGAAGCCAGGCCAATTGGTTTTCACAAGAAAAGCAGAAAATGGCTCACGGAGCAGTAGACCGTATTGAGACACAAATAAAAGGAGATAAACGTGCTCGATTTTATTTCGGATATGTGCATTATTTTTGGGTGTAGCTAAAAATATGAACTTGGTTATGAGGCTATCTAATATGCTAATTTGTTTCAGTCAAACACAATGCAATGTAGCATTTTTTTTCATTGGCATTTATTGGTTTATGGCAATTCCTCAAATAAGTTGTTTCATTTTTTTTGTGATTTCTTGCTGCAACATTCAAATGATATGCAAATGAGTGCATTCCGTTTAATTAGTGACCTGAGAGACCTGTTAGAGGCTATTTTTACAATGCTGTTAATAATCAATTGTACCTGACCTGAGAGAAGGCTTTTATTTGACATCAACACGTTTTTTATTTTTCTAAAGTTTTACCTTTTTATGCCTGTTGACCATAAGTCCTTCAAGCTTTTTTTTTTTCATTTGGTTTGAGTCATACTAACATCACCATCACATTATCAAGTTATTAGTTATCGATCTTGGTTGGCCAACACGTTACTTCAGGTCGTAATTAAGCATTTACTCTGAAGGTTCCAACCGGAAGCCTTGTCTTCGTTACCTGCGGGCGCTTGATGGTGTAGGAGAAGAGAGAGATAGGATTGTTCGGCGGAGGAGCCTCCAGCCCGGAGCGCACGCATGTTCAGTTGACTCGAATGGTGTGAAGCCCCAGATGAGGGACTCAGGCGTCCGGGAATGACAGCCGCTGTCACCGGGAGTGACAGCTTTCATTCGAAGCTACTCCGCTAGAAACCCCTCCAGCTGACACCCAACAGTGATCCGGGTCGGATCCAGCCCGACCAGGACTATGCCAGAGATGGAGAAAGGGAGACCACCGGAAAATAAACGCAGCAGGAAACCTGCGCACCCCGTGAAGAGGGAGATCAACCAGGAGATGAAGGTGAGAGGGAGTTTGTGTGCCACTGTAGTTTTTTATCAAGTAAGACGTGTTGTTGACCGAGAGATAACTTCTGTGTGATAACTTCTGTGTACGCGCACAACGTCTTCCTACAGGGGAGAGAGAGAGAGGGAGAGCGAGCGGGAGAGAGAGAGAGAGAGAGAGAGAGAGAGAGAGAGAGAGAGAGAGAGAGAGAGAGAGAGAGAGAGAGAGAGCACAGATCAATGCCGGGAGTAATCAGACACTTACTGTGTTTGTGTTCTGTGAACACTCTCCTTGTCGTTTATTCAAGCAATCAGACGTCACGAAGATCATTTAGTGACAGATTTAGAAGAAGTAAAAAAAAAAAAACACAGGGATCTCCGAAGTTTGCACCACTTTGGAGGACAATAAGGAATCATATATCACATGAATATCAACTCAAAATGTCACACACACTGACACACGGGGCGTTTTAATTATAGATGTTCGCTGTGAATAAGAGTAGGTTGGCCTTTGCCTACTAGGGACAGCCAGCTGTGGCTGCACACGCACGCCGTAATGTCCAGCGGAGATCCAGATGTGCGTCACCTCTTCCCCGCGCACAGAGGCTTGCCCTTACGCCTTCCAAAAGAGAGAGTTAATTTATATAACTATATAATATATTTAGTCTACCTCAGTCTACACTGGGGGGGAAAACACACTGAAGTGTTATCACACAATTTTAAAGGATTTACATTTCACACCAAAATAAAGTTCCTATTTAGAGATAATGTTCATTAGGGAATGCCTCTTGAGAGTCTCTCCTCTGTTGCTTGCTTTAAAGGACAGTCACGGTTAAAGAACAGTAACAGACGGGATTTAATCCCAACATTATGAGTCTATTGCTACATGGAAACTAATCCGTGGATTGTCTGCTTTGTTTGGGTTTGGACAGAGTCTATTTGAGAGTGTTGACTGTGGTGGTAAGGGATATCTGAAGCTCCTTCAAGCAGGAGGTCAGAAATCTAGAAAGACTAGCAAGTTGTTTCAGGGGGAGGAGATTTTGGCCTTTTCGTGAGAGAGGAAATGTGCTCTTTTTTGTGTAAGTGGTTTGGACTGTAGCGTTTGATATCCAGGGGAGGTGTAGTGTTACAACTTAACTAATTTTAATCAAAACATGTGAAACGCTATCCCTGCTTGATGTGAGCCTGCCTGGCCCGAATCTCAGGGTCGGCCCCGGTTTGTTGCCTTTGGCTGCAACTCTCTCTGTGGTTTGGGATATGGCTTGTCACTCTCACAAAGCAGATGTTTGTCAGAACTGCCAAAAAGAAACAAAAACAACATTGTGGGAAGTGGAGGGGTGTGTGTGTGTGGGGGGGGGGGGGAGAATAGCCCGTCTTTCATTAACAGGAAAACAGAGAGTAAATTACAACTGTATGCATAGAGGAGAAAATACCTAAATGACATGTGATGTGGAACATACAAGACTTAAATTGTAACGTAAAACCATTGTCCACCATTTGAAATCAGTCAAACGATGAAAGGGCGAGGAAAGGGTGAGAAGAAAAAGACAGACAGGAAGGCAGGCAATCTGATTTCTAGCTCAGCTGAAGTCCAGCCTGGTGTTGTCTCTGTAATACATCTGTTTCAACACCACATTCGGACCTACTCCCTCCACGTCAGACCCAAGCGCAGCACCAGACACCGGATACTTAACTTTAATCATCGTTAGGCATATTTAGCTGGATATGATACCACTGCTCGCACTCACCCACACACTCTCCCATATACACACACACACACACACACACACACACACACACACACACACACACACGCACACACACAGCAGAAAGTGAGCAAGCGAGGGGGAGATCCATTTCTCTGAGGCCCGAGAGCAGAGCAGAGGTCGGAGTGAGGAAAGCAGGGGAAAGAATGTGCAGTCAGTACCACAGCACTACAACACCACCACAGCAGACTGGCTGGAAAAGGGTGAAACCTGAGAGGCTGCGCTGTGTCGGGTGTCAGGGCTGGAAGGTGCTGGGGTGGAGGGGAGGATGGTGAAGATGGGAGGTGAGGGGGCAGAGGAGAGAAAGCGAGGGGAGGGACAGGGAAAGCTGGGGAGAAGAGAGAGAGCGAGAGTGGTGGACACTGGAGGGAGACGAAGGGAGAGGAGTGGGGCATTTCCGAGAACCGTGGGACCTCGCTGTGGTGTAGGGTGTCCCGCTCTGATTTCTGCCCGTTCCGGATCAGGTTTCTCCTCCAATCCGGTTCTCCCAAAGCCACAGAGAGAGGTGGGTGGATAAAGAGAGAGACCTTTGTGGTTTTCTTTTTTTTCTTTTTTCATCTGGTCGTAATAAAAAAATAAAAAAAGGGAGACCACACATCCCATCTGTGGGGAACAGTTTTCTTTTCTACCTCTTTTTTCCAATTAAAAGAGATAAACAAAGGATGATTCATAGATTTCACACTGGTGTTAGGTTTTAAACCTTTCCGTCTCAGATTTAGCGAGAGTAAACAACTTGAATACATCATGGAAAAAGCGTCATACTGTACTCCACTGTGCCCATATTCGTTTCCCCAACTGGGCTGAGGCTGAGAAAGAATCCCTCGCATTGATTCAGGGTAGGAAGGTCTGATTATGTTTAACATAGGATAAAAAGTTCCACTAACAACCCTAAGATGTACGGTCACAATTTCCCATTTGCAGGCGGGCTATGGCTCAGTTACGCTATCCCTTTACATAGAAGGTTAATCAGGGATTTCTTTTCTTCTCCTTCTCATGCAGACGTTTGCAGAAAGCACCATGAACGAACTGCTGGGATGGTACGGCTACGACAAGGTAGACCTCAGAGACTCAGAGGCCAACGAGATCAGAAACTACAGAGAGAGACGTCAGCACGTGTCTGTGCTAAAAGGTGAGGGCAGGTGTCGACGGTTCCCCGTTAGAACAGAAGAGTCTTCTTGAATTCACACCAACAGGTTCTGCAGGTTCCAGTGCAGACGTTGAGTCACTGTGCAAATTTGCCAGACACACTCTCCTGTAGTTGCAACTTCTCAAGTTTCATCCATTTAGATACATCTATTGTTTCTCAAAACAAATGTACTAATAATCTGTGTCGGGCATTGTTATGAGTGCAAAAGTTATTACAGTATCATGTAAGCTATACTATGCTATTGTATTAGATGAAAAAAACACAGGCATTATATTATGTTTATGTCTTTCAGAGAACTCATTGCCAAAACCCAAGAGCGCGGACACCAAAGTCGGTCACTCGGTCCTCGCCATGAAAAGTGGAGAGAGAGAGTCCTCCAGTGTCCCCTCTTCTTCACCCTCCTCTTCCTCAACAAGTGCATCCCTGATCACCTCCAAGGAGCAGAAGACTACCCCTGTCATTGTACCCCTCATAAAGCCATCAGCAGGTAGTGGGCTACCAAACTTTACAATGAGTGTGAACGTTTTATCTTACTGCAATGCTGCCCCCGGATTCACACATGCACACATAATCCATGACTTGTATTATGTTTATATGTGAAAAGTCAGAGTGCAGGGTCAGCAATGTGGATAGGTTTCTTGAATATCCTTACAGGCCCTGAGCATTCATAGAAGCCATGTAAACAGTCAAAAGGATCATTTTTATTTTATGTATTGTCCCTCCAGTGATTCATACTGTTAAATATAATATATAATATATTATATATTATTATATAAAATAATAGCAAATTACTGAATATAAAAGTAATTTGTATTCAGTATATTCAGTAATTTGCTTTTCTGTTGAGTTTTCAGTCAAGTTATTATTGCTGTATATTAAAAACAATTCTCTGTGATTCCACGCTGAGATAAATTACTTTGCAAATATGTTGCTTTCACACTACAAGGCAGTTGCAGCTCAAGAGGAGTCAGCTCACTTCATCCGAATAAGTTGATTTTGATGCTCTATAGCCTTACCTTAAAATACAGAGCAGTAATGTATGTTTCTGTTGTTTTGACAGTGTACTTGAGCTTATTGGGTCCAAAAACGATTGTGAAAGTTCAGTCATTGTTTCGTTTCAATTAGCCATACTACAAACTCAAAACAATTCAAACATTAATTCTGTGTCAGGGTCCGTATATCTTATGTACCGCACAAAGCAGTGGTGCAGATAATAAGAAATAACACGAGTGTAACAGGATCTCTGGCTCTCTTGAAATAATATTGGAACTGAGCTGTTTTAGAAAAAACAGTTAGTGAGACTTAGTAAGACCGTGCTCATTAATTTCCCAAACTTTTCTTCTACTTTTTCCCTACAGTGGAAGATGTACAAAATGTGCAGATAGTGTGCGTTTGGTGCCAGAAGGAAGGGGTAAAACGCTACTCTCTATGTATGGGTTCAGAGCTCAAGAGCTTCTGCAGTGAAAAGTGTTTTGCCGCCTGCAGACGGGCCTACTTCAAACGCAATAAGGTAAGTGGTCAACTACAAATGTATAAAATACATATCAGCATCACTGTTTGGAAGTCATACATATTTAGGTGGGGCTTGTTGTACCTTGTGGGTGAGATGTTGGAAATCCCAATATCTATATTGTGAATGATCTTTAGATCTGCTTTTATATTTTTGAATGTTGTGTGCAGTAGATTTTCACACATACATGCACTCGCACATACAAGTACTTTATATGGACAGAGTTTGTGCCAGGTGTGTCACTCTCGATACACAGGAGACCCAGGCATCAAGTGTTTTCTGGCAGGTAAACAGACCTTCAGAAACAGATACTCCTGATCTTGTGAGGTCATAACCGATGGATTCATTTACAGGAATTTTAAAAGGGAGGATCTCTGAGAACCCACTTTCTAGTTATTATGGAGGACCCAGTATAGGAAAGGAGGTAGGTAGTGAGGTCAAAGTTTGTAGAGGACACTAAGTATCAGTTTTGCGTTAATGGAGAAGGGGCTGGCCATTAAGTGGCTTTTGGTCTGGAGGACAAGAACGCTACAACTATGGAGAACCGCTCTAATGCCCATTGCCATGATTTTTCACTTTCCATTACGACATGGATATACCTTCTTTAGGGGTCTGGTGTGACAAGCAGCCATATCGCCTTTCACCCTACTGTTGTTAATACTGTGGTAGGTTCATTCAAACGACAACAGAGACAAAAAGGAGAGCTGAACTGACTCTGCGCAACAAGCCCTCTAGTTCTTTGGAGGCGGGGAGAAAAGCATTGCCGTTGGCTTGTTGCTGCTTGTCTGAGAGGAAGGCCAGGAGGCCTGGGGCGAGGTGTCCACTTTCAGTGCATACCTTACCTTCAGCTGCCTCATGTTTCGTAACTCAACACGACTCAATGGGTTACAGAGATGGGGGAGCACTCAGATCGGCAGCAGATCAGCTTACATGAATCAAGAGGAATTTCCTATATTAATACAGGCAAGGCCATTAATTATATGACGATACATCACCTGCATTATCTCCATACTCGGTTTTAGAATCATATCTATTTCACAACACAGGGATTTCCCTTTGTTGACCTTTAGGGTTTGGTGGTATGCATGCATTTTAAACTGCTCTTAATCTTGATGACAAGGCGGTTCATTAGAAGCTATTTTCTGCACTTGTTATGTAAGAAACTCAAATTTGGTTAAATGACCACAGAATGATTCCAGTGTAGCATATTGATTTAAAGCAACTGCTGCTTCATCATCATGAATTGGAAAGTGAATCCATCAAAAGTAGGAGGAACGTAGGTCTGACAAGCTGCTTCACAGTGGTTTATATCACACTGTGGTTTTCCCCTGTCAGGCAAGAGATGAAGACCTCCACGGTGAGAGATCTCCTCAGCACCCCCATACAGAGGACTCGCCCAGACTGGTGTTAAAGATAAACAGCAATGTCAGAGTAAGAGGACACTATCAATGTATCTTTTGTTTTCCAATGTAAAGTATCATTTTTAATATGTTATAAAATTACAAGAGTAAACTGATTTATACATATGTAGCTTGCATTCGTCTTTCTCCCATGGCTGTATATTTATACAAAGTTTTCAGCTAAGAGCCGTCACTTCAATGACCCTCCACAGTCTCTCTCCCCTGTGCCACAGGTATGTGATTGGTGCAAGCATGTCCGTCACACTAAGGAATACCTGGACTTCGGATCTGGCGAGGAACGACTCCAGTTCTGCAGCACCAAGTGTCTGAATCAATACAAGATGGATGTTTTCTATCGGGAAGCCCGTGCAGCTCTCACCAGCTCCAGCCCAAACAGAACCAGCCAGGAAGGGAGGGCGGACACTATTGTGGCTGGGCAAAAGCTACTCACTCCTGAGTCTTGGAGCAGCAGCACCAGTGCAGGAGAAGCTCGTCATCGAAACCTTTCCCCTAGAGGGCCTACGCCAAACCATGGATCAGCAGAATCCACCTCCATGTCCCCCTCAGAGACATCCTCTTCTATTTCCAAGATCCCTATTCCTGGGCTGAGGACCCTGGAGAGACCCATTCAGCCTCCTCCCACTTCAGTGTCACCCCACCATACTTCCCTTCATCCTCCACCTCATCCTCGCATCCCTTTGGAACATCAGCCGGTACCTCAAATCCCCATGCCCTTCATCAGACCACCTCTTCATGCTCAGGGCCTGAGAAGCCCCCTTGCAAACCCTCTCAGACACCCAGGCCCCCCTTCAAGCCCTATCCACAGACCTCCTCATTCTCCTCACCTGCAGCACCCGAACTCTTCCATGAATCCCCCTGGAATGATGCATCCCTTCCCAGGAGCCTACTTCCCTGGCTTGCACTCTCCTTCTCTGAACATGATGCAAAGAGGTCCTGTCCCAATGCCTCACATGATGAACTATGGTATTCCTTCCTTTAGTCCTCTCCTGCCCCATCCCACTATCCTGGTGCCTTATCCCATTATTGTTCCCCTACCTGTCCCTATCCCCATTCCTATCCCCTTTCCATTCCCTTCTAAAGCAACCGTAGAAACTCCAATTCACAGTGGTGTTATACAGCCTGTGCCAGAGGGGTTAGACAGGAGTAGAGCCAGGGCTACAAGGCCACCAACTCCAGGGATCCCTGAAGGGGACAGCAGATTGGTAGCCAACAAATTGGGTGGACCCTTGCCTCAATGTCTCCCCTCACCATGTGACCCCAGTACAGATTGGGTTAAAACAGAGAGGCCATTCCCATCCCCAATATCCACACCCCACAGTGGAGCATCCTCCCCCAGAGCACAGTACAATAAATCCCCCTGCTCAGCCTCTGGGTCAGAGGGGATGACAGACTATAAGCAGCAGCAGCCAGAGAGACAAGTCATCCAAAGGGTTCTTCAAAGGACCCAAGTGAAGCCCAGTGCCAATGGAGTGGTGAACCTATCAGAGCTGGGAGAGTCAGAAACTGGGCAGGGTACCAGATCAGGGCTCCACAACATCATCAGACCCACCCCTCCTCTACCACAGTGCCCTTCACATGACACTGTCTACCATCACCAGGACTCCCACACTCCACCTTCACAGAACCCACCCAGCCCCACGGGTAGCAACCATCTGTACGATGCTACACCCTCTGCCCTGAAATATCAGGACTACAGTCCAAATGGGATGTCCTCCTCACCCATCCCTGCAAGTCCGGACTCTTCACTACCCCAGCGAGTACCAGCACCACCCACTGACCCTGCACTCAGTGAGCTGGAGGCCATCAAAGAGAACAAGTGCTCTGCTGTTGGCCCAGTGCGGGTTGAGGGCCCAGTCAGTCAGTCAGAAGAGCCCTTAGCAGTAGTGGGGGAGGTAGGAGAGGACCCCCATGTTCCTGATGAGGACCATGCCTATGCTCTGCCCACAGCGCCAAAGACAGGTGGGACCACCACCCCGCTGCTCTTGCCCAAACTTAGAGACAAGGGTAGCCTGCGGAGCCCTGCTAATACGCCCAGTGCTGGAGACATGGAGCCAGCTCTGAAAAGACGATGCCTACGGATCCGTGATCAGAATAAGTAGAGGATGGAGGTGAGAGATTATATTACAATGAAAAGTATAGATAGCATTGCTTTCACTAGCTGTCTTATCTGATATTACTGAGTTGTACAGTGGAAGAAGGGAGTGAACTACTGTACCACGCTGTCTTACTCATTCATCCACTGAAGATATGCCACATGCAGCCCATGGGTGGGATTTATTGCATTTTAGAGATTGTCAGGTATATACATTTGAGATGGTTGATGATGGCAAGTTGGTTAAATTAACCACAGCAATTACTTTAAAATGCAATTTTGATAAGGGATTGGAAAATGTGTGCATACACACATTCACACATACACAGGGCAAGCTTAATAACAGGTCTCAAAGTATGGCCGTGGTCACTAAACAGCATGGCGCCAAAGAGAGAGAATCCCAGTAACCTGGCACTCCTTTGGGCTCTAAGGTTACAACAGGGGAAGGAGGTGGAGGGCACAGGCAGCGAGAGTCACTTTGAAAGGCAATCACTTCACCACAACCTGACAGTCACAATGCTTTGTTAGCAATACAGCCTGTTTTGTAGGCTCAGTTTTGCCAAGATATGCGAGTATGTGTCTGTTTAAGAGGGAGGGAGAGATTTTTTAATTTTTACCAATTAGCTGATGCATCCAGAGCAGATTGGCTTCTATGAGAAGGTAGTAGGTGAAGGACATATGGCTTCTGTTAAATCAAAACCGTGACCTTGAGGTTATGGGATGCTCTGTCCAATCTGACACCTAGACAGAGAGACAGATCAAGTGAGGTTGATAAGTCAAACTAGCTTCTTGCAGTATGAATGGTGAGGCAGTGCAGACATGTTTCTGAGGTCACTGTAGAGACAGAGGTGATTGTCAGGCAGACTACAAGGCGCTGTGAATATGAGAGCCAGCTCTCAGCTGTGATAGAGCTCTGGGGCTTCACTAGAAAACACAGGGGCAGAACCAGAGTGTTTCGATTACGCATGTCATAATGACACCCTGTTCTGGCTTCGGCTCGTCTCGGCTCGAGTGCACTCCCCTCTATCCCCTTTCAATCCTTTTCCTTCTCTTCATTCACCACCACGGTCCCCTGCCAACCAGATGTTGATGTTAGAGTACAGCAGAAAATCCTCTTTACTTTGGACCAATCAAAGGGCCTCTTGATTTCACTTGCCCGATTGGTCGTCCAAATGGCTGTAACACCACCCGTGGTCCTCATCCGCCGGTATCTTGCCATTTCGAGATAATGTTACCATTTTACTTTATGTCCTGAGATTAATCTGCTGATATTACAGAGATGTTTTAGATTTCAACTAGCCTGCTTTTCTCTCCATTTTTTCCTCCAAAGCGTAATAATTCTGTTTAAAAATGATGGCTGATGAAAGGGAAGGCACAACAAAAACCTTTTTCTTATTAAGATTCCCTTTCACAAAATGAGTTCCCACCTTAACTCTTTTTTCATTTGTTGTGGTTTCATGCGTCCCCTTAGTAACCAATACATATGAAATCACAGCATGCTGCTTGTGTCGTACAGACGGATTTATGGCCCTGCGTTGTGTGTAATGGGAGCTGGCTGCCGTATGCGAATGACTTTAGCTCGCCACCTCTGCGCTCTGAGCCGAACATTGCTGTCCTGTTCCATTGTCTCCACTGCTAAAAGTCTTTCAAAACATATCCCACTCTGACAGAATCAGCAGCCAAGTGGAGGATTTCACCTCAGGAAACAGCCCGTTTTTTCGTCTCAGTTTTCCTTGTCTTTATTTGGGATATTTTATAGCCCCGTGTAATCCGATCCCACCACATGGGTATTCGCTGAGTGTTTGAAACTAAAACTCAATGGGACAGAGGGAGTACAGAACCCTGGTTTGGCCTTTACATGAGAGTGTGTGTGCGTCTGTTTACATTTAATATGTGTGTGTTTGAATGAACGTCTGTGTTAGTGTGTGAGAGAGAAAGAGGCCAGATGTTCTTGGTTTGATTGTGCCCCGTGCGACAGTTATCTGAGTGTCGACACAACTAAAAGCCTCATTTTCAGTGTTCATTTAGACGAGGTGGATTAAGGAATGAGTGTCCAGAGCAGGAGAGGTTGATATAAGATATCCTAGAAATGGAAATTTGAATCAGCCCAGAATCTATAACATCTCACCACTCTTTCGTCTTCTCTCTTCTTTTTTTTTTGCTCTCCCTCTCTCTGCGCCTAATGAACAGACGCCCTGTTTAACACTGTATGGCGGTGCCAGATTCAGTGCCACGCCCTCTTGTGGACAACGCCAGTGCTAACAACCTCCAGCCTGTCCCTCAGCCCACCAGAGTGTTGCTCTGCCTGTAGACCAGCAGGGTGCCAACCCAGGAAGCAGTCCAGATGGCCATATTACCACAAGTCACCGTGGGGGAAGAACACAACACAGTCACACATTTTGTCTTGGACCAAAGAGTATTGCTGGCTAGTGTGTTCAGTGAGCGCTTGAGCATCTCAGATCTTCTCCCTGTCTGACATTGCCCTCAAGTGTGTCTGTGTGTGTGTATTGTGTGGCTGCCCAGATGCGCTCCTCCTCCTCCTCCTCCTTCTCCTCCTCCTCCTCCTCCTCCTCCTCCTCCTCTCCTTGCTCCAAACAGCAGACAGGGCTCTGATCAGCCTTGTGTGGTCTTCTCAGATGGAGCCTGAACATGATCTCTTTCCAGGGGAAACGGTTTGTTTTCCCTGCCCGGCTTTCACAAAGAGCCACATTGTTCCTCTCCCCATATCCCACGCTGACTCCCCACTCCAGGTTTTGGGTTACCTGGCCGACGGGGGTTCAGACGTCAGGAGCTTTTTTACTTTTTGGACCGACAGCCAGGAATATGGTATACCCTTCTCCACCTCGCCGCCCAATCTAAATATGGTACACTTTAACACACTAGTTCTGAGGCTCAATTCTTCACAACTGATTGCCTGTGATTCCCTACTCGGCTCACTTCCTTCAAAGGAGGAGAGAATTCTGCTGAGGTTAAGACTTTATCATTGGGCAGTTTATACACTGTGTGGAGAGAGCCTGGCTGGGCTGTTAAGACAGACAACTGAGCAGAGTAACTCCATCTCTGAGGAGAAAGGATGCTCCCTCTGCCTCCTCTAAAACCATACATAGAATATATGAGTGGACTCCTACTGATATACAGTAGCTGAGATGGTCTATGAACGTCCTGATGACGTTGGTCCCTCACCTTTCACCTGATCTGCCAAAACTTTGATAGAAAATCTGAATTTGAATCACATTTAGCACCAAGTGCTGTGCATGTTTAAAACCCTGAACATTCACGGCACATGACAGTTTAACTGACTATTTTTTAATGTCACTGGTTCTGATCAGACAATTCTAAAAATCTGTGTGGTAATATTACCAAATGTGGTATTATACTCAACCGTCAAATGCTGTAGTATGCAGCGATCAGTATTACAGTTCCCACTGTTGGGGATGCCTGATGAGATTTGATCCAGATAGATCACTTCGAGGCTTTGTCAACACTTGGCCCATTGTAAAATTTTAGTTTTTCTCATTGGGCTCTACACAGATACTGTTTGATGTTATATTAACTTATGGATGATGCATCTGTAGATTTTCACAAAAAAAGTTCTATATTTCTTCATGTTTTTTCTTTGTTGATTGTATTTTGTGAGTGCCGAAGCTCTTAAATGCCCCTTGTCTTTATATACTGTATCCCCACTAGAGAGCAGTGTTTGCCTTCGTATCTTTGCACCTGCCCATAGTCGACAAGAAAGCGCCAGGAGGCCCATAGGCAGCCTGCTGAAACCCATATTAGTCACAGAACATAACACTGCACTCAGTGCCAGCTGACTGATATCCAATGCCAAGTAGATAGCTTGTCCGCCACATCTTGCTGCCATTATTTTCTCTTTAGCCACCATTACAGCAGTGTCAAGAAGACCCAGAGTGCCCTTCAAAGCCTCTTCTTAATGAAGAGTTCAACAGTCCCCTGGGATAAGTAGTCATCATGGCCTACTCCTAGAATAACTCCAAATGTGACCCCCCCCTCCCCCTGCCATCATTCCAAAACTCAGTTTGTGTGTGTGTGCGTGTGCGTGTGCGTGTGCGTGCGTGTGTGTATGCCTACGGCAGCGACACATTTCCCCCACTCATTCCAGCCTACATCTTCACCACAGGTCATGCCATTATGTTAGTGTCATCCTCGGCTGGCCAGGGGACTTTGGCAGTGATGACATCACTCCGTGCAAATAGCTGTGGTGTCAACAAGTGTTCCTCTACTCTGACGCCAGAGGCCAAAAAAAGACATTGTTAGAGACTGTCGTTGTTGGTTGTATTGCACATTTTAATCATTGCCATTTCTGACCTGATACAGTATGTGTGTTAATCCAATGTTTGGACAAAAAAAAAAATGTTATTATTGCCTGAAAATCATTGGTACTTTCTGACCTCCCCTGTCAAACATTTAGCCCACTGTCTGAATAGATTATTCACAGATTGTTTGTATTTGAATATTGATTCAGTAACCGAGAGCTTTGGTGGAGACCTCTTTGTAAAGTAAAATAAATAAAAGTTATTCTAAGAGCAAGAAAATGTGTTTTTTTCACAGTTTTTCGATGTATATATATTTTTGTAACTTGTTGTTCTTAGAGTGCTTTAAGTGTTTATATATGCATTTATATATAGTGATTATAGTGTTTACTTGTAGCCGAACCTTCTGAATCTGAGTCTAGGCCTGTATTACTAACTTATTAGTTATAGGACGGACAAAACACTGCGATCCCAGTAAAGTTCTATTTTTAGTGCCAGCGTGTCTGCAAGGCAGCGCATCAGCATTCTTAGAATACTGAGAGCCGGTCGAGGCCCTGAGCGGTGACGGTAAAACAGATGAGTGAGATAAGAGAGCAGGAATCCCGGCTTGGTGAGGGGCCCCTGGGAGCAGTGGTTGGCGGTAGTTACAGGGCCGGCGGAATCCCGGGCTGGGGCAACTTCCCGGGGGTAAGATAGAGAGCAAACTACTCGACAGGAGTCCTCAAACCCCTTATCAGTAGGCAGGAAAAGAAGGAAGTGGAACCGATATGGGACTCATGTTTGGCAAGTCACCTAGGCTACAATTAGGCAGCAGAAAACCGGATAAACGTGTTTGCCTTCGAAATAAAAGCACCAATCAACCGTACCAATAAAAGTACACTGTATTCTGATAGCACTGTGTTTTGTTATTTTTAACGTTATATCATTCTGTTTGAACTTTAACATGATGTTTTGGTTTTAAAAAATCTACATAAAAAAAAAATACACAATTAATTTGAGCTTGAAAGTTTACTTTCAACTCAAGGTCCAAATAGCTAGTAGTTCTACACGTTTAAAAATATATATTAATCAAAATATTGTATTTACATAATAATTTGTGTATATGTAAATACATTATAGCCCGTGTAAATGTGTTTAAAATATGTTATTTTACTAATTTACAATTTTTTTAATTTTTAAAGGACATTATTTATTAATTATAAACACATATTTATATATTGACATATAAATGTTTCAATATTTATTGAGTTCCCTTTTTACCCTCCGTGTTAGTTAACATTATAAACTGCTTGAGGCGCGTGAGGAGAGTTTTAGTTTGGTAGTTGTAGCCGGAAGCCGTCCCGTGTATCTTAACGGTGGTGTGTCCTTCGGGTTGGACACGTTGTGGTCGGATCAGATTCTGTTGATTGTACCTGGGAGCAGACGGGGGGGACGCACCTGGAAGTGGAGTCTCTGAAGAGCCCGGTCCCTTCCCTCTCACTCGTTAAGCATTAAGGATACAAGAGCGAAGCAGCGGATGAATAATTAACTTGACAACTCAAGCGGCAGTTTACAGAAGAGCTGACATGAAGAGCTGAGCCAAGCAGTAACGGAGTGCGCCTCTGTCCCGAGACCCAAAAAAAAAAAGAGGTGGCCCTACAGGTGTTTTTTGTATTTGTTTTAGTATTTCTCGTCATTTGACCTGGATCCATTGCCCTGTGATCATGCTCGGTGCGGAGAGCAGACTGGAGAGCCGGTTGAACCAGCTGGAGTCCCTGATGAGGAACCCGCAGTCGGCGCTAAACTTGGAAACCCTGCTGGTGAGTTTGCATTTAGCCCTCCTCTGGGTCTGGTACAGGTAGTGGTGTCCGAGCTCAGACTGGAAGGCAATGAGTAACACATGTACACACGCATGCACGCACGCGCACACATAGCAATGCCCTGAGTTGTTGTTCTGTCATAGATCATAGATCATAGATCACCTGAAGAGACATGCCTGTTGTCTTAGAGGAAAGCTGGAGTTAACCACAAGCCAGGCCCACGCTCTGCTTGTGAAACGCTCCGTGGACAGTTGTTCATCCTTACTTTGGCTTTCAGACCCCACCTATGCGTTGTCTCCTTTCCCTTTTTGAACACGGTTTCATCTTCGTTTTTTTTCTTTTTCTTTTACAGTTTTAATGGACCTATAGGATAGGGAATTGAGTTTGATAATCATGTATGTATATCAGGGGCATTCAACCTAATTGTACCAATCAAGGACAGAGACCAAATAACTAATCAGTGGCCTCCCTAAAACCTGAGTGGTCTCTTGGTGAGACCTCTAATTGACGTGTCCTCTCTCTGACCTGTCCTAAGAATGTACTTGGTAAACTTTGATAAACTACTGCCACTGCTAAGCTTCTCTGCCCCAACCTTTGACAACAAATACACTCTTCTTTTTTGTTGTTGTTGTAAAGCTGATATGGAGTATAGCTTTTGTCCTGGCCCCTCAGTCGTAACAGGATCTCCCACCAGGCCACAACCTTCTGCCTTACTTTTCTTTAGGTCTACACAATGCACAGCCAATCTTTCCAGCGCTGTACTTCCATTTTAAAGTATGTCAAAAGCCTATATTTCAGACAATCCAGAGATACCTGAGGATATGTCAAGACTGGATTAACTCGTTGTTCGACACGGTTATGCTTTTGCTTTGCCAGCATGATAGCGTAATGGGACAATGTTGATCTCTTTCAGTTATTCCGCTGCTTCATTACAGGTTCGCTATCAAGAGAACACTACCATTCTCGGTGGTCCTGGTGACATTTGGAGCAAAGAAGACCCCAGAGAATCATGCTGAGGGTTTAATATGTCAACCTGATGAATAGATGAGATAGTTAAAGGAGATTTGATGTTGTGTGTACAGGTTGTCACACAACATCTGCAACATTTCCTGTTGGGGGAACTGGGAAGCTGATGAGTCACAATCCCAGTCCAGCGTAAAGCCATGTCTGTATGATGATATAATCAGACAGCGGAGTGAAGTCATTCCATTTTAGGCCACGTTGACTGTCCGACGATTATTTTCGGTTGTATCTGTCCGGTCAGCTGAGTCTGGTCCAAGCAGCTCTGTGGTGGACACAGCTCCAGCCACCGGGCCACCTAATGCACACAGGAAGCTGAAGTCACTTCCTGGAATTGAGATGGAGTTAACCTGTTGTGACCTCACATCACTATTTCCTGTTTGTCCACAGTCATTTTTGTTGTGTTTGCACAACAGATGTGTTCTGAAGTGGGGTTTTTTGGGGGGATTCGGGACCCAGTTAATGAAGCTTTTTTGAAAGATAAGCCGTTGTTGATTTTTTTTATTCCCGTCTGTTTCCTTGTGACTGGTGGGGACTTGGTCTGTGCCGGCAGGACACGGTTTACGTTTAGATTCCCAGAACCGCTCCATTGTTGCCGACATGTGCACAGGCAGTATATCGGCTCACGGTGGAGGAGGTGGAGGAGGTGGGGAGGTGTTGTCTGAGGCGAGGTGAGGACACACTACCCGTGCCTAAACTGCAGGATCGTGTTCAGATTTGTCCAGATTCCAGGAGTGAAAATCGGACCAGTTCCATCTACTTTCCCTCGGCTGTGGCTGGTCCTGGGCTCAGTCAGGAGGCGAGGGATCTGAATCCTGAACCCCTTCACACTACGAGAGAACACGTGCTCACTGTGCTATGCAAATAATGGAGACAACAACAGTCATGGTAGAAAAATGATAATATTATGATGACGAATAAAGGCCTCTCTTTTTTTTTTTTTAAGTTGTGTAATGCAATTTTATCACACACCCCTTGTTACTTAAAAACCCTGCTGGTCTCAGGACTCTCATGAAGCCCCTTTGTCTTCCTGGTGTCAGGCTGCAGATCATTCTGGGACCAGCAAACTCCCCACGAGATCCACTGCCACCAACTGTTGGCAATAGTGTGTGTGTGTGTGTGTGTGTGTGTGTGTGTGTGTGTGTGTGTGTGTGTGTGTGTGTGTGTGTGTGTGTGTGTGTGTGTGTGTGTGTGTGTGTGTGTGTGTGTGTGTGTGTGTGTGTCACACACACTTATAACGTTGCTCTACTGGGCTACTAGTGTTTAAAGACGACTCCTCAGGGCACCTTTAAACTATCTTGCAAAACTTCTTCCATACAATGGCATTACTGTATTCATAACTTTTGGTCCTTGAAATTGATGACTTGACAAGCGAGTCGAAAGAACCTCGTTAAAGATGTCGTTTCTGACTCTGCACGTTTACAGAATGCACCGTCATTTTTTTGTACCAGGTGATTTGTTTAAAAAGGGGCAGGTTCAACCTTTATGTTTAATAAGTGGCTTCAGAGACATGGATGTAAGACAGGATTCCAGAAAGTGTCATATTAGTCTCGCATTCACACACACACACACACACACACACACACACACACACACACTTCATTTGACGCTGCTTAAATTAGATTATATTTGCATTATGTACATAGAGTTCAACACTCTCACAGACTACTGAGTTCCCTCTCTACTGCAGTAACCATGCTGTTACAACTAGGGCTGGGATACATAACAATATTATATCGATAGCTTCATTTGAGACTAGATATTGTCTCGTACAATATGTTGTCGTTTCCTGGTTTTAAAGGCTGGAGGTTAGGTGATGTAATTAACCAGACTGTTCTCGCTGTCTGTTTTTATTATTTGCCTTTACCCAATTTAAACATTTTATCCACATTACTGATGATTATTTGTTAAAAATCTCAGTGTAAATATTATGGGGAAAATCACCAATAGGCAACCATACAATCTTGGTGCAATATCAATTATTGAGCTATTTGGTCCAAAATTGAGATATTTGATTTTCTCCATATCGCCCAGCCCTAGTTACCACACACACACACACACACACACACACACACACACACACACACACACACACACACACACACACACTGTGTAAAATGATCACAGATCCTAGCACGCTCATCCTGAACCATAAGCTGTTTGTCCCACAATAGCTTCTGAGCCTTTGGGTCTATTTCCACCCGTCTGCGGTGGGGGAGATCTCTCTGCGCCGCTGCTATTTAAAGGTGCAGAATTGTTCCACATGCCCCTGCCCACCCACTCTCATATCCCCGAACAAACAAGTTGGGTAGACACCGCTGTGGCTCTACCACACGCACACACACACACACACACACACACACACACACACACACACACACACACACACTCTCACTGGATGACTCCATTTGACCCTTGTTTCTGGGGAACAGAGGGTCATGCTACACCCCCGCCCAGCTGCCCCGTTACCAGCCTCATGTGTTTGGATCACGAAGACATTTTGTTTCTAAGTGGA
This sequence comes from Ophiodon elongatus, assembly GCA_016806645.1. Lineage (NCBI taxonomy): Eukaryota > Metazoa > Chordata > Actinopteri > Perciformes > Hexagrammidae > Ophiodon > Ophiodon elongatus. The sequence continues at coordinate 2,277,352 of JACSYO010000880.1, read as the reverse complement.
ACTCAACACCGCTGATTTAAGCACCGATGACACTGCTGAGGCCCCGACTTTGAGTCCGATGCTGCCACCGGCCCTCAGTGTTAAGCCATAGCGAGGGCTTTGTGTTAGTTTGGATGGAGCGGGGTGTTGGTGGGTCTGTGTTTGGGCAGGGGGGCTGAAACAACATCATGTGACTAGTTATTGTTGTATGACCTGTTATGTCTCTACATCCAGCCTCCATTGTCTACTTGCCATTGTTTTGGTATGCTGCAAATGAGTAGTCTCATTTTCTCTTCCCGTAATGTTGCATGTGAGCTTATAGCTCACGAGAATGTCCTTCCTTCCTTCCTTACTTCCTCTTTTCATTCAGTTATCTTTTCTCAGCCAGCAGAAGGTCAGGGTTGTCTTACAAGACTCGTCCTGGCAGATTAACAAGAGACTTGTAAAATAAATGAATTAAAAAAATAGATCTTTCTTCTTCCCAACATAAATTCAACTTGAAATCAGCTTAAAACGTTCCTATGTTTTCACATTTCTCTCCTTGTTAGAAACATGAAACATGTCGAGTCATTCAGCACAATATATACAATATATACCCAATTTGTTTTTCCATACACCAGGGGTAAACCTAGAAGTTAAATATTTTATATATGTTTTTAAATCCACACGCTGTTAATTTTTTCAGAGGTTGATTTGAATATTTTCTCTTCTCTGTCTTTCAGGACTCCATGAACGCGCTGGCTCATGATCTGAACTATCCCGCCCTGCGGAAAAACAAAAACATAGAGGCCTTCCTGAATCGATGTAAGAGCGACGGCGTGTTTGGTGAAGGTCAAAACTCTTGTGCTTAGCTGGAAAAAGACCTATAAAGTTGTAAAACACAAACCAGAGCACTCTAGTCATGAGGGATTGAGTACGATACTTGTTTGTATCGTAGCTCTTTAACAACTTCCTGTTCCCTTTTAAGAAAACCCTTCTACGGGCCACATTCTAGAGACTCTGTGTACAGCAGTTGCTGTAGACAAAAGGTCACATGAGAGATAAGACATTTATGAATAAACACCTCTGTGGTCTGATTCTGGTGTTCAAATCAGATACTATTTGACCCTGACAGATTCTACAGCCAAATTAGCAGTAGAAGTTAGATTTGTGTCACTTTTGTACAGACTGTTTGCCTTTCTAATCAATAGTCTGTGAAACTTTTTTGCTCTTTATCTCTGTTTAGACTTGAGGCAATATACAAAGGACGTGCCCTATGTTAGAGAAAGAACGTAGCAGCATATCTTCTAAAAAGCTTTTAAATTCATACCACAACTGTGGCTTTAATACATTAACGGTCTGACTTGTAATTAAGCCGATGAATATGTCTGGCCCTGTGCGACGTGTTAACGCTCAATGACCCGTGAACCAGCAGCTAGCTGCTGACTCTTTCCCTTTGAACCATAATTGGTTGGAGCTTCACCCGTGTGTTGCCATGGTGACGCTTTTTGTCCGTCCCGCAGATGAAAAGACGGTGAGCCAGCTGCGAGAACTGCAGGTGAAGCTGGAAGACTTTGATAAAGTGAAGTTGATCGGGAGAGGAGCCTACGGAGAAGTGCAGCTGGTGAGGCCTTTCTGTCTGTGAGGAGTTGATAAATAAAGTGTGTTACTTCTGTAATCATGCTGCCGCGGGGCAGTCGGATATGTTTTCTACAGATGTTGCTGAATACCAGAAGTGTGAACCACTAGAGGGAGCAACAATCTGTTAATCGACCAAAAATATAAAATCTGCAAATTTGCTTTTTGATGTTTCAAATATGATTTGGCATCTTTCTCCTCATCAACACCAACTTTAAGTTTTGAAATGTTGCTAGTTGAAGCAGGCATTCCATTCAGACGCCCAGTTTCCCCAGATGTTTGTCTCTTGTGCCGGTGGAGGCTTGAATCTGGTCTCTGCTGAGCGTCTTGTGGTAGAAACGAGTCTGGACAGGCTGTGTGTGTGTGTGTGTGTGTGTGTGTGTGTGTGTGTGTGTGTGTGTGTGTGTGTGTGTGTGTGTGTGTGTGTGTGTGTGTGTGTGTGTGTGTGATGCGTGATGCGTGATGCGTGATGCTTCCTATGTATGTGCTTGAAATCTTGTGTAAGCATGTCTTTCTATGGGTGTGTGCCTACAATTATGGGCTCCCCACTCTGCCTCTCTGTTTCTCATGTTATCTCGGTCATTGTGACATTCTTACTATCTTGTCCCTATTGTGCAGTTATCACTATTTACATGCCAGGGTCTCTCCCCCCCCTGCAGGTCCGCCACAGGGCCTCTCAGAAGGTTTACGCCATGAAGCAGCTCACCAAGTTTGAGATGATCAAGCGGTCGGACTCTGCCTTCTTCTGGGAGGAGAGGCACATCATGGCCTTTTCCAACAGCCCTTGGATCGTCCAGGTGTGAAAATACACAGGTTTTATTTGATTGCAAACACAATATGCGACATAGTGGAAGGGTTGAACATTTAAATGAGAGAGAAAGAAGCTTAACTCTGAGCCGACCTTCCCTCCGCTACAGAGACTGAATAGGTTGTTGCCTTTCTGAACACGCACACATCATACACTCTCTAAAAAAACAATTCAGGTAGATCAGACTGAGTATTATAAGTTCTTGCATCTCATCTCCTGTCCTGACTTGTCCTGAGATAAGAATAGTTAAGCTTCTCCACAACTGAATTGTGGATCAAGATGTCTGGAATGGGAATATTTCCTACATTCAGGGTAATATGTGCAGGTATGGGCAATGTGAATAAAATATTCTGTCACATAATGTGTCATTTCATGTCACAATATCAATATATTATACAGATTTTAAAAATTAAATGTAGAAACGGTTTGTAAATAAACTATCAATATGCGAAATAGATGGAGTCAAATATGCTGTTGGTGCTTTATTTTCAATTAGATTAATTTGAGTAGTAGTACCAGTAAAGCATCAGACATACGATAGCAAAGTGCATAAAGATATCTATGAAGTTAAAGTGATGCACAGAGAGCACATTAAATGAATGGGGTGGTCATAATAACAATGGGTGTTACTGTGATATACACAAGATAAACAAAAAACAATACACACAATGCACAGTACAAATGAATGAAGCTATAATATATTATTTATAATTATGATTATGTCCAATATAAACAGCAAGCAGGTATGTAATTATTCAAAGTAAAGTGCAATAAAGTAATTTAGGAGATGCATTAATTGGTAATGTGAGAATGATGTCCAAATGACGCTCAGATGAACTCAGAAATTCTTTACCTATAATGTTTAAATAAAGAGCTAGAAAGACGATATGTCACATGCATTAAAAAGCCTACAGGATGACCCAGGTGATGATCTACTGCGTATCACAGTGTATTATAACATCCGGGTGTTGGGCTTTAAATGACTGTTTGTGGTTCCCTAGCTATGCTGTGCTTTCCAAGACGACCACCACCTGTACATGGTGATGGAGTTCATGCCCGGAGGCGACCTGGTCACGCTCACCATGAACTACGACATACCCGAGAAGTGGGCTCGCTTCTACATCGCTGAAGTCGTGCTCGCGCTGAACACCATCCACTCCATGGGCTTCATCCATCGGGACGTGAAGCCTGACAACATGCTGCTGGACCAACACGGTCACCTCAAACTGGCGGATTTTGGCACATGCATGAAGATGGACTCGGTAAGTTAACGTTGTCACCATGTTGTTTTCCAATGTGTTGGACCTGGATGGATCGCGATCGGGACGTAGGAACGTTTTACATTAGAACATTTCACTCCTTTTTTTTAATTTTGAAGATAATAGTCCGTTGAATAGAGAGTGGATTGACTTTTCTGTCTGGAGACTGGTGGCTTCTCCCCGTGCCCTGGAGCACCACCAAGTGTTCAGAATGCAAAGTGAAGCTGAATGCGGCGCTCTTGCATCGGGTTGTTAAAAAAAGCCCCCGGAAGTAATTGTGCTAAACAACCAATCTAGAGTACGGCTGAGGTCCCGCCCCTAGTGTGAGTGTTTTTTCCACCTTTTTGTTTTAACCACAGCAATTTCTAAATAGCCGGTTCAACAAGTGGCTCCACACTTTGAGGCATTCTGAAAGTCTACCAGGAGACAGGAAGTGTCTTGTAGACACGGTCAAAACAGTCCAGCAGAGATCTTTTTTTCCAGTTGTCTCAGAACATCTGGAGCATTGTTAAAACTTCGGTTGTATTTTATACAAAAAAACTAGAAATTGACATTGCTGCCACAGTTCCCTGCAGTGGAAATATGTTTTATTTATTCTGTTTCTCCCCCAACTCTCCCTACCTTTCACTCTATCCTGCTCTCTACAGTAAATCTTGTGTATTCTCTGTTTGCAGTCGGGCATGGTGCATTGTGACACCGCTGTAGGCACACCGGACTACATCTCCCCGGAGGTGCTTCAGTCTCAGGGCGGTGATGGCTACTACGGCCGGGAGTGTGACTGGTGGTCTGTAGGAGTCTTTATCTATGAGCTGCTGGCCGGTAAGTGACCCACTATATCCATCATGTTCATTTCTTTGGTGCAGTTTGGTTGTTAAAATCCTAAAAATCTGTCATGGTACATAATTCATTTTTATTTTTTGTTCCAGGTGAAACTCCCTTCTATGCGGAGTCCCTGGTTGGAACTTATGGGAAGATCATGAACCACAAGAACACACTCGTCTTCCCAGATGACGTAGCGATGTCTCAGGGGGCCAAAGACCTCATCTGTGCTTTTCTTACTGACAGGTTTGCACATAAAAACTCTAAATCATATCAACTAATACCTCTGCTTTAACAAGATTTCATGGCATTTCACAGTTTCAGGCTACTTGTCTTGTGCATACACATTTACATTTTCTTTTGTCTCTACTATTATTATTATTATTATTATTATTATTATTATTATTATGTAACTGATAGTTAGAGCAATACACAGATATAGTTTTGATCACAGAACAGGAGGCCCCCACGTCAAAAAAATGAAGTGTGGGAATTGTGTCAAAGTTGACAAAGATCATCTAGATTTAAACATGTTGCACGACCATCATGCTATATCCACCAAAGTTTTTTTTAGTTTGTCTCTCAATACTTTACAACTTCCCCACCTTGTCTGTGGCTCTGTGCTGCTTTAAAAACAGGTGACAAATGTATATTTTATTTTTAATAAAAAAAAAATTAAAAAAACCTAAACAATTTCAGTATAAAAAAATATGGAATATCAACAGACATATCCTTTAATAAAACTAATATTCTATCTTAAACATATCCGTGGCTCCTAACCTGAGTCTACAGCATGTTGATCCCCACTCCCATCTGAATACATTAAGTGCCGTTTTTATGTGTGTAATAATATACTTTTAGTATTAAAGGTAAAAAAAAATTACATGACGGTGTGGGTCATGTACTTGGTTAGTGGCCCATCCCCCTGGAAGAAACCACTTCCTGTTTACATTAGTAACCCCGCCCCCAGAGAGGGCTCAAACACAGGCCCTTTCTGCTTCAATACAGAGCAGCCTTTCATTTTTCCTCACTCAGTTTATTTACCTTCTCACTCACTATTCTCTCACCACAGACAGAATCTCACATGTGTGCGGTTACCCAGCCACGCACACACACGCGCACACAAACACACACACACACACACACACACACACACACACACACACACACACACACACACACACGCACTCTGAACACCGATGCATTCATTCACAACCTGACCCATATGCTCTGTCACTGTCGCCCCCTCTTGCTGACTCCTCCAAGTAAGCCCTATCACCATTTACCTTTCCTCCTTTCCCACGTGTTTCTCATCAGCCCTCATTCATAATGTTCTTCTTCCACCTTTTCTTGGTGCCACTTTCCATTTCTCAATCCTCACCCATTTCTGGCATAACTTTCTACTTTGCTCTCCTGCAGCTTTCTGGGCATTGAGACACGGCCCGTTGTAAGCCAGGCTTGGTTGCATGTCAGATTTTTTTTTTTTTTGCGGGGGTTTAAAAACTCTTTCTTCCTCCCCGCCCCTGCCCTCTCTTGCTCTTGGCTGAGTGTGGAATGTCCCACACGTGGCAAGCCCAAACTGCCGCACCCCTCCATCCCTGTACCCAGTGGTGGAGGAGGGAGGGAGGGAATGGGGACGAGAAAAAGAGAGCGAGAGAGAGAGCGCGTGGAGTTTTAGAGTGAGAGAGGAGGGAAGGCAGCTCTAGCAGTCAGGTTTGATTCAGCTGTTGATGTGGGCTCCTGCACTCTTATCCTGCTGTCCACACTCCCTTTCTCCTCCTGGATCTACATTGTCTGTCTTGTTGGAGGAGGTTCCAGTGTCCTCCAGTGGTCATGCGGCACTCCATGCTGGTCAGTGTGGTCAGTCCCCAGTGGTCGCTCTGCTCGGCCGTGTGTTTGGCATGACATGTTGATGGTGGGTGGAGGGGGCGAGCGGGGGGGCGGGGGGGTTCAGTGCTCTGCTCACAGTCTTGGCCCTGTTACTGTGTGCAGGAAGGTTCGTCTGGGCCGCACTGGAGTGGATGAGATCAAATGCCACCCTTTCTTCAAGAACGACCAGTGGACCTTTGACAACATCCGAGAGAGTAAGTGTGTGCATGTGCATGTGCATGTGCATGTTTTTGAATATATCCCCTCAACGCCGGTGCAGATTTCTCCTTTTCCATCTCTGGTAATGTGTGTCTTGTTCTTTTTCTACCCCTCATGGCCAGTCCTCCTTTTTTTTTGTGTGTGTTGCTTATAGGCCCACTTCTTATCATTCCGTTCCTCAGTGGCTCTGCTTCTTTTCAGCTCTGGTTCATAGTTTATTTCCATCTCCTGAGCCATTAAGCCTGAAAATATGGTACACATGCTCTCCATATGTCCATATCTTTTAACATTATATGACTGGATACTGTGCAGAGCTGCAGAGCACATGATGCGTGAAACCTGAAAGATAACCAGCTGCATATGGGTGCCACTATAAAGAGACGGAAATGGAGAAAGTAAGCAGAAAGCCCTGCAGATTCTATACCCGATAGAACCCATACCAGATAGAACCCATACCAGATAGAACCCGTACCAGATAGAACCCGTACCAGATAGAACCCGTACCAGATAGAACCCGTACCAGATAGAACCCGCACCAACACACACTGTGAAACTAAAAGGCCGGTTAATGAAAGTCCACCAAGAGAAGAATGTTGTGTGGAGCAGCACAACTGACTGACGTTTGGCTGAGTTTAAGATGTTATCATAACTGTTGCAAGACATTTAGATTGTTATATTAACTGACCTTTGTGATATATTAAGTATTTCTATTGGTTAAAATGCAAACATAAAGAAGAAGTCATATGTTAGGGGTGGAGATATTACATTATCACTTGGTAAATCAGCAGACAAAATGTTACATTTGCTAGGAAATTATAATTGCTATTTAATGTAAGAATGGGATGATTGAGTGACATTATCCAAGTATGGCATCATCTTTGTGGTTTCATTTACATTTCCAATTTTACAATATGGAGAAAAATAATTCAACATCAAATCATCAATTCAAGCCAGATCAGCTTCCCAGAGTTCATATATTCCTTTTTAAATGAAGATCTTATAGATGTATTGGACATGAAAACAAAGAAAGGTAGAAGCAACAAAGAGAACATAAAAACTCATTAACTGATCAAAAAACTAATCCCCTGAAATGGTGTAAAAGGTTCTGAGCTTTTTATGTATTTTCTGTTAAAACTGTTATAGCCATTGGTTGTTTATGTTAATAAGTTCAAACTTAAGAAAATGAGGAAAGTGATATATGAGGAATATGAACAGGACCTCTGTGTCTGTATATAATCACATGCAGGCTCTTTCTTCTTGCCCTCCGTCTCTCTGCCTCACCTGGCTCTGATTAGGAACAGACAAAACTTCTGACTGAGCTTCAGACTGCCTGGCAGTCTGGAACATAAAACATAAAACCAACACTGTGCCACTGCTGTGCTGCTCCGCTCTCCTCGTGTTTGCACACGCATGTCCAGTCACACACACACACACACACACACACACACACACACACACACACACACACACTCTGAAAACAGTCTGGTGTCCCACAGATCTGCATGTACCTCCCGACCCCCTTGTGCCTGTTTGCGGATGACTTTACTCCCTGCTGAGTGAGAGTGTGGCCACGATGACTCATGTTTGGACTCGATTGAAGATTCTCCCAGTTCGCCGTGTGGTTATCGAGCTTATTAAGCATTGGGATGGTGATAAAAAAGAAGCCAAAAAAAATGGATGGATGGATGGATGGATGGATGGATGGATGGATGCTGGGCCGGGAGGCAGCACCCCCGTAGCGGCGGGTGGGGCAGGGCTGTGCGGACTGCTCTAATGAGAGGGGCGCCCCGGTTTGGAGGGCTGCTCCCGCTCTCTCACTCTCACTGTGGCCTCGGCTGCCTGTCATTAGCCGCCCGCTATCAGAGAGCATTCTGGGAAGTCGTGCCACAAGGGCCTCTACGGAGCGGCCCGTGTCTCTTTCCGTCTGACCACATTTTTGGCTCTTTTTTCTTTTTCTTTTTCTTTTTTCTGCCTCCTCTTTTTCATTTCCCCTCATTTGTTTCTTTCCTGTGCTTGATCCCTCCCTGTATTTCCTCCACCATCTTTGAGTCACATTTGTCACGCTGAGGGTTGTGACTTGACCCAACAGTAATGAGCTCTTTGCTCGGAGCCAGCATTTCTCTGGTCTGAGGAACCCGATCCATAATGGCGGTCTTTTTTTCTCAATTAGGAACTATTTATAGGTGAAAGGACCAGCTTAGTTTTATCTGATTGGCTCTTTTTATACATTCTTGTCTGCCTGTTGTGTTGTGCAGACTTTTACAGCTTCGCAAAGGAGCAGGCGTTTAGTCTTGGTTTGTGAAAGGCACTGTGTGTGGGGCACAAAGCGAGCACTGTGCGAGAAAAGGAGTAGTGTCAGCCTCACGCCAACCTGCTCACTCCCACTACAAGCACGGCCTAAGTTGGCATATAATTTACTCAGGAACACACCTGAGTAAATGCCAAGAGTTTACTGAGGATGTACTTTAATTTAAATAGCTCCAACACCAGGTTTTAATCTTTGATAGTCTCTGTGAATGTAAAACATCATTGTTCCCTCTTTAACCCCTTATGGTTTGCACCTCTTCCCCTTGTGCTCCATCATGTCTGTCTCTCTCTCTCTCTCTCTCTCTCTCTCTCTCTCTCTCTCTCTCTCTCTCTCTCTCTCTCTCTCTCTCTCTCTGTCTCTCTCTCTGTCTCTCTCTGTCTCTCTGTCTCTCTTTCTTTCTCTCTCTCTTTTTCTTTCTCTCTTTCTTTCTCTTTCTCTCTTTTTCTTTCTCTTTCTCTGTTTCTGTCGTCCAGCTGTGGCCCCGGTTGTGCCTGAGCTGAACGGTGACATAGACACCAGTAACTTTGACGACCTGGACGATGATAAAAGAGATGCTGAGACCTTTCCTCCACCCAAAGCCTTTGTGGGCAACCAGCTACCGTTCGTCGGCTTCACTTACTTCAAGGAGGACCAGTGAGTGTTTTCTTCTTAAGTCTTATTTTAAGTTCTTTGCTTCTACTCTGCTGTCGTGCATAGCAAGTTTGTCTGCATTTGCTGGTCATATATTATTTCAATGTACTTTTACTGTACTTGTAATTTAGTGAAGAAAATGTAGCTCCCATGTGTGGGAACTTTCACAAGGGCTTCTAGACTCAGGAAACAGGTTTAAGGACAGCACCGTGCCTAAAATGCAAGAGGTAGAAAAAGACGGCTTTACACTCATACCTTTTAATACAGCCTTCCACCAGTCAGACACTGTAGGCCTGTTCAAGCTCCACACTGCTACCTTGTTCTGACAGCCCCCTTTTTAAAGCCCTCTTTGCTTCTGATGGAGTCTAGTTTTTTTAACCTGGTTTTGATCGGGAGGAGAAGTAGTAAAAAACACGAATTGCACTTTTGTGATCTGATAGCACTTTAGTCAGCAATGTTTCAACCTCGAGGATTGTTTTTTTTACTTTTTTAAAGTTCAACTACTTGCGTCTAAGCAATTTCTCTTTGACATTTATCTGAGTCATATCAATCCAATGAACAAGTGTATGCAGATTGTAGCTTAAATTCATGATAATACATGAATATTGAATTTTAAAAAAACAATGGCTTTAGATCAGTCTTTCTTGGATGTCAGACACAATGGATCCTTAACTGTCCATTTTAGAATATAACTTTTCTGAAATAATCCAAATTTCTTTTGAATTTCCATTTTTAGAATTATGAACATAGTGCAAAAACAGTTTAAGCTTAAGGGCTCGAAATGTTTGAAAATTATGGTAAATTGGCTTCAAAATTCTTGGCCATTTTGCAGCTGTGTGGCAGGGTCATGTAATGGTTCCCAGAGATAGTTGCCCATCATCAAAAGTCCTCCACCATATTGGTTAACAGTTGGCAACCGACCGTGTGGGTTGCCGACATTCTTTGGGGTTCTCCAAAGGTAAACCCATCCAGATGTAAGAAGCTTGAAAGATCTTCAGCTTTTTTTTCTCCAATACCAGAGTTTTGTGCTATGTTGGTCTTAAGTATGAGTGTTTTCTGCATGGTTATGAAGTGTGCCTTGGTGAGCGTTCCGCTTCCTCTTGACCACTCAGTTACCCATTATGGATCTGGTAAGGACATGAGGAAAGTGTTGGGTGTTGTCAGAGCAAGAATGCCTCTGCTGGTAAAGACAGTGTCAGACATTCATGGGCCTCCTCTGTCCCTTCTTTCTCTGTCAGGCTGCTGAAGGGAAGTAACAACTGCTCTGTGGAGGACAGTAAGGAAAACTCTGAGGATAAGGATAATTGCTCGGAGAGTAAGAAAGAGGTAGGTGTTTTTGTGCATGTGGTCTTAACATTATGGTAACAGAGGAGAGATAAAAGATATGGAAATGACTATTAGATAATGGCATATATTTATTTTCTGGCCGTTGTCTGTCTATCTGAGCAGCTGCAGAAAAAGCTTCATCAGCTGGAAGAGCAGGTCGACCATGAGATGCAGGCCAAAGATGAGCTGGATCACAAGTGCAAGTACGACTAAAGAAAAAACACAGGCAGAGCTGAGCAATATTTCTTTTCAATGCAAATACTGGTGCTGACACTGCAAATATGTTACTGTCTACCGCAAGCCGCGAACGTTTCTGCTCTGATAAAGCATCCCATTACAAGATGAAATGAAGGATATTGAATTTTACCATACGAATGTCTGGAACTGAAAATCTGACCATTTTATAGCCAACATTTTAAAGGTTGTGCATGAGGCATTTTTATATTGATCATTGCTACATACATTTTGAGACATTGGAATAATTACTATTAGGAAAACGGACCATCTCTGTGAAGATTGGAACTCGTGTTGTGTGCTATTCCGTTCGATAACGTTCGATATGAGATGTGTTCAAACAGGAAGTGACATCCCATCCTATAAAGCTGATTGCTTTCAGAGTTTCTGATAAGATAGATGTTAAAAAGAAAGGAAAATAAAATCACTTTCGACATGTTCCACCAGTAAAGTAAACATTCTGTCGGTGACCTTGGTGTCTGGTCTCTAGTCAATGATTTGTGTGAAGAAGTCTGCAATGAAACCTTTCTCTCCCCCAGAAATGCCACCAACCGTTTAGACAAGCTGGTCAAAGAATTAGACAAGGAGGTAAGGATGGTTCCCATTTCTACTGTGCACCTCATGTGATAGAGTAGTTCATCATTCCACTCATATTCTTTGTGCTTCCCTCTCTGATTTAGATGAGCAGCAGGCAGAAAGTGGAGGCCTCACTGAGGCAGCTGGAGAGGGAGAGAGCTCTCCTGCAGCACCAGAGCGCCGAGAACCTGCGCAAGGTGGAGATTGAATCCGACAGGAAACGCAGCCTGGAGAACGAATGTGAGCACCTAGGAATATTTCTAAACATTTAGCTTGAAACTTGCAATTAAGATCCAAAATGCATCTGATTTCATGGCAAGCAGATTAATCAACCAACTGTTTCTTATTTATGTAGGTCTTCAGTTGTTCTCATTTTCATATATTTAATTTGCAAAACTGTTCTGAGTCTGACTGTTAACTCATGAAAACATTGTAATAAACCACAAGGATACCTGGGAGCTTTGCATCCCACTGTTTATAGCTCAGTATATATTCTATATGTTTGTATATGCTGGCTATCAGTGGGTGGATGGTGGTATTTTCCAGGGTCCACTGAATGTGTTTTATCACATACAGCATTAACTCTTTTATTTCTCTGTCTCTTAAGTGAACAATCTGAGGGACCAGCTAGAGGATCTTAGGAAGAAGAACCATAATTCCCAGATCTCCAATGAGAAGAACATCCAGCTACAGAGACAAGTGAGGGGGAGCTTATTAAATTCCCCTAACTAGATTTTTTTAATTTATGCTTCACTGTAGTTTCCATACTTATGGGAATCAAACATGCTAATTCAATAATACATATTCAAGCAAGCAACTGTGACTGCCGTTTTCATTATCCCTGTGCTTTTGCCTAATTAAGTCCTTTTTAAATGTGCTGCTGCCCTGACCCAGTTCCGCCTGCAGGGGAAATATTCATCCTGTCTGTCTCATCTTTAGCTGGAGGAGGCCAACACCGTGCTGCAGGCTGAGCAGGAGGCGGCAGCACGGCTGAAGAAGAGTCAGGCAGAGGCACAGAAACAGGCTCAGAGCCTGGAGGTCACCCTCACGGAGATGCAGGACAAGTGCAGCAAGCTTGAGAACAGCAAGATGGAGCTGGAGAAGCAGCTGATGGGGCTGCAGGCCGAGCTGGAGGAGGAGAGAAGGGACCATGACCTCCGGACAGAAACTATTACCGACCTGCAGGGTGAGGCATGGCTGTCTAATACACTTTGAACGAGCATTAAAATGAGTAGTTCCACGTAGTTTTGAACACAAGACTATGTCACTTTTGAGAGAAGAAACATGTCACTTTATCGTACAAATTTAAAGTTTAATTTCATACAGAGGTTTTGTTGCCACAGCTTTATTTGGTCTGGTAGGACCAGTTTGGGAGCTAATGATAGCAAGCTGTATAACATTAAAGGAGTCAATTTGCTAGCTTAGCATCTTAGCTAAATGCTAAACATAATATCATAATTGTCAGTTGGAGCTACAGGGGCTGCTGTTCAGTAATTGTTCCATAGTCTCACTTTATTAGTCTGTTTATACACATAGCCTGAACACAGTGGTTGGAAATGAACACGAAGCGAAAGAAAAACACTGTGAACCTTCGTCAACCATTATTTTAAAGCGTTTTTATATTCCAAACTTCAATTTGTCTCATGAAATGTTGTAATTTTTGCAAAGTTAGAATGTACCAGTCTAAAAGGTTTATTCACTGACATACGTGCAGCTAGTCAAACTGTGATCTTCATGGGCTCAGTCCGTAAACATATCCTCAGTAGCAGGAAAAGGGCATTACACAACTTGGAGCTGGAGGCTGGACTCGGTTATTAGATCGTTTTCTTGGACCAGGCCTTGGGAAATATCAGATCATAGGTGGAAACATCTGTTCAAAAGGCTCATGTGAAGCAAGAGGCTGTGAAAGCCAAAGCCAGGCCAGAGCCAGCACCTCTTGTGAGACACTGTTTGGAAACTTAAAGTTGCTCAGTCCATGCCGAGAGGTGGCTGAGGTCAGAGGGGACGTATCAAAACAAAAGTGTTGCCTGTTTGCCGCGATGGCTCGTGCTTTTTTCCCCTGGTAAAACTCTCCACGTGGGTGGAGTTAGTTAAAGGGAAAATAAACATTAAGTGTGTTGTTTTCCGTACATTGGAGGGAACAGGAGCATCACGTAATGTCTCACCTAGGATTTGTTTGAAACTGAACAGGTCAGGTGTATTTTCTTGTAGTTTTTTTCCATTCACTGCACTCCAGGTCCTCCATATATTCCTTTTAGAATTTCTTTGTCATTATTTCCACCTCCCTTTTTCCAATCGATCCACTTCAGGACGTATCTCTGGCCTGGAAGAAGAGGTGAAGGAGGTGAAGTCTTGTCTCGCCAAGGTCCAGACTGAAAAGAAGCAGCTACATGAGAAGCTCAATGACCTCGAGAAGGTTAGTTGTCATTTCTAATTGCTAATTTCTAACGTGAATTGAGAGTCGAGGCTATTCCAAGAGATATCCCCGCTACAAACTTCAGTTTAACATTTCTAGATTACGTTGACATTGTTTGCCAGCATTTTTGAAAATGTACCTTTTTATATACAAAACACCCCTAGGTAATGGTAGCCAACAAGAAAACCCAATATCCCTTTTAATTCTACAGGAGAAGAGCAACCAAGAGATTGACTTGACGTTCAAGCTGAAGTCGCTCCAGCAGAGTCTGGAGCAAGAAGAGGCAGAACACAAGGCCACCAAAGCCAAGCTCGCAGATAAAAACAAGATCTACCAGACCATCGAGGAGGCCAAGTCTGAGGCCTTAAAAGGTGAGCAGGTGGGAGGACACAAGTCTGAAAGATGATTGCAGGATGGATAAAGTGCTTCAGCATGTGGTCCGTAGTTTGAATTGTGCTTTACTTGGCTCACTTCACACAAATAGTTGAATGAAAACACAAAAGAGCATGGGTACTATCAATTCTGAAAGTTCGAAAAAGTGTCTTCAAGTTATTCAGGAAGGCTAGAGAAGAAGTGAAAGACAGAAAACTGTAACACGCCGGCCTTCGAGCGGCACATTGAAGTGCCGGGTAAATAATCCTCCTGGTTGCTCTGTTTGCTCCAGAGATGGAGTGCAACCTGCAGGAGGAGCGCAGCATAAAGCTGCAGATGGAGGGGAAGCTGCTGCAGCAGGAGAAGGACCACTCCATGCTGGACTGCGACTTCAAGCAGGCGCAGCACAAACTGGACGAGCTGCACGCGCAGAAGGAGAAGCTGTCTGAAGAGGTGCGTCCTACTCCGGATCAATGAATTGCTTGATGCAACATGAGCACCAGTACCAGAACTCGGTGTACTCATTTTAAGTAAAAGTCTTCTCAAATAGAAATGTCAAACACAAGGTTTTTTTTTTCCCCCATTTTGGATATTTGCGGCTTTTCAATATGTTTCCTTTTATCATAACCAGAGGCCGTTCACATTTTTAACTGATGTTCAGACAAAATAAGCAATGGGGAAAGGACACCTTCAGCTCTGGAACCTTGTGATGGGCATTTGTCCTTATTTTTCAACTTTTTTATAGGCTCAACAGTGTGATGAAGTAATCCATAATGAAAATAAGCATTACTTGCAGCCCTAACTCTTTGTTCTGCAGCTCATTGTTCCCCATAACTGTCAATTAGTGCCACCACCGACGCGTGTGTGCGTGTGCGTGTGTGTGTGTGTGTGTGTGTGTGTGTGTGTGTGTGTGTGCGCGTGTGCGTGCGTGCGTGCGTGTGTGCGTGCGTGCGTGCGTGCAGGTAAAGAGCCTGAGTTCGCGTCTGGAGCAGGAGATCCACAAGCGGAGCATGAGCCAGAGCGATCTGAAGATGCAGAACCAGCAGGTGTTGGTGCTCGGCTCCTCGGAGAAACAGCTCAAACAGGAGCTCAACCACCTGCTGGACATGAAGCAGGTCCTGGAGAAACAGAACCAGGAGCTACGCAGGTCAAAGACACATAATGGCATATTGAGCATAATGCACATTAAACACAAGCAACAATGCAGCTGAGTTTGTTGTAATGCCGTTGGCAAATTGTTGTGAAGAGTGTCATTCATCGTATTTGATTGGAGGAAAGTGCTTTGGCTCTGGTCGTCAGTTGGCCAGGAGCAGTGATTGACAGATTGTTGGTCCTGTTCCAGGGAGAAGCAGGAGGCTGGTGGCCAGCTGAAGGAACTGAAAGACCAACTGGAGGCTGAGCAGTATTTCACAGTAATTTTAACCATCATTTTTTCTTCTTTTTTTGTGCACCTTGTCTTGCAGACTAGCAAAAAAAATAAATCCAAATTGATCTTTAATATGGGGCTTGAATGGGAAGAGTTTATTTTTCAACTCCATCACAATCTGTGATATGAAATGAACTGAATCTCCATCTGTTTCCCTCCCAAGACCCTTTACAAGACGCAGATCCGCGAGCTGAAGGACGAGTGTGACGAGAGGAATAAGCTGTACGCAGGGGCGCAGCTACGACTGGCAGAATACCACGAGGAGAGGTATCCAGTCCAAACACCAGCACCAGAGACACAACACTAAAATGACCGCATATTTCTATTTCAGATTTAAACAGACATTAGCATAAAACACAACTTATCAACAAAACAAGAAAAAGAAAGTTGAAACAAAATCAAAAAGTACAGATTCAATCCAACACAAAACATGAACATGCACATGCAAAGACAAAAAATGTGAAATGATATAAAATAAAAGTATAAAGCATGTAACACAAACAAGGTGGTATGCATGGAATTTAAGCATGATAAAAAAAAAAAACACTTTAAAAACATGTATGTTGAGGTTTTAGAGTTAATGGTCAGTGGTAGTAAAGCATCCACAGGATAACACTACAAAGCATGAACATGAATCTGTTTTTTAAAGAATGTAACAGGCGTCCAGATTAGTGTTGTTTGCCCCCTGGGAATTCACGTCAGACAAAATGTAGGATTTAAATTATAACTGAATGAGTGAACCAGATTAGCAGCATCCCCCCAGATGCACTACAGACAAATATTACTGGAGACAAAAAGTAAAAAACTATAATCCAGTGTAACTGTAGGGTTGGAAAATCCTGCATTGACAAAAAGGTCAATATTGAATGTTTGTCCACTCTATAGGCTGTACTCTACTTCTGAATGGCATGATAACAGCGGGGGATTTTTTTGCAGTACACGATTTATCCAGTTCTAGCAATTTAATAACACGGTAATAACTGTTCCTTCCCATCCTCCCTCTGCAGGGATACCATGTCATCCCAGCTGGAAGCCAGTTTGACCAAGGCTGACTCAGAGCAGCTGGCTCGCTCCATCGCTGAGGAGCAGTACTCCGATCTGGAGAAGGAGAAAATCATGAAGGAGCTGGAGATCAAAGACATGATGGCGAGACACAAACAGGAGCTCGGCGACAAGGAGGCCACCATCAACTCGGTGAGATCCGAGTTGGGTTCGGGACCATTTTTAGTTGATTATGAAGTATATGTGAAATTCCAATATTGGGCGTCTTCAGCCATAATAAAGGACTTTTGGTTTGGTTGTTTTGAAACTTAATGTAGAATTTTTTTAGTTCTCTCCTGTACCAAAAGTATTTATTTAAGTATTGTGAAAAATCTGTATTGTTTACATCCATGTTTGCTCGCGGTCTTCTTTCCTGCCTTTTGTTGGCACTTTGCTACCTTCCTTTGGATAAGAAAAAGAAACTCGATAGAGTGCCTTTTAATTAGATGATTAACAATCAGTTCATTTTCTCTAGCGAGTGGCGGTCGGATTCAATTTGAAGACCAGCAATGACAATCACAGTAGTTTGGATCATACAGAATAAAGAACCGTGAATACTACTGATATATTGTTTTCTAATGCGCCGCATAAATTAAGTTATATTGGTTTGTTTGCTACTCTGACAACCTCTACAGCTGGAAGAGTCCAATCGCACTCTGACGGTGGATGTGGCCAACCTGGCCAGCGAGAAAGAAGAGCTCAACAATCAGCTGAAAAACATGCAGCAACGTGAGTGTCACTCTGAGTTAATGAGGGAGATTTGTACAGGGATGACATTTCCCTCAGCCCTGGGAAATGTGTTGTAAAGCCGTCTTACATATCCAGATGATTTATGGGGTGAGGTGCTATTAAAATGTCATGAAAAGTAGCCATTCATCTCCTCATCGGGGAACCAAGTGTCTCTAGATCGGCAGAATATCGGTCTTCAAACTTGCACTATAACTAATGGGTTACGTCTCTAAAAAACTTCTGCTCAGTAAGTAAAGTTTATGAGCCCTGAATTAATATTCTTCTCTGCTATTTATACAGAGCTCCAGAATGCCAAGGAGGAGGAGAAGCAGATGAACTCGCTCAAACTGTCCTTTGAAAAGCTGCTGCAGAATGAAAGGACACTAAAAATTCAGGTGTGTGTCTGGGCGCCTACGCAGGTCTGGAAAGCCTGGAATATTTTCTATACTTTCCTACTTTTACTGTCTGACATTTTACGACTTATGTCACATCATTTGTTGTTAAGAATAATGTTCAGCTGCAGGCTTGTGTTGAACTCTGGGCAAAATAACTGAGATCTGAAACAAGTTTAAAAAAAAGAATCCATCTTGCAGCAACGTTGATATTTCTGCCGGCCTCTCCGGACTATTTACTGAATTCACAAATAGATCTCTGACAAGCCATGTTGCTGTGTTCCTTCTCTCCCAGGCCATTAACAAGCTGGCCGAGGTAATGAATAGGAGGGAGACGATGCGGGGTGGCCACCGAAGCATCGACACGGAGGTGCACAGGAAGGAGAAGGAGAACCGGAAGCTGCAGCTGGAGCTGAGGACGGAGAAGGAGAAGCTCAACAGCACCATCATCAAGTACCAGAGAGAGCTGACGGACATGCAGGCGGTCAGTGTGCCCACACCGCACACCAGCATCTCAACGAATGGCACGGATCGATGCACACATTCCATTTACAACGTGTGCAATTACTTTGTGTCGTTAAACCTGCTCACTTCTGTTCTTCAGATGATTGCAGAAGAGAACCAGGTGCGTCTGGATCTTCAGATGACGTTGGCCAGCAAAGACAGTGACATCGAGCAACTCCGGTGCCAGATCACTTCCCTCAGCGTTCATTCTCTGGACTCCACGAGCATCAGCAGTGGCAACGACATGGACGCGGTTGACGGATACCCAGGTAGACCACCCCATACGATAATGTGGCACCAACATGGAGACTCCGGTGCCGAAAGCCAGTCAGCGAAAACACTTCTGCGTGCACTTCCTGCATTCCTCGTCCTGCAGTCTCTCTTCCTGACTTTGTGCCATGTCCTTTGTTTTCACTTTGAGTCTCTTCCAGGCCAATTGTTTTTGACCTTTTCCTCTTTATGCTTCTTCCTTCCCACCCTCCCCCTTACCCCCACCTCCCATTCCCTTCACTTCAAATTTCCTCTTCATGGTCCGGCACAGTGCGCATTACTCAGTCTCGCACCTCAGAATCAATGTCCTTCACCTATCAGCGCACACACAAATCTGTCTGCATCGACACCCGGCCCAACCTTCACTCTGCTCACACTCTCTTCGACTCTGAGGATGAGGATGAGGAAGAATATGACGGGAAGGTGGAGCAGGGCCACCGTCCCCTGGCCCTCACTTGCGAGCAGCCCCATGAGGCTGAACCTGCAGGTGACCCTGCATGGCGGTTCAAACCTGGCATGGGGGATGCAAATGAAAAGTGCAATTGACCTAACAAATGTTTATAACATTAATCTATCAAAATACTTCCAGTGTTTTTAAGATTTGAGGGTTGAATTGAGAAAGAAATAGCCCAAACCTTTGTAGTTCAGCACTACAAAGATTCTGCTAATCCCTCTGCTGCTGTGCATTAATCCTTTTTAGTGCTCACTGGACATGTGAATACTCCCAGCTTGATGCTGCTGGCCCGCTTTGTCAAATTTATCCCACTGCAAAAGATGTGGGGATTTTTCTCAGAGTGAAGTTGGTGTGTAGAGCTTTTCCCCGCATTAAAAATAAGGCGCTCTTCATTTAAATTGAATTCTCCCCACTAGACACCTTACATTTTTTTGAGCTGGATATTCCTTATATTTGGTATAGCTCCCACTGAATAGTCTTTGCTACTTAAAATCAAGTAGCAAAGCTTTATGCCACTTGCCCTTTCGGTTATAGCGAAGAATCATTTCCTCTCCAATTGATGAGGGTCCGTTTAAAGAAAATGCCACACAAGTGCTGCCATTTCTAAATGTCAAGGTGTTCTTTTAAGTTGTTCAGATATTAAAGGCAGCTCTCCTCTTTGTTGTTAACATCTTCCGGTTTTTTTCCTCTGCAAACTAGACTCGAGGCTCGAGGGCTGGATTTCACTTCCTACCAAGAACACAAAGCGGTTTGGCTGGGACAAAAAAGTAAAGTATCCTCCACTATATCTCATATCTACAGATTAGTTTTCTTTGTAATCACCATTCCCATTCGGTAATGTCCCCCTCTGACTCTTTGGCCCTTGTTTCCCTTTCCTATAGTATATCGTTGTGAGCAGCAGGAAGATCCTGTTCTACAACAGCGAGCTGGACCGAGAGCAGGCCAACCCGTTCATGACCCTGGACATCGAGTGAGTGTTTTAAAACATGGTTTGAACATGTAATACCAAAGAATAATGATTATGGTTATTAGAGTTGATACTAATAAGAGTCGACTGCCACACTAGTGAGGCTGAGCTAAATACTAGTTGTGTGTGTTAGCATGCTAATATTTACGAGCTAGCACTAAACATAAAAAACAGCTGAGGCTCCGGAAATGTCACTGCTTTTGCAGGTATTTGATCATAAACCAAAATATTGGACAGATTTAAATTTTGGCAAAAGTTAAGGGATCACCAAAGTTATTTTAATTCATCCTGAAGGGGTGTGGGGGGGGGGGGGGCGCGGCATGACTATATGAACCATATCTCATTGCAATCCATCCAATAGTAGAGACATATCCTTTAGTGTGGCTAAAAGCAAAAATAATAACCGCGTGCGTGCGTGCGTGCGTGCGTGCGTGCGTTCTGCATTACCACTAGCGGCCTCTACTGGCCAGGGGGCAGTTAAGAGTATTAAGTGAGCAGGCAGTCAATTACATCAAATATATAAAACCGTCAATAAAAAGGTGTTTTGAAAAAGTGTGAGTCACGAAAGGTCTTTGAGCATGCAGCCATAACTGGCCACCCGAACTATTATGCAGTTTGCTGCAGCAGAATGTGAGATTAGCTGTGGACAGACACACACACACTCACTCATGCACACATTTAAGCAATGACATTGTTCTCCTGCCAGAGATTTAGATATACAGAATAAGAACAAAAGACAATATTTTTTTTGTGCACCTATTAATGACCCTTGTTAACCTGGGTCTACTCTTAACTCTTCCCTCTCTCTCCCTCCTACAGTAAGCTGTTTCATGTCCGACCTGTCACTCATACTGATGTGTACCGTGCAGACGCCAAAGAAATTCCAAGGATATTCCAGGTAATGAGCTAGGACACTTCCTGTTTAAGTCTCTTTCTTTTCCCTCTCCCTCCTACAGACTGTCGGTATGAATCATGTTCTCACTTCAATTGTCTCCCTCAATAAATCTTCACTTAAGTTCCTTGTCCTTTCTTTTTCTCTCCCCAGATCCTGTATGCCAACGAAGGCGAGATTAAACGTGAACAGGACCTTGTAGCGGAGCCTGCGGCGTACGCCGATCGTCCCTCCTACATCAGCCACAAGGGCCACGAGTTCATCCTCACGCTGTACCACTTCCCCTCCAGCTGTGAGGCCTGCACTCGGCCCCTGTGGCACGTTTTCAAGCCCCCGCCGGCCCTCGAGTGCCGCCGCTGCCACACCAAGTGCCACAAAGATCACCTGGACCGGAAGGAGGAAGTTATTGTGCCATGCAAGGGTCAGTACACTCAGTCAACAGTCAGTGTAGAACGTGGGACCATTAACCACACCACCGTTGATGATACTTGGCTGATATATCGATGGCCAAAGTGCAAAACCTCTTATCTGCAAAATGATCCAGGAAAAGTGGGATATATATATATATATATATATATATATATATTCTTTTTTTTTTGTCTTTTTTATTATGTATTGGGTATCCTTAACAAATAGCATTCTGCAAGAAAAAAACAAGGTTTTTTTAGTATTCTCAAAAAAGTGCATTTTTCAGATAGGAGGTTTTGATCTTCGGTCATCGATATAGCGAAATATTGCTTGGATTTGATTCCTAAAAATGCAGTTTTGTAATCTGTTTTAATCCCTTTCTTTTCCAGTGAACTATGACATGTCCACTGCCAAAGAGCTGCTCCTGCTGACCAACTCTCAGGAGGAGCAGCAGCGCTGGGTCAGCCACCTGCTCAAACGCATCCCCAGGAAGCACCCGACGATGAGTCCTCCCTCCGCAGCACCAAACAACCTTCCGGAAGCAACGCCGCGCTCCTCTCCGCGAGTCTCCCCGCGACCTTCACCCAGGAGTTCGCCTCATATGTCCACCCATCGCGGGGCCATCAAGATCCAGTCCAGCAGACAGCAACAGTCATCGGGGAAAACAAGGTGAGCACCGGGAAGATTTGACTGCATACAAAAAAATATTATAAATTTGTCTCCCATATAAAAGCTTGGCTTCTGTCGCCTTTCATTTAAAAACAATTTTACATGACTGCAGTAACACTTTTTTTTTTTATCTAAAAATTGACTTTTTGGTTCAATCATTTTGAAACAGTTTACTTTTGGACTCTGGCGCTAATCAACAGCTCATTTGTGTCTCCTCCCAATTGTTTCTCACCTGATCTTGTCTGTGTCACTAGAGAAGTTCATTTGTTGTTAACTAGTAATCAGTGTTGTTTTACAATAGTAAAAGTAACTCATTTTACAGAAATATATTTAAATTTAAAAAAAAAAACTGAATCATAACCGAGACAGCTAGCCTCACCACTTACTTTGTGGTTTCTGCTGCTGATTCTCAATCATGCAGTTGAAAGGGGCCTGAAGTTGTGGCTGACACAGGATTTAAACATGGTTCTTGAGTCATTTGCATAAAGCTGTATGCAGCATTAATGCTGCATGATGCCGAATGCAGCATTAATGCTGCATGACGCTGTATGCTGCATGGTGCTGTATGCTGCATTGATACAACATGGCTCCTCACACAGCGTCAGCAGCCACCTCATTGAGGACGAAACATTACGAGAGTCACTAACTGTAACATTCTTGTTTTCTGCCATTGACTAAGACACTCAGTTGAGTTTGCTCTCCCAGTCACAATCTAACTGGCTCTCATCCCTCAGCGCTGGCCCCATGCTCCGTATCATCCTCCACTGACCTTTGACCTCTGACCCCACCATTCTAACATCTCTCATTCTGGGAGACTGTAAGTAGCAGAGCTTGTTGCGCCTCTCCGCCATCCATTACGCCGTGCTGCCGTGTCCACTAACACTAGCATCATGATAACAAGCAGCAATCACTCGATTAACTACTCGCTGTTCTACACTGCCCCCTGCTGAACTTGGCCCGTATTGCCCCAGCAGTTATGAAGCACGAAAAGCCTTTGACCCCGAGATGAACCTCATACTTGATACTGTTTCAGATTGCTTGAGTTTGGCCTCAGGGACTGGAGTTGGCCGTTCGATGATGTCGATAATGATGATGATGAGGATGATGATGATATGTTCCTCTGAAGGAAGTTGAAAGAGGGGGTACGGAGGGTAACTGGACCTCTACATGTGTGTTTGCAGTTAATAGGAGGCATGTTTTTGTGTGATTTATTTTTTAAACTGTTCAGTTGAATGGAAAACATAAATTCAGTGTTTGAACAACATTGTTGCTGCAAGAATAGTTTGACGGTTTGGGAAGTATGCTTTCTGCACATTATTGAACAAAAGGCAGATAGATATAGGGGTGATCTTGGTCTGCATGTTTGCAAGAAGTAAAATATTAGAGCAATAGTTTGTCCGATTGGGAAATGAGTTGCGTGACTATACAACTCTCATGTCTGTACATTTAATATGAAGCTGCAGTCAGTTAACTTAGCAAAAACCTGGTTTTGTCGGAACTTAACAAAATCCGTCTCCCAGCAACACTGTAGTTCACTCAAACAAAGCATGATAACAAATATCCAGAATTTTCCCATGGTAGCTGCCCCCACTCCCCCCTTTTCCACTCTTTATGCTAAGCTAATCATCTGCTGGCGGTAGCCTCACATACTGTATACTGTACAGACATGAGTGGTATCAATCTTTTCTTTAAACTATAGTAAAAAAAAAATACTCTTGCAAACATACAGGCTAAAAATATTCCCATGTCTGTCTGTTTTTTTTTTTTTCTTTTTTGCATTTTACTCATGCATTGTGTGGTTACCAGATAGCTTCCTCGTTTAATATGTGTGGATTTTGTGTGGGCGTGCCTTTGAAAACCAGCCATTCTGTTGGTAGCATCCCAGGTTTTCACATCTCTCTCTCTCTCTCTCTCTCTCTCTCTCTCTCTCTCTCTCTTTTTCTTTCTTTTCACAGTTAACCTTGGCTCATCAGAGATGTGTCTTTTCATCCTTGTGGATTAATGACCGCAGTCTGGAAGCAGTGCCTACATGTGTTATTTCTTCAGGGAAGTAGACTGAAAAAAACCAACGCTAATCATGGACAGAAAACATTCATAGAAACTGGCAGTTGTCATGAGAACTGGAGCTGACTGTCATTTTAAGAAGAAAATGAGTATTCATATTAGAGTGAGACTTCATCTAAAAAGAAAAAACAACACTGTGATTAAAACTGCCTTATTTTATAACCATCATGAGAAAAACATGGACTTTTTATTCTGTCAGAGGCAGTGACTCACATGGATTCGAGGTGTTTGGCATGTGTGTGAACATTTGTATATAGGATCAAGAGGTCCATCTGTGTATTGTAACACAAAGTGTAGCTCATAGTATATGATTGTTCTATTTTTATGGTTATGAGTCAGCAGCACATTTAACAGTACTGTATATGCGTGTCTTTTAAATGAATAGTTATTATTACGCAAAGTAGATCCATCACAACATAAGACAGAATAATGTGAATTTAACAAACCATGTGTTTTCTTCTCGCCATTCATGAGGAATTCAAATAAATTCTCTTACCCAGAAAATTCATGTTTCATTGATTGTTTATTAAAATTCAACATGTGGAAATTTATATCAATATAAAAAAAAAAGCATGACAATGATATATATATTGTGCCTTATGTCTGTCTCATTTGTATCCTTTCGGTCTGAATTCCACGCCCTTCAGTAAAATGTAGACACTGCATTAAAACTGGACGTCCGTTTATCAGCACCTCTAAAGCTCACCAATAAACATGTTTAATAACGTCTGTTTACTCTATTGAACTGTACCTGAATTATTAGTGTGGTATGAGTGAGATCTTAACGGTCTTAAGATATGCGCATTAAAAAAATCATACAGTTGTGTACACTTTATAATGATACTGAAGTGATGTCACAACATCAACGTTATGAACACGGATCTGTTACAGGAGCATTGTAGTGATGCTTCAGAGGTGTTGCCTCTGACTACGGTGTATTTCAGGAGACTATTTGAACTATACCAGAATAGGTCTGTCTCTATCTCGCGAGTGCATGAGGAGTGAGTGGGCTTGACTGAAATAAATCTTTCAGAACAGCCTAAAGCTAACTGGCACTCATCATACATAATGTAATGGTTCATCATGTTGCCCATCTGCTAAAATTGTATTTCATACTGCAGGTCGTATCCATTCCGTCTGTCAGCTGTGTGACTGTATGTTCCGGTTAAATAACCATGAAACCTGCTGTACCGACCCCTGCGACCTCAGGTGGCACGCAGCCTTCTCCTGCCGTGTCTTCCTTCTCATCGTGATTCAACATACATTTTTCTCTCTTCTTTTGATTTACATTTCTAAAAAGGATGTGCTTCTTGCAGTAGTGCGTTAAGTGTGTAGTAGATACATTTGAGGTACTTCAACATTCTTCAACTTCTACCCCACCACAATTCAGAAGGAACT
Organism: Ophiodon elongatus; assembly: GCA_016806645.1. Taxonomy (NCBI): domain Eukaryota; kingdom Metazoa; phylum Chordata; class Actinopteri; order Perciformes; family Hexagrammidae; genus Ophiodon; species Ophiodon elongatus. Next base: position 2,251,706 of record JACSYO010000880.1, on the reverse strand, counting down.
TTTCTTTTCACTCCACTAAATTTAAGAGTTTTTTCACTACTTACATATTAATGTACCAGTAATAATAATGTAATATACTGTATAATAGTATCACACTCACATGGACATTTTTCTGCATTATCAGTACTTATTATTGGACATATTTTCAATGCAGGACTTGTACTTGTAATGGAATATCGCAGTGTATTTTTTTACCGGACAGGAACTGAATATTTCCTCCACCGCTGCATTCTTAATGTTACCTCAAATAATATGGGTAAAAGAAAGGAAACATGTATCTGTTACCTCCCATATTGTAGTATATACCTGATGTGCTAATAGATGTATCAAGAACATGGTGCACTAATGACTATAACTACTTAACAAGTTTAAACGTCCCTCTGTCATCACTGTATTGTGGTGTCTGGGCTCCTCTGTGCTTCCTATGTGAGGGTGGATTGAATTACAGGTTGGGAAGTGTTATTTTTATTTTATTTCATCCTCATATTGGTTATTACAATAGCTTTTAAGCATTGGCAAATAATCACTGAAGCCTTCCATAACATGTTCAAAGTCTTATTTGGTCCAAGGTCATGAAAGAATGTTATTTATAAAATACCTAACATTCTGCATGATTGTATGTTTGTTTGTTTCATTACACACTTGTTGCAAGTGGTGGATGTAAATGAGTACATTTACTAGAGCGGGTCCTCCTTCAATCAGAAGATCAGCCGTTCGATCCCCGGCTTTACATACAAAACATGATCAGAATGTTATTGAGATCTGTTTACACCCAGTTTTATGGAGGTAAAATCAGCTCAAACTCAGCCAGCTACAACAGTAAATTGCTACTTAAATGTTAATTGATTTTACTTTCAACACTACCTGTAATACAGTTATTACAGTATGGACGCAGATCTACTTGAAATGGTGTATTTGAACATTATTATGGAAACTTTCATAGACGTAGAAGCATCAATATTTTTCTGCTTTGGTTACACATGGAAACAATAACAAATAGAGACACATTTTACTCTTCAAATGTATTAGTGGAGTAAATTAAGTAGCTAAAATTATTTGAAATAAAGCATTTATTGAACTCTTCAGTGCTTACCGCTATATAACTTAAAACTATGCAACTTTAAAAAAAAATCCATTTCTGGGAATAATTTCTATAACATTCTGTGGCATGAAGAGCTTTTCTGAAGATTAATTACATTTTCAGAAAAATAAATAAAATCCATCTAATTTTAAATTGATTATCATGCATTTCACCTCTTTCTTACATGCTCCTCCTCCTTCCTCATATCTAAAAGATCCAAAGTGCAAAATAATGTAAACATCTAACTTCGATCAATGACGTAAAATTCATAAACTCCCATAATTATGTAGACCTCAACATCATATTTCAGAATCAGCAGTTTATATTAGAACAATAAACTTATAAAATATTATTTAAATATATTTAAAATATTAAATCAAAAATAACATAATTTCAAGGTTTTGTACTTTCCCTGCAGCTCAGAGTCACAGTCTGTTGCAACTGGCTGTCCTTGACGAATGACTGTGTAGTGAGAGGGTTCTTGTTTACTCAATGAGTAATGATTAGATCGGGGGATTCTGCTCCCCAAATGACTCGGTAATGTGCCAATGACCACTGATGACTCCGACATAAGGATCAGTCTGCCTGCTGCTCGTCCAACTAGAAAACAACAGTAAGTTTTATTTTGTTACTTGAACTTGAACTTCATGTGCATGAACATGCATGTTATGTCCTTACTCGTGGTACTGATCAGCATGTGTTCAAACTGGAATTGATTTGTGATGTTTTGCAGTGGTGAAATACTCTTTAAGTCATTTCTATCTTTTCCTCATCTTGAACTCTATCTCTTCTTCTTCTAGTAATGAAGTCCTGGTGTGCCCTTGCTTTCCTCTTGTTGGCATATCTCTGCCATGATGCTCTGTCCTGCCCGCCGCTTTGCAAATGCTACCACAGAAGAGCTGAGGTGGTCTGCAATGAGGTCCCTCTGACAGAGTACCCCTCCGAGGGTCTCTCGATAAACACCACCTTGCTGACCATCCAGTTCACGAACATCACCTCCATCTCCGAGCAGCAGCTGAACGCCACGCCCCTGCTGCATGGGCTCCACCTGTACAGCAACCACCTGCAGAGCCTCTCTGCTCATCTCCTCAGAGGCGTTCCTCACCTCGACACGTTGGATCTCACAGGGAACCAACTGTCTGACCTGCCTGCCGATGTCTTCTACCACGCCACACTCCGCAACTTGGTGCTGAAGAATAATGTGATTGAAAAAGCTGATGCTGAGTGGCTACCTGATAACAGCAGCATCACCTGGTTGGACATATCTGGGAACAGTTTAACGAAGATCCCATCGGCTCTGCTTCAGAAGCTGCCCCACCTGGAGAATCTGGACCTGGCCAATAACCATCTGGAGCAGATCTCTGCAAATTCTCTGGACCCGCTGAAGAAACTCGAGAGGTTAAACCTGCGTAACAACAAGCTAGACACCCTGGATGCATCTCTACTTCAGAGCAGCCATAACCTCACCTATTTGTTCCTCTCTCGGAATAACCTCAACAAACTCCCCCAAAACCTTTTCCAGGAGCTCACTCAGCTCAAAGTCTTGAGTCTGGAGGAAAACCAGCTGAGCCACATCCCTGAAGGTTTGCTGGACCCTCTGAGCTCCCTGGAAGAGGAGGGGCTGGACCTGAACTCCAACCCCTGGCTGTGTGATGGGAAGGTGAAGTACCTCTGGAGGTGGCTTCAGAAGAACAAGAAGAAGGTTTACCTGCCAGAGACCGTGATATGTGCCAGACCGCAGTCTCTGGCGGGGCGCTCACTAATGTCACTGACAGAAAGTGAACTAAACCTTCAGTCTTAATGTTTTCCATCCTCATACTGGTTATTATCTGATATGGTGTCATATTTTTCAATCACTGAAACATTCTCTTTTGTTAATGTAATGTGAATGTATGATTAAATATGACATGAGTAAAGAGAGCATACAAGAATGTCTGTCTTCTGTCTTTACTTTAATTGCAGATATAATGTGGCTCTGTCCAAAAGGTAACCAATCCGTCTACCAGCACCGCACATACAACCCCAGAAAACCAAAACTTAAATTGTTTTATAAATGGAACACAAATAAGATATAATATAAATATCTTATAATTATTGAGCCTCAGAGGTGCATGTAGGCAGCTTTTTGGACCGAGAAGAGGCTCTGTGTTTCCAGTCTTTATGCTCAGTTAAGCTAATTGGCTGCAGACATGAGAGTGGTATCAATATTCTCATCTAACTCTCAGCAGGAATGCAAAGCATATTTTCCAAAATGTCAAACTATTCCTTCATCAGATTGTATGTTATTTAAAGAAAGAGAAATCCAAACTCCAAGAATGAAAATGGATTAAATCAAATACCTGATTCATTCAGTTTTCAGAAATATGATTTTTCGCACATTAAAGATTTACAAATCACTTAAAACAGTATTTTACCATTGCATAAAACAGTTTTTTGCAGGAATGAAAACAGGAAATATTGATTTGTGTGTCTTTTATATTTGAAATGTACAGAAAGAAGTAACCACTCACCGGTTGATGAGCTGGTTTGTTTGCCTGGTTTTGTTTGCTTATTGCAACAGTTTGTCCTGACTCACTGCTGGGAACAAAAACACTCAACATTCTATGAAACCAAGCCATGATCTAAAAACAGAAGCAATTCTGCAGTGCTTTTCAGTGATTACTGTGTCTTTATTAATATAAGTACAGTGATAACTGGCTTTATTAGTATTAGTACAGTGATGATTACTGTGTCTTTATTAGTACAAGTACACTGATCATGTGTTCAGACACAACCTCCGTCAAAAGTCTCTCCAGCTGTTAAAGCGACTGACAGCTGATCCAGATGTGATCAGCTGATCCTCCGTCATCAGAAACAGACGTCACTTCACGTGACGCTTCAGAGGAAAAGACGTCTCATTTCTCTTAAAACATATTTCCTCGTTTCCTCTCTCCTCAGATAGTTTCCTTGCGTCTCTCCGTGCATCCCTGGCGGCAGGGACTAAGACGCAAGGAAAAGACGCAAGTGAGGGAAACGGGGATGCAATTAAGAGATTTGGGATGTAACCTAGGTCAGCTGCATCTGCGGCCGTTGTCGGGTTGTGCTCCCTAATCCAAACCTGTAGCTCAGGGGAAAGCATTCTCAGGTATTGATCCATCATTTCTCCAATTTCATTCACATTCCTTCTGCGAAACATCTGTCTGTAGGTTTCTTTTGAGTTCATCGTATTCTAGAGCATCATCAATATCCATATGGACAAAAGCATTTCTAGCTTTGATTGTCAATAATGGAATGAGTCTAAAAGCCCAATCTTCAGTTGGCCATCTGCACGCTGCTGCTATTCTTTCAAAAGTGACAAGAAAATGTTCAATATCATCAGTATCAGTCAACTGCTGAAGCCTTGGCTCCTGAGTAGTTCTCAAATGTACTGCTGTGGAACTATTACGGGAGACTCTAAACTTTGTCTGAGCAGGAGGATAATCTGCCTCTGAATCCACCACATCTGCCCCACCAGGAAGTTGATCAAATGTTGGAGAGGTCTGCACTTCTAACTGAAGCAGATTGAACTGCTGTTGCAGCGCTTTAAATCGCTGCTCTCGACGTGTTCCTTCTTCAGCCAATCGGGTATCTCGTCCCTGCTGCTGTCTAATATGTACATGCAGTATTTTGGCCAGGTCGGTAATTGCGGGCTCCCAGGGCTCCTCCATTTCCGAGGACCTGGCTCCACCTTCCGCTCCTTCCTCTTCAGCATCAGACTATTCCTTCAATGCCTCCTGCTCTCGAGTGGCCAGTGCTTTTCCCCCTCTTGGCCCCTTTTTCATGGTCACAAAGGGAAGAGAGAGAAAAAGAAAAAAAAAGATACTTTCCCTGCACCTCCTACTGCTGATCCCACCACTGCCACCACATGTGAAGGACTAGGGTACGCATAGAACTGGGAGAGCAGGTAAAGGTGGAAATAAAATATGGATTTTATTCACCCAAAAATATTTACAATTATTAAGATGGGGAACAAAAAGCAGACCAAAGTGACAAATTAGAATATATATTAGAGATGGGCAAACGATACCAGAGCTCCGAAGCTTGTGTCAGTCTGCTAAGTGTCAGAGCTTGTATCAAATGACAAGTGTCACGTGACTGATGACGTCGAAGCTTCGAACGTCACTGGTGCTTCACGAAGCGTTTCATTGGTTTGATAACGTTGAAGCCTTGAACGTGTTGGCACCTAACTATGCTTCATATGATGCCTCAGTGAAAGTCAACAATGTGGGTTTTGAGAGAGGAGATTGATAGCGTGAAGTAATTAGTTCAAAGGCTGGGGAAATCGTCAGCCAGAAAAGGAGCCGCCTGAAGCCCAGCACCGTGGAGAAAATATTATTTCTAAATAAAAATCTGTAAAAAATACAATGTTGCTCAAAACACTGCCATTTTCACCATGCCCATGTTCATAAGCACTTTCCACTGCCATGTCAATGACATTTTGCCTCACTAATATAAGCCATAAAGGACAAATACTATATACAAATCTGTTGACATAAAACTTTAGGATTATAACGATATACCAAAATGTAGTGTGTAGTACATGTTTGTGTGTAGTCTCGTGGGTAACACATACTTTTGTTAAACCTGTCCATTCTGTGTGGAGAGGTTAGAATCCCATCATGAACATGTCGGTCGTTTCATATTATTGACCAGCATTTAGTTTTATTGCAATGTAAAAAACGACAGAAGCAACATCGATAACGGTTGTATATAACATCAAATCCGTGAATGAACACGCAGCTTTAATTTACTTTTACTGCAGACATTTGAGAATGAAACATTGAGGTGTTGTGCTAGTGCTTCGGTCACACTATTAAACAGATGCTTTAATTCCAATATGCCACCAGATGTAAATGTTCTTCAAAGTGAAACCCAGAAGCTTCATCTTCCAACTGCAGGATGTATACTATGCCGGTCAGTCCATAGTTGATTGAGGGGGAGAGAAGAGCTTTCTCCTCAGTGGTGCAGAGGTAGTGGCTGCTGAGGACACCCCTCTAGCTGTAGTAGAATGGCACAGTCCAATTATCCAGGCCAATCTACTTAGGCTGCTGTGCTGCAGCAGCTCATTCGTTTTCAGAAGGATGGTCGGTTAGCTGGTTTGTTTGCTTGGTTTTGTTTGCTTGCTTGGTTTTGTTTGCTTATTGCAACGTTTTGTACAGACTCGCTGCTGGGATTGAAAAAAATCAACATTCTATGAAACCAAGCAAATCTGCAGTGCTTTTCAGGTAATATTTAGCATTTCATATCAGATTTTCAGAAACGTTGATATTACTTGTAAATGCCTGATTTGTTTTTATATTACTACTTTTTCTTGTCTCACGCTGTATGTTTCCTTCATGCAGTGCTTTAAAGATGAACTTGTGGATGCTCCTGGCTCTCACTGCGCTGGCTGAATATGCCCACTCTTGCCCAGATCTGTGCTCCTGTTCCTTTAGACCTTCGAGTGTAGAGGTGGTGTGCAACCAAAGCCCCCTGACCCATTTCCCTGTCGATGGTTTACCCTCCAACACCACTCTCCTCTCCATCCAATCTACCAACCTCAGCATCATTACAGCAAGCCATCTGAGTGCTGTGCCCCTTTTAAACAACCTCCAGCTGTATCACACCAACCTAAAAAGCCTTCCTTCAGATCTACTGAACATTTCTTACTTGAACATGTTGGATCTGACAGGAAATCAGCTGGTTGATCTTCCTTCTAATATCTTCAGCCATGACTCACTTTCTACTCTTGTGCTGAGGAATAATCTGTTCGAAAAAGCTGATGCTGAGTGGTTTTCTGCCAACAGTAGCATCACCCAGTTGGATTTATCTGGAAACCGTTTAACTGTTGTCCCTGCTGCTTTTCTTCAGAAGCTGCCTAGTCTGGTGAATCTAGACTTTAGTGATAACATTCTGCAAGACCTACAACCCGCCACCCTAAGGAACCTGCACCGCCTAGAGACACTGAATATTGCCGGTAACAACTTAAGCTCCTTGAAACCTACAATCTTCAGCCACAACCTGAAACTCACTAAACTGTTTTTGCAAGAGAATCAGTTCCAAGAGCTGCCAGGGACCCTCCTACAAGGTCTTCAACATCTCGAGCTTCTGCTGCTCAATCAGAATCAGCTGCAGCATTTGCCCTTGGGGCTGCTGGATGACACAAAATCCTCTTTCAGGATAATTTTGGGAGGAAACCCCTGGGTGTGTGACGAGAAGATGGAGTATCTGTGGAAGTGGCTAGCTGTCCATTCTCAAAAGGTCATCTTCTTGGAGGATGTGACGTGCGCATGGCCTGAAGCTCTTAAACACAGACAAGTGGTCTCTTTAACGTCCAGTGAGCTTGGACTTCACACGACTCAAAATCCGTGATGGAGGTAAAAGTTTAAAACTCTGGTTTCTACATTCCACTAAAATCAGATGTCAAATGATAAATTCCCTGTCAAAGGCTGAAATAAAAGGTTATGCTTCATTCTGTTATTGTGCACTACTTTCTTATGTCCTCACTCACTCACTCTTGGCTATTGTCCAGCCCACTGGGTGGCGCAAGACACTCAATAAGTTTTCAAAGCAATGAGCTGAACAGACAGTGAGGGTTATTTAAGAACTAATTTACTTAACAGATCCCAGGCAAACATCTGTCAAAGCAAATTGTGATGGGACGCTAATATATTCTGGTTATCTTGATCTGTGAGGCACTTTATCTCAAAGTATATTGGTATAATTCAAAGTATAGACAAACTAGTTTTTAGCATACTCTTCAGCACATAGTGCAAAAGCTGATTTAGCGTGGTGTCGCAGAATCACAAGAAATCAAAGGGCTCCTTCCTTGAGGTTTTCTGATTTATTATTGCAGCAAATTCTTACTCCAACAGATCTGTCTCACTAGGGTGTTGGTTGCATCGCAGATTGCAGCATTGTTTCAGTCGTGCCAGTTTGTTTTTAATGATGTTGAGCATGAGGGAGTGTGTGGGCAGTGCGAGGGCTGAGTCGTCCAGCTGACCTCTTCTGGGTGTGTTTTTAAATATCTGTTTCCTTAGGTCTCTCTCATAGTGTAAGTGTGTGTATATCTTCTGTGTGCCCACACACCCATGTCCTCAAGCGTTGATAAGTGAGTGCGGCCCCAAATGTAATTTATTACTCCTATAAAATATAACACATCGCCTCCTCTAGAGGCTGTTACTTATGAAAATTAAACCTTGTTTGTAAATGCTCCACAAAGAGCAAGAGACATTTTCAGAAGTTTGTATGTCTTTCATTCTACCTCTCTGAATTGTATCCTAGAGGTTAAAGATTGAGGTCAAGGCACTGTTTGTAAATGTGTAATGTTGGGCAAGTTGTTGCTTACATTGATGAGCTTCTCTCTCCTGATCAGTGTAGAGCAGGGGTGGGCAAGTTGTTGCTTACATTGATGAGCTTCTCTCTCCTGATCAGTGTAGAGCAGGGGTGGGCAATTATTTTCCCTAAGGGGCCACATGAGAAACAAGGACTGTTGTCGAGGGCCGGACCAATAGACTGAACTCAATCCTGCTCAATATTATTCCACCTTTTATAAAAAGCAGTAAATTGTATGGTTTTGATAAGCTGCGAGTGGTAAGAGTGAATGTCATTATCAGTGGTGGAATGTAACCAAGTATAATTACTTAAGTTCAAATTCAAGGTACTTCACTTGAGTATTTCCATTTTATTCAACTTTGTACTTCCACTCTATTACATCTCAGAGGGAAATATTGTACTTTTTCCAAACCCATCCTAACTTCCCAAACTGAAAAACAGTGTATAAAGGAGTTAAAATAAGCTCCACCTTAAACATCTGAAGCAGGAATAATGATCCAAACAAATATACATATATCATAAAACACTGACTAGGATCAAGTTTCTGCAATCAAATTTTCATTTTGTTTTTCAGTTCAGGGTGAGAACTCGTCTGTGTTGGGCTTGAACGGAGCTCTGAGTCAGGCTGAATGTCTGAGGTGGATATGAGAAGGACAGGTGATCGTCAGTGAGAGAGGATCTGTAGCTGGATTTGTTAAACTTTATCACGGAGAATGTTTGTTTACATATGGAGGTATATCCAAAGAGAAACATTCTGAAACAAAAATTAGCCTTGTTGTGTTGCTCCGTGTGTTTCGTCTCGTAGTGGCGATTCACATTGTAATCCTTAAACACTGCGACCTGTTCTCCACTAACTAAGCACACGGCTTTACCTTCGACTTCAGTAAATAAATACTTAGAAGTCCATGTTTAGTTACAAACTCTACACTCTCTGTATCAATCTGTTGATACAGAGAGTGTAGAGGGCTGACAGCTAACTCACATCTCCTGTAAGCTCAGTTCACCAACACACCGCAGTGACGCTGCTGATCGCACACACTCACCAACATACCAACGTACGGAAATTGAGAAAAAAAAACAGCAGCAGTCGCCTTAAAAATAAAAGCAATGCAGCTGTATAATGTGCATCATGTATACTTATTTACGTTTTATTCCTAATTTCCCACTGACCTCCCGCGGGCCGGCTGTCGCTGTCCGGCCCGCGGGCTGTCGCCGTCCGGTCCGGATGTGGCCTGCGGGCCGGACAATGCCCTGGTCTGGTATAGAGGAATGGAGACTGCTCTCTGCCATACTGTTGGCTAATAATGACTGACACTTAAATATAAAAGGTCACAGGCACAGCCTTAATAACTGTGGCCTTTCTGAATTGATGTTGAAATAATGCAGACATGATCTTTAAGTGCTGCTAATTAGCACAAAATAGTAGTCATTTTTACAATAATCAGCTGGAATGGGGTTTCTCTGAATATATATTTTCAAGTATTAAACTCAGTGTAGTCTTTGCTTTTGTATTTATCATATTCATTTAATTCTGTTGTGTTCCTGTCTTTCGTACATTCGGACTGCACTGGGGCCCGTCATAGTGTGCACTATAGGGCCCTCCATAAAATCGTGCACTGGGTACAATGATGCCCAGCATAATAGCGTGCACTGTCCCCTTCATTATAGTGTACACTTTGTGCACTTGGACCCTTCATAAAAGCGTACACTGGGGCTTTTCATAATAGCCTGAACTGGCTGCACTGGGGTGCTTAACAGGGTGTAATGGGGCCTGTCATTCTAGTATGCACCGGGTGCACTAGGGCCTGTCATAATACCATGCACTTGGGACCCGTCATTATAGCGTGCACTATGTGCACTGGGACCCCTCATTATAGCGTGCACTATGTGCACTGGGCCCCTGTCATAATAGCGTGCACTTGTGCCCGTCATAATATGGTGAACTGTGGCCCGTCAAAATAGTGTTCACTGGGTGCACTAGGGCCCCTTCATTGAAGGGTGCAGAAAGACTCAATTTGCAAAGCAGTTAGCCAGCTGAACTGAACGTTTAGCCGCGTTTTAGTGGGACTACAAGCAGTCAAAGCTCCGGTCAAGCACTGAACGATTCTGTGAATCTTTTAATTTTAGTGATTCAGTACACTGAAAATAACTGCTTTGCCTACCACTACCCTGGGTGTGCAATTCCCTCCCTCTCTTAAGCCCTCATAAAAGGGCGTCATCATACCCTGATTGGCAAAGAGGGGAAATGAACCCTTGGGCTGCCCAAGGCTATTGAAATAAGGACAGGGCACGGTCTTGAGGTGTGGGGTGTGACCCGTGCTCAGTTTAACTAGAGCCTTGAAGTTGGAGGGTTACACTAGATGGCGCTAGAAATACAAGGATCATGTCTGCTCAGATGCTCTTTGGGTACGCTCTAAATCAGCTCGAATGGATGGCGGACGATATACAATAGAACGTTTTTTAAAAGAAAGCATTTGTTTCTTGTCTTTTGTAACAGATCTTTTGAATAATTGCAGAACTGTAATGCTCATGCATAAAGTAGGCTACCATGATACCCTCACTGTGGCTCCTTCAGTGAAACAAATTAATCATCCTCATGCTCTATGTTCGTACGCCAGCTAGTGAGCCTTTCGGCAAGTGAAGACCAGATTTGACTCCGCATGAATTGTACCCCAATAATATGAAATATTATTAAGTCGTGACATCTCTTTTAACCCTTGCTGGGTTACGGTCAAATAGTCTTTTTTGCTTTGGAAGGTTCGTAACTGAATAAAATGACACCGATGTATTTAAATGGAATGTCATGATGAGAGCTGGCCGAATTCTCTAAATGCTAAGGAAAGATGCTTCAATGCTTCCTTTTTAAATCTCATTTAGCATGATGTACACTGGAAAATCATTTTAAAAAGGAAAGGAGTTATTGCAGTTCCACAATTCATTGCAACAGGAACATTTAAAGCGAGGCACCCTTTGAACGTCAATAAAATCCGCCTTTATTGTTTATTTGTACATTATGGATACAATAAAAATATCCCTCTTAGGAGGTGTGATTCCATTTTGGAAAGGAATGGTACAGCATGTGGTGTTTCACTGTACTCATTTCCTATGTGTTATAAATAAAGTTGCTTAAGAAAACAAAACAAATCTGCATCATTGCATAGTGTAAGTCCAGTCTTTGCACCGCTAAATTTCATGGATTCTACGACATTGAATCCTATCAAAGGACTGTTCCAATATCTAGGATGCTTAATATTCCACCGCTGACTTAGTCCTTCATTCCAAGATTTTTCAAGAATGCATGCATGTATCCTCCGTGCTCCTAAAACACCCACTATCCTATGCACATGATGCATATTCTCTCCCCCGATTTGGAAAAAAGGAAAATACGCAAGTAAACTTTCAGTTATTTTACCTCAGCAGTCTGCCAAAATCTGTTTCTGACCAAATATGAGGCAAGAAATTGTCAATCCAGTTGCTAAATCTTCATTCAATATTTCTGCAAAGCCTAATTAAAAGTTGATATTGACTTTTGTTGCTCAGAAACAGACTCAGATCTCAATAACCCGCCGATCAACTCAGGGGTATTGTGATGTGCAGAAATAAGAGTTGGGAAAAAGGAAATGACAGTAAATATCAAATAATAAGGGAGTGCTACACTTTCCCCCTCGTACAATAAACACAGCGTCAGAGGTGAAATACACATATCTTTCACCATAAATTCATCGTCCATAAAAATGTGTGTGACAGGTTCCCGCTCCTGAGCCTCCACCTCAACATGGTTCATTTGTTTTCGTCACATTTGCTATCTGAGTGTTAAACACTTTTCGAGCCTTATCGATGGGTTTTCCCACTTCAATGTTTGACAGCCACTCACGCTGCCAATCCACTGTATTTGTTAATCACAATTTTCCTGGACTGTACAGCTTTAGCAAAAATGGCTAAATTAAAAAAATGTTTTAGCTGATATGAAATAACAATGGAAAAAAATTCCTGAAGCCCTATCTATTTTTCTCTCCTAGATCAGCCAAGGCAACTTGTTGTGTTTGTGGTCCACAATCTCTACTTATCGTTCTTCTCTGTTTACTGGCGGATTACAGCCATGCGTAAAGCGTACCCTATACTGCCAACTTCTGACAGAGATACTCAGCCTAGTTAATTTGCTCCAACCCAATTGATAAAATGCAGCTAATATGCAAATAATAATTTCCCTACACGACAAAAGTTTGCTTAAAAAAAGAATTGCTTGACGATCAAATGGAAACACGGCTACGTGGTACTATCATGGGACACGTGACAAACATTTGAAAGGAAAGCGGTGGAGGACCTTAGTGATCTGGCAGGAACATAAAATAAAAAAAAGCAAATTGATGAATTTAGAAGCAAGGTCATTTAAAGCTTTATAAACAAGTAAAATAACTTTTAAACCAGTTCTAAAAGATACAAGTAGCCAGTGCAGTGTCTTAAACAGTTAGATAATCTAATCCATTTCAAGAGTCTGGCCGCAGCATTCTGAACTAGTCTTTTTTTATAGAAGTTTTAGAAAATCCAGTAAAAAGGGAATTGCTAGCCAAAACCGCTAGTAATAAAAGTGTGAATGAGTATTTCAGCATCTTTCTGACTTTTAAAAAGGGTCTGATTTTGGCAATATTTTAAGATGTGAAAAGGATGTTTTAATGACCTTGTTAAATGATCAGGGTCTAAAATGACTCCCAAATTAGTGATGTGTGTTTTAACCTGTTTGCTAAGACTACCAAGCATTGAAAGTTGTTTTTCTCGTGCTGCTTTGGGTCCTGAACAACAGGTAACCTCTAATCAAGTCACGGGAATCAGCCAAACGAACTGCGGAAAAGGGAAAAAACATTAAGGACCTAAAAATGAGGAATCCTACACACTAATTACAAGATATATCTTGAAAACCAAGTGTAAAATATTTTTTTTGCTGTAACAACCTGGAGTTTCCACCAGTTAATGAATAGCACATAACCCCTTGAAAACAGCAAATATATGTTTTTACACTTTGTTTTTTGTACAGATTAAATAAGCAAGATATAACATGGTGTTGTATTTGGACAGAACCAGGATAGCTGTTTCCCCCTGTTTCCAATCATTATGCTAAGCTAAGCTAAACGGCGGCTGGCTGTAGTCGTATACAATTCAATAAACAGATATGAGAGTGATATCGTTTTTCCCATCTAACGTTCCACCAGAAAGCGAATAAGCATATTTCCTAAAATGCCAAACTTCAGCTTCAAATTGAAGACTTTATTTCTACAATATTGTACTATTGCTACACTGGCTTAAGGATCTGAAAATGTCCTCAACTACTGAAAACTATAGTCAATCATCACACCAAGCTGCCTCACTTTTTGAATAAATGTCACTACAGGACGGTCAAACCAAAGATTGTGGGCAGAAGTACAATATGTAATCACAAAGAAAGAATTCTTAAGACAAAAATGTTCCCCCTAACAAGACACACATTCATTAATGGACACATCTGCAGCTGTGCACCCTTGTTCTTCAAGCTTGATATTTCACAGGTCACCTACTGTATGTGTGTTTGAGCTCGTGCTGAAATAAGAAAAGAGGTTGCTAGACTTATTAAAAGCTTACCTGTGGGTGGGTGAGAGGAGTCACACTGTAGCTGCCTTAAGTGGCTTGAGGCCATTACCATGCAAGCACTTAACAACAGTAAAACACTCTCACTGAGCTTTTCATCAACCTTCCCATGGTTTTACTCGGAAATGACAGTATTTTATTTATGCCTCAAACCTGTGCATGTTCAGGACCAGCATGCTTAATCAATTTTACTGTAAGTCGTTGAAGGTGGTGAGTGTGGAAAAAATAGCACGATCTTGAGCATTACCCTGCATTTTCATTTATCCTAATTCTTTGTGCTTGCATTTTATGCATCCTGTTCTGCTCACAAATCATCACTCTACTTAACAACATAAATATGGGGAAAGAAATGTGCTGTTACCTTTGTGCTTTATCTCATTATTTGCAAAGAGAATTGAGGGCCCTTTCCAGACTGTATAATTGGTTGTTGTAAATGGCCCCGCTCTCAAGGGAAATGGGCTATTAGTAGGCTGTTATATGGTCACCGTGTTTAACACCCTGCTATAAAACAAGCCAGATTTATAGCGGGAATAAAGGTTTTGATTGAGAATCCCTCGATATCCCAACAAATACAGACAGCAATAACACTTTAACCTTCGAAGAAATATAGCAGCTGTTTATACATCAATATCAGATGAAAATGTTATGTATCAACCAAATATTTTCAAGACGACAATGTTAAGATGACGCAGGTTAATTAAGAGGGACAAAGCATCAGTTAATGGATGTTGCTCTATTTTCTCAACCTGTTTTTTGGCTAAAGACTGTGAGGTGAAAATCAACCTTTTTAATTTCATTTAGAGAAACAAACGTGATGTGAAAACCCTTAAATGTCTTTAAGTATTTATTGAACAGACACTTGGAATAATCCAGCTGAATGGATAGAGATCTTTCCCCACAGATGGTTCAGAGGTCCAACCACAAGAAAAGGTTTAACATAGTCTTTATACCCCCCCCCACCCCCCCTCCTTCACAGTCGTCCTCCTCCGTCTGCTGATGCACGAGGGCCAAGATCCCAGCCTTGGTGCATCCTAGGTGTTGTTGTCTACGAGGGCCTGGGAGAATGGGTGAGAACTGGATGACAGTACAGCACGTCAGACATAAAACATTTGATAAGACACACTTGTTATTTGGCCCTGGTGATGGCGCCTCTGAAGGAGTCTGTGAAGTCAGGATGAGCCGTCTCTCATGCATGTTCAGGGTTAAGCAATACAAGTTACATCTAAAAAGAGCAGTATGAACAATTTCCACAACAGACTGTAAAAAAAAACGGATGACTGTTGATGAGAGTTATGAGTAACCAATTGCAAGGAGGATGGACACGTCTCAAGTTTCTGTTTAAAGGGTCCGTTCAACCAAATTACAAAACAAAAAGACTTACTGTATCTCTAGTAGTGTCCAGTCATGCTGATACAGCATTTGTCTTTTTAAAATAAAGGCTGGGGCAGTGGTGGTGGTAGTAATAGTATTTTTACTCAAGTACTGTAATTGTACTTTCTTTGAGTATTTCCACTCTCTGCTACTTTATACTTTTACTCCAGTAAAAGTTAATGTGTCAAAAATGGCTTTTACCTTTGCTGTTTTAAGGTTATTTAGATGCTAATACATTAGTACTTTGACTGAAGCGAAATTTGGAAAGCAGGGCTTATACTTAGAACAGCATTTAGCAAAAGAAGGGTCATAAGGTCAGTGAACTGACTCAATGATCTTTGTGATAGAGCAAAATCTAGTATCCTAACATTAGCTGTAAACCACTGGTCATACCAACTTCAGCTGTATGAGCAAAACCCTAGAGTGTGTTGGGTTGAACATTGAATTGAACTTTCCGTGTGATGTTATTTTTTTAAGCTCCACATACAGGTAGACAGGACCCCCATCTGTGAATTTTGATTAGCCCTCCCTCAGTAAACACAACAGCTCTGATATCCCACTGACATGCCGATAGCCCCCTTTGAAAAAAAGAAAAAAAGTACTGACAGATCTTTTACTCCACCCCCAAGCCATTCTCATCTGACTGTACACCTCCACTCTCTCTAATTACTATGTAAATATTCAACTGCAGAGATGCACATTGTACTATTCATGCAGCTTTGATCTGAGACCGCTGTGAGAGGAAAAATCTTTCTAGTAGATACTCCGTTCACCACTATTTCTTTTGTGTCTGACTCTGTAATTTGTCTTTCCAGGGATGGCAGATTGATCTCCACACTGCCATCCAATTGTAATCACCCACAGTGACCCACGCAGGGGACAAACAGGGCCCAGGGAGTTTAATTACCTCTGAGCACAAAAGACGAGGACAAGACATTTCATCACTGTTTGACGTTTAAATCTCCTCAATATAACATAAAAGGATAACATATCTTTTTGCAATACGTTTTTATGTCGGCTCACTGACATCCTTTCGCACTGAGCTCATATGGATTATTATCTGGCTCCATGTGTCCTCAGGGGCTTTTAATAGTTTGCCTATAACAGACCTTCTACCTGTTGTTGGGGTGGTCGGTGTGGAGCTACACAGAGCTGCCTGCAGTCATTAAAACTTGTTTACACCATGTAAAAACAAGGTCATGGCTACTGAGTGAGATCATATGTCACTGATGAAGATAGAGTGAGACAGATGGACTGAGATGAAGGTATAGATTTAATAAGTTATTGATTTGTGCATTTGACAAGCTAAAGGTATCTGTTTTAGTAATCAATTATTGAGGAATGTCTATGCGTTAATCAGGGAGCTGGAGCCAAAAGCCAATTACTTACCATAAAGACTATAAGCAGTTTTTATGCCAGAAATAGCTAGCCTGTCTGTTTCCAATATTCAAAAATATGCCTACCAGCAACTCAAAAGCTCACTAAGTATTAATTTGTTTAATCCATAATCAAGATAAAATGTAATAAATTGACAATTTGAGGTTTGAAGGTGAGTGCTACAACGAGCCTATTTCTTGGCAAACTCTTTATGCTAAGCTACGCTGAGCTACACCCTGCCTTTAGTTCCATATTTGCAGAAATAGTTTGACATTTTGGGAAATACAGTACATACATTTTTTGGCAGCGAGTTATGAGAAGATTGATACCAATCTCTTGTCTGTCTAATGCAGTATTTCTCAAACTGTGGGGCGCGCCCCTCTAGTGGGGCGCAGTGGTATTACAGATGCTGTGCACGGGGAAATGCAGAATATTATTATTTAAAGAACTTTATTGAGAACTTCACATATTACAAAAGTACATGGACATAAAACTTATGCTGTGTTCACACCAAAAGCGTTGCGAATTTTCGTGCCGTGAGTTTACTCGTCGGACTATTTGTGGTAATTTTGCTACATTCGCTTCATTCGCACTAGACGCGTGAGATAGCGTGGCTTATCTCCGTGGAAATAGTTAATTTCAGCCATCCACCGTGGAAGAAATAACTACTACTTCTGCTTTGTATGTGTTGTGGAAGTCCCACAAACGTCAGAACATCAAACGCCCTCGTGTCTGGGTTCATAATATTATCCATCGCTGCACACAGCTTCTCCAAGATTGGGATGACTGCCGCTTCCAGACTATCAACTCCTCCATGGTTTCTGATTCAACAGCGGCAAGATGTCAGTGATGACGCTATTCGCGCCGCCCGGCGGAAATTTGCATTATTCGCATCCATTCGCGTCTGTGCATTGACTTTGCAACACAGCAGTCATTAATAAATACATGGCGAAATGCCTGTACTTTTGTGTAAATGTTTACGTCACAAAATGTTGTTATTTCAATAAAAATTCAATATGGACCATTTTGTTACAATTTTGTTGGGGCGGTGGGGCATGAAAATGTTTCTTCCTCCAAAGTGGGGCGTGACAGAAAAAGTTTGAGAACCACTGAGCTAAGCTAACGGTAACATCTCCTGGCTGTCTTCACATTTATCGGACAGATATGAAAGTGGTAGGTCTATTCGTATTCATCCATAAATGTTGAACTATTATTTATAACAGTTGAGTTACGTAGCAGTGTTATTGTTATTGGTGCTTTTATAAGCTTTTATAACGAAAGTTCCGAATGTAACTACGGTTCTATGAATCCTGGATAACCGCCAGAGGCAGTGCTTAACACTGGATATCTTCCGTCTCGCTCACACGCAGGTTGAGTCTTTATCTCAACAAAGTCACCTGTGACCTCGGATTACCCCAGCCGGGTATAAGTTCTGGCATCATCCTGAGATCAGTCCTTTTTCATTCTCTCGCTTAGGCAGGCTAACTACTATCGTAGCATTAGCTGAAGCTGAATTTGTCTGAGGTTAAAACTTTAGTAGTTTGCCGCTTGTAGCCTTGTGACCACCGGTCGGAGTCGCGGGTCTCTGGCCCTCCAAAGGCTACGACAAGCTGTCCCTCTTAGAAGGGAACGGTGTGCTTTACCGTTCGAACCATCGAGCCGGACCGGCGCACCCATCTTTGGTCATCACCAGTGGAAACATCAACGGGTGAGATCGATTACATTGTTTTTTCTATAGCAGGATTCCACGGTTGGCAGAGCGCTCTCGCTAATTGAGTGGCGTGCTAACGAGAGCGTGTTCGCTCGGTGTGACGAGACGCTACACTGTCGCGGCCTGCTTTCAGTGAGCGGAGTGTCCCGCTCAGGCTAACTTGGTGGAACGCCAGTTAGATTAAGTCAATGACGATACTGATAGCGTGTACATTGACTTTGGTAACACTACGGCTTTCACAGTGAGCAGAGCGCTCTCGCTCAGGCTAACTTGAGGCCACGCTGATTCTGACAGCTACCTGCTACCTTACTAGTGAAGAGAGTGTCCTCGCTTCCCTCCCCCTGAGGCCATTTTCAGCCCCCAGCTCACCCCAATAGCTGCCACTGTTCTCGCGCCCTCTGCTGAACAGCCTTCACTTGGACGCCAGGTGCCACAGGCACAGGACAATAGAGATGTCACAGCAGTGCTTTCTTGCTCTATCCCCATGGAGGGAGAGAGCATACCCGTCGAGGGGTGTCCCCATGGGGTTGGTTCCATCCGCCGGGAGGTCGTCACAACAGATGCCTGCCTCTCAGGGTGGGGTGCAGTGTGGCAGAATAGGACTGCTTGGGGGCAGTGGTCTGCTCAGGACCACATGGAGCATGTCAATGTTCTGGCGCTACGGGCTGTGCACCTAGCGCTCAAACATTTCCTGTCATACTTGAGAGGAAAGCATGTACTTGTTCGGTCGGACAACACCCCGGCCGTGTTCCACATAAACCATCAGGGGGGCACCAGGTCTGCAAAGCTGCTACGGGTGTCCCGTGCCCTTCTGACTTAGGCGGCCCCTCGTCTGACCAGCCTTCGGGCAATGTATCTACCAGGAGAACAGAACCAGGTTGCTGATTTTCCTCTCCCGTCCCAAGCCTCCATCGGGGGAGAGGTGGTGCAAAGCATCTGAGGTATCTTCGGCAGGGCAGAGGTGGATCTCTTTGCCTCGGAGATGTCGACCCACTGCCCCCACTGGTTCTCCTTGATGACCAGTCCTCTGGGTCAAGATGCCCTGGCTCACACGTGGCCAGAGGGTCTTCTTTATGCATTTCTCCCATTTCCTCTGATCTTGCCAATGCTTATCAGAGTTCTCCAGCAGGACCACAGACTTTAGCTGGTGACCCACTTATGGCCAGCCAGGACTTGGTTCTCCCTGTTGCACAGACTCTGCTGCGGGACACCATGGCGCCTCCCCGACTGGAAGGACCTCCTGTTGCAGCTAGGGGGTCGGATCTGGCATCCCGATCCCAGCCGCCTTCAACTGTGGTTCTGGCCGCTGGAGGGCCCGACCGGCTGCTGAGTGGCTGCACAGAACCAGTTAGAAGGACTATTCTGAATGCCAGAGCGCCATCTACCCGTCTGCAGTACGAGTGCAGGTGGAGGCTGTTTTCCGACTGGTGTGCGGTTCACAACAGACCCAGTACAGTGCCCTATGCCTGTTGTGCTCGAGTTTCTGCAGTCCCTCCTAGATAAGGGCCAGTCTCCCTCTACCCTGAAGGTGTACGTGGCCGCTATTTCGTGGCAGCATACTAAGGTCGACAATGACATGGTAGGGAGCCGCAGGCTGGTGTCCCTCTTCTTGAAAGGGGCTCGGCGGCTGCGTCCCCCGAGTGCCCTGAAGGCCCCTACATTGGACTGGACACCCTATGCTCGCCTCCCTCCCTTTGAGCTGAGATGGCTGTCGGTGAAGACTCTTTTTCTTCTTGCCATCACTTCGGCAAAGCGAGTAGGCGAGCTACACGCTCTGTCAGTGAGTGAATCATGTCTGAGGTGGAACTCAGATGGCTCGGGTGTCACATTGTGGCCTAATGCAGCAATTCTCTCAAAGGTGCTGGCACGCTCATATCTCAACCAGCCTATCCAGCTTGCACAGTTCGACCCCCCATTAGGTGAGGAGAGGTCAAGGAATGTCTGATGAACTTAAGAGTATGCAACCAGCACTGGTATATTTCTGGTGAGGACCCATCATTAAATCATCCCTAATTAATGCATTATAGACATGGGCGTCATAAAAAGTGTTAGCTAAAAGATGATTTACAAAACCCATGTTACAAAGTGACATTTAAATATTAACCAAATATATAGCGGAGGACCAATACTCAAACTTATAACTCTTACTTAAATAAAAACTACATTTAATGTGATGAACAGCTACTGTTTCATATCAAAACAGCATACAGATCTGTTTTCAACAACGATTATCTTCAAAGATGACATTAGTTAAGTAATTTAATAAAATAAAATAAAGTTTTAAAAATTTGGCATCATTGATTTATTATAAAACCTTCTGTTGGAGTCATTGTCATGGTTAGTGACAATGACTGGTTTGGAATGTTTGATGAATCTAAGAGTATGCAACCAGCGCTGGTGTATTTCTGGTGAGGACCCTGCATCATAAAATCATCCCTAATTACAATACTGACTTATTGTGTGGAGAGGGCCTAAAACTAACTACTTTTTTTTTTTTTTTTTAAGGAAAAGCTTCATGAAAAGCTCAAAATTTCAAAATGAATGCAAATATGTAAACACAGTGGTCGCCGTGGCGATCTGAACATTAGTCAGAGTGGGAGGAGCCTGTTGTTTTAAGTGCTTTGATCACACCATGGAATGTTATGACCTCATGATGACATCAGCATCATGAGGTTCATTTCTCTATATATAGAAGTGATCCTTCTGTCTTCAGTCAGTCCCAACCAAACTTTTGATTGAGACAATTTTGTGACAGAGAAGGATTTTTTAACTGAAACAAACCATTGTGACGGAGAAGGATTTTTTAACTGAAACAAACCATTGTGACGGAGAAGGATTTTTTAACTGAAACAAACCATTGTGACGGAGAAGGATTTTTTTAACTGAAACAAATCATTGTGACAGAGAAGGATTTTTTAACTGAAACAAACCATTGTGACAGAGAAGGATTTTTTAACTGAAACAAACCATTTTGGAGATAATAGGATTTTCTAACAGAAACAAACAATTTTTGAGAGAAAAGGAATTTATTTTCAACAGAGACAAACCGCCGAGATAGTCATAACTGTTCATCAGTGACAGACTGCATCTACACAAGTTGTGTACACAAGACTCTACAAGCTACAATATGCAGCAGGGTAGAAACAACAGGAGGCCTCGAGGCCCAGGGAACACGGAGGATCAAGCCAGACAGATGAATTACTCCGCAGGAGCCTGCCCGATTACTCCGCAGAACTCAGCAGAACAAAACTGCTCGGAGCCTAATTCATGGAAGGAGCTCAAGAAAGAACTGGAGGAGGCTAGAGAGCAGGTGGCCCGTCAGAAGAACCTGAAGGAATTCTTCATTAACAAAGAGAAGGCCACGCGTAAGGAACTGGAGAAGCTGAAGAAGGCCAGTGATCCAGAGACCTTGAACACCATGAGGATCGCCACAGAGGTTCGAAGCAGCATCAAGACAAAGAAGAAGAAGGTGCTTCAGTCTGACTTTGAAGACCTGAAAGTGGCACACATCATCAACCAGCAGAAGTTCGAAGCAAAGCTCGAGCTTGAGAGAGAAACAAATCGTTCTCTCCAGCAAGAACTTGAGCAGCTGAAACTCCAACATCAGACCAACCTTAACAATGATAATCAGCTCAAGGTTGAAACCAGAAGGATGTCCAAGGACCTGGAGGCCACAAAGCAGCTGATGGCTGTGAAGGACACTCTGGTTCACCAGATGAAGGAAGAGATTCAGAACATACGGGAAAACGCCTCTGAGAAAGAGAAGACGTTTTTCAAAGACTTGAAGGACCTGCAAGTAAAACAGGCCTCAACCAAACAGGACCTGGTCACTAAGCTCCAAGCTGAGCAGGAGGTCAGTCAGGGATTCCGGACAGAACTCACCCAGCTCAAAGAAGAGCACCAGGACAAGATCAGGCAGCAAGAGAAGGAGAAGGAGGATCTTGCGAAGGAGGTGGAAGCACTGAAGACAAAGCTGCAAAGCGCCGAAGCCCTCAGCTGCTGCCAGGAGGACAAGGTCATGCAGCTTACCATCGAACTGCAGAGACAGGTGACCAAAACCGACTCTCTCCAGAAGCAAGTGGAGACAAATAAGCTTGTACAGGAAAAAAACAACGCCCTGGACAAAGAAGTCAGGGAGCTCAAAGTGGCTCACGCGATATGTCAAGAAACATTCTCAGAAGAGATCAAGGTTGAAAAAGATCAAAGTGAAGCTCTCCAAGAAGAACTTGAGAAGATGACACTTTTAAACTTAATCAATCTGAAGTATAAAACTGAGCTCGAGGTTGAAAGAGAAAACAGCGACAGCCTTCAGAAACAGCTTGACATAGAGACACAGGCCAAAGCTGAAAAGGCCAAAGAAGACCTAGAGGCCACAAATCAGATGATGGCTGACAAGAAAAGTCTGGAAGAGGAGATCAGGACCCTGAAGGACAACGCTTCTGAGAAAGACAAGAAATATTTCAAAGACTTGGAGGACCTGAAACAAAAACAGGCCTCAACCAACCTAGAGCTGGTCGCTAAGCTCAAGGAGATGGTCGGCCAGGGCCTTCAAACTGAACTTGACAATGTCAAAGAAGAGAACCAAGACGAGACCAGGAATCAGGAGAAGTGTGCCATCTCTGATATACCAGATGTTGGGCAGCTGAAAGGCTCCGAGAGCAAGACAAATCAAAAACTCTCAGCCTGGAAAAAATTCAAACGTTCCATGGGTTTGAGTACAAATCCGGAACGTAATGTAATGTAATGTAATGTAATGTATTGTAATGTATTGTAATGTATTGTAACATAATATGATAGATTCTGTATTTCATATAATATAATATGATAAAATCTATATTTTACAAAATATAATAAAATAAAATCTATATTTGATATAATATAAAGAAATATTATATATATTGGATATTATATAATAAAATCTATATTTTATATAATAAAAACTATATTTTATATAACAAAAAATCCATATATTATATAACTAAATCTATATATTTTATAATAAATTCTATATTTTATAAAACAAATTCTATATTTTTTATATTAAATCTAAATTTTATAAAATATACTAAAATAAAATCTATATTTGATATAATAATAAAATATTATATATATTTTTGATATTATATATTAAAAACTATATTTTATATAACAAAATCCATATATTACATAATAAATTATATAAAAAAGAATTCTATATTTTATATATTAAATCTAAATTTTATAAAATATAATATAATAAAAACTATATTTTATATAATAAAATCTATATTTTATAAACTATATAAAAAATCATATATATTTTATATAATATAACAGAATCTATAATTTATACAATATAATAAAAAATAAATATGTGAAATAAAAATTAAAATAAATAAACAACACTCCTCCGCGAATCGCCACCTTATCGTGGTGGAGGAGTTTGAGTGGCTCAGTGATCCTGGGAGCTATGTTGTCCGGGGATCAGCCCTAGTAGAGCTGATGCTGATGCCCTACCCTGCTAGGGTCTCCCAAGGCAAACAGGTCTCGGGGGTGAGCCCAGACTAAGAGCGGTTCAAAAAACCTTGTATTAATTGTATTATACAACACCTCGCCGAGGTGGCCCACAGTAGCCACCTCGCTCGGACCAGGGAAACCGGGGCACCCTCCCGGAGCCAGACCCAGGAGGGGAGCTCTGGTGCCGGGTCTTCGCCCATGGGGCCCGGTCGGGCTCAGCCCGAAGAAACAACATGGAGCAGTGACCCTGTGGACTCACCACCCGCAGGGACAAGCATCGGGGTCGAGTGCTATGTAGACCGGGCTATGTTGCTGACAGAAGAAATGCAGTGGCAGCAGATAATCGATTTGACAGTCTCTTGGCATTCCTCAAAGGGCAAGAGAGCATATATGAGCAGCTTGAGCAGCTAAGGGATGAGGAGCCAAGTAAAAAAGAGACCAGAACAGAGCCAAGATATGCTAGAACCAAGTCTACCAAATCAGGCGATGACCAGGTAGGGTGTGTAGTCTGTGGTGATGAAAAGCATAAGAGAACTTTTCTACTTTTGCAACCAGTTTCGTGCGCTGAAGCTAGCAGAGAAGAAGGCTGAGGTTAGAAAGTTGGGAGCATGCAGAAGGTGCCTTGAGGTTCATGAGGACGCTTCATACTGCAAAACTGACTTTCTCTGCGAAAAACAAGTCTGCAGAGAGGAACAAGCTCCTGAGAATCATTACTCTCTGTGCCCAAATGCTGCAGTGAAGAAAAGCAGCATACATGAGAAAAAGCAAAGATTCAGCCCAGAGGAGGAGAAAACCAGAAGTAAATATACAGGAGATCAAGAGGAGTTCTTCAACAAGCTTTCACCAGAATTGACAAAACAATGTCGGGATGTGTTCTCCAACACTGCTTCAAGAGCATACAGCGCGGTAAAAGATCCACCAAGCCTTCTAGTGGAAAGTGGATTGCAAGAGCTACCAGTAATTATGATGCTCCTCAAGGTCACAGCTAATGCTGTACAAAAAATCGGTACGTTGATTGATTTGGCTTCAGACACAAATTATATAACCCACAAGGCTGCAAGAAAACTGAACCTCAGGAGTGAGGACATTACTCTTGTCGTCCATGGAGTTGGAGGGATGAAGGTTTGTGTGGAGACGAAGCGTTACCTTCTTAAGATCAGAATAAAAACTCCCAAGGGCACTCTCAAACCCCATCAATTGGTTTGGACAACATTGCAAGTGTCCACAAAAATGTGACACCGGAGCAGCGAAATTTTTTCCCAAACATACCACTTGACGAACTTGTGAGACCCAGAGAAAAGAGGCTACGTTTCTCAGAACGGAAAAGCAGTTAGCCAAGGAACCAGAGTGGAAGGTTGCTTATACTGATCAAGTGCATGACATGGTTGACCGAGGGGCAGCAATCAAATTGTGCAAGGAAGCAATAAATGGCTGGAACGGGCCAGTGTGGTATGTGAGTCACCTTATTGCTCCTAACCCACACTCTGTCACTACCCCAGTGAGACTCGTATGGAACAGCAGCTAAAATTGCAGAGGCGTGAGCTTGAATAACCTGCTGATGAAAGGTCCAGACGTCCTCAACCAGATTCGCGCTGTCCTTCTCAGATTCAGGTGAGGAGTACATGCTGCTCTGGGTGATATAAAGAAGATGTACAATTCTGTTTGGTTGGAGGACAGAGAGGTGCACCTGCATAGATTCCTCTAGCGGGACTCAGAGGATGAAGAGCTGGGGGAGTATGCAATCACCCGAGTAAACATTGGAGATAAACCAGCGGGGTGCATTGCACAGCTAGCAATGCGCGAGACTGCTAACCTTGCTTCTTTCACGCACCTCAAGGTAGAGCGTCAGGTGCTCCAGGAAGACAGCTACGATGACATTCTCACATCCCACAATGACCTTGACCAGCTAGAAACCATCACAGCAAATGTGAAGCAGATTCTGCAAGCTGGAGGTTTCAAGCTCAAGCCTTGGGTCTTTTCTGGGCAAAGTGGGAGGATGGGTTGGAAGGATAAGCTGGAGGGGGCCAAAACAAAAGTTATGGTCCTGCCAAACCAAATGAGCAACGATGACAACAAGGCGCTCAGCCTGGGCTACATGGTAGAAGAGGACAAGCTCCATGTCATGACCGCAATTAATTTCTCAAAGAGAAAGAAAAATATGAGAATTGGCCGTGACCTTCATCAAGGACAAGTCAGAGACCAGATGACAAAACCCCTGACGCGAAGAGAACTGCTCAGCCAAGTTTCAGGGCTGTATGACCCAGTCGGCCTGGTAACACATGCAAAGCAGCGATTCTGGTGCGAAGGGCGTTCCAAGAGGCAAAGAATGATGGATGTCCAGTCAAAGACACATGGGACATAGCACTCTCAGATGACCTCAGGGAAAATGCAATTGGGCTCTTCGAAGAGTACATTCAACTTGGCAAAGTTCACCAGAGCACTAACGCCTCCATGCTATTTTGATAAACCATGGGCAATCACATTCTCAGATTGGAGTGAGCACACCTATGGAGCAGTGATGTACCTTAGATGGAACTCGGACCAGGGCCCAATCGTTAGGCTGGTGGAGTCCAAAGCAAAATTAACTCATTTGGACTGTAAAGGTGATGCTGTTAAAGCGGAGAACTGTGGAGCAGTGTTTGCCTCACGGCTGAAGAAGTACTTTGAGTTGCACAGCCAAATCCAGGTTGAGAGCTGGTACCATTTCATTGATAGCCAAACAGTCCTTGGTGCAGTACAGCGAGAAAGCTATGGCTATCAAATATTCTTTGCAAATCGGATTGGAGAAATTCAAAACAGGATTGAAGACTGGTGGTGGACCCCTGGTCAGCAAAATATTGCTGATATAATCACCAGAGGGGCCAGCCCTCAAGACCTGGATGAGGATTCAGAATGGCAAAATGGGCCAAAGTTTCTAAAGTTACTAGTGAGGGAGTGGCCAATCAAATCAGCCAAGGAACTAGCAACCGCTGCGAGAGAAAGTGTCCACAATTTGCAGAAGAAGGCATTTGCTGCTGTGACAAGAGTGAAGGCAAAGAAAGCGGAGTCAGATCAGCACCAAGCAGAAACTGAACAAAGAAGACCACCTGCGGGATCAGCCATCCTAGGCCTCGTGGACGTCAAGCGGTTCAGTAGTTTAACCCAAATGGTCAAAACAATTGCATGAGTCTGGAGGGCAGCAAAAAAGTTCATTGGACGAAAGAAAGCCATGAAGAGTTTAAAGTGGGAGGCAGTCTCTTTAGCAGGAGTCGTCTCAGTAAGAGAACGAGAAGATGCCCTGAGAGACATCTTTCTTGCAGCACAAGAAGGCACAACCTTCCCAAGCACCACGACAGACAGGCTGGTAGTCTATAAAGACAAAGACTCCAGGCTATTGGTCTGTGGTGGCCGAGTGCAAATCTTCAAAGAAGATGAAGTGGGGGTCCCTATCTTACCCTATAACACCTTGGTGTCCACACTGCTTGCTCGGGAGGCCCACAAAGAGAGTCATGATGGAGTGGCCGGAACCTTGCTCAAGATGAAAAGGAGAGCATGGGTCATACGGGGAAGAAGGATTGCCCAAAAGGTTGTTGATGGCTGCATTGCTTGCAGGAAGGCAAAGACAAGGAAATGTCAACAAGTAATGGGCGACTTGCCGCCAGAACGAACAGAACCTGCTGCACCATTCAAATTCACAACCATAGACCTCTTTGGACCCTACCAAGTCAGAGATGACGTAAAGAAGAGGGTGAAACTAAAAGTGTAGGGGGTGGTCTTTTGCTGCATGGCCAGTAGAGCCATCCACACAGAGTTGGTAAACACACTATCGACCGAAGGGTTCCTGATGGCCTACCAAAGGTTCACGGCGATCAGGGGGCATCCAAGGAAGATCTGGTCAGATCCAGGCACCAATTTCATTGGAGCAAAACCAGTCTTGGAGGAGCTTTACAGATTTCTGGACGGCCTGAACAAAGCAGCCCTTTAAGAGACTGCGGCCAAAAGTGGGACAGAGTGGATGTGGAAAATCCACCCAGCCAATTCTCCACACAGAAATGGTGCTGCAGAAGCTGCTGTACGCATTGTAAAGGGAGCACTCCAGATGCTAGGAAAGGAGTCTGAGCTCACTTACAGCGAGTTCCAGACAACACTTCACATAGCAGCCAACCTGGCAAATGAGCGCCCAGTTGACGCCAGGGTACAGAGCCGGGAAGACTGCATCCAATATATTACACCCAACACGCTCCTTCTTGGACGGGCATCTCAAAGCAGGGATGTCCAAACTTTTGACTTTTCTAGCTACCCCTACAAAAGACTCCGAGCAATGCAGTCAGAGGTGACCAAGTTCTGGAACCATTGGAGCCAACTTGCTGGTCCCAACTTATTTGTGAGGAGCAAGTGGCACACTGCAGAAAGAAACGTTGCTGTTGGGGACGTTGTCTGGCTAAGTGACCAAAATGCGCTGAGGGGGCAATTTAAGCTTGGCAGGGTCATCAGTACGAATCCTGACAGTAAAGGCATCGTGAGGGATGTCAAAGTCAGGATCTTCCCAAGCTACAATGCGCCTATGACAAGATCTACAAGGAAGGTAAGAGCAAATCATCCAGCCGGGAGCGAGCAGAACAGGAAGATCCAAGCTACCATCCTTCACAGAGACGTCAGACGGTTGGTTCTCTTACTACCTGCTGAGGAACAGATGGAACAAGTCAAGACAACATCTCCAGATGGTTAAGAACACTAAACTGGGACCACAAAGTTTGCCTTTAAAATTGGCGATCTCCCCAGTGGTTCCATGTGAAGATCGAGTGGGAGGTGTCAAGTCAAACAGGTTTTCTTTATTGGAGAAAAAGAGATAAAGGACTAAAAGAGATGGAAAATAATTGTAAATTAATTAATGAGTGAAGCAATTGGATTTTCCATATATTAACTACATTACTGAGTATTCAGAAAGGAAATTAAGTGGAGCCACTGAAACCACCGGAAATGGCTAAATAAGCAAAGACGCAGTGGCGCGGGGTTTGCTTTAGACAAGGTCCGGAACCAGACAAACTCCGCACGGACAGATTGAGTGTTCGATCAAGATCGCCAGTAAACTGTGCAAATTGACTGACTCTACAAAGTCCGGAGAGGCAGCCGGTAAGAGTGGTGAACTTTCTAAGAAATAAGCGCCTTTGTATTTAAAGATCACTGCCGCCACCAGTTTGGGGAGCGCAAGCATTGGCTTGACGTCACGGAGAGATGCACAGCCCATTTGCGTGTGGCGATAATTGATTGTTGTATAAATATCGGTGTTTGTTTATAGTTAATTGTTGTTTAGAATGTTTAGATCAGAGGAAATGGCACTGGTGTTTTATCACTCAGGCTGTTGTTGAATTAACTTGTATATTTTTTTTTCTCTGTTTAAAGGTTTAAAGGTTTTTCACCTTAAAGGCTGAAATGGCTGAAATGGCTTAAATAACTTAAATGGCTGAAATGTCTTAAATGGATATGCTAACCCTTACCAAATAAAAGCAGGAAAAGGAAAAGTTGTTTGGTCATTTGAGTGAAATCCAGTTTAAATATCCGGGTGGATACATCAATCCCTATCAAGTGGGGAAACTGCACATGTTTTAAAACGTAAACTTGACTGTGTTCGTGCCTGCATGCGTGCACGTGCTTGCGTGTAGCTGGTATTGTTTTCACCTTGTGCATCATGGCAAAATGTGGTCCTGAAGACACCTAGCAGGAATAGGACCTGTTTGAGAGGATTACTTTTCCAGGTGTTTATGTTTGTCTGTCTGTGGACCGATTTTGTCATAACTGTCGCAAGACGCAGTCACAAAACTATACTTTACCACCAAACAATCAGCAAAGATGATGTACAACAACTCCACAAAGTTAGGTGGGTCTTTGGTGGCTGAAGAGTG
Source organism: Ophiodon elongatus (assembly GCA_016806645.1). Classification (NCBI taxonomy): domain Eukaryota; kingdom Metazoa; phylum Chordata; class Actinopteri; order Perciformes; family Hexagrammidae; genus Ophiodon; species Ophiodon elongatus. The sequence continues at coordinate 2,221,837 of JACSYO010000880.1, read as the reverse complement.
ACCTAAAGAAAAAATATATATCACTGACTCTAATCAATAGCCTCTGTAGTGTTTCTGTTGTGGGGTTATACACCAGACGAACGACAACTTAATGAACAGCCACGGGCCTTTATTCTCTGGCTCTCGCACACATGCATGTTAAACTCCGTCCTTCCGACTCGCGTGTCTCTTCCGTATCTACTCTCGCCAGGTGGCGTAGTTTCCACTATGAACATCACATTGCTGTTCCCGCGTTTCCCCACTGCCGCCATGCGTTGGGGTCCTTCCACCGTCCCGTGTCGTCGCCGTTTTAGTACGTCATCCTGCTGCCCATTCTGCTTCAGGTTTCAACGGATCTCCCCCGATCGCGCAATACATTGTATCTAACTGCCGTGGCATAATTTACACACGGTAACCATAATACAATTTAAGCATATGGTAATTATGAATTAGTTTTAACACATGGTAATTATGAAATAGTCTAAACATACTGATTATGAAATAGTCTCAACATACTGATTATGAAATAGTTACAAAATACCAATTATAAAATTGTTACAAAATATCAATTATGAAAATGTTACAAAATATTAATTATAAAAAAGTTACAAAATATTAATTATGAAAAAGTTACAAAATAAAGGCATAAGACAGTTGCTTTAGGAGCTTTCTTCATTTAACCTTAACACTATTACATATCAAACAAAACTTCAACAGCCCTATTTACTGTACTGAACATTGTACTCATCTAGGAGTATAGCAGATATGTATTGCTAGTATCTCTGAACATTTAAATTCCACTCTATGTCTAAACACATAACTCATAGAGTAAGATGCATACTGAAAGTGTATTATAAACATTTTCTACAGGGAAATCACCTAACTTCTTAAACTTGGCTAAATCAGTCCCTTTTAATTCACAACAGTTCAAATTAGTGTCCTCGTGTTTAACAGTCCATAAGCTATGTATAGTCCTGTAGGTAGGCGGGAGGACATCTGTTGTGCCATGAGGGGTATCTTGGCGTTGTTGTGATCATAGAGGCATCACTGTAATCACAATCATCATCATCAGGATCTGGTGGGATGTCCAATAGTTCTGGAGAGATCTTCTTGAAGAATGAAGCATTCCTGACATTGAAGTGTCCATTTCTGGCTGCTGTGATCATGGAGCCTTTGACTTTGGTCACGGTGTATGGCTTACTGTTATATGGTGTGGTGAGCTTGTTGTGCTTGGGTTGACGATGAAGCACAGTGTAACCTGGAGTGAGAGTGTGTGGTGTAGCATTACGTTGAGAGTCTGCATGAGATTTCATTTTGGCTTTAGCCTTATTGTCCCTTGCTCTCACTTCAAAGTCTGAACAGTTACTGACAGTGTGAGTGAATGAAGGAATCTTCGTGTACACCTTGCGTTGGAACAACAGTTCAGCGGGTGGGCTTTCTGTTGTGCTGTGAGGTGTGGATCAATACTCGTGTAGAAATATGTTCAGTTGTTGTTTCAAGGGAATTCCCTGTGTTTCGGCCACACAAATAGCTTTGCCAACTGTGCACATGAATCTTTCAGCTGTAGCATTGGCTTGAGGCCACAGCGGTGTTATCTGGCGGTGATGGAATCCTAGATGGTCTGCAAACTGGGAGAACTGGTCACTGGTGAATGGGGAACCATTGTCAGTTTTCACAACTCTGGGGATCCCAAACATGGAGAAAACTTTGTCCATGACCAGAATAACTGTGTTCGCCGATGTTGACCGTACGCTCTCTACAACTGGGTAGCGTGTATACTCATCCGCAGTGACAAGCAAGTACTCTCCAGTTGGAAGCGGTCCATAGAAGTCTGCACTAACACTTTGCCAAGGAGCTTCTGGCAGAATGGACATTTTTAGCGGCTCATTATGTGCAACTGGTGTGTTGGCCTAGCATGCAAGACAACTGCGTACTGCTGCTTCTGCTTTGCGATCAATGTCTGGAAACCAAACCTTGGTTCTGAGTCGTGATTTTGTTTTGACAATGCCCTGGTGTCCTTCATGGGCTAGATGAACATTCTATCTTGTAGGGCCATGGGAATTACTATTCTGGTGCCCCGCAGTACAATGTCGGATGTATGTGATGTTGTTAGTTCACTGCTAACTTGTCTGAACTGCTTTAATATGTCAGCATGTTGTGACTTGTCAGTTTTGTGCCATGTGTTGTGCCTGATGTGAACACTAATCTCTTGAAGGATTGGGTCTGCAAGTGTCTCTGCCTTGATCTCTGTGAGTGTCATGGCTTTAGGTGTTGCTTGACTTGCGATGAAGTTCACGTACTCCTCTGCTACTTTTGCTGTACGAGTACAGTCACCTGTCTGAGACAACATGGGATGACGAGACATGTAGTCAGCTGGGTTGTCAGCTCCCTTTCTGTATTCCACATTGAAGTTGTAGGGCTGAAGCCTCAGTCCCCATCTTTCGATCCTGGCAGGTGGCTTGGATCTGGGATTGTTCCATATGATTTCTAGTGCTTTATGATCCGTCACTAGAGTTAAAGGATGACCATAGATGCACAGGTGGAAATGCTCACAGCCCCACACTATGGCCAGCGCTTCTTTTTCTGTTTGGGAGTATCTCCTCTCCACATCGCTGAGAGACCAACTAACATATGCTATCATGTACTTCACCCCTTTTTCATCTTTTTGGCAGAGGATAGCACCTAGTCAAACAGGGCTAGCATCTACTATCAGTTCTGTCCCTCTGCCTGGGTAGAAGTATGACATTGTAGTGTCTCTGGTTAGACTGTCCTTCAGTGTCTGTAATGCAACTTGCTGTTCTGGGTCCCATACCCAGGGTGTGTCTTGTCTGGTCAGCTTGCACAGCGGTTCTGAGATTGAGGAGAAGTCTTTGATAAATCTGGAGCAGTAATTAGCCATCCCCAGCAGACTCCTGATTTCACCTGGATGCTGGGGGTCTACAGCGTGCTGAACTGCAGTGACTTTCTTGGGATCTGCTGAAACACCTCCTGCAGAGAAGATGAAACCAAAGAACTCGAGCCTTGACTTGTTGAGCTCACATTTTTCACGAGTGTGAGACCGCCTTCTCCGAGTCTCTGAAATAGTGCTCGGAGGTTGTTGTCATGGTCAGTCTGGGAGGCTCTGCAGACAATGATGTCGTTGCTGAGGTTTTTCACACCAGAGAGACCCTCTAGTGTTTGGCATATAGCATTTTGAAATACCTCAGCAGCAGAGGATATACCAAAACTCTCTTGTAGCACCTCAACACAAGGTGTGTGGTGAAGGTAGTGATGTACCTGCTGTCTGGATGAAGCTCTAGCTGGTGGTATCCAGCTCTCAAAACCAGTTTGGAAAACACAGTTGCTCCATTTAACTCATGTATCACATCGTCCATGGTGGGAGTGATGTGCCGTTCCCTCTCTATAGCCGTGTTAGCTTGGTGCATGTCAACACAAAGTCTGACTTTGTCAGGGTCTTTAGGCTTGGGAGGTGCGACAATAGGTGAGACCCATGGTGTCGGGCCAGTGACCTCCTCAATGATGTCATCTGCCTCCAGTTTCTGAAGCTCATCCTCAACCTTCTGGCGAATGTGGAACGGCACACGTCAATGTGGTTGGCATGTAGGCTTAATGTCAGGATTTATGTGAAGCTTTACCTCAAAGTCTTTCAGTTTTCCGATCCCTTGAAACAGTTCAGGATGACTTTCCACCAGATCATCTGCGACTGTGCGACACTGTTGTGTGGATGATACTGCTGTGGATGATACTGCTGTGACTATTTTAATCAGTCCCAGTGCTTTGGATGTTTTGTAACTGAGAACATTGAAATCGTCCCCTTTTATTACAAAGAATGTGCACGTTGTCTTTTCCTGTCCTTTCTCCACACTGCACTTGAAAACACCACTGAGCGGCAATGGAACTTTGGAGCGGAAAGGGTAGATCTTGGTGCTCAGTTTCTTAAAATATATTTTGCTTAAACAGTTTGCTGAGGCTCCTGAATCAATTAAAACTAGCATGCTACTGCCATTTAACTTGATGTGTGTCTGTGGCAGCTCTGAGATCTTGTCAGCATCAACTACAAACACATAGGCATCATCACTGCTGGAAGAGTTGTGTTCCAGTTCTTCACCTGGTGCCTTCGTTATGTGATGGACTTTTTTAAGGTGTTGGTTAGCCTTGTACTATGGTCGTTTTGTGTTAATGTCCTTAGTTTTAGAGCGACATTGTTTTGCTAAATGGTTTAGCTTACCACAGGCTCTGTATTGTTTGCTTCTAGCAGGACATTCACCCTCATGAGGATATTTACCTCCACAGTTCCTGCAGCTGTTGTCAGAACGTTGTTTTTCTGACCATCGGCTGTAGTTTGGATGCTTCTGCATAGTCTTGTGTATGTTGACTGTAGCTGTTGTGCCTCTTTCTATGCCAGTTGCTTGCATTTCACACAGCTCAAGTGTTCTTCCATGATCAAGAAGCTCATCAAGACCAAGTTCGGGCTCCCTTAGCGCTTTCCTGCGCAGCCTGGATGATGCACAGCTTTGTATGATTTGCGTTTTAATCTCTGCGTCGACATTTGCAAACTCACAGTTCTTAACATCCTTAGCCTAGTGTGATAACTGTCCATATTTTCTCCTGGTTCCTGTACTGTTTTTCTGAAGATTTATACTTGATACTGTACGTTTTTCTTAGGAGAAAAATATCCAGATAACTTCTGCTTCGTCACTTTTTAATTATGCAGGACATCTGCATTTGTCAGTATCTGACTGGTACTTCCCCAGTATTTCCATAAAAGTATCTTAAATTATAAATTCTGTGATGTTTCTTGCACCTAATTTCCAGTAGATATATAATCACATCTCTTATACATTGCTGTTTTGAAAGCAAAAGCCTTGATATAGAGCTGATTTCTCAGAGGAGATTTTTACTTGAGCAGCACTGTGACATTTTTCATGAGATGGATGTTGTATCTTTGAATGAAACTTCACTTGGAGTGTCACATTAGCCAATGAGAGGCTGCAGTTACAATAATGCAAAACTGTCACAATTTGACATAGAGGATCCATGTTTGAGTCAGTCCTTCTTTGACAGAGATGAATCTTTCATCCCAGGAGGTACATTGTGAGTCTGATGGGACCCTCTCTAAATATTGTTTTATGACCCGCAAACCTAAATTAAATGTGATCATTGTAGCAAGCCACTGCGGGACAAGGACGTTCCACTCCATAAAACATCATTGCCTCTGGATGAGATAATCAGCAGTGGCAAGTGTATCGGCAAGCAGGCCAGATCAATCAGTTCGGCTTTGGTCTCTCCAGGCCAATTTCCTTAATTAGATGTCCATACATTTATCAGCAGAAGTGACACAGGGCCACTACAACATGTCTGATGCAGTGAAATTTGCCCTTTGTAAGCCATATTTTTAAATAGGCACCATCAGCGAAAAGGCATGAACTGGGTGATTGAGAGGAAAGAAACAACAACTTGCACCAGACAGTAGCAGGCCCAGCTCTTTAGTATGCAGGCAGTGGTACACAAGAGAGCCATTTATTTCTTTTATGTGTTATTTATAACCTTTTAATTAAATTAATTTGCTTAAAAAGCCATGCAACGGATTGATTGTTTTTTTTAAATAAACTGAGGCGGCTTTAACAAGCTCCGGCTTTGAACAAGTTATTTGAGGCCGTTAGTGGACACAGCTTCCAAGGCCCAAGTTCATCTGGGGAATGTGATTGGCAGAAATGTGAAGGGTATTCAAAGCAGTAACAGTCACGTGTGAAGCCGTGCAACACAACACACACCGCCACTAGAGGACAATTCAAACAACACAACATAATACATTACAGGGTAACAACTTGCATAAATACATCAGGATTCTGACTTTTTAATTTACATATTCATGCTTGCCAAATGAGGGTTCAGTTTACACTGGGGGACTCGGCCTGAAATACTTTCAGTGAAATGTAAAGACGGGAATTCACATTATTTTCCTTCAGTGGAGTTGGTTCAAACAAAGCCTAAGGGATATAGTGCTGACCTTCTGAACCAGCTAAATCAATATCAATATAATCATAGTTTGTTTTTCTCAGTAATATTTTGAATTTGTCTTTCAACTTTCAAAAGAATATTTCCAAAATTTCCGGAAGTACAATAAAACTCTCAGGTCTTTATATCAAGTACATAGCCGGAGTAAGGGGCGATGAGCTTAGCTCAGCATAAAGACTGGCAGCAGGGGGAAACAGCGAGCCAAGTTGTTATTTTTATATTTCTGTGTATGGAACAAACAATTACAGTGTGCTAATAAGCTAGCTTTAGAGGTGCTTGTGGGCTAATGTTTTTCAAGCTTTGGACACTGCCAATAAGCTAAACTAATCTAATAGTCTGCTGGCTGGAGTTTCATATTTATCACACAGAGAGTGGTATACAGTATCTTCTCATCTGATTCTTGACAAGAAAGGAAATTATAAAAATTTTCAGTCAAACTATTACTTCAATGCTTCAATGGCAAATTACGTATTTGTCAGTGAGAGGTGGATATTTGTGAAATTTTAAATTTAATACTCAAAATTGAGCGTATATTAGATATAGATAGCCGCTGTCCAGAAGTACAACCCACGAACATTCAGATTGACATAGTTTTTATAATGACATTCTGATTCAGGTGCAGCCCCCGGTCCCACCCCTTAACCCCGCCCTCTGCGGCCATTTTGACCTCGTATCAGGTGACCTAATGTCTCACGCACGCCATTTTAACCAGTTGACGCCATCTCAATACCGAAACTGATTATTTCACTGTCTGCCTCATGTTTATTTTCCCGTGCCATAATATTCCCCTGCTACTAGTCATAATATCTAGTCCTTCCCTAGCCCTTTGGGTCTGAATCGCTTAAACACCGGCTGGGGGCCAAGCCGCCATCTCTACCGGCCCACGCCAGAATGTGCAAGGCCAACGTGACTTTATCTACTGCTGAGCCTTGTGTCAGAGAGCCGTTTGCATGCTTCTCTAGACGCAGTTCCCTGTGTCTCAACTGTGCCCTCCCCTACTACGCTTATCTCCTCAGACTAATTAAACACTGTTCTCTATGTGGGTCGCTTACAGATCTGGTTCATGTATGTAACTTATAATACAATGTCAGAGATTAACAGATACATAAAACTATGAATATTGTGCTCTTAATAAACCTAATATATGTGTTAATGCTGCTTCATAGTTATCCTAAGCGTGAGACATTTATTAAGCATAAATATAAAATATTTTCCTTCAACAGGTATAGTCAGTGATTATTTATACCACAACTGTATTCTACTGTTGAAAAGTTTTAACCACTACTACTACTCTAATGCGTTTCGGTTTTAGTCCGTAATCTATTTATCTACTTTATTGCTGGGCTGTTGTAGTTGTGTGTACCTAATAAATTGGCGACTGAGCATAAATACGTCTGTATGTGGTGGATGAAGATACAACTTTTGGTGAGTCAGTATCGTGGCAAAACCTACAACAAGAAGACTAAGGAGCACTTTGTTTTCATTATTTCTGTTTGTCAGTTTTTTAAAAGCCACATTAAATTGATATACAATTTAAGATAACACAGCCGCTGTGCAGGATAATCACTAAATAATGCCTCCATATAGGTTCCTGGAAAAATAACTAACAAAACCAATGAAATATAATGAGAGAATAGATTATATGTATTGAGTTCATAACATTTGTGTTGCTCTCTTTGGTTACTGTATAACATATAAATATAATCAGACAGGTATTTTCCAGAAGAGAGGATCTGATGTGGGCTAACTTTCCCCTGAGTCTTTATTCACAGGCTTTTTCTTCGAGCAGAAGACTGGTAGAGGGCAGGTACTGTATTAAGTAGGAGCTACCACAGATGTTTTAGTGAGTCAAGGCCACATCACCTCCTTACGGCTTAGCACTAAACTGCGGTTATTTTTCACATAAAAGGCACCGTAAAAAAGAAAAAAAACTGAGGCTATGATTTGCCTGCTGAATCTCAAGTTTTTGAGCTCACGCTGAGACTTAAGGCAGTGTTGAACTTTCTTTTTCTTTTATAATATTTTCAGGTGAATGGTACAGCACAATTATACATTTAAAGGGTTATTATGTCTACTGAAACCATACTTTGGGAACATCTATCAACATTTTGCACATACTACTTTACTTCCATACAAGGAAAGGTACAATGTAATAAGCTAGTATCCATTAGGATATCCACTGCCAGTTTATATTAAATGGTGAATTCTCACACACACACACACACACACACACACACACACACACACACACACACACACACACACACACACACACGCATTCTCCTGCAGCTGTCTCGGAGCAGAAACGTACCCTCATTCAATCCTCTGCAGGAGCAAAAGCTTTGCATCAGAACATGTCTCTATTTGTCCCTCTGACAAAAAAAGAATCCCACTCACCAGTGAGAACTCTTTTGCTGGCAAATCGCTTTCCTCATATTGCATTTGCCGTTACATTCTCCTTTTCTTCTTTTATGAGTTCAGGGTAATATACCAGCAAACCCTTCACCCTCAAAGGGTCAGTATTTAGGTTGATTTTTCAAATGAAACTGTATTCTCTTCGGCTGGTTCTATGAATTATTCCATATAAACCCACAAGTGCAGACGTGAAGATATTGCAAGAGAACACTCTGCAGGATAAAAAGAAGTGGAAGGAGGGATAAGTTCATTTGAAAAAGAAGATATGGAAATAATTTTTGCAGACGAGTTGAGTGTTGTTCAGTGCACCATCCTTTTCTGCTATTTTGTTGAAGGTCATATTTAATCCATGTAATTATTGTCATGCAATTTAATGCCACTCTCTGCCAGAATCAAAGTCCTGCAGGGTGCACCTACGCAACATTTTAAACATTCCTGTCAAAAAGAATGAAACTCGTCCGCTCCTGGAACATGTTTTTCACTTCTTTCAAGTCTGACATCGGGGAAATTACCTTTTTCCTCTCCTGCAGCTGAATATCTCTCTGAAACAGAGCTAGTGCTCTGAGGGGTGGGCTGCTAAACAATAACATTATGCACACGCATGAATGTGTTTGACCATCTTCTGCAAGATATAAATCTATCAGCAAATCCCATTTGTACCGTTTCAGGGGAGACATTATTTGCTTTTAGTTTGGTCTTGAGAGCAATATCTTATTTTTTTCATCTCAGTTTCGTCTTTCTTTCTTTTCTTTTCTCTTATTTGTAACGTACTGATGTCTCCGCATTTGACCTTCCAATATGTTTGATGCGTCAATACACAACTTTGCTTGATAGTAATATCACATTTTGTGACTGAAACTCCCAGATGCTTTGGACATTTGAATTAGAAATTTGAATAGACAACTCTCTTTTAGTGGCTGTAATAGGTTGCAACAGTTGTAAAACATTTAATAACAATAAAGAACTTCACACCAAACTTCTGTGTAGGGACATACGTGCACAACACCACTAGCCTGAGTTTGTATTGTACTTCCATTTGTGTGTACCATTTGTTACAGTACAGGGATTTCTCTATTTTTAGACGTGAGTAGAACAAGATCCCCATCCCAAAGGTTGAGTGGGGAGACAAACAGGGCCACTGTGAGTCATGCTGTCATCTAAAATAGTTGGGTGTAACTCAATACCCATTGACTCCCAGTGCCAATTGTTTTCTGACCATCAGAAAACAATCCGCACTGGGAGTCAATGGGACGCATGTGTTTAAGGAATAACTTTGATTACCTAAAACACCTCTGATGGCACCCATATTTCTAAGTACAGCAACAGTGATATTGCTGGTTAAATTACTGTGTGGACTTGTACAGCGTGTCTGAGGGTTCAGGCAGAATCTCATATTGTGTTTATTTACAGCATCCCACAAGCCGTTCCATGATTCAACACTAGATGTAATGGAATATCGAAGTGTGATATTGAAAGAAACATAGCATGCTGTAGACTTTGCCCTGTTAATTATTCCTGTGCACCGTCACAGCATCTTGGTGTAGTTGTGGAATAAAAAGCATGATAATGTAAACACCATTATCAATATCAGCACCAATTCAAGTAATTAAATCACCAGATGGACAATTTGAAAGAGAACTTTCCTCAAAAGCACCTACACACATTGTGATCCTTTAAGTCTGTTTAGAGGATTTAGACAACTCCGGGTTGCACATACATATGCATCAGACATCTTTTTAATTAAAGTAAACACTTTGCCCACCATATCTTCAGAAGGGTTGAAAAATAGATCCATCTTCACTCAAAAAACCCTGTCTTGGGAATTAACACCTATGGGCATCTAGAAAAGTGTATTGTTTTAGGAGCAACAACCACAATTCTCAAAATAATTGGGACTTCTTTTTGCAACGGGATAATGAGCAAAGTTTTCAGTAAATGCTCAGGAATGCCTCTAATCTTGAACACCCACTGGATGCCACAGATGACCGACGTGTGGGTGTACAAATTGGTGATTAGCCAGCAGATCACAGCAGGTCACTGCAGGAGTAGATCACACATGGCCGTGGGTACATGGGCGGACAAGTGTGTGTATGTGCAATTATTTGTGTGCACTGGCAGGTAGGCGGTGGAGAGGAGTGGGGTGTTTGTGTACGGCTGTATGTGCTTGTAAATCTAAATTTGAACCTGAAGTTGCATGTGTATTTGCATGTGCATCTGCTGGAGGAACATTGTTCCATTACACAATGCCCGCCTTTGACATTCCGGCTCCACCTGTCAGCGTGTACTAAGGCCTTTCTCTGGCGTATATATCTCATGTGTGAATGTGCTGCTGGCCAGCAGAGATAGCAGTCCTGCATAGGACATGTGTGGGTGGACAGCCTGCAAAGTCCATGCTGACCTCCTACATGAGCTTTCTTTCACGGCTGCATAACTTAGACTGAAGCTGGGTGGAAAACATCACTGGAGAGGTTGCTAATACTGAACCAGTGCCATCTTACTAATCAAACAAAGATTGATGACGCTCTGTCAGTAGGGCAGCAGTAAATTATATTACTCTTCTTCTTTATTAAAGGTGCTAAATTTGAAATTCATAGCATAGCTAGTGTCTCCCCAAGTCTCTGAACATGGTGACGGCTGAGCCGAGGGCAAGCAGCTAACAGTCAGAGGGGGGACACCGAATCAGCTGTCTCAGGCCCTGGCTCATGATGGGGCCCAAAAGGTCCCTCTAGCCTTTAAATAATGTGCTGGGAGAGCCTTTTGGATATCATCTTGTCCGGGGCACGAGCAAGACGGTGGAGCTCGCTCACATGCTCCAACATGCACGCCCGGCCAGCCTGACTATGTGAACAGAGCACAGAGAAGCTTGGATTACAGCCCACACAGAGGGAAAGTGACTTCATTATTTGCTTACTACTCCACGACAATCTTTACATTACAAAAAGTTGTTTGATGCCATAGAAACGCTCTCAATATTGTACAGAGAATTTGTTTTTTAAATGTGACTGGTGATGTAGTAATTACAGTACTTCAAAGTTGACTTTTTGGACTTGAGGTCCCCAATCAGGCCAAACAGTGAAGTGTTTTTTAAATACCTAAACCAACATACCGTCTGCATTTTCACATCCTACCAAAAAATATTGTGATAAAATACTTGCCATTTTAATCTTTTCAAAAGTACTTTTGAAAAGGTATTTTTCTGAGGGTGTCATGAAGGTTACAGTTAAGGTTAGGCAGCTCTTACTCTACAGCAGTGATTCCCAAACAGTAATAAATAAGTAATGGATAAATGGTTGAAATATCCATCTTTCGCAACTCCAAGTGGTAGTAGCACTAATGCAAACTTCCAAATGAACCAAAACAGAAACCAAAAAAATATTATTATTCCAATATCCACTTTTATAAAATGAATAGTGTTAAACAACATCCAGCTTAAAACAAATTAAAATGAACCTATTTAGGACATGATGGTGCTGCTGTAGTTGAGTTTATCTGGGCTGTGGAAGAATATATATAAAATAAAATCTCAAAGGAAGACTTTGTTTATATGAATATGTAGACCATATTCCAGAGTTGAGGGGAAATATATTCCCCCTTCAACCAACCAAAGCCTCTTCTTCTGCATAATTTCACTTCCAGACTACCTGCTGCTATCAATGCCCTCATCTTGTTCTTCTTCATGTGCCCCATTTTAGCGGGAAAATCACAAGCACAAGGCAAGATATTAAGCTTATTTCATAAAGATTTCACAAAATAAGATTCAGGCTGCAACAAGATCAAACCACTGACATCTGAGACATGACATTTATTTAAAATCTTAATAATAGCTCCCCTGCTGTGCCAACTATTGTAAGGATTGTTCTATTTGTGCAGCAAGTTTCACGTCACTCAGACTAATGGTGGAGGAGTAGAGACCTCTCAAACTGTGAAACTTTAACCTTTAAATATAGTGCCCATTAAGCCCATTGAGCCCATTAAGCCTATTCAGAGTGCATTTTTAAAACATGGACAGAGTGAGAAAATGTCATCCTTTCAAGTTTCATCAAAATCAGAGCAGTAATGCACTAAGACACATTTTACAGGCAGACACGTCCTATTGATACTCTCACATGTCTTCTCGTGTTGATGACCTGATGCTGCTTTGACGAATTAATGAAAAAATGTCCCCATTATTGATACTTTTATTTCTATTTTCATCCGAAATCTTTCTTTTCCACTCAGACTTTCAGGTTAGCTATAGCCTTCACTTTGAAAAACTGACTTTGAAGTTGAATAATTTAGCTTTGGGATTATTGGGATTATTTCCGCTTAACCTCCAGCCTGTTACTCCTTCCCCTCACCCATAACTTATAGTCAAGTTATTCCACTGGACCTCCAGGAACGAGCAGAGTAGCAATGGCTGCTGCAAAATGTAAACCCATCATAGGACAAGCTTCTGAGCTCCCGGTGTTGATTACATGGTGCTATGGCTGCAGCCCACTGACACATCCACTGCTTCTGCACAGTAGATGGGTTTTATATCTGATATATTGCTTCACAAGCATACAGTGTCAGTTACAGAAGATCACCAGCAGAAACAGAAATAAACCGCCTTGATGATGTGTTGCTTTTATAATCCCTGCCATACCCATCACCTAGTCTTTGGTGTACTTTTTATGTGTCTTTATAGTGACCGTATTGTAATCTATAGCATCACTGTGAAATAACAAGTGTTGTCCTTTTTATTTTCTTCTCATGCCTGGACACCCTTCATAAATCTATCATGGGATGACTATATTTCTCCTGGCGGAGCTGCCAATCTTTCTTCTTTTTTCTTTAAACATTCATTGGGATATATTGTCTATATATACAGAGGAACAAGCTACAGTGCCGTCTACAGTATGAGTGTGAGAATTGAGGATGGGGGTTGTTATATAAGAAGCCTACTGGCTGTTCAAACAGAAGCCCGCAGCCCTACAGGGAGTCACTGCGCAAAGGCACAGCTCTTCAAGTCAATATCTGCCCCACATGTCCCTTTAATGGGCTCGATTCGTCAAATGCATTCACGGTCCTCAGAGAGCATTACTGCGGTCCTACTAAGGGCTATTTACAATAATGTTCCCAGTCATTGTGGTATCCTTAACCCTGAATTGTGCGGTTTTAAGTTGAAAGAAGTCAGCAATTAATGATTAATTTGTTGTTTTGTTGCAGAGTATTTTTCAGATGAGTCTTCAGTGTTTATGAGATGAAATATTCAGTGGCCTCGGCTGTGCTTTCAAAGCTTGTGTCCATGCTGGAGGTCTGAATCCCGGCCCCTCTTCTGGGATCTTTCAGTAAGGGGATGGAGGTGTCGCTGTGACAGGAGTGCATGGCGTTCTTCCAGAGCCCTGCGCTACATACGTGTCCATGGGCGCCGGGCGCAGCCTCCAGCTCGCCGTCGCCGGAGCGCAGTGCCATTAGTTCAATCTCATGCTTGGCAGCGGTCTCCAGCACCTGTTGCTTGTTGTAGAACAAGACGAAATTGTTGATGATGGGGTGTATAGGCAGCGCTATGGCGATCACCCCGCACAGAAAGCTGATGGCCGCGTTACACCGACCCAAAGTGGTCTTGGGGTAGACGTCTCCATAGCCCACCGTGGTCATGGTGATCACAGCCCACCAGAACGACTGTGGGATGCTGGTGAACAAGGTTTCCGGGTGGTTCTGCTCCATGGTGTAGCCCAATGCGGAGAATAGGAAGACCCCCACGCCCATGTACATGAGGAGCAGGCCGAGCTCTTTGAAGCTGCTCTTCAGGGCAGATGTCAGGGTCTGGAGTCCAGAGGAATGGCGAGCCAGCTTGAAAATGCGCGCAATGCGCATTATGCGTAAAGCCTGCACCGCCTGCTGCACGTTAGCCAGCTCCATCACTCCTGTGCCGAAGGAGGTCAGAATCAGCACCACGAAGAAGGGCATGATCGCCATGAAGTCGATGATGTTCATGAAAGCCAGGGCGAATTTGATTGTATTTGGGGAGGAGATCAAACGCAGGATGTATTCAATAGTAAACCAGCCGATGCACACCGTCTCGATGACCTCCAGAGTTGGGTTCTCCGTGAGGTTGCCCTCCGAGTCCTCCACCTGCAGGTCGGGGATGGTCCCGACACACATCACCACGGAGGAGACGAGGATGAAAATGAAAGAAACGATGGCGATTATGCGCGCGGGCATCGAGGACTCCGGCTTCTCCATCAGCCTCCAAAGGAACATCTGGATGCGCTGCCAGCCAGCGGCGGACGGGTCTCCCTCTCGGTCCACGAGGATAGTTCTCACTTTCTCTGCGATCTCCGCGAGTTCATCCTCCACCTCCCGCAGGTGGCATTTACAACAGTCGTCCAGAAAATCCGAGTCGATCTCCCAGAACTCCATCTCCTTCATGAAACAAATTGGACAGATGCCTCGTTTCATGTGGATCTCTCCGTAATAATACAGCTCAATTATGCACTTAAATGCTTCGGGGTCTCTGTCAAAGTAAAATTCTCCCGTGTCGGGGTCGTAGTCGTCACATAGTGAGGATATTTCTTCGGAAGACTTCAGTGAACAGTCGACCAGTTCCGCCAGCCGGGTGTCCGGGTAGCGCTTCAACACGTCCCCGAACAACACCTGTTTCACCCCGCCGATGTTCACAACGATCTCGGTCTCTTCGCTGGCTTCAGAGCCGTTGCAGTCTCCATATCGACCCCGCTGGATCCCCCACATTATGTTGTGAACAAGTCTGCCACAAAACAGCAGCAAGTGAGCGAGACGTTTCACACAGTTGGTGCCGTCAAAGTAAGCACAAGTCCCCAGAAGCCCCGGCGCGGTGCATGCAGCCTCAGATGTCTTCTCGTGTCTGGGTCTCAGTGGGGAAATGTGTATGTTTGCTCAGAGTGGACTGCAGCGTGAAGTCTTCTCAGCTCACACAACACTCTTGTGCGCTCAGAGAAAGTTGGTATTGAAGTGCGAGTAGCGTCAAGTGAGACGCAATCAAACCCCTTGACTTCCGGTGATACCTTTCAAACTAAATCCTTACTGACCAATGTGTTTTCTTCTTTTTGCTACACCACCAAACACTCCTATATGCAATTTGAGCCAATTATTAAAAAAAAAAAAAAAAAAAATCAATAACACACACACATGTATATTATTATTATTATTTTATTTATTTTGTTCAGCTCCAGATGGCCCAGCAGTTAATAATCAATCCTTGTCCTCCATGAAAAGATGCCTTCTTATAACGCTGTGCCTTTGCAAATCTTTCTTCTATAATTTTTATTCTAGTCGGCTTTGTTTGGGGCAAAACAGCAGGAAAACAACATGTATGTGCAAGTATTTAAAACACACACACACACACACACACACACACACACACACACACACACACTAAAATAACAATATATATATATATATATATATATATATATATATATATCACCCAAACGAACCAAATAATTGTTTAGATGCCCTCATCAATTATTATCAATAAAATAATATCAGAGAGGGAACTCTATTTTTGGTCATTCAGTCATATTGGCAAAATGATCAAAATAATGCAGAAAGATAAGGATGTAACACTCAGAAATAACTAGAGATCAAACAAATGGAGAAAATCACATTTAAAAAATGTATTGCTTTTATTTTTTTTATTATCTCAGTGTTTTCCGGTCGCGCGCTCTCTCTGTGTCGTTGTATTGACGCAGCGCAGTGCAGACAGGCGCAGCGCATCATAAATCTCCTCTGTATGTAATGAATTGTGAAGTAGCAAACAGGGAAATCAGGGGCACGCACTCAGCTGGGTTTCCGTGACAGCTTGAAGAACAACCATTAGTTAAAGGTAATCGATTAACAGGTAACACATAAGAAACCTAAATCATCCTTTTTTTTCCTTCCTTTTTTACAATAGCCAATAAAATCCTTTTGTTATACCCCAGACCAAGACGCATTATCCATCATCCATTTTGAATGTATTATAGGCGATAACCAAAATACCCAGACGAAAAAGATTAAAGCTAAATATTACTTAATTTTAATAACTTAATTTGGGAGAGATTATAGGCCCAATAAATATTATGATACTGCACATTATATGGCTCTTTAGTGATGTGATAAATGATAGTGATGTTTGGGGATTACAAGTACTTGTGCCATCAGTGGGATCATTGAAAGGAGTCCATTGGGTTTTCTGAGGTTACTTTCAAATATAAATCTGCAAGATGTATAAGATGTATTACCAACTTTAACTCTGAGTTCAACAGATCAATTCTGCAATAGCGCACCCTGAATTATTGATGGGCAGTCAGACAGACAGCGTCCCAACAGTATGTTGCCCTGTGGTTTGTCTCCACCTAGTGACACAACCTTCACAATACAGGAGCCTCAATGCTTTTATTTTTCTCCTTGCAAACAATGGTGCAAATTAGGACTCCATTAATAAGTAGTAAAAAACAACAACAATGTACACGACAATAAAGTTCAGTGTTTGTGTAATTGACTATTGTAAATTCTTAAAGCCAAACAAAACTCAAATAAAGCCCACAATGCAAAGGTGCAAGTTAAACTTTGGTTAACATTATGTGCCTGTGTAGTGTTTTAATAATATGGAAAAACGTAATGTAGGCTTTCACTGTTGGATTTAAATAAAAAAGTATTTGTTGTATTACAAAGGAATTTATTGATTTGAGATGATAGTGACTTTATCAAACTTGAGACATTTGTATTTTGTTCTCATTAAGTATTCTTCCAAGGACATGTAAAAGTTATCAGTGGCAGCTTGAGATTCAATTTCATTTTCAAGTTTGAGGTACTTGTACCCTACATTACGTGAGTGTTTCCATTGTATAGGCTGCTAGTTTGTACTTCTACTTCGCTACATTTCAGAGGTGAATATACATTCTACTCCACTATAATTATTCGACTGCTTAAGTGACTTTGCAGATGAATATGCTGAGTTTGTAAAATAGTATGCATTGTTAACAATTAAACTAACCCAGACGTCTACAAAGGCATTAATTAGCTTCACGTCAACTGACTGCAACATTAAAATAATGGTTACAACTTATTGCATCAGTAATAATAAGCAAGTATCCTGTTTAATAACTAAGGTTACTTTAACTTTCGACACTGAACATAAACTTTACTGATAATACATCCTGCCTGCATTTTCTTTGTATTTCCGATCACTATTCTCAGGTTTATATATATATATATATTTGTATGTCTCCTCTTAATACAGTTATGCTAATTATACCAGCCCCCCTTCTGGAGACTGATCCACTTGTCTTCATGGCATCGGCTCGCTCCAAACTACACGGCGCACGCTGATTGGCCGAAGGCGCAGCGTCGAGCCATGTGGACCAATCAGCGTGGGCCACGGTGAGGTTTTCTTTTTTCCGTATTACTTTTGCTGAGAGGAGCAGCGGCGGCACCAGGAGTCTGTGTGTCGCTAACAGAGGAGACGTTCAGAGACGCGAGCCGCTACAACCATGAAACCGCTTTTACTCGGTGAGTAAGGGACCACAGCAACAGCCTTATACTCTTAAATATACATATATATATATATATATATATATATATATATATATATATATACTGTGTACCCGTGAATGTTGGGTGTATTTGACATGGCTCGTGCTACAGTAGCTTGAACAGCTAAGTTGAGGTGACACACTGCCGGGCCTCCGTTATCGCTGAATCAATGCATTGATAAACAGAAACATGTTGTATTTGTTCCATAATTCCGCATACAAGCTGTATTTGAACGGGCTCGTGGTGTCCTTTCAGCCCTTGCTTAAGCTGCTCTGACAATTTAATTGAACAGGTTTTCGCATAACGTGGGTTGTTGAGAGTAAAACCCCCTTTTTTGTGTATCTTGTCCCAACAGGAGTGCTGAGCTGCTCCCTGGTCCTGTCCGTCCAAGCCTTCTACTCCGCCGGGGATGATGTTGTTGAGCTCACCCCCTCCAACTTCAACAAGGAGGTGACCCAGAGTGACAGCCTGTGGCTGGTGGAGTTCTACGCTCCCTGGTGAGGTCCATTTCACATTTACTGTATGGCAACAAGTGTCCTCAGATGAACCGAGTGGGGGCCCCTCACCCACAGACACGTTGACCTTGTGACCTGAAAGAAAGGAGTGGGGAGACTTGGATGCAAAGTCGGTAGTTCCTCCTCGGGTCAGATTGCAACTGCACAGTTCAAGTTTATTTGCATCGCGTCCTACAAAAGTAATTCAACGTGCAGGATAAGGGATACAGGATATAAAAAAAACCAATTGACTATGTTTTAGCATGCATTCTGGTAAACAACATATATACACACACTCCACACAGCCAAAAAAAATAGCTAAACTTCAACAGAAAATGACAGATTTTCTGTTCAGCAGACATTTTGACTTGTCACAATAGGAAAGACATGGGTGTAATAACTAACTTTACTGATGACTACAGTCCACTTAGGGGAGGACCTGGTATTCATGCTGGCTCACTGGAATAGCTAACTGGGAACTGACCCTCATATTGAATAATTTGAGCGACAAGTACTTATTATGATACATAATGATACATTTTAAAATGGTTCTGGACTTGAATACCGTTCATCTACTATCTTTCTAATTTGCACAGATTTGAAACTCGTGAAGTGCGTCTATTGCTAGATTAGTAGAGAAACGACACGTTCATCTTTTCTAATTAACCATCAATTACATGGTTGTATCCCTTCTCTTATTCGTCACCACAGGTGTGGCCACTGTCAACATTTAACTCCTGATTGGAAGAAGGCGGCGACTGCCCTCAAGGTAAACACAACGCCTCTCGCCTTGCCATCTACCAGTTGAGACTGACATCTACTACTCCTACCAGGGCATTGATGACACAATCAAATATCAGAGTATCGTTAGTGAATACTGCTGTTGGCAATATGACGGTCGGATTACGATGATGTGCCTTAACTAGATGTTTTCAGTAATGAGAAACAATTACTTGATAATCAGGCACATATGACTAAGGAGGTGTACTCACAGCTTTGTTCCACCTACGAGTGTTTCACACGTTTGTAACTCAACAGTGAGAATAACAGAAAACTCAGGCGTGTGACGTGGGCGAATATTAGTGAGTCTTGTTTTTAGCTTGAACTAGGGTAATATTACTTGATTTTTTTTTTTTATTGAAAGTGCTTTTCCACACATAGCTATCACCTCGTGTGTGTGTGTGTGTGTGTGCGCGTGTGTGTGTAAATATCCTGCATACAAAAGTAACCGTTGCATTTGTTTATTGACATACTGACTTCCAGATTTGTGAACCGGCACACAAATGTTCCGTGAAGAAAGCGAATAACGGGCTCGTTGACAATTGCTGCGATTTAAAAGTTGAGACTAGACACTCAAACTTTTTTCTCTCTGAAATCCCACAGGGTATTGTGAAGGTTGGTGCAGTAGATGCAGACCAGCACAAGTCACTGGGGGGCCAGTATGGCGTCAGAGGTTTCCCCACGATCAAGATCTTTGGAGCCAATAAGAACAAGCCAGAGGACTACCAAGGTACAGCCAAAGCCACCGCACCAAACAAATAGCTTCTGTTTGCTGAATACGCAGCTTTGTGAGTTTGACATTTTAACTTTGACCTTGTCAAGCCCCGCTATAAAGCTGCTCTTAAAAGTTAAACAATCAGTTCAGAGAAAAGGGGATGTAGGTGTCAGACTAACTTCATCCTCTCTCAGTAAATCGGCTGGCTTTCAGGGCTTTGTGGGACACTTTCTGACCGTTGAAGTTATTGTTAGGAAGACTTGAGGATCTAAATTAATTTCTTCGGATGCAATGACCTACCTTTTTGAATCCCCTTCATCCTTCAGGTGGCCGCAGTAGCGAAGCCATCGTGGATGGAGCCATGAACCTTTTGCGCACTTTGGTGAAAGATAGGATGAGCGGCAAGTCTGGCAGCTCCGGCTACAACAAACAGGTAGATACATTAGGGATTAGTGCAGTAGTTTGTTGTAATTATTTGAAATTGGAAGCGCAAACACTTAAGTAAACATTGTTAAGTAATACTCCACTTCCTTCCAGCAGAGTGGCGGTGGCGGCAGTAAGCAGGATGTGGTCGAGCTCACTGATGACAACTTTGACAACATGGTGATGGCGGGTGATGAGGTGTGGCTGGTGGAGTTCTTCGCCCCCTGGTGTGGACACTGCAAAAAGTGAGTTTGATCCCTGACAGTCCACCCCCCAGCTGTTGGAAGCAGCCCCCCCGCCTCCCTTCACTAGTACATGAAAGACAAGATGGCCATTTCTGAGATTTCTGCCAGCCCAATACAACAGTGGCTGTTTGTTTGATTTTTGTTTGTGCTGCTCAAAGAGCTGGAAAGCGTTGCTTAAAAGACTAAACAGTGTTTGTTTCTGGATACAATGTCCCAGTAAATCTGGATAATCCAAAAACAGACTGAAAACGCGTCATTGGAACTTTTATTCAGTCGACGGTAATCCCTGAGCAGTTTATTTTCCTGAACCATGGGAATCCAGTTTGCAACTTTTTTTTCCTACATTTTTATCCAGTATTTCAGAAACAGATATTTTGTTTGGGAAACAATGCATACATCTTATTATGAATTGTGAATTCTTTACTGTGGAATTGATTTCTTTAAGCAAATCAGTCAGGTGTTTTTTTTTTTTTTCTTTAATTTTTTTAAACATCACTTTTTTCTGTTGACAGCCTGGAGCCAGAGTGGGCAGCTGCAGCCTCAGCTGTCAAGGAGCAGACCAAGGGCAAAGTTCGCCTCGGAGCCATGGACGCTACTGTGCACCAGGCCGTGTCCGGCCGCTACGGGGTGAGTGAGGAGTCAAAGTGGTGCATCGCTACACAATTCTGACCCAAAATAATTGTACTAGTAGACACAGTCCGAACCTGCTGAACTTGTCTTTTGCACTTTTGACCACTGTTTAAGTTTAACTAAAGTAAATATCCTAATTGGTCAGTAAACATGACGATTCACTGGCTACCAAGCCATGAGACAAAAAGTTGCGTTGCATGCGTAGATTTGACCTTGTAAACATGTCTGCTTGAACAGTTAGAAACGTCTCAAACCTAAAATGATTGTGGCCTTTTAAAGTCTTGGTTATACCTTCATGCTCTTCTTACTGGGATTGGACATTTAATGAAGTCTCTGCAGCCGTTTAACAGAATATGTTGTGACTGTCCGAACAAAGCTATGAAACTATCTCGCTAGAATGGAGTAAGTCAGAACATACTGATTAATCAGTATCAAATCTTGATTTAACTTCCTTTTTATTTCCTGTCATCCTGTTACTGAAGCAGTCATGGCAACACCAACTAAGAATTTTACAGTTGTGTCTTGCCACTGAAAGCTACTAAGACATATATTGTATAGAGTATTTAAAAGATACTTTCCTATACTGAATCCTTAAATGTCAATATGCAACTAAATCTAAGGTATCGATTTGCAGAACTGGACCAATATGTGTTTTATATGTTTTAGATCCGTGGATTTCCCACCATCAAGATTTTCCGCAAAGGCGAGGAGCCCGAAGACTACCAAGGAGGCCGCTCCCGTGGAGACATCATCGAGAAGGCTCTGGATCTGTTCTCTGACCACGCTGCTGCTCCTGAGCTGCTGGAGGTCAGTGCTCTTTGCATCATGCATTCATGTATGAAAGTTTACAGTACTGGTATTGGACTAAAACAAAAGGGTCCGTAATAATCTGGAGATGATGCTTTTTGAAATCTAAAAGTCATAAACCACAAGATTATCAGCTTTTTTTTAAAGATATGTTTTCTCCAGTGAACACGATCGTGATTCAATTCATAATCTAACTTTACTTTGGGTCAGACAAGACCAACAAAAGAAATTCACACTAAATCAACGGTCCAAAAAAACAAAACCCTGTCTCGTTGATCAGTTAAACCCTTAATTAACTTTGTCTCATTATATAATTATGTAAATTCACAAAACCATTAAATTTGTGTGTATTGTAAATGTTTGTCTCTCAGCTCCTCCATAAAGACATCTTGAAGAAGACCTGTGAGGACAGTCAGTTGTGTGTAATTGGTTTTCTGCCACACATCCTGGACACAGGTGAGACTGACTGAACATGTTCAATAGTTCAGAAAAGTAACCTTAAAAATCTGATATCTTTAACATGATTAGAGTTAACTGGATGTTTTGAGAAGCTCAAACCATTCGAATTGATTTATTGTATTAGTCAATATTTTCTCAAATGCAGCTGAACTGCAGAAAACTAGTGAAGTGTGGGGACATGCCTGATGCATTCATTAAAAGATCATTTTAATCCTTGACTCACTCCCCATGAACTGTCCTTGTATCAACAGGCGCAGCAGGTAGAAACGGCTATTTGAAGGTGATGATGCAGATGGCTGAGAAGTACAAGAAGAAGATGTGGGGGTAAGGGTGATCGACCTGTCCTGGACTCTAATACAAAATGACTAATTGGGACCGACTAATATCCTGCTCTCACTTTGTCAGCTGGCTGTGGGCTGAAGCTGGAGCTCAGATGGAGCTGGAGGCCTCTCTTGGTATTGGTGGATTTGGCTATCCTGCGATGGCGGCCATCAACGCACGCAAAATGAAATTTGCTCTGCTCAAGGGCTCCTTCAGTGAGACTGGCATTCACGAATTCCTCAGGTAGTTATTTTTATTTTTTCACCATTACAAGAAACAATGTAAAGATAAGCTTAAGAGTAAGCTGAACGATGGCGCTCACGTGGTTTCACCTTCTCCTCAGGGAGCTCTCTGTAGGCCGTGGCTCAACTGCCACATTGGGAGGTGGAGCCATGCCCAAGATTCTCACTGTTGAACCCTGGGATGGCAAAGATGGAGAGGTGAGTGGGAGCATCAGTGGCCTAAGTCTCTGATCAGATGCACAGATAAGTTTTAGGCCTTCAGCCAAATCATTTGACGGCCCTGCTAGGCAGACGTTTGATTTTTATTAATCTTCTACGTTACGGTGGACATTTTACTCTACCTTTCTACGAAGCCAAGACCCACGTTGTACGGATCAGTCGTCCAGGTCTTGACGTGGGTCATGAGAACTCCACTAAAGTAAATTTAAAAAAAAGACGACCTCATCCACAACAACGTTAACAAAAAGGAGAAAAAAAATACAGCATTTTGTAAAATTGTACAATAAACAGAAAGCAGGAAATCAAAAAGCTAAATATGGCTTTAAGATGGATACCACATAGTCCACCTGTTATGCAGCAAAGTTCAGTTTTACTTCTATCACAGCACAACCTCCGTCAAGACAGTCAACCAAAATGTCTGACCGGCAAAGTCCAGGTGACCGTCCAGCCAACTCTTTGATCGTATGGAGTGAAACTTTTGGGTTAAAATGTTGGTTGTTGGTTTAATGCATAGTTGCGTACTATGTCTGCCCTACTTAAGCCAATAAAACTCCACCTACTTCTTGCTGCCTCTATCCTACAATCATGCACACAGAAGAATATATCAAGATGTGTGTATATTTTATGTGTATATTTCTTTATTATTATTATTATTTATTAATGCTTTTTAAGATCCACAAATTTGGTATTTGTAATCTATAAATGAGTTGAAGTGAAAGTTTTCATGTTTATCTCCATCTTTGGTAACGGTTTGTCTTTTTTATTTTTCAACTGCAGCTTCCTGTGGAGGAGGACTATGACCTCAGTGACGTGGACCTGGATGATAACTATGATAAAATTGAGTTATGAGCCCAAACGGGGTTGGAACTGACTCGGGTCAATCTGGTCTGGTCTGGTCCTGCGCGACCCGCCTCCCCTCTCCCGTGGATGAATGGGAGGCCCGGTCGCCCAGTTAATGAAATATTCCAGAAACGAGAGACACCTGCAGTTTCTCACATCATCTTTGTCAGTCACAAGGGGACAGGGAGGGGGGGGCGGGGCGGGGGCGGGGCATGTGTCGTGTCTCTGGAGTGAACTCTGCCTCACATACCTGTTGAACATTATAAGCTGCATATTTCTACGGCGGCCGCCAGCTGAGAGGGGGCGGAGGCTGAATGTGGCATTTCAGTTGTTCATTCAAGTCTTTTTTCGAACAGTGTTCCCCTCTCCCCCTTTCAGACACCCTCACGCACCTATTTTAATATGCGGACTTGTCAAAGTAACACTTCAATGTCCAACCTTATGTGACTCTTTATATATTTGTTTTTTTTCTCTTTTTAAACTAGTAAGTGAGAATCTTGCTGGGTTTTCATGTCTGTCCACAAGGGGATGCTGTGGGACTTGTGTAGATTTTTCTTACACGACTTTATTTCAATTGTGTGAAAACAAAATTTTTGTTACAAAAATAAAAAGGAATAAAAACAATCACAGCCTCATTATTCACATACACTGTAACAATATCAGAAAACTCATATCAGCGGGCGCATGCAATACCAAAGGCTTATCGGACCTGTTCAGGAGAGCAACTGGTTAACTACAGTTGCTACCCTGAACAACAGAAGACACTTTTCAACAGTTAAGTTGAATAAAATTCTAAGAAGTGATGTAATTAGTTTTCCTCCTGGTGTAACATAATGGGATTAATAATACTTGCGAGCACATAATCCAGTCAGTATAAATATATGATATGGCACTTCACTTATGGAGAACAGGTAAAAAGCATTTCAAGGCAAGAGAGCTTTGGAAAAGCATACACACAAAATATCTCAACTGAAAGCACGTCATAGTCCACAGGAAAGGAGCCACATTGACCAAAGAATTACCCATTAATGTAAACAATAAGACGACGACAATGTTTTTAAAATGAAAGGATTGTCTGGTGAGTGAGTTGTGATGATGGACGACCGATAGATGTGGGTTTGTGATTGTGTTTTGGAGAGTGTGTCTATTATTGTCCCTGTCCTCAGAACTGACGAGAGGCTCCCTGATCCGACTGCAGCAGTCTGACAATGGACGGGTCGCTCTTGGCACCTTTGATGAACTCCTCCAAAGACAATCTACCTGTGAAGCACAGATGGGGAAAAAAGATTCACGTTGAGCACGTGAGGGCTGAATCACACAGCAGCCGCCCACTAACATCAACAGGAGAGTCTCTGGTGTTCTTTTTGAGCTTACAATATAATCACCGATGCCCCCGACAACAGAGTTTTAGGCAAAGTACACAACTTCTGAATAAATTACAATGAACTTCTATTGTATGACTGTATGAGTCATTTATAGCTAAGAGTTTAGCTTTTTTCATATAAGTCAGGAAATCTTTAGAAGCAATATTTCGCAGCGTTGATGTCAAAAAGTAGGAACGGGCAAATTACAATTTATGGATTTATTATGTCAACACAGTATATTGTTTGTAGGATTATAAAAATGACTACTTTCTTTTAGTAAGTATTTTGTAAATAATTTAGAAATTCATTTTAAATCATTATATGAATTGGTGTATTAAAATAAAACATGAATACAATATTTAAATGATTAAATATTAAAATAAAATATTAAGTTAAAAAAATATTAGTTATAAACATTTCAATTTTGTGGGTTTCTGTGACTCTTGTCTAAATAGGGGAGAGCTACATATACTTTGGATTTTATATCTGCAAAAGTATTTAAAATGATGAAATATTTAAGTTGTCGTTCAGCCATCCCTAACAGAATGCATCTTTGCACGGTTTGAATATTTTACAACTTAGATTTTTTTCCCAGTCTGTGTTAAGAACAAATAGTAAGCATTGCAAAATAAAACCTGGCCAATGTTGCAAACATTTTATATTTTTTCCTCATCTATCGCAAAGATGAAATACAACAGCACACCACACTTTGTTTAAATTAACTACCACTTTCAGTCAAACAGCATCTGTATAAATTGCATTAGAGAGGAGGGTCAGCCGTAGGCCGGGTCTGTGGCACCATGTGATGTTATAAAACAGACATCTTGACCTCCAGACTTTCTGAACCTTCTGCTCCAGAACACATCTAGCTGCCCACTGCCGTGTGAATCGCTCCAAATATATCACTGAGATGTGACGCGTCACAAACAGCCAGAACAGTCAGACTTGTCTGGCTCCTACTTGGTTTGTGTGGCTGATTTCCTTGCAGGTGCTGGAGGTGGGTGTGGCAGAGGGTCATCATCAGTAAAAGGACAACACCTGGGTTCATCAGCAACAGCGGCAACTCGTGGGCCCTTTGTGCCGCTGCACTTTTAAAAACCCTCTTTGAGTTCCGTTGCTGGGTTTCTCTCCTAACTGAGACACCTTTTCGGTGTCTGGTTGACTTTGTGGTTTGTGTTGCTGCACCCATACAACGTTTTTCCAGTAATGCTGAACTAACTGAATAATGTGTGGCTGGGTTTGGTTGAGTGTATCTCCGTCTTTCGTCGTGGCCGTGCGGCTCGGTTTGTGACACTTGAGAGGTGCGTAAGTGCATATCACCTGGGTGGAGCATCACCTTTTCACACTAAATGTCAAACCACTGACATCGAGGTGGCTCAGCAGGGTGAGATACACAAGACTGTTAATTATCTTGTGAGTAATGTCCATGTTATGTCATGCTGTTATATGACGTCCTATTTCTCTGTCTGTCGTCCAGCTTCCATAATTCCTGTCACTCTCAACTGCTCTGTGGTGGCACAATTGTATAATGTCAAAGTCATTAAATACCGAATCTTTCATGATATATCTATATTTGGTAAGCCTTTACTTTACGTAATATATTTAGCGTTGATAAGCAATATACAGTCTTTTATTATTACAGTCTTGGTTTATAACACACTATAAGGAAGTTGTATGCAGATATAAGACATTTTATTAAAAAACAGATTGGCATGAAGACATATTTTATATTATTACAACTGTTTTACTAAATTGTCTTTATAACAGCTGGTTGTGATATCTCCTCACAAAACCATATAAAGCACATCAAAATAAAATAAGTCTTACCATCATTGTCAATGTCCATCTGTCTGAAGATCTTATCTGTCCTTTTCTCTGGTGTTGATTCGTCCTCGGGCATCTTCATTACTGAGGAGACCATCTTATAAATTGCCTACGAAGGAGGGGGAGAACGATTGCTGTTGTTTGCATATCAAATTCTGTTCTGTCTGCGTGAAGCTTTTCAGCAGTTAAGGTGAAAAATAACTCTTTCAATCTGGCAGCAACATCGGGTTCTAAAAAAGTGAAGCCAATGTGCCTTAAACTTGCATTATTTCTAATGGCCAGCAGGGTGGACTCCTCTGGTTGCAAAAATAATTCAGATTGTATAGAAGTCAATGTTAAATGACCCCACTTTTCTCTTGATTTATTCCCTCTGTAAACATTGTAAACATGACGTTATGGTCTCCATCACTAGTTTCAAGTGCTTCTTCAAAACAGCATGTTATTCATTTTGTAAATGATGGTCCCATTTATAATAAAAATAGACAATAAAGCAGGGTATGCTTTAGGGCGGGGCTACCTTGTGATTGACAGGCTGCTACCACGGTGTTGTCAGGTTTTTATGTTGTTGGTGTTTTTGTCTTAGAACGCTTTAACAGTGTGTTTTAAATTTGTGAAAGTTGATTGTAACCTTTTTGGTTAGCTCCACCCCCTCGTGTCACTTCTGGTTGCAAAAAAAACCAAGATGGCGACAGCCGAAATGCAGTACTCGGGGCTCCAAAACAGCAGTGCACAAGTTACTGTGTCCGTTACTGTGTCCACCTCTCACGTATTATGTTTCTCTTCCCGCCTGACACATTTGTTACATCTTTTGTCTGAATGCCGTGACCTGTTTTCCGTTGCTTCCTGGTAATGATGGTGCTCTGGCAGATGAAGCTCATCCTGCTGTTGCACTCACAGTGAGTCCCTCTTTGTCTATTTGGTACCTCTACAACTGCACACATTTTAGATCCTGCAAAGGTCTGTGATGAGGGAAAGCTTTTGCTGAAAAACGGGAAATTAACAAAAAGCTCTGATGCTTTTACCTGATTGTTTTACCATTCATTTGTATCCACAAACACAACGAACTGAGCCAATATTGATATGGCTCTGCAGGCTGCTCAGCCCACCATATTGGAAGAGTAAATATAGCCACAGTGATAAGAAAAACAGAAAGGGCAGCCCGCATCCATGATCTTATGAATTCAGACCCACAGATGACTACTGAGCCTAAAAACAGTCACTAGACAGAAAGCTATACCATTAACTATTAGTGGATACATCAATGATTGCCAACTTCTTTGATAATTGATGTTGTTTTAGCATTGTATCTCGCAAGTGTAAAAACAAATCTTAATTTGCTGTGGGGTTTTTTTCCACTATTTTCTGACATTTTATAGACCACATAATTGATCAATTATTCGAGACAATAAACAGCAGATTCATAGACGTAAATTATAATCAGTTGCAGCCATACTTGGAATTAAAATCTGTATAAATAGTAGTAATTTAGTTGAGTCCTTAGTTTTTGACAAATGACATTTGTTATTTTGTTATGGATATAGATTTAGCTTAACATGTGCTAACCCCAAAGGAATCTGATTAGATGCCTTCCTTTTCCCTTTCCTTTTCAGATTTTTACTCCATCCGAAGTAAAATTCTGAAACTACTAAAACCTTTTAAATTGACATTCCCCCTACTTAACCATTGCACAATATGAGATGCCCTGCTAGAACCTCGTCATATTCATATCTGCATAACGAGGCTGATCCTGACCCTAACTAGGCAAGAGGCCGATATACACAGCATCAACATCGATGAAGAAACCCCGTCCGGTCCTCACCTGGACTATCTCCAGCATCTCGGCCCGGCTGATGTACCCGTTCCCGTCCAAGTCGTACATGCTGAAGGCCCAGCGCAGCTTCTGCTCCAACCCTCCGCGAGACGTCACGCTCAGGGCGATGATGAACTCCCTGAAGTCAATGGTGGCATCTCCGTTGGTGTCGAACGTGCGGAAGACGTGCTCGGCGAACTTTGAGGCGTCTCCGTAGGGGAAGAAGTTGGCGTAGATCTTCTTGAACTCCTCCACGGTCAGGTGGCCGGTCGGACAGTCCTTGAGGAAGCCGCGGTACCACTCCTGGAGCTCGTGGTCGGTGAACTCTGTGTTTTCTCTCAGGTCGTTCAGGACCTCGGGCCGCAGCTTGCTGTTCTGTTTCCCCATAATGCAGCACTCTCAGGCGGGCGGATAGCCGGGCCGGGTGTTTCTACCTCCTCCTTTCACTTCTCCACTCGCCCTGCGCTTTCACTCTCCACGTCGACGTCTGCTCGGCTTCCTCTGCTCCTGCAGGAGACCAACAACGCTCATTAATATCCTTGTGCGAGCATCATAAATGATTCATTGGTTCAATAATTCCTCTCAGCTTGCAGCGGTGTTTTATCATAAACACATGTGCTGAAGATGCTTCTCGGGCAGCCGAGCCGAGGGATAAATCTGGACAGTTGAGACAATGTCCATACACAGTAGAAAAATAGAGATTAGATTACAACTCAGGGCTCATGAGGTTACAATATGAGGTTACAATATGTGTGTGTGTGTGTGTGTGTGTGTGTGTGTGTGTGTGTGTGTGTGTGTGTGTGTGTGGATGCGTCTCTGCGTATAGACTATTAATCCTCGGGCACAGTGATAATTTATCGACCTTTAATTGCATGGTGGAGGGACAAGTGTTCTGGTCCACTGTAATTCTCAATAAATCCACTTGCTTAAAGGTCAGGCTGATACTGGCTGTTGTTACTGAGAAAGCCAAACAGCCACCTCAACAATATTCCACATCTTTATGTGAAAATATATATGCTAATTGGTTTTAAGCAGGTGGAGTTCATACACTGAGAAACACAGATGAAGGGAAAAAAAATACCAACGCTAACAAGGACACTGACGCATTAACCACCTGGACCTATTCACCTCTGGTTTTTGTGGGTTTTTTTCTAAATTCAGTTTCCATGGTTATAATCTGTTTATTCATGTCTGCAGGGGTATTCATGATTGAGGATGTGAGGATGCATAAAAATAACACATCCAGGACAATAACAAAATGATACAATAAGTATTAAATGGGACACTCTGTGCATATGCAAGCCACAGAGGAAGCAGAGGCAAACATGGGTGTGTTAGGAAGCAAAAAGGTTATGACACTTGCATATTTGTTTTTTTTCCACATAAGTGATCTTTCATGTTTCATATATTTTGTCAACAAGGGAAAAGATGTTATATAGACACACATTTATTGCCAATTACATGAGGAAATGAAACCCACTTGCTTGTTCTCATTTCCAGTACCAACCATCTAAAATCTGTTTCATCAGAGGTTGGAGAGCAGCCTTTGTAGGAAAGAAAGGGACAGAAAGAAAAAAAACGAATTTCAACATGGTCAGAATGTAAAAAAGAATTCATAAAGTAACAGTTAAAAACACATGCCAGTTTCTCCTTGTTTTTGGAAAATCAAAAGAATAAATTTACCAAAACCTGAGCTAATCTTTTACAACACGAATCTGGTAAAGTGTGCGTGGGAGGGAAAGAAAAAGAGCTGTGCGAGGGCAGGGAGGAAGAAAGAATCGAAAAAGTATGACACATAAAAAGGAAAACTATTTCCAGCTAATACCAGCGGTTCAATTACATAATAATCCTTCTGAATAACACATCCACTCCACTGTGATACATATAACGAATTTATGGGAGGGAGAGATGTATTATCCCCATGTTCGTTCTCCTCCAATTATTGAGATCCCATTACTCCTGTGTCATTGGCACCAGGATGATTTTATCTGGCGTAGAACAAATGAGAGCTGTGTGAATTTGGACGAGGCCTTTTCAATACGCAGGCGCCCTTATTTCTCCTAATTGTCACTTGAGTGTAATTTCCTCCAATTTTATGAATCAAAGTCAGAGAGGCAGGCAGGCAGGTCTGAGGACCAGCTAGTAACATAAACACTTCACAGTGTCACCGGGCTTATAGATGGAAAATAAATCAATAAAACGCTGCATGCACAACACCTGTAATACGGTTTATCCCGTACCCCCAGTTTTTAACCCGTGTGGTGGGTACGATTTAGAAAATTATAATGACAAAGTATTTCATTCCAGATGGTTTCATGATTTGTTGGAAATATTTTAAGATTTAAGCGTCTTCATGCTCTCTGAGGCTGTGCTTTGAGCTAAATGCTAAAAATAATGCTAATTGGAAATTGTGTGCCGCTCCATCAAGCAGAAATTAGATAATTCACTTGCATTCAAAATTTGACCTGCTGGAGGTGCTAGGAGAAAAGTAAGGGAATCACCAAGGTCATAAGGATGCATCGTCTGCACAATGATGAATCCTATCGTATAATATGACACAAATTAAATTGTTTCAAAACAAAAGCCCTCCAATGCATTTTGAAATAGTAACAGTATCATGTCGTAGGACCCTGTGGTGCCTTAATCACACGCAGAGTGAACGTGATGCTCACTCTGAGATCATAACAGCATTGTCAGCTGACTGTGTTTAAACAGGGCTGTGGTATAAATCAGACCGGACTCTCACATACAACAGGATGAGGGAGCGGCAGCATCTCCTCAGCTCTGGGTCACATGGCCTCTTTCCAGGACAGCTCAGTGGGCAGGCTGAGCTGGAACAGTCATAAATAGGGGCGTTGCTATTTATTCCCTCATACACACAGAACCACAAGGAACCCATCAGATTCCAGACTGCAAGGCTGTAAAGTGCTGCCGTGAGGTTTCAGGAGCGTCTGCTGCTAAATTAAGAGCGTGCTCAACAGAGGCGATAGTTAAGGGGAGAAAACAGCAAATCAGTGTGCACTCTGGGAAAGAGAATGTACAAACACACTCGCAAAAACTTTTATACAGTTTCCCCTGGCCTCTGCTCATTCATTATGGTCAGAATGAAAAAGAAAAAAAGAAGACTGATCAAGTCTATTTCTGGGCTTAAGTGAGAACAGTTGCCTGCTGTTGTTGCTGTTGTTGCTGTTGTCCACATATGAGTGCAAGAAAACGGTTTAAATGATTCCTGTTTAAATGATTCCTGTTTAAATGATTCCTGTTTAAATGATTCCCGTTTAAATGATTCCCGTTTAAATGATTCCTGTTTAAATGATTCCCGTTTAAATGATTCCTGTAAGTCGTGGTTAACTGTTGCTTGCCTCTCTACGATGGGCAATTAGCTGTATTGTTGTTCTGTTTGTGCTTCTGAAATGGAAGTGGTTCATGTGTAGAATGCCTGCAGGCCTGCGTATTAGACGTCACGGGATGTTTTAGATGTTTTCACAGCTGGGAACTGGGCCGGTCCTTTTCTAAAGTTTCTGCTTGGTGCAGTGGAAAATATCTTGAAATTTGGTCAGAAATAACTGCTAGATATCGCTCTGACATCCACATGACCTCCTGTGCGAAGAGAAGTCAGGCTCTCATTGCCGTGACTGTTTAGAGACGCGAAATAGGTTTGGAAGACCAGACACTGTCTGCGAGCGTTGTTTGATACACAGCAGTCCCCTCGACGTTGCCATTTCAAGATTCTGTGTTTAAAATTCCCCTCGATTGCACGGCAACGGTCTCTCTTCTTGTACCCAACCCCCCATAGCCGCTCCTGCTCCGTATAGTGCACTTTTTCCACGGGTTCCCAGCCTAATGAGACTGGTTCACACGGGCTCCAGTGCAGCACGTATCCCCCCGCCCAGGGCTACGGTGGAGATCTTGTAAACCCATGACCAGTCCAGTTTCACTGCTGTTTGCCGTTCTCAGGCCCACTTCATTTCCTGGGAAACGGCTTTTCACGACAGAGAAATCCTCCATTCTTTTTCCAGATGCTCACTACTTCTTGTAATAACAGAGTAAATCTCAAAGACGGTCAGAAAAGGAGAGATGAGGGGTGTTTGTTGAGATACATAGTAGTAGTAGTAGTCCGTCCATCCATAAAGCATGACACAAAGCTGATGGACTTCATTATGCTTCAGTTATGTGAGTATGCGAAACAAAATCAACTGGTGTCAAGGTTCAGATCCAAATGTAAAGAAAACATTAAAGGATATAGTCAATGGACAGAATTAATGAATTAATTCTGTACAGATGACATCTATTTTTACTCTGTCCATTCTGATAGAGGATCCCCCTCTGTTGCTCTCCTGAAGGTTTCTTGCCCTTTTCTCCCTGTTGAAAGGGTTTTTGTTGTTTTTCCTGAACCGATGAGAGGTCCTGGGAAAGAGGATGTCGTATGTGTACAGATTGTAAAGCCCTCTGAGGCAAATTTGTAATTTTGGGCTATACAAAAACAAATTGAATTGAATTAGTAACTATTTTTTGAAAAATATGTTAAATGTGTGTAAGTTATTCTGTAAAATCAAATTGTGATGAGCACTTTTCAGCATTCTCTGACATTTGATAGACGAAACAATTAAGAAATAAACTATAATGGAAACAAGCATTAGCTGAAGCCCTTAAACAGAGTGTGTTAATTGGCTGCATCATTTGCAATCGTCAACCTTTCCCATCCTAAACTCCGCAATATGAAAATATTGTCCATGCCGTCTGTGCTGCGGCTCTTTTGAATGGAATGTAAGTCAAACAGACGGATGTGGTTCGGGGCACAGAAAGAAGGCAGAGTTACACTCTTTAGTGCTGCATGCGGCCTGCTGAGCGCTGGACGAGCAGCGCTGCAGTTGGTGTTCTGCTGGTGACTGAGACGGCATCAGGTGGGAGAGGAGTTAGTCCAGTGCAAGAGGAAGAAAAAGAGAACGTTCGCTCTCAAGTTATTCCTCGCTTCGTGGCAGTCTCTCTGAACTAGTGTCAGAAGAAAATCAAGCAGTGGATCAGGATGAAGTCCCCCGACACACCAGTAGTCAAGGCAACAGGATAGTAGCGCTCAGGCTTATGAGAGGGAGGCGGTGTAACTATCAATCTGGGGCAAACGCAGGGCAGAACACATATCCAGACTTCTGTGTGTTTGCATTTCAAATTTAAAATGCTTGCTTTGGTTGGTTTCAAAAACAGTTTCATTGAATACAGCATTATTATTTTTTTTCATTTTGGGTCATCCACAATGATTTCTTTATCATGTTCATTGCTCAAAAGTTCACTACAGCAAAATCATTATGTGTATTTTTCATCTTAGCTGTAAGGTTGTAAGAATGTTCGACTGGTGAGTGGGCTCATGTAATACACTCTTCACCAGTTGGCTCTGTTCTTGTTATTAAAAAGTGTGGAATAGTGTGGTTGAAGCATAATTATGGCAAGACACAAAGTTTTTAGGGATGGATGGTCCCAGAGTCGACTAAAGAGCTTGACACATCTTTGTTCATCAACACCGAGTCTACACACCATATATTTCTCAGGGCTGGGCAACAACTCTTCTATTATCATTTATAGATAATAGAATCATATAGCCATGATATAAACTTATCATGCCGCCATTCTACAAATATCTGTTGTCCAAAAGACGTGTTTTTTCCAAGCAAGATATGATTAAAAAGTTGAAAAATCTCATTGCGATTAAAGCTACAAGTAACTTTATTTTGTGTCGATGTTGTCGGGGCCTCGGGAGGAAAGTGGAAGTGTTTCTGAGCAACCTTTAGAACACCTCTCATTTTACTGCAGCAGGGTCTGAGAGCCTGCTGCATCCCGCTTAGTCCTGGTTCTGGTTCTCCCGGCGCCCCCCTTCCCTCCAGCAAGCCAGAAATGTGGCCCGGGCCTTCAGCAGCTCGGTGGCGATGCTGGCTCCCAGCAGGGCCCGGCGGAGGAGCAAGGCATGGCTCCTGGCCAGGAGGAGGTCATCGACAGACCATGATCCGCCTTCGACCTGCAGTCGGAAGCTCTGGCGGGAGGAGGAGGAGGAGGAGTAGGAGGAGGAGGAGAAGGAGGAGGAGGAGAGCAGCAGCAGCAGCAGCAGCAGCAGCAGCGTCTCCTCCTCCTCCTCCTCTTCCTCTTCTTCCTCCTCCTCCTCATCCTCCTCCTCCTCTTCCTCCTCCTCCTCCTCCTCCTCCTCCTCCCGCCAGAGCTTCCGACTGCAGGTCGAAGGCGGATCATGGTCTGTCGATGATGGCGGGCCGGCCGCCGCCGAAGGCCCTGCTGAGAATGTGACCTAAAGGGGTTCCTGGTGAACCTGCACCAGTCCATCGGATTTCAAGCAGAATCCGACCCAGTGCCACCGATGACTAACTTTGAGAATAATGATATGGAAATAGCCAATCAATTCACCAATGGACTTGTTTACTCCTGTGGATCGTGTAGAAGCATCAGTATTAAATTGGGTTTCATAACCACTTGAAAGTTCCTCAAACTATCGATGCAGGAAAATGCCCTTATAATAGTGATAATAACTTCAGACAGATTGCCATGCCCTAATTTGTCTTCAACACAAACACGTTCAGTATTTGTTCACAGTGTATTTCAAGCTACTCGCAGACTTTGGACAGATTAAAAGTGGATTTTGAATCTGCCAACAGTTGGATAAAAGTGTGTATAATAGTTTTAAGATGTATGCTCCTCCAGCACCTTCTCCAGTCCAGGATGGACTGAGTCCTGAGGAGGGACACAACAGTACAGCTGTAAGCAGTCACTCTAATAAAGTCATCTTCACTTACCTATTTCAGGAGTGATAGTTGTTTATGAATCTTCCGCTTCAAAAAGTCCACTTTGGTGAAGCTTTTGGTTCAACTTTCCAACTTCACGTCACCAAATGCGCAACGTCAACGGACCCGTTAACTTGCAGCAGTCAGACCCGACGCCTCCTCCTATTGAAAGAAGTCCAACACGAGAACAACAACTCGAGATGCCCGAGAGAGGTTCACGGCCGTCTGAGTCTTTCAGAAGAAACTAATGTTCTCGGAACCGCCTCGCTAATGGTGTTGGTTAAAGCTCGGCTCTTGTTTGTTCGCTCCTGGCTCCAGATCCCGGTGGAGCCGCTTTATCATTCAGTGGAAGATGTGGCACAGAGCTCGGTTTTCATCGGACTGGCTGACTTCACGACTGAAAGGGTTTCCTTTTCTCCTCGAAGGCCATTTAACGTACTAGGTCCGCATGTGAGAGAAGTAAACACGGCTCGCAATGATATATAATGTATAAGCGTGTTAAAAGTGAACGTAGTCGTTGTTTACAATGCATTTCATAACGATTTGACGACTCGCTGTACTTATAATCCCCCCCCCTCCCGCCCACTGAATGGATCCGTCCACACTCACTGCTTCCATCGTAGAAACAGTCGCAGCAGCGTCCTGTGGAAAATTATCACAGGAGACTATTATTAGCACAATATCTAAAATAGACGGTTCACATTTATGGGAAAATCTTGATACTAAAAGAAAAAGTCTGCAAATGCACCAAATATACTTATTACAACGCGGAACCTCACAAAAACAGCAGTTCTATAATCCAATTTAGATTAAACTATTCTATTTACAATTTATATGACATCCTATAGGCAATAATTTGATTGGCATATTCCGATTATAAAGAAGAACCCCCCAGAGAAATATACAGAAGTATCATAACTCCTAGGTGGACAATCTTTTTTAATTACAACCTACAAACACCAGCATCATCATGAGCTCTGAAAATAAATGTATTTCATTCACCACACGTCCATCTAATGTTGTTGAACAAGCTGCACTGGACAGTATTAATATTACATAACATTACACATATTACATATTAAAAAAAGGTTACAACCTAATTATATCTTTCCCCAGACTTCTCTCTTAGCTTCACTGGAGATGTGCACTTGCCCATCAGTACCCATGACAGTAACCTCTCTTGTGTAGGCTAAAGTGACACTGCAAACAGGGCGGTGTGTATGTCAGCATTTCATTGAGTGGATAAATAATTAACTGTGTGTGTGTGTGTGCGTGTGCGTGTGCGTGTGTGTGTGTGTGTGTGTGTGTGTGTGTGTGTGTGTGTGTGTGTGTGTGTGTGTGTGTCTTCCTGAAGCCTGACACCTGTTTCTATAAGCACATGGAATGTTTATCTCTACCTAAGAGTGAGTACAATACAGACTAGGTGGGAGGGTTTCAGGCAGTGATGAAGTAGTCTGAGGCTGCTTTTGTTTATATTACCAATTTGTAACTTTATACTGTCATAAGCCTTATTGCTGGAGTAATGCAGATCAAAAACGCTGTTGTGACTTTCTTAAAAAAGAAGAATCTCTAAAAAAAATAGCTTTTCATGTATAGCCACTTGAGTCAAACCATTTGTAATTGATGCTCTAATCCAAGAGATAACTTTAAATTGAGTGAGAAAGGAGTCAATATATCAAGTCTTCCTCAAGGACATAACAATCACCGCTGCTGGGATTGAATACTAACGTAGCAATACTGTATTGACAGTGACAATTGCTGTGTTGCTCTGCAGAAACATAATGTTCCACTAGAGGACGCTGACAGCCCTCCACTCTGCTGGTGCTGTAGTGTTGTTGGTTGTTAAGTTGATAGGTGGGTCCTAAAGCTTATACTCAGCTGACGGGTGAGTTTATTAGACCAGACAGGTCTGTAACTTTGTCCTGAGGGTGTTTACAAGCACAGAGTCTCCTTCCAGCCAACTAGAAGAGTATTCTGTATGAGGATGTAGTGGTGCCATGCTGTGTCATTTCTCTTTGCTGTTAGTTTTGATAGGACATGACACATTGCCACGAAAACATATATCGCTCTTTTATCCACACAGACGTGTTCATGCAAACACACACATAAACATACAACCACATACACACAAACACAGGATTCATACGTTTTCTAAAATGTTTTTTTTCTTTTTGGCGCTCAAACTAAAAGATTCCTTGCAAAGTATTGCATTTGTTTCATTGTGAACACAACACAAATCAGCTTGATGCTGTTCATTTATTTGCTCACAAAAGTGAATTAAATGTTACTTACATCAAATAAACTCAGAACTAGAAAGGTGCAGTGCAGATCTCAGACAGGAGTTCCTACAGCGACCACTGCTGCAGCGTTTGACTAAATGATTACCCACAATTCTAAACCGCAAGTGTACCAGGGGTGTTTGATAAGCTCTCAATTTAAGCTATGCAGTTGTCTGCTGTGTGCAAGACCACGTCTCAGCTACATCTCTATTTTTTCGACAATATGAAGGTTGAAGCCCAATAAAAAGCCACAAAATAACAACTGACGGCCATGCACTCAGCTCAGTGTTATCACTAGCGACCCCTACTGGCCGGCAGCTGGTTAAGAGCAGTGAGTGAGGAGCCAGCGGGCAGAAAATGGTCCTGTCAATCAGGCATAAAAGGTTTTTTGATAGTGTGAGTCACCTGGCCATGCAAAACAGAGGTACAAATTCACTTATTAACGCAAAAAAAAACGTTTAGATCATCACGGGACATTGCAAGCCTCAGCAATATATTTATCTTTAAGTCAGAGTTTGTACTTTTAGGCAGATTAGCAGGTTTATCTGCACCGCTTCTGCAAGAAAATAACAATCATTTCACACAATCCTTCCTTCTAATTTTATTTTCTGGTGACTTGACTGCACACAGAAGCACCTTACTGTGTTGTAATGGATGACCCTGCAGGGTTTCATACTGTCCTGACGTGAAATCAGATTAGATTGAGTGAAGTTGAAGTCTACACATGTTGCAAGATAGTGTTGACATTCTTCATAAAATAACTTGTTGGACCTCTGTCCTCCATGGGATACATGTATATGTAATCTTTCGCATGATTAGTGAGGAGCAGTCTCTGCAGCTGCAGACGCTCCTCAAATATTGATCAGCCTGTCTTTACATTAAACACAGTGAGGGGCAATGCTCCCCTCTATAGTCTTCTGTCAATATTTAGGGAACACGTGGTACTGAAATCAAGGTTTAACTTGATTGAGGCAGAATAACAATTCTCGATACGTTTGATTCAAATCACTTTATTTCTACAGGGTACCAGGTGGCCAGACACACAACTCCAAATAAATGTTGCTTCCCATTTGCTGGATGTGTAAAACTCTTTGCCATATCCATTTAAAAAGTGATAAGTCAATATAAGGTTTGCAGCTTGTTCTCGATGCCAACAAGTGCCCCCAAAAAATCAGTTATTGCATGTTTAAGGAAAAATAATTACACTTAATCAAAAAAGACATTTCACAAAGTAATAAACTGAAAGTTGATTACACTGTTGCACTCGTGAATAACGACCACTTAGCAGGGACAGTCTTGTGTTAGCGGCCATGACCACATCCATTTTTAGCTGTGACCAACAGTC
Organism: Ophiodon elongatus; assembly: GCA_016806645.1. Classification (NCBI taxonomy): domain Eukaryota; kingdom Metazoa; phylum Chordata; class Actinopteri; order Perciformes; family Hexagrammidae; genus Ophiodon; species Ophiodon elongatus. Next base: position 2,182,330 of record JACSYO010000880.1, on the reverse strand, counting down.
ATTTGCTGGCATTCGCATTATAATTATTGTCATCAAAAGGTTTTGTATAATCGAAGCAATTTCCATCCTCATTTCATCTTCACATTTTGACCATGTCAACTCTGTTAGTGGAGAAACTGTGCCATTAGATACAATGCCTATAAAAAAGTACCCCCCCCCCCCCTCCCTCTCCCCTCTTGGATGTTTCACCCTTTTGTTGCTTTTATACATGAAATCATGGTCAATATAATTTGGCTTTTTTTTCAAGAATTTGCAAAACAAAACTCTTTAATATCAAAGTGAAAACTGATTTTTACAAACCAATGTCAATTAATTAAAAATATACAAGGTAAAGTAAATGATTGCATAAGTATTCACCCCCTTTCAGGTCAGTATTTAGTAGCTGCACCTTTGGCTGCAGTCACAGCACTGAGTCTGTGTGGATATGTCTCAATCAGGCCGGCACATCTGGACACTGACATTTTTCTCCATTCTTCCTTGGAAAACAGCTCAAGCTCTGTCAGGTTGCTCGGGGATCGGGCACGAACAGCTCTTTTCAAGTCCAGCAACAAATTCTCGATTGGATTGACATCTGGGCTTTGACTTGGCCACTCCGGAACATTCACCTTGTTGTCTTTGAACCATTTCTGGGGAGCTTTTGCTGTATACTTGGGTTCGTTGTCTTCCTGGAAAATAAATCTTCTCCCAAGTCGTAGTTCTCTTGCAGACTGAGTCAGATTATCCTCCAGGATTTGGCGATATTTTTCTGCATTCATGTTCCCCTCTACCTTTACAAACCTTCCAGGGCCTGGTACTGAGAAGCATCCCCAGAGCATGATGCTGCCACCACCATGCTTCACGTGGAGACGGTGTGTTTGTGCTGATGTGCAGTGTTTGATGGCCAAGAAGCTACATGTCTGTCTCACCAGACCAAAGAACATTGACCTTGGAGTCTCCCACATGCCTTTGGGAGAATTTTTTCAACAGTGGCTTTCTCTTTGCCACTCTCCCATACGGCTTCGACTGGTGAAGAACCCGGGCAACAGTTGTATGTACAGTCTCTCCCATCTGAGCCACTGAAGCTTTTAACTCCTGCAGAGGGGTCGTAGGTGTCTTGATGGCTCCCTCACCAGTCTTCTTCTTGCCTGGTCACTCAGTTTGTGAGGACGGCCAGCTCGAGACAGATTTAAACAAGTGCCATACTCCTTCCATTTCTTAACGATGGATTTAACTGAACTCTGTGAGATGTCCAGTGAGTTGGAAATCTTTTTGTAGCCATTTCCTGACTTATACTTTTCAATTATCTTTTCTCTGAGTTGTTGGAGTGTTCTTTTGTCTTCATGTTTCAATTGTAGCAGGAATACTGATGAACCAGAGACTGGACCTCCCAGACATAGGTGTTTTTATATTACAATCACTTGACACACATCAACTGTACTCAGGTGATCTCCATTTCACTGTTTGTGACACTGCTGGCATCAACTAGCTGGACCTCTGTTGAATTAGGTCAGTCACTTTAAAGGGGGTGAATATTTACACAAACACTTATTTTACACTATATCTTTTTTATTAATTCACATTAGTTTGTAAAAATCTGTTTTCACTTTAACATGAAAGAAGCTTTTTTTGCATTTTTTAAAAAAAAAAAAAAGCCAAATTATATTGACCATTTTTTTTATTTATAAAAGCAACAAAAGGGTGAAACATCCAATGGGGTGAATACTTTTTATAGGCATTGTAGATGCTATTGACATTTTGGTAATATTCTTGTTTGTTTATGACAATTACTGTACAGCAACAACTCAAAATTATGTTTTATTATTACTGATAAGCTATATGTGCTGTAAAACCTGCAGCTTGCTTATCATATTTGCACTACTTCCCTCTTTACTGAGTTGTGTTGAAAGTTGCAATGCCGAGTAAGACTGTCCTAGAAGTTTCTAGATGTAGATTATAAGCTCTGCTGTGCTTGCACCCTTGGCCCTTATGAAAGTCTGAACACACGGTTACTGATTATATGTGTAGTAAATATATTATTATATATTATCTAAGCTTAGTCAGGTGATTCATTTTTTTATTCAACAAATATTGTTAAAGTGATATAATATAATGTAAATTTATTACAACACTTGTTCAATCATCATTGTGCTTTGATGGTAGTAAGACAAAACATGTTATTTGAAACTTTGGCCCAGAGAATTTATGATGGCAATATTTCACTATTGTGACCTTTTCTAGACTAAATAATTAAGTGTGAAAGCAACTGCATTCATCTATAATCAAATTAATTGTTAGCTGACATCATGACTGTCCCCTCTTAATCGATTTATTGTCCATTTGGGTCTCAGTCAACTAAGTCATATGTGTATTAATCGACTAAGAACGTCTTTGGTGGAGGACAGCCCAAGTTGAAGTCATATTATGATTTTGTTTGAGGGGTTGAAACCAAAAGCAAACCCCTTTACTTTGGACTGAGCATTGCATGTTTAATTAATTAAGAGGTAAATTAAGATGAGGTGATGCAGAGATGCTAAACAGATGCCATAACAATAATATTTTTTAGCCATGTTAGCGAAATGGCTCTAGAGATGGCAATGTCAGTCAGTCTGTTGGTCCGTCACTCTAGTCCACTCTGAAATATGTCAACGATCCCCTTGACTTTTCCTCGAGTACCACGGAGAGGTTGACATTTCTAGTTCAGAGAGAACTACCTCAACAACTATTGGATGGATTGCCATGAAACAGACATTCAAGGTCCCCAGATTATGTATCCTACCAACTTTTCCTCGATACTATTCACTTATTCAGTGAAATATCTCAACATCTAACTGATGGATTGGCATCAAATTGTGTACAGATATTCATGGTACCCAGCTGATGTAAGTAAATGACTTTGGTGATCTGACCAATTTGAGGTTGACATTTTAGTTTTTTACTGATATATCTCAACAACCATTGGATTTTGTACAGTCTTTAGAACACTAATTTGAATAATTTTTGAGCCTTCATCTACCGCCATCATCAGGTCCAAATGTCAGATTATCCAATAGTTTGGTTTATGACCAACTACCTGCAAAACTAATGACATTCTCATTTGTATTTAATGCTAAGAATCAAGTGTAAGAATGCTTACACAAACTAATATGGTGAACACGATAACCATTATACCTGCTAAATTATACCTGCATGTTAGCATTGCCATTGGGAGCATGTTAGCATGCTGATGTTAGCATTTAGCGGTGAGGGGACGTATGAAACTCCATTTCCGTGAGGTCTCACTTTCTTTGTTGCAGTGATGAATTATGCTTCCTGATAAATCTATAGCTTTTGTTTGTAGAAAGGCTATTGTTTTTGTGCATCTGTGTCTGTTAATGAACAAGATTATCATTTACACTTCATACCATACCAAAAGAAATTACACATAAATTTGCCTGACATGTATTCCACTCATTCACTCACATAGCAAACATGTTTTTATATTTTCATACCTACATAGTTACTGTAGCAGCATCCAGTCAGCCAGGTCTTCAGAGGTAAGCGGTAGAACAAAGGTTAAATCCAACACAATTCTGCCAACCAAAGTCCACTAACAATGTTTTCGTGTGTGTGTCTGTGTGTGTGTATAAATGCAATGTCTATTGAAAAGAAGCCAAATGTGCAATGTATATGATGTAATGTACAGGCACAGTATACTGCATGTTCTGTACAGGCGACGTACTGGGTGTGTGTCCTGCAGTCGATAGGAAAAGGACTTTCAACTAAAAGGGGGGCTAGAATCATTTGTGTGTTTATGCTCAAATAGGCAGGTTGATTACAAGACACTGTTCAACACTTCTGTAATGCGAGTCAATGAAAAACTTTACTCTAATGCAATAATTACTCATAATGTTTTTAACAAAAATGTTGGAACCTGGTTGGTTTAATACCAATTAAATTAGACAAAATATAGGATAATTTCTCTGACTTGTGGGTCCTGAGACTGTCTTAATATTTGAACATGAAGATCTTCATGCTAATCATGAAAATATTGAAGTACCTTTGTACATGTGAAACTTTCACGCATGTGTGCAAGCATGCATTCTCTATACTGCGTGGTCGGTGATAAACTTTGATCTGTCTTAAAGAATGGTTCTATCAGTGAAGTTTTATCAGATTTGGTCTCAAGGGCTATCTGCCAGTTACAGATAAAGCTAAAGAACAATATCACTTTGACGAACACGGTGATTTACGACAGAGCGATACCCTGTGCATGACTTCATTGTGTCTGGACTTTCAGCCAATATCTGTTCAACCAGATTGACTCATAATCGAGGTCAGTAAACTGTTGGAGAATATACTGCACGCTGTATTATGCAGTTAACAGTGTTGCAGATAAGTGCTTTTTTCCCTTTTTGCATTTTGCAGGAGACAGTAAATATGAAGATCAAGTAACTGAAATATTGTGTTGATGTTGCATAAAATTTCTGCATCTATTCACTAAGGTAATAACATATGCATTCAAAATTAACGTAAATGTTCATCCAACCTCCATTTAAACCTCCTATGATCCTAATTATAACTTAACTTGCTCTTGACCCCTGCCTTCCAATCCGTTTGTTTGAGCCCCTCCCATCCCTTGGCAGCGCCTGAGTTCTTAGTTCCCTTGATTCAGAAAATTATAATTGAAGCTTATGTAGTTATTATTTCCCATCGCTTTTTGTGTCTATTTTCCCCCCTTAAATATCGATACATTAATTAATATGGTAATACGTTTTCTTACTAAAATGATAAAGATTGTATTTTAAAATATAGCACTGCATTTTAACCTATGCATAATCAATATACATGAATATAGCATACTGGAAGACAACAATGTTGATTTTTGGAGAATAAAGAGAATATCTAAAGATATGGAGAATATATGAATCATTTATGGCTTATATCTTATGGTTTTGTACAACATTGTGTTGTGCACAATTTCAAGTGAGACAGACTCGTGAACACAGAGTTACAGCCATTTAATCTATAATGTTGTTCCAGCACAACCTACAAGTGGAATGCAATCACATTTAGCGCAGTAGCACTGAGTTGATTTATGAATTTGTCCCTAAAATGTTGTTCAATAGCATAATGCACTCAAGTGTTGCTCTTGTTTAATTGCTGCATTTTTGTTTTTGCTATCCAACATTTAAAGGCAACACAAACAGACAACACTCGGTTTCAAGAAAGAGACAGTAGTGTATCATCCTTGTATGTTCTGTTTTAAAATATTTGTATTTTCAAATAGAATAAAATAGGGCCTAAAATAGAGCCTTTTGTTTCTCCACAGGAGATTCATACAGAGGAATGTTGCCTCATTTATGCTACCTATGACCATGTTTTCACAAAGATATTAGTAGTTTGCTCTTTTAAGATTTGGCATAAGTATTTTTGGCATTTCACGCTTTATTGATAGTGATAGTGGAGAGAGACATGGAGAGAGACAGAGGAACACTGTGTTTTGCTGTTTTGGCATTTGAACATCAAGCATATGGCACAAAGTGCAAATCAGTGTCAGGTAAGCAAAGTGCCAGGGGCATTTGGCTGGATACACATGGATTTTATGTTGACAGTGACCATGGCAAATCACATCAGCTCCTTTCGTCCCGTTTAAAAGCATGGCCCTGCCTACAATTACATGTTCATAGTTTGGTTTTAGCAAAAATAAATTACAGAAACTCAAACAAGACAATTATTGCACAAAATCAAATATGTTTTTGAAGTTGAATTGAATTGTTTCTGATAATATTGAAAGTTTGGTCCTCATGTTTTCCGTGCATGATTCTCAAGTTTTATCTAAGAAGAAACTGACTTTCCTCAACTTTTGAGAGGTTATTGTGTTATTGTGCAGTCTTGATTAAATAAAATGTAATAAATTATACAGAACTTATAGGTTTGCAAAAATGAGCACGTGTGACCCCAATTGAATCTTTTTGACAATCTTGTTTCAAGAAGCAGCACTCAAAGCGTATGTCATGAGTTTGGCATACTACTCAGCACAACAATCCATGCTGTGGGGTTGCGAAATGTGACTGTGGAGACTACAGATAACCAGCAAAGCATACAGCTGATAACATCTGCACCGCTGCATCTCTTTTTAACTGTCATGGGTTAAAGTTATCATGCATTTTAAAAAATGCATTTCAAGGGAGCTATATGCACTTTTCAGACTACTTAACAGGACATAGATAAATAATAAAGTTGAATAGCACTTAAAAATAAAACCAGTGGATTAAACAGTTGACCTTTATGACGATTGATTAGGCAAGAGTGCCTTCAGTTGTCCTGCTGGGGATTTGCACATGTCCTTTCTCATGTGATGTGGGTCACAGAGTTAATAATCACTCTTTTGGGCCTCAACAGGAATTATGCGCCATTTTATCATTTCTTTAGACTAAAATGAACAAGATTAAAATGTACATGATCAGCTCACTGTCGGTGGTGTGTTTCTTCACTATCTTCTCTGACTAGTCATTCTTCTTCCCCATCTTCCAAACAGATGATATATATATATATATATATATTACTAAACTTGCCTCCGTCAAAAATCAATGTCACGTCTCAAGCTTGTTCAAAATGCAGCAGCTAGAATTTTAACTGGCACTAAAAGAGAGACCACATAACCCCAGTCTTCACATATCTATGCTGATATACGCTTAGATAATCATGCAAGGTCCTTATGGTTGTTCCACTGGCCAGGCACAGGACTACAGCTGATTACACTTTCACTGTAGGTTACCTGTTCTTTGGAACAAACTGCCAGTGCAAACTAAGCTTGCAAAATGTTTTAATTTTCTTTTAAATCCCTTCCAGAAATGCACTTTTAAAACAAGCATTTAGGTGATCACTCCCTTTTGCACTTTTAAGTTTTGATCTGTTCTTAATTGTATCCCTGTTTGTCTAGTTATATCTGTTTACCTTTTAATTGTTGCTGCTTTTGGGTTTTATTGTATGTGAAGCACTTACTAAATAGTGTTTATATAAAGGTGCTATGTATAAGCAGGTTGTTATTATTATAATTATAATTATTATATTTTTCATTTGCAGTTATTGCAAGATTTTATAAGCCGATAACTGATATAAATTTACAGAATATGCCATTTTGTTTGTTCAACCTAACATCACACACTTGGTGAAGTTAGGTTGTAAGTGATGTAGTGATGAACACTGTGAACGGGATACTTCTGTATTTTTCCCATGACTCAACATAATAATTGTTGTCCCCATCTGTCACTTAGGCACAAAAACATTGTAAAAATAGGGCAAAGGTCAGAAATTACTGAAGTTTCTGTTTAAATTAATTTGTAATAAAATGTCTAAAACAAAAGGCCTTTTTTCTATAGCATGTAATATATGATTTAAATAGAGTGTTCTAGAAACTATTTTAAGAAGTATTCCCTCAAAGTATCCTCTCCTATTAGACACATGGGATCCTTGAGAGCATGGAGCATGCATTGCTCAACTGCAATGAGGCTTGGTGGAATAAACCTCAAGACTGTATACACACTTGTCTTTTGGCAAAAATGATTGTTTTTACATCTAATTTAAAAGCTAAATTTATATAAATACAGGAAAATCTAACATACTGAAATAAAGCGTCAGCCAAAAGTCTAAAGAGACTCAAGCTCCCTTTGGACTCTCTCTGTGTACATGTCTGTCAGTGTAAACACTGTCAGTATCTGATCAGTAAACTTTTTAAGGTCCTGATGGGGATATGTTGCACCAGACCATTACACAACGTTCAAATGTAGTTGTGTAAAATAAACTGAACAATAAAATACTTCAAATCAAATAAAAAAATAAATAAATACTTTAGAAAATAAATGGATGTTGCTGTTTATTTACTGCATTTTCTGTACCTGTCCGTCTCATATCAAACTTTGTGTAAACATTTAAATCTTTGTAGATCAAAGGTCATCATCTAAACCATATTGATGTTTGGCAAATGTTTTCACTGTTTTCATTTTGGCTCGTGGCAGTGGAAGCAGAACAACAATCATCGAACTCTTTTACCAGGTACTATACTGTAAGTACTTTAACTACATTCCTATATTAATCACTGAGTATAGTCCTAATGTGTGTAGTATGTGTTTAATCAAAGTACATAAAGATATTAATAAATGAAAATAAAGATTACAGATAGCTTTTTTCATAACTCTGGTGTATTCATAACAGCAATGTTTATTAATGTTTATGAATGTGCATTTTCCCTGTTAAATAAACTAGTAAATAAAATGACCAAACAATCATTAAAGGACTAATCTAACATTTACATAAGGGACCAAATGCTGCTTTAATATGTTGGTTTGTTTTTTGGTCAATACCATCAACGGCTAAAGCGAGTGACAAGTTAATCACCTTTTTCCCATCTAGAGGGACTTTGTGTTTGTAGCATGCCTTGATCACTCAGTGGCCACTAATGAGTGTTTATCAGTGAAATAATTCACACTCGAGCTGTTAGCTTGTTAACTTCATTGACTGACGTTGCATTCTTACAGCAGAATTTTTGAACTGTGGAATATTTTACCCACAATTTTAAGTCAAGGCACACTATTTTAATCTAACCCTTTGTCATGTGAATCTTCACAGTGAATCACAGTAAATCACAGAAAATACAATCATCCTTAAGTAAATAAATGGCTTTTTCAACCGCCTGCACTTCTTTTATCGATGAATGACAAAAAATGGGCTTAGATTTATCTGTAAAAAGTAGAAGCCTGGTGAGCACACAACTGCTCTTCATGGATAGCTCACTTATATTAGACTGAAGTGTTATAAAACCATCAGTATCTGATAAGGCTAAGCTTTAATGTTCTTTAATCAACCAATATATCTCATCCAATATCTTACGCGTATTTAAATATCCATAAAAACAAGCATTGATACAGCCAAAAGAGGCCATTTTGAAGACATAACAGAATTGAGTGCTTTGAGCCATGAGACTCTCTTTAAACCTTTTGCCTTTGTCCCTCCACACAGGAGGGTGGGGTGGACTTTGAGCGTTCAAAGCACTGTCTGTGCCTCCCAGTCCCCTGATAGAGCCCATCTGAGGGTATAAAAGCCCCGAGCTGAAGCTGAGAAATCAGTCTCTTCTGAGTACTCGCCAATAACAAGGGAGAGAGCTTCAACGAACCCATCATGGGGGATTCTAAGCTCTGCCTTTTGCTGCTCCTCAGCACATCTGCCTTGGCTTGTAAGTACTTCTTAGAAAGTATTTCTTTGAGCATTGTACATAGTTTAAAGTAGGATGTAGGTTACCACTGTAATGGTTTTATTTATTTTTTTCTGTATGATTATTATCTACCGTTTTGCTGCAAATAATGTAATCCTAAATTGTATAGCATTCCTTGAACAAATCTTTGAATTTCAGTTAATTTCATATGACTGGGACAATGCAATTTAACATAGCTCCAACACAGAGCATTACACTGATTTTCTGCACAGACAGTTTATAGCTTTTGCTAATTTTCAACTATTGACCTTTGTTGGGATTTACATGTAATGTAAATGTAAAATATACATATTTCACTATCATAAAATGCACTACAAATTTGAAAATACAAATAAATACCACGATTCAACAACACACATACACAAATACACCTTTTACTTAAGTTACAGTGTCATAAGCAAACACTGGGTATAGCTCTGGTTTGCTTTTAGCCAGCACTTTTAAACAACCTTTGTTGTAAAAGATATTATGTCTGGAATTAATTCGATTTCAGTTGGCAATGTGCTCCAGAGTTGACAACCCTTTATGGAGAAAGCTGATTGTCCAAATTTAGATCTACGATATCATATTTCCACCAAGCTCCTAGTTACTGTCCTGTTCTGGGATATGTCTGGAAAGATGCTCTTGGGCTAAACTGTTAATATGTTTGAAAAATAATAAAAAAAAAAAAAAAATGAGTAATGCTCTTAAAGCTAATTAGATTGTATCTTTTTAGTATGTGACAGCGATGGACTGGCTTTTTGTACTATGGATGAAAGACGTTTGATTGTAGATGGTGATGCTTGAGCCCATACTGTCATACAACATTAAAGAAATAGTGCATAAATAACTGGGCAGCATGAGTGGGGCTTGAATAATTTGAAACAATTAAGGTTGGTCTCTACTGTTTTTGAAATGTTGTTAACATGTTCATCAAATGTGAGCTGTGGATCTGATTATTCCTAAGAACTTAAAATTATTGACCACCTCTATTCCTTCATTCTTCATTAAAAATATCAAATGAGCCTCTTTTTCTAATGGAGAAACACAGAGAAACTTTTCTGTTTTTTTGTTTATTCAATACAAGATGATTTAGTTGCAGCCACTGATGGACATCATCCAAATAATGCTGCCTTGCTAGGTGACTTAGCTTATACATATATGGCCATTCCATCTGCATAAAGATGAAGGACAACTTAAATAGGAGAATGCCATGGTTGAAAGTATATTATAATAACATTTAAAAATAATATGTAAGAATTTGTCATGAAAGTGAAATGTTACCCACCTGTGTGGAGACATGTTATAATAATATTATGAATGAGGACCTATGGATTTGTGGAGTTACAGTAGTATGGTAGTTGTAGTCAGTTGCAATTACTAAAGAATATATTATCTGTATTTTTTCTTCACAGTTGCCCAAGATGAAGATCAGCCGACCTGCCTGTGTAAGTTAATAAGTTACATTTTTGTGTTGACATACAGTTTACACAATTTTTGGGAGTAAAAAAAGATGGCCTTTGCATACAAAATCTCTTCTTAACATTGAACATTGATCTCTTCTAGTGGCCCAAAGGTACATGACCCTACACAAGTATGAATACCGATATGAAGCTGAATCTTTGAATGCCATCAACGGAGCCTCACAGCTCAAGAACGGACCCAAGGCCTCTTGCACGGTGCGACAAAGATCTTTCACAATCATCTTTAGATATCAGATTTTTCTCTTTCTATCTTAAATTTCGCAGAGTGAGATAAAAAAAACATTTACCTTTTCTCACAGGTTGAAATTGAAGTACCTCAGACTTGTAGTTTCATCGTCCGCACCACTGGCTGTAGACTGAGTGAGGTGGTCGACATGGACGCAGAGGGAAACCCTGTGTTCGGCCCTGCAGCCAGCTCTGATGCCTTTGCTGCTGAGATGGAGAAGTATGTTACTTTATAAAAATCCCTGAAGTCAAAAGATATTTTTCATTGTCAATCTGATATTTTTGGAGGATTTGCATTGATAATCAAGCTCAAATATCCTACTTTTTTTTTAGGTATCCTCTGAAGGTTGTGGTTGAGGGCGTGTACGATGTGAAACTGTACCCGGAGGATGGTGAGACAACAACCATTTTGAACATCAAGAGGGGTATCATCTCTGCCCTGGCTGTGCCTCTGCTGGAAGAAGACAATAACAAAAACATGGTGCAGTACTTTAATTAACCAAGAAAATGCTTTAAAATCTGCAAATTCTAGTATCCACTTTAAAGTAAACAATGCTTAAAATTTACAGTTTGGAAAACAAACTGCCAGTAGTAAATATATATATAATTTCTTTCCTGATTTTCTCCTTCTATTTCAGCCCACTATACACGGAAAGTGCAAGACCTATTACACTGTCAACGCTAGAGAGGACATTGCAACTGACATCAGCCTCAAGAGGGACCTGTCTAGATGTGACAAATTTGTCCCATTGAGAGATCACACCAGCCCACTGGCACTTATCTCTGGCATGGTAAGATATCCAATTGTCCGTAGTAGCAACATGAACTTTCAGACACATCTTCAAGAGTTGATTAAATAAATAACTACTTCATGTAAGTTTTTACACTTGTCCCATTTACTGTCCTATACATCCAGTCTTGAATCAAAATCCCCATTGTGCACGAGAAGGAATCTTATGCTTGTAAAAGCTGCAAGAGTAACTTTTGTATCAGTTAAGCTGAGCTGTCGTAGCAATAATGTTAGAAAAGGCTAAAGCAGACCCAACTGCAACACAAAGTATATTTAATTGACAAATGATATCTGGGAAGTGCTGCTCAAATTCTAATCTTTTACTTCTATTCACAACATTGATATGATTATTTGTCTATTTCCAGAACTACCCTCTTGCCCAGATGGTCAGAAGCTCCCAGACCTGCAACTACAAGTTTGACAATGAGAGGAAACACATGACCTCTGGGTCCTGCAAAGAGAACCACATCATCATTCCCTACTCTCACAAGTAAGTCCAACCTTGTATTAGATTATAAAATGCTCAGTCATATAAGTGTATATACTGATATTTCTTATTTTTTTCCTGCAGGGGAGAATATGGAGTCACCAATGTTGGAAAGCAAGAACTGACTTTAGTTCAGGTCTCTCCTCACAATGACAGAGTCTTTGAACGCAGTAAGCCCTTTGTTTAATGTTTATTCTTTTGATATAGTTAATTCTTTGAATACGGTCACTAAAGACTACATTAGGTCATTATAACCGTGTTGCTTGTGTATCATAGGTGACATTGTCAAGGGTCTTCACATGGACACTGTCGAGGACAAGAGCGTTATCCAGGATAAAGATGCAGTTCTCAACCTTCTGAGAGAACTGGCCACTCTGCCCGAGACTGAGGGTGAGAGGAGGGCCCACCTCTTCCACAAGCTTGTCACCATGGTCCGTGGAATGAAGACTGAGACCCTGAGCCCCGCCATTCCTGAGGCTCTTGCTGTGTCCCGTGTCCTGACCTACCAGGTTCTGGCCCAGTGTGGAACCCCTGAGTGTAGCAGCGCCATCATGCAGATCCTCAGGACTTTCGACAGCTCCTCACTCGAGGTAGATGCCGGTGTTTTTGCTATGGGACTCGTATCCAATCCATCTGCCCTTCTGATCAATGACATGCTCGAAATGGCCAAATACAAGCCCAGCAAGCCCATCATGTATGCCCTGAGCAATGTCGTCAAGAGGTGAGTGAAGTTAACCCCACTTTATTCCAGGTTAAATAATATTTCAGCAAATGTTTTCCTTCTTTGCTAAAAATGAGATACACAGGATTGAATTCTAAATATTTATTCAACAGGTTCTATAAAGCTGAGGGAAAGCTGATCCCCGAGATTTACTCTGTTGCTGAGTTCATGGCTGCCCAGTTGGGTGACTGTTCTGGTGATAAGGACAACACTTTCTTGACATTGAGAGTGGGTAACCTTTCTTATTAGTCAAAATAGAAATGACTACCAACACCAAGGAGCCCAATATCAATTTGTTCTTTGATTCCAGGTTATTGGAAACATGGCTCCAGCTCTGGTATCTGCTGGTCCCGCACTCAGATCTGCTGTGATCCAGTGTGTGAACCAACCTGCTGCTTCCCTAGCTGTGCAGCAGGCTGCCATCCAAGTGTTCAGGCTGACTCCCGTCCCCGAAGAGGCAAGTTAAACCATTTCAAAGGTTTGAAAAACTATCGAAATAATTATTTCGACTGTATACTCATTTTATTAATGTCTATTGGTCACAGGGCAGAGAGGTTCTCATGCAGGTGCTTTTGGACAGCGCCAGCCCCATGCAAAAGCGTATTGCTGCATATCTGGTACTTATGAAGGACCCCCAGACCACTGAACTGGCCCAGCTGGCTGATGCCTTACCCAATGAGCAGGATAAACAAGTCAAGAGCTTTGTGATCTCCCACATTACCAACATTTTGTCCTCAACTGAGCCAGAGACCCAAGAGTAAGTGAAAAGAAGTTTAAGATTTATATTCATATTTCTTAAAATGTTGTTTTCCAACATGGTGAGTATGAGTCCTGATTTGATCACCATTAACAGTAATATTGTATTCTTTCCAACAGACTGAGAGAGAAGATTCGAGATGCCCTGCAGGGTAATGAGGTCGGGACCACAATGGACCCCACCAAGTTCTCTCGCAACTACAAGATCGGATCTGTGGAGGGCAACATGTTCTTTGAGGGTCCTAGTTATCTGCCCAAGGAGGTCATGCTTGAAATGACTCTGAAGGCATTTGGCTATGACATCGACATGATGGAGGTAGTTATTTTGAGCTGTTTTCATCAAAACTTTGCATCGAGAAAATGTTCCAATTGGCTGATTTGTGGCATTGAAAAATGTATCACTTCTACAGATTGGTATGGAGGGAAAAGGATTTGAGCCAACCGTTGATGCCCTGTTTGGAAAGAATGGCTTCTTCCCCGACACTGCCCTGAAGACAATGTACTTTGTTTCTGACAACATGCCATTCAGAATCAATGAGATTCTGCAGAACATGCTCCCTGCTCTGAAGAAGGACAGGATGAAGAGACAGGTACTCAGACCAATCTGTTTTGTACACGTGACTAAAACAACTGTAATCATGATGATACATTTTTCTGTAAGGGAAAAATATTCTAAGAAAGTGTGAACATCCATGTTTAGGCCTCCCAGAACCTGATGAGGGAGATCGGACGCAACATCAACAAACTCGTGAGGGAATTGAAGACGGCACAGTCTCCCGAGGCAATGGTTTATCTGAGACTTTTGGGAAATGAGCTAGGATATCTGAAGACCAACGAAATGGAGGAGATGGCCTACTCTGCTGCCATGATGATTGACAGCATGTTCAAGATGTTCCCAACTGATGTAAGGACCCTTTTTTAAGAGCATAGTTGACAATCAAAGAATTATTTCATTTAGTATTCCCTTATCTATGATTTCAATGTCCCATGTTTTTTTTAATTTGCCACAGATCATGATGGCACTGATGACCAAGGCTGACAACACAATCTTTGCCCACTACATCTTCATGGACAATGAATTCTTCCTGCCTACTGTCACTGGTCTGCCTCTGAGGATTACAATGTCTGGTACTTTCACTCCTGGTATCAAGGGTGGACTTCAGGTTGCTCGTGACATGGTAATTATTCATAAATGTGTTTAAATTCCAGCAATATTTTTTCACAATAAATAGCATCAACACAACATTTTACGTTTCTCCTATGTGTCCACACAGAGCGAAGTGACCTTCATGCCCTCCGCCGGCATTGAGTTTGTATCTCAAATTGGCTCCTACATCCCTGAATATGTCAACTCTGGATTAGAGATGCACAGCAACTTTTTCCATGAAAGTGGGCTCAGTG
This sequence comes from Ophiodon elongatus, assembly GCA_016806645.1. Classification (NCBI taxonomy): domain Eukaryota; kingdom Metazoa; phylum Chordata; class Actinopteri; order Perciformes; family Hexagrammidae; genus Ophiodon; species Ophiodon elongatus. The sequence goes on along the minus strand of JACSYO010000880.1, from coordinate 2,167,258 downwards.
CCAAGATCTCCATGGAACGTGACAATGTCAAGCTGACCATCCCTGCTCCAATGAATCCAATTAAGCTCATCAAAATGATGTAAGTCTAAGTAGAACTTTATAGAAAGTGCAACAGGCAGGAAGTGTTTTACACCTCTGGTTGGAATGCAACTGCAGTAACAATGTTATTTAACAAGGTTGAATGCAGCCATGTTCATAGCTTAAGTGCAACATTTTTTTCCCGGTACTCATGGCCTCATACAAATGATTTAGGGAATCTTATATTTTGGATTGCAACAATTTCAACTTTTTTACATTTAGATTAAAACAGCTAAAGCTGCATTCTAACTTTTATACATTTAACATTTAGAAACAGCCTGGTGGCAGTGACTGGATCAGAGGCGAAGACCATCACCCCTATGGTGATGGACATGGTTGATGTTCAAGAGTGCACTCCTTTCTTCGCTGGAATGAAGTACTGCACTGCACTGCAGTACACAGATGCTTCCTCTCAAGAGACAGCCCCCTACTTTCCCATCACTGGAGACAGCAAGTGAGCAAGACTTTCCAAACCACCAGCACATCATTTTCTTTGAAAAATTAATTACTTATCAATATTGGCTAAATATCTGAATCATCTCCATAGATTTGCTGTAGAACTCCACCCCACTGGTGAAGTCACTGAGTACACAGCCACTGTTGCCTACGAGCTCCTTAAGGAGGGAGAAGAGGGCCGGCAGAAGGTTGACTCTGTGAAGTTTGTTCTGAGGGCTGAAGGTAAAGTATAATATGGACAATATGATAACCTCTTTCCGTCTTCTTAGTAGCTCAAGTGGCAAAAACGATTTATGGAGTTATGTAATATTAATATATTTGTTGGTCAACAACAGGTCTGGAGCCTACTGAAGCTAGAGCAATCATGAAATATAACAGAAGAAAGAATGTCATCACAGCTGACATCGAAGTCCCTGACTACGATGTGGAGGCTGGACTCAGGCTGGGTGTTGTTGATGGAAACACCAAGGGCAAAGGAACTCACTCTATCTCTCTTGACTTCATAAACAAGAACATCCCTCAGCTCTCTCTGGTTGGCCGTGCCAAGTAAGATATTCAACCATAAATCCTCAATAACATTAACATTAATTTCACCCTCACAATTGATTGTACGCTAACTCACCGGCACATTTTTCAGTCTGAAGGCCATGAAGGAGGGTATGCTGCAAGTACAACTTCTTGTCCCCTCAATAAATGCTGATGCCACCATCACAGCCAACATGAAACGTGATGAGGAATTAGAATTGGAGCTTAAGAGTGATATCAAGATCATGGACACACACTCTGAGCAGAAAATTGAAATGAAATACGGTAATTTTTTTGTTATTTTCCAGAATATTACATGAAAATTCATTTAATAGTTGCTTACTTGTTTGACAGGTGCATTTAAACCTGGGTTACATCCTAAATAGAGCTACATCTGGCATTTATTAATTATAGTGAAAATTCTGGACCCATAATATGGGGCCATTTTGCCTCAGAGAAAATGCCATATTTGATTGATTTTTAGAGTAATTTTATTCCCAGATTAAGTCTAACCTGGGAATTAGAGGAATATTGCCTCATGTTAAGGGATTCCATTCATTGTTTTCTATTGTTGCAGATGCCAGCAAATTTGAAGTTGAGTTCAAGTCTGATGTGAACACTGACACAACCAGCTTGCCAACTGCTTATATGGTTGAGAAGTATGGCAACCAACTTCTTGACACGCATGTGGGGCAGACTGACATGAAAGTCCGTCACATCTTCAAGAAGTTTGTGGAGGTATGAATCTTTGATTTGAAAAGTATTCATAGTTTCTGTTCTGTTCGGATTTTTAATGTTGAGAATGAATAAAATACTGGTTATGGTTTTCTTAGGCAGCAAACAACTACATGGAAAAGTACGGTGCTGATATCCCTTACATTCAGAGCTTCAGAGTGCCTGATATGCCTGAGATTTCTCTGCCAGAGACACTGTTCCTAAATACGTAAGTGAGAAAAACTTTGAGGTGAATGTTTCAAGACATTGGCTTTTTATCCAGACATTTATTAATTTTACTTTTGTTTTCATAACAGTGAGGCAAAGGCTGTCTACCATTTCAACAATGAGCACTTCACCATTGAGATCCCTCTACTTCTTGGAGGAAAGTCAACAGAAGAGCTTCACTTCCCCCCAGCTTTGACCACACCTACCGTGTCTCTGCCTCAGTTTGGACTGGAGATTGTCTCCATGGAAATTCCAATCCCAGAGCTTGTTGTCCCCGAGAGCTTTACTTTGTCCATTCCTCTTTTTGGAAAAGCTGAGGTATCAACTCTGATGAAGAGTAACCTATATGACATGGAGGCCTCAATGGCTGCTGGGAAAGATGTTGTGGAAACACCAAGCTACTCAGCTGAGTTTGATGTGAAAGGAACCTCCCCAATTGACATCCTCTCAATACAGATGAAAGGTATTTCACAGTAAATATCATTCATAAAACCAGGGTTTGATTAATTGATATAATTAACACACAGTTAAAAAAGTTTTCAGTTACAGTTTTCAAGTCATAATGATGTGAAAAAATTTGACTTCATTTTGATACAGTATTACAGTGAAAAATATATCTGTTATCAAGCTACAAATCATCTGTTCTTCTTTTTTGCTTCATGTAGGCTCTGGAATATTGACCACCACTGATTCTATCAAGGCCCAATTGAAAAGCTCTTTGGCACATAAATTCCTTGAAGCCTCGATTGATATTGTTGAGGATGTAACTATCACAGACAAAATCAATTTGAAATCAAGCAGCAAGATTGAAGCCACAAGCCCATTGGGTCTTTCTATTGCACTACAGCACAATCACATGACTGGAATCAACACTGAAGAAATCTCTGCTGATAGCAACTTTGAGGGAACGTTCACGGTTGGACCCATGTATGGCAAGACCATTTCAACCCAGTCTTTCACCATCTTCCCATTTAGGCCAGAAGCAAATATTGATTCTACCATTCAGTTTGACTCCACAATTGGTAAGGCCAAGAACACAATTGCAGCAACTCTTGCCAATGGTGAATTCTCAGTTGTAGCTAACACCAATGCCTTTGAAGACACCTTGACCCATGTTGCTGAGCTTTCCTTCAAAGACAGCAAGCTGTCACTGAAATGTGATGCAAATGCCCTTGCTTTTGGTATGAAGATACGTAACCATGCTGAATCTTCTGCTGGTGCTGGTGAAGTTCTCATGAGAATGGAGACAAATGCAGACCACTCTGAAAACCGTGTTTACTCTCTGCTGACTGCCTCTCTTGATGTCAATGGTCTGGCTGTGAACAGCGATGCCACCATGAAGCTCCTTGAGAATGAGGCTACTCATAAGGCTACTCTGAAAATGAACAAGGACGGTTTGACCACAAGTGGAACAACCACCCTCCAGAGTCCCCTGTCCTTAGAAAACACCTTCAACGCTGGGCTTGATGCTTCAATGGCTACTCTATCCATTACCAACAAGGCTGCAATGAGTGACATCAAGGTTGATAATGCCAACACTCTGACCATTACTCTCTCTAGCCTTGACTTCAACTCAAAGGCTGAAGCCACCGCCAGTGAGTATGCCACTTACACTCATGATATCACCGTCGACATGAAACCCTACACTGCCTCTGCAAATGTTAAAAACAATTTGAAACTTCTGTCAGCCGACTTCATTAATGAAGCTCAGCTGCAGGCAGAGCTTTACAAGATGGATCTGACTGGAAGCCTGAAAGCCATCTATGGTGAGGAAGAGATCAAGCACACCTATCAGGTAAATTATGCTGATATGACGGCTAACGCAAAGTGCAGCACCACTGGAAAACTCTTGGGAACGCACATGAGCCACAACACCGAGCTTGAGGTTGTCGGTCTTGCTGCCAGGATCACCAATGATGCCCGCTTCAACTCACAGCTAATGCGCTTTGACCACACCATCCGTTGCAGCATTGTTCCTTTCGATTTCAACCTTGATGCCATTTTCAATGCTGATGGAGACATGACCATGTATGGAAAGCACAGTGCCCAGCTCTATGGCAAGTTCCTCCTTAAAGCACAACCTATGGCTTTTGCTACCTCACATGAATGCAGAGCATCAATAAACCAGCAGCTAGACACCGGTTTTGCTCTTGAGACCACATTTGATAACAAGATGGATACTGTTCTGTCACTCCAAGAGCAGAAGACCAGTTTGAGAATGAAGTCTAAAATGAATGAGCATGCCTTTAATCAGGATATGAGTGTTTACAACACTGCTGAGAGAACTGGAATTGAGGTTTCTGGTACCATCCTCACAAACATGCTCAATGCAGAATCCACTGAGAACCAGCAATTCACCATCTCTTCCTTTCTCAAGTATGACAAGAGCACAGACAGTCAAATTATTCAGTTCCCTCTGATGGAAAATCTGCCTGCATTCTTGGAAACCATCAAAGGTGTTGTTGTGCATGTTGCAGAGGTATTGCAAGGCTACCTCAACAATGAGGAGATAAGGGCTAAACTAGAAGCTCTTCCCCAGTGTGCAAGTGAATTTGTTTCTAATCTGAATATCGAAGGCAAGGTTGTTCAGCTTAAGCAGTATTTCAATGATTTTACCCAAGATTATGTCATTTCTATGGAGGATGTGGATGTATCTTTGAGAAACATGAAGGTTACTGTTGAAAACCTGTTGGCTGATCTTACGCTTTACATCCAACACTTTGCTGGTATGGTAAAAGAGATTATTGTTAGTGGCAACCTGCCTGAAACCCTCATTCAGAAGATCCAGGAACAGCTGAATTTCATTAATGAGGAGTATGACATCCAGGCAATGATTGTATATGTGATTGATACCATGAGGGAGTTTATCCAGCAGATTCAATTGGACAAGCTCAGTGGCAGCAGCATTGAATTCCTGCGTGATATTGATGCCAAGTATGATATCAAGGCCACCCTAGAGGGAATCATGGGTGATATTAAACAAATAATTGAGACCTTTGACATGCAGAAATATGTTGCTGTGCTGAAGAACTTCATTTCATCCACCAACTTGAATGCTCGTATTAAGAAACTAGTGAGTCAGATTCCCACAAAGATTTTCAGCAAAACAACAGATAACATTAAGGAAATTATTCAGGAACTTGATATCCTAGGTAAGATCAACACATTCTATGACAAGATGAGAGAGTTGATTGTAATGTTTGAAGCTGACAAAAAAGTTCAGGCTGTCTTGGAAAAGGCTGTTGAGCTCATCAAGCAGTTCAGAATTGAGGAAACTATCAGGACTGTGGTAAACATGGTGAAGGACGCAGACATCCCTACCAATTTCATGGAAGTCTTTCAGGATGCTATTAACTATTTGAAAACTACAGAGGTTAAGGATATAATTCAACAGTTGAATATGTATATTGAAACTATTACACAGAAGCTGAGGTCATTGGATTATAATGAATTTGTGGATTATGTTAATAAAATTATTGCCGATTACACAGATTACGTGAATGAGCTGATCAGGACTTTTGAAATCCCCCAGAAACTTGAGGCAACAAGAGATTTTGTCAACTTTGTGTTATCTTCTGTCAGAGGCTTAATGGAAAACCTGAGAGAAATCAAAGCTGCTGAAATGATTAAATCTGTAAAGAGCATCATTGACCAGGTTGTGCTTGACAGCGTAAAGACATTTGCTGAATTTATGAAACAGAAAATTACAGATCTGGATGTCAAAGTGGAGATTACCTCTTATCTGGACTTTGTGAGCACATACTACACTCGCGTCATCTATGTGGTAACTGATATCTTCACCACTACTGTTGAGATGATTAAGAACGTGGTACCTGAACAAAAAATCATCATCGAGATTCAGCAGATCATTAAAGGGCTGCTTATGGAACTTAAGAAAGCTGAGTTAAATATACCATCCTTCATCATTCCTCTCACTGACCTTGTTGTGCCCTCTGTGAAGTTCAGAATGGATGAACTTCAACAGTTTGAAATCCCATCACAACTGGACATCCCTGAGTTCACTATCCTTGGCCTCTATACTGTGAAAGCCACCACACTTTCCTTTGATGACATCAAGCAGAGAATCATTGAACTTTTTGATTTCATTGTCAACTTTGAGATCAAAATGGCTGATGTGGATGCTTTCTTTGGAGAGCTCACAATGAACTATCTTCCTTCCATGCCTGAGATGACCTTCCCAGAAATCAGCCTTCCTGATATCTCATTCCCTACCATCCCACATGTTCCCGTGGAAAAGCTTGTCAAGTCTCTTCAGGTTCCTGAGATCACACTGCCAACCATTCCCAGTCAGATTATGGTCCCATGCTTTGGTAAACTCTATGGCGAGGTCAAATTCCAAACTCCCATCTACACCATCAAGACTTCTGCTGAGTTCCAGAATTCCACTGAGATTGAAATGACGCCTCAATTCACTGGATTCCTTACTTCCCAGGCCACATCTCCAAGTTTTGAAATTCTTAATTACAAACTTGACTCCACTGCTCGTATTGCAATCCCAAAAATGAGTCGTATTGTCCTTGCAGAGACTCTGAAGTTCAACCATCTTGCTCTTAGTGTTGAACATCAGGCATCTGTAACTCTCTATGGTCAATCAGCCCAGGCCCATGGCAAAACTACAATTAAGGTTATCACTACACCTTACACTGCTGACTTAATGAACACAGCCTTTATTGCCCACACTGGCAAATTCAATTCTGAGGATAGCAATCACAAGAGCAATTTGCAATTGTCACTCACTCCCAGTATTTCCACACTAACCTTCTCAGGTGACACAGACTCAACCCTCTTAAAGATGAAACAGCAAATTACTGCTGAATCTGGAACCCTTTCCTACTTCAAGTTTAATATCCGCAATGAGGCAGAGGCACCAGTCATTAAGAACAGTCTTGTTGTGGCATCTGGACATGCCAACCTTTATGATATGAAGGCTGAGCTGAAAGCAAACCATGACACAGAACTGTATGGTGCAGTCACTGGAGTCCTGACAAATGGAATCAACATTTTAGTCCGTCCTGTTGAGTTTATCTTTGAATTTCAAAACAAAGGAAATGCCAAGGTCAACATTTTTGAAACTCTGATTGCTAAGATAGATCTGCAGAATGATTACTCAGCCACCTTAAAACCTAACAGCCAACATATGAATACTTTCAGTCTGGCTCGTCTTAATCAGTACAAAATGTTCTACAACTTCACTGTTGACAATAATGAAAATGAGGCTGGCATCTTTGTTGCAATGGAAAGCGAGGCCAACCTTGACTTCCTGACATCACCCATCAGCATTCCTGAGATAGACCTGCCTTTTGTTGACTTCAATACTCCAGCTATCAGTGATCTGAACTTGTATGAGCAGACTGGATTGAAGAACATTTTGACTACCACTGAGCAGTCTGTGGACGTGGATGCCAAGATTGTTTATAAGAAAAGCCAGGCTGCCCCCCTTGTTGATATGATGGGTCTGATCCAGATTCCCTCTGTGGGTAACCTGATCACAGAGATCTCTTTCAAGTCAGCAATCATTAATCTAAATGTCAATGCTGGACTGTATGCTGAAGATGATCTTGTGTTCCGTGTGGGAGCTACCACAGCCTCTGTGTTTGAGGGACTAAAAGCCAAACTTGATGGTACCACCAGTCTGACCACCAAGAGAGGAATCAAGTTGGCCAATTCCCTGTCCCTTGAAAATCCACACATTGAAGGAACTCATGACAGCACCGTCAGTATGAGTACTGAGACATTTGAAACTGCCCTATCTGTGGCTACTGTTGCAAAGATTGCCCTGCCTATACTCAACCTGGAGGCAAACCAAAATTTGGTTGCAGACACCAAAACCAAACCAAATGCTATCTCCACCTTGAGGATAAAGGGAGACTTCAACATTCCTGTGATCCATGCTGTTGGAAAGGCCGAGGCAGACCACAGTCTGAAGCTGGAGGGAAGCTTTGCATATGTTTCCATGGAGTCATCTACAAAGGCCAACATGGATGGCACAGTGCTTGAAGACTATCTACTTTTGGGAGTCCTGGATAATGACATTAATCTGTATCTGAATAATGATGGAATACGCTCCACCTCCAAGGTTATTGCTGATGCCAAGCTTAACAAAGGCACCACCAAAGTTATTGGCATGGATGTAAATGAGAATCTTGCTGTAGAAGCCTCCCTTAACCGTGTGTATGCAGTGCTGAAATATACTGGCAGCAACGAGGCAAACTTGTTCAATTTCAACACCAACGGGAGACATGTTGTCCAGGCTACCATTGATCTTGCCCCAACTTCTTCCTTGACTGCTGATATTGAGATTGATATGTCTCAGCCAAGCAGCCTGGGTGACTTGAGCATCTTTGAGAAAACTGTTGTTGAGGTGACAGCCACAAAGCAGAAGATCTCTGCCAATGGCAAGTTTGTCAGCCCACTGTACACCACAGACCTGGCAGCAGAAGTAGAGGGTGATGCTCCTGTCTTCAAAGTCACCTTAAAGTCTTCTGCCACCTCTGTCATTGAGCTCTTTGAATATGACATGGATGGTGAGTTGATCAAATTCCCCTAACACATTTATCTGTTTTATTTTGCAAGCATTGTTGAGCATTAAATCTTACAAAATATTTCCTTCAAAAGCTTCGACTACAGTAAACGTTGAGAGTGAAGCTCTGAACATGGTCAGCAAAGTTATCCTGACACACGCTGACATGACCATTGATGTCAATCATGTCATTACCCAAGCCATGAGGTAATATTATGCATTTGTTTTGCAATATATGTTGATAAATGACTTCTGATATTCAAAGTTAAAAGTAATTAATTCCTTTTCTGCACATTTTAGGAGAAAGCGCCAGGCTGATGACAGGTAAATATGTTTTCTCAACATTTTCATCTTGGTCATTTATGTTAATGTGTATAATTCAGATTCTCTCATATTAAATATCAGGTCAAGAATTAATCATGGCTTTATATTTGAAATGCTTTCTTTCTCTAACAGTTACTCTCGCCACACCCTAAATGTGGACATCACCAGTCCTACTTTCACTGATGCGAACCTTCGTTATGCTGCTCGCAGAGATGGTATCACTGCCTCAGTATCTACCCCATCAACTGGCTTCCTGGGCCTTCAGTTCAATGGCAGAGTCCCATCTCAGATGACTGCGAGAGTTTATGGGCGTTATCCTGTGAGTATTACTAACATGACCTTTTTGATACGATGGAAAACTAAATATCAAAATCAAAATATAGGTAAAATATTTTATTCTCTTCTATTTAACAGTCTGCCCCAGAGGTTGATGTGAACATGTTGGTCATCCGATCATCTTCTAAAGATGCTGCTAAGATGAACCTGCAGATTGCCTGGACAGTGCTGTCAAGCGTCCAGGAACGAGGCCTTCACATGAGTTAATGACGGTAGGCTTGAGATTGACCTTCCATTTCCATTTCTGCAGTGAGAACCCCTCACAGACGAAGGCCAAAGTACATAGGAAATACTACCATCTGTTCAAAACACATACTTGTAAGGAGTATGGACAATTTGCTCTTTAACCATATTTATAACAATGAGTTCAACAGAAGCACATGTTGTATCATTTTCATTTAGATGGTTTATTGTGTACAAACATTGAAAATGTAACATTTTACTGAAACTCACCTCCTTGCAAAGAGTGAAAATCATCAATAAAATACATTAATGCTATCTGTAAATGTCTGATGTCCTGCTTTGTAATGTTACAACACAGTTTGGATGAATCTCCCAGAATTTATTTAGCGCCATGATTCAAGAATTGATTGGACATTTTTTAGATCTTCAAAACTGACTAATTAGACAGTATTCTATATGCTTATGTTTTCATCGTCAACCAAATGTGTACTATTCTCATCTAAATATGCAGTAGGTCAATCAGTTGTCTATATCAGTGGTTCTCAACTGGTCTGGCTGTGGGACCCACCATCACCCCTTAATGACAAGCTGCGACCCAAATCAAGGAACATTTTCGTACTTACGTTTCGCCATGTTTCATTAGAAAACTAATTTTGCGGGTCACGGTGTTCTTCTATGCTGTAAAATGGCAGGGGTACGTGAAGATTTAAAAAATATATATATTTAAAATTAGCATTGATTCAAAAATCAATCAATGTATATTTAAAATTAGCATTGATTCAAAAATCCTTTAAAAATATTTATTTAATACATTTTCAATAAAATATAAGTGTAACTTTATAAGCTGAATTTTATATTCAGTAGGCTATTCAATTTCATTATCCTAAAAACCCAGAGTCTCCCCCATATCAGGATGGTTTGACCCAACCTGTTACACGCCACCTGTCATCACCTGTCAATCACTGCCGCCTTGAAAAACTCAAACAATGAGTGGCTGAAACGTAGAGGGACAAGTGCAAAACAAGTCGAAACCAGAGCCGGCAAAAAAGTGTGAATAGACGACACTCCGCTGCATAAAAAATCCCCTTCAAAATAAAACCACAGGATCAAAAAAAATGTTTTTGTTAAATGTTTTTGTTGCCCAGGTAAAGGCCCGTGGTCTATATCAGCAACTCGGGCACAACGTTTCACATAATAACAATATACACATACACTGTGAGGGTAATTCCAACACTGACAAAATAATACAACACTAAATAATTAAAACAAAATCAGAGCATACAATGAAACAAAAAGTGGGTACAGCAGCAACATCTACATACAAACAGGCTGGCAAGTTGTCAAAGAACAAACACACCCATTCCTCTGCAATAAATAGGGCCCTGACATATCAATCCAACCTAAAAGAACTAGCTATGGCATAGGCTATCTATAGCACTGTATAATCATAATTATAATCAATCCTGAATATTCATTATGATTTATATTTATAATCATAACACATTATAATGTCACTCAATTAAGTTTTTTTTGCAAGGATAATAGTGCATTATGAATCCCAATAGTTGTAATACATTATATTATTATAATCACATAATAATGCATTTTAACAGTGACTATAACAAATCCCCAAAAGATCATAATGTATTAAAAATATGGAAGTAATATGATACCCAACCATATAAGTATTAAATGCTATATAATGTATTCTGACTATTGTTATAAGACATTATGAATATGTATGCTTATAACTATAATCATACAATGCTATTGACCTTATTATTTTGCCTGAACAAGGAAGGCTACCCATATTTGACAATTTTCGTACACTTTTTCATCATTAAATCACTCCTGATTTTGAAAATTGGCAGCATGGCTAACTTAAACGTTTAGCAACCCATGGCCAATCAGAGGCAGAGTAGGGGCGGGCCTTTTCGCAAGGCATACTGGGTAGTCGCTGCTGCACATGCACAGAACGGACTGGGCAGTTTAGACAGATCAGTTACCGACAAGCGGAACGCTGCCTTTCAGACTGGGCCAATCTAATACTTAAAATTTTGAGGTGTGATAGGGGCGGCCCTTCACGATTTGTATTGATTTTTGTTTTTGTTCAAATCTGATCTGTGTTCCAGATCATCTAGGCTTGCCTGGCAGGTCTTGTTTTGATTCAGTGCAGTGGTGTCGTCAGCATCATCCGCTTGTCTTTATACCACAAAAAAACATGTGTGTTAAAATTACTGCCCAAAAATGTTCTGCTGTGTAATGACATTAAAACAAAAAGTTTGCCGGGCACAAAGACAAAAGTTAGGGGGTCTCCAAAATCGATAAGATTCATACTATGAGTTTTTGACATATTTCAGTCTTGTTTACCATAGGCATACATCATTCTATATGTGACGTAATTCATGTATAGAATATCGGACTGAGGTTACTGATCCATGTAAATATGAAATGGTGGAGAATGTCCTTCTGGCAGCTGTAGCCAGCGGATATCTGGGCAAAGACTTCACAAGTAGCCAAGCTAATTTTAAACCAATAAAAAGCTAAATCATCGTCATAAAATAGCATGTGGGTTTTGAGATTGCAATATGAATGCAGAATCAATTTAAAGAGATTAGTGTGGACTTTAAGCCAGGGTAACTAAAATGAACCTGACATCAACGCAGCTTTAGTATCACACTAATTAGTTTAAATGTATCATTGTTGACTTTGCACCCTAACTCACGTATAGCTGGTTCAAAAGGCTGCAGAACAGGAAACAAACATGATAAACAACACATAACTATCGTTTCTACTTTCCCAGCAAAGTTCCCCCAGCTTTCAACCACTCCAAAACAGTCGGTTTTGTCCTTTGTTTTAATCACAGTGGTCTTCGGCTGGTTGAAAAGACAGTGATTCACTTTCGAGGCTCTCATCAAAGATTCCTTCAAACACTCAGCTAGTACTTGTGTTTATAAACTGACAACATCGGATTTTTATTATTTATTCGAATTCAGCTTCTCTCAAATGACTCATAGGAAATACTGTGCAATGTCATAATCCTGAAGATTCCGTAATAACCATGCATTAACCACTTACTTTTATACTACCCATAGCTCAGATTTGATACTGTACATAGATATCTATATGCAACCCCACCTAGACTTATCCATACTGTTAACCTGACACTGGAATTGTATATTGTATTGTATATATGATGGATTTCCACCTTGTTTTTATCTTAGACTTTTTTTTATATTTGCACTCTTTGTATTTGCACTCTTTGTATTTGCACTCTTTCCATTTTGTATTGCCACTGTTTCACATCATTTTCCCTGGAGATGAATAAAGGTTTATTTTATCTTATCTTTCATCACTAAGGGCAAAAGAAGTGCTGGTCAAAATCCATTTAAAGCGGTAAAGACTTTTTGTATGCAGAACAACTTTATTGTTAGACCAACACGTTCTGGCTTGTGGCCTTCATCAAAACCTATTCAAAACAGATTTAAAGCCTTTGAGATGCCCCTGTTGGTAACAGTTGTATATGTTTTCTGTGTCATTATAAATTTGTTACACTCTGCAATTGAAGAGAGAACATACCGTAGAAATTAAATGAATTATGGTTCATGTGCAGTTGCTTTACACATGACCACATACAATATGTTATGTAGACTACAGAACTGTCCCATGTCCGAACAGGACCTTCTCCCTCCTTGACACAGAACTGCACAAGGGAAGCCAGTGCACTACTAGGTTATGGTCAGAGGATCCAAACAAGGGGGCTGATTACTTGAACTATTAGAAACATCAATATTTTTCATCCCTTGTATGAATTTCATATCACAGACTTGTCAGGTAGGATTAGGGATTTCAAATCGCAAATAAAAAGTATTCAGTCCATTTGTGAGCTGTTTATCTGAATTAAAAGCATCCAGACTGATTCTCATGTAACAATCATTGTATTACTCTGCTACCTTGGGTTTCCTGTTTGGATTATCATCATCTTCCTTGAAGACTGATGTACATCTTAAGTCTCATTTATTATTTAGAAATCCGTTGTGTCATTTGGCAAGAAATATAACCTCGTTAATGCCAAGAAGGTGACGTTTTCTAAAATACAGGAGAAAAAAGAAAAAGAAAATACAAATAGTGTATGGTTACAGTGTGTTATTTACAGTAATCGTCTCTTCCTACAGGTTCCAGGTAAAGTTTTTTTTCTTTTAGTAGTGCTACAGAGTTAATTTTCTATGAGCAGGTTCCTATTTTGTTTATTTCTTGCACTCAAACGAAGATGCACGTGCGCACAGATAACGCAAAGTCACACTAGTCCACTGATATACAGGTGGCAGTAACACACCAAGGTATGCAGCGATGCACCTGCAACGACAAGAAATATGACTGCAAACTAGTAAACATGTATGTAAACAATGCTGGATTTAACATAAACTTTCAAATCTGTGTTGCATATAGTTTTAGCACATTTATATAGACAAGGAATGTTTTTTTCATTGTTCTTGTGTACGTACGCAGAAATAGTCACAACAGCTAATAACAAGGACAACAAAGCTGAGCAAAGCATCAGAGCAGTGCACAGCTAGCAGCGAGTGAACTGAGATAGCATCCACCTGTCACTCAAAGCCACGCCCTCAATTATGTCTAATTTAAGCCTTTATATCATTTAAAATTCCGTAAAAATAAACCCCCATATAGTTGACAAGAACAGGAAATTAGCTAAAGAGACCAAAAACATGCTGTAAACATGTTTATTTGTGCTTTTAAGTTGGGCATTTTAACATGGCGATTGATATGGAGATTGATTTGCTTTTGGAGCAAGCCATTTGATGAAGTGCACTTGCGTGTTGGCTTCATTTCTCAGCTGCAGAGGTTGCCGCTTTGAAAACACAGACAGATCCCTGATCATTGTTTTCACTGCCATCCAGTGGTGTAAACTGTGATTTTTCAAACCTGTGACATTATATATGGCCTTATATAAAAAACTAATGCAGTTTGAAATGATAAACCATCTTAGATTAGATATTAACAGCTTTGACAGCTACCAGGTCACTGGAAAACAGCAGTCGATTCAGATATTTGTGTCCTGCCTATTGGTTAGAGGTGTATGATTATCACAAGTGTCTTGTGCAGTAACAACTAAGCAGTTACTTTTCTACAACATTAAACATTCATGACTAAATTGACAACAACTGTTTTGTATATCATTGATATCTCTGGAACAGCTATGCCTCAAGATCATTTCCCAATGCTTCTGGCCTAAATTGTGTTATGGTGAGTTATTTTTATCCAAAAGAGATTACCAGTTCAGAGAATGTAAAACCTAATTTACTGTGTGCCACATAATGTCAACACAGTGGACAGAGACTGTAGTCCACTGCTGCTTTCACAAGCTGCTTGAGAACAACTTGTTCAAGTTCCGTGTTACAGCTCCTTATCAGTGGCCAAGGGGCATAACTCTACAGTTTCTGGCTTATGCTTATGAATAAGCATTGTATCTATATGATTATAATACAAATGGTTCTAAACTATGAAGTGAATGTTTTAAATCTTTAATATTGTCTGTTGATCATGAAGATTAGAGTTTTAAGTCTGCTTAACAATTTATTTATTAAAGCCATAATATGATGAGACTTTAATGTCTTTCATGCAAAAGATGAACTTAGTAGTCGATTGAAACGTGCTGGTGGAGATTTTATATAAACCTTTACTAAAGTGTCTCTTTAGCATTTAATACTAAGTATTAATTAAGTCACAACTATACATTAATGTTTCACCTAAGAAACAAAGTACAAGATAGTATTGGTGTTATGTTACAATCTGATATTGTTGCATTTCAGAATGAGTAGTTATTATATATAGTTAGACCTGTCACTGTAAAATTCAAGGATAGGAAAGCCTTATGAAACCTTTTGCCTTTGTCCCTCTACACGTACAGAGTGGACTTTGGAGCTGGGACAGTACTGTAATGTATGTGAATCCCCACCAACCCCCCATCAGAACACCTTTGGTATAAAAGGCCAATGAGGAGGTTCGTCTGAGTACTCACCAAAGGAGTCCAAAGGAGAGCTGCAGAGAGACCATGATGGGGTACTCAAAGCTCTGTATTTCCCTCCTCCTAACCACACTTACATTGGCTTGTAAGTATCTTTTTGAATTTACATAATGCTTTAGAATGGTGGTGCCATGAATGTATTACACTTGTACAAAGTGAAAACTCTTTTAAAAGTAAAATATTTTTCTTGCATTCGGAAACAAAGTTTTAATTCTAATTTTACTATGATTGTCTTTACAGATGCCCAAGAAGAGCAGGGAACTTGCCTGAGTAAGTTACAGTACTTTCAAAAGTTAATTACACAACCTGAATATAATGTAAATGTTAATTACATAATTACATTGCACCTGTTCAAGAAATCTACAACTGGGACTATATATTATGAGATGATATGCAAATTGAACTTTGACGCTAGCTCACATATACATTTGTGCTGAGCAGCACATCACCAAGCAAACAGCCACTAAGTAGTCTGTATTTAATAATTTGGGAAAATGCGCTTATTGCCAGCACATTTACAATGGCAGCACATACCGCTTTAATCATTATGTTTTTACCTTCACAATAAAAGCCCTTGACATACAGTATATACTGCATCACTGCTTACCAGGGGGAACTTCAATTCAGTCAGGGGATTTTGTGAAGAAGCAAATCAACAAAACAGCTTTCAAGCAGTATGAATCACAAACATGTATGATAGTATCTATTATGGATGTCCGTCAGCCGACATTGATCTGATTGCGCAACAGCAATTGCATAATTATGGGTGCATTTGTAATGTTTAAATTTACAACTGTGAATGGTCTATTGCATTTTTTTCACCAAACATTTCTGTGATGACATAAACACGATATGATGTCTTATCCATGTAGGACTTTTTAAATGATGGCTGAATTGTTGAGGTGAAACTGTTGTACTTACTCAGAGTACTTGCAGCATACTGAAATCTAATATGAAATCATTATCTTTTCTACCAGTAAACCAAAGGTACAAAACCTACCACAAGTATGAATACTTGTACAAAGCTGAGTCCTTGAATGCTATCAAAGGTGCTTCAAATCTGAAGAATGGACCTAAGGCCATTTGTAAGGTACATGTCACTGAACTATGACAGCTAAATTACATACTTCTATGTTCTATTGAACCGATTTAATGTACATCATTATCATTTTACATTTATCTAGCAGCTAAAAAAATCTTTTCTCACAGGTTGAAATTGAAGTACCTCAGACTTGTAGTTTCATCGTCCGCACCACTGGCTGTAGCCTGAGTGAGGTGGTTGACATGGACGCAGAGGGAAACCCTGTGTTTGGCCCTGCAGCCAGCTCTGATGCCTTTGCTGCTGAGATGGAAAAGTACTTTAAAGCAACACTTTTCCTAATTCAAGACATCCAGTTGCATGAACTCACATTATGAAATGAAACACATTTTCTGTAGGTATCCTCTAAAGGTTGTGGTTGAGGGTGTGTACGATGTGAGACTGTACCCCGAAGACGGTGAGACAACAACAATCCTGAACATCAAGAGGGGTATCATCTCTGCCCTGGCTGTGCCTCTGCTGGAAGAGGACAAGAATAAGAATATGGTAAGTCTCCTACTACTGTATGCTAAAAATTAAACAACATTCACGTCCTCACGTGTGAACTGTTTCCTACAACACAATAAAAAGAATGTGACGGCAATTAAATTATATTAATATCTCTGTTAAAAAAAATTTCAGCCCACTATCCATGGCAATTGCAAGACCAGTTATTCCATCAACGCTAGAGAGGACATTGCAACTGACATCAGCCTCAACAGGGACCTGTCCAAATGTAACAAGTTTAGCCCCATGAGAGATCACACCAGCCCCTTGGCGCTTATCTCTGGCATGGTAAGATATCCAAGCAACACATGGGTTGGTCTGGTTTGAAATACTGACAAATTACATTGTTTCTATTAAGCAACACTGCTGACCCGATTTTTCCAACTTCACTGACTCAACAGCAAACAAACATCACATTGCTGTATTAATTCTGTCTAAAGGACATGTAATCTCAATGTTGTGCAGTGTGAAAGCAAACTGCCACTGTACCCATGGTGCTTTGGGCCTAGAAAAGCATTTAAGAAATAAAATGTATTATTATCACTACCCTTAGCATAAACAATATTGTTCAAATCCTAAAACAAAAATCTTGCTGATGAACTTAATTCTTTGTCCATCAGCACTACCCTCTTGCCCAGCTGGTCAGAAGCACTCAGGACTGCAACTACAAGTTTGACAATGAGAAAAAACACATGACCTCTGGGTCCTGCACTGAGAAACACATACTCATTCCGTATTCTCACAAGTAAGTCCAACCTCACACTGGACTCTTTACTGTGCCTCATTATGTAAGTGGACATACTGATACGTCTTGTTCAAGGACTCTGCTATACTTTTCAACTTTGTGTTGTCTCCATAGGGGAGAATATGGAGTTACCAATGTTGGAAAGCAAGAACTGACTTTAATTGAGGTTTCCACTCACAACGACAGAGACTTTGACCGCAGTAAGATTCTCTTCATACCTCTGTTTTTTATTATTATTTATTTAGGGAAAATTAATAAAAATGGAATTTAAGATGTGAACAACTCAATGCAAACATTTACTTGTGTATCATAGGTGACATTGTCATGGGTCTTCACATGGACACTGTCGAGGACAAGAGCGTTATCCAGGATAAAGATGCAGTTCTCAACCTTCTGAGAGAACTGGCCACTCTGCCCGAGACTGAGGGTGAGAGGAGGGCCCACCTCTTCCACAAGCTTGTCACCATGGTCCGTGGAATGAAGACTGAGACCCTGAGCCCCGCCATTCCTGAGGCTCTTGCTGTGTCCCGTGTCCTGACCTACCAGGTTCTGGCCCAGTGTGGAACCCCTGAGTGTAGCAGCGCCATCATGCAGATCCTCAGGACTTTCGACAGCTCCTCACTCGAGGTAGATGCCGGTGTTTTTGCTATGGGACTCGTATCCAATCCATCTGCCCTTCTGATCAATGACATGCTCGAAATGGCCAAATACAAGCCCAGCAAGCCCATCATGTATGCCCTGAGCAATGTCGTCAAGAGGTGAGTGAAGTTAACCCCACTTTATTCCAGGTTAAATAATATTTCAGCAAATGTTTTCCTTCTTTGCTAAAAATGAGATACACAGGATTGAATTCTAAATATTTATTCAACAGGTTCTATAAAGCTGAGGGAAAGCTGATCCCCGAGATTTACTCTGTTGCTGAGTTCATGGCTGCCCAGTTGGGTGACTGTTCTGGTGATAAGGACAACACTTTCTTGACATTGAGAGTGGGTAACCTTTCTTATTAGTCAAAATAGAAATGACTACCAACACCAAGGAGCCCAATATCAATTTGTTCTTTGATTCCAGGTTATTGGAAACATGGCTCCAGCTCTGGTATCTGCTGGTCCCGCACTCAGATCTGCTGTGATCCAGTGTGTGAACCAACCTGCTGCTTCCCTAGCTGTGCAGCAGGCTGCCATCCAAGTGTTCAGGCTGACTCCCGTCCCCGAAGAGGCAAGTTAAACCATTTCAAAGGTTTGAAAAACTATCGAAATAATTATTTCGACTGTATACTCATTTTATTAATGTCTATTGGTCACAGGGCAGAGAGGTTCTCATGCAGGTGCTTTTGGACAGCGCCAGCCCCATGCAAAAGCGTATTGCTGCATATCTGGTACTTATGAAGGACCCCCAGACCACTGAACTGGCCCAGCTGGCTGATGCCTTACCCAATGAGCAGGATAAACAAGTCAAGAGCTTTGTGATCTCCCACATTACCAACATTTTGTCCTCAACTGAGCCAGAGACCCAAGAGTAAGTGAAAAGAAGTTTAAGATTTATATTCATATTTCTTAAAATGTTGTTTTCCAACATGGTGAGTATGAGTCCTGATTTGATCACCATTAACAGTAATATTGTATTCTTTCCAACAGACTGAGAGAGAAGATTCGAGATGCCCTGCAGGGTAATGAGGTCGGGACCACAATGGACCCCACCAAGTTCTCTCGCAACTACAAGATCGGATCTGTGGAGGGCAACATGTTCTTTGAGGGTCCTAGTTATCTGCCCAAGGAGGTCATGCTTGAAATGACTCTGAAGGCATTTGGCTATGACATCGACATGATGGAGGTAGTTATTTTGAGCTGTTTTCATCAAAACTTTGCATCGAGAAAATGTTCCAATTGGCTGATTTGTGGCATTGAAAAATGTATCACTTCTACAGATTGGTATGGAGGGAAAAGGATTTGAGCCAACCGTTGATGCCCTGTTTGGAAAGAATGGCTTCTTCCCCGACACTGCCCTGAAGACAATGTACTTTGTTTCTGACAACATGCCATTCAGAATCAATGAGATTCTGCAGAACATGCTCCCTGCTCTGAAGAAGGACAGGATGAAGAGACAGGTACTCAGACCAATCTGTTTTGTACACGTGACTAAAACAACTGTAATCATGATGATACATTTTTCTGTAAGGGAAAGATATTCTAAGAAAGTGTGAACATCCATGTTTAGGCCTCCCAGAACCTGATGAGGGAGATCGGACGCAACATCAACAAACTCGTGAGGGAATTGAAGACGGCACAGTCTCCCGAGGCAATGGTTTATCTGAGACTTTTGGGAAATGAGCTGGGATATCTGAAGACCAACGAAATGGAGGAGATGGCCTACTCTGCTGCCATGATGATTGACAGCATGTTCAAGATGTTCCCAACTGATGTAAGGACCCTTTTTTAAGAGCATAGTTGACAATCAAAGAATTATTTCATTTAGTATTCCCTTATCTATGATTTCAATGTCCCATGTTTTTTTAATTTGCCACAGATCATGATGGCACTGATGACCAAGGCTGACAACACAATCTTTGCCCACTACATCTTCATGGACAATGAATTCTTCCTGCCTACTGTCACTGGTCTGCCTCTGAGGATTACAATGTCTGGTACTTTCACTCCTGGTATCAAGGGTGGACTTCAGGTTGCTCGTGACATGGTAATTATTCATAAATGTGTTTAAATTCCAGCAATATTTTTTCACAATAAATAGCATCAACACAACATTTTACGTTTCTCCTATGTGTCCACACAGAGCGAAGTGACCTTCATGCCCTCCGCCGGCATTGAGTTTGTATCTCAAATTGGCTCCTACATCCCTGAATATGTCAACTCTGGATTAGAGATGCACAGCAACTTTTTCCATGAAAGTGGGCTCAGTGCCAAGATCTCCATGGAACGTGACAATGTCAAGCTGACCATCCCTGCTCCAATGAATCCAATTAAGCTCATCAAAATGATGTAAGTCTAAGTAGAACTTTATAGAAAGTGCAACAGGCAGGAAGTGTTTTACACCTCTGGTTGGAATGCAACTGCAGTAACAATGTTATTTAACAAGGTTGAATGCAGCCATGTTCATAGCTTAAGTGCAACATTTTTTTCCCGGTACTCATGGCCTCATACAAATGATTTAGGGAATCTTATATTTTGGATTGCAACAATTTCAACTTTTTTACATTTAGATTAAAACAGCTAAAGCTGCATTCTAACTTTTATACATTTAACATTTAGAAACAGCCTGGTGGCAGTGACTGGATCAGAGGTGAAGACCATCACCCCTATGGTGATGGACAAGGTTGATGTTCAAGAGTGCACTCCTTTCTTCGCTGGAATGAAGTACTGCACTGCACTGCAGTACACAGATGCTTCCTCTCAAGAGACAGCCCCCTACTTTCCCATCACTGGAGACAGCAAGTGAGCAAGACTTTCCAAACCACCAGCACATCATTTTCTTTGAAAAATTAATTACTTATCAATATTGGCTAAATATCTGAATCATCTCCATAGATTTGCTGTAGAACTCCACCCCACTGGTGAAGTCACTGAGTACACAGCCACTGTTGCCTACGAGCTCCTTAAGGAGGGAGAAGAGGGCCGGCAGAAGGTTGACTCTGTGAAGTTTGTTCTGAGGGCTGAAGGTAAAGTATAATATGAACAATATGATAACCTCTTTCCGTCTTCTTAGTAGCTCAAGTGGCAAAAACGATTTATGGAGTTATGTAATATTAATATATTTGTTGGTCAACAACAGGTCTGGAGCCTACTGAAGCTAGAGCAATCATGAAATATAACAGAAGAAAGAATGTCATCACAGCTGACATCGAAGTCCCTGACTACGATGTGGAGGCTGGACTCAGGCTGGGTGTTGTTGATGGAAACACCAAGGGCAAAGGAACTCACTCTATCTCTCTTGACTTCATAAACAAGAACATCCCTCAGCTCTCTCTGGTTGGCCGTGCCAAGTAAGATATTCAACCATAAATCCTCAATAACATTAACATTAATTTCACCCTCACAATTGATTGTACGCTAACTCACCGGCACATTTTTCAGTCTGAAGGCCATGAAGGAGGGTATGCTGCAAGTACAACTTCTTGTCCCCTCAATAAATGCTGATGCCACCATCACAGCCAACATGAAACGTGATGAGGAATTAGAATTGGAGCTTAAGAGTGAAATCAAGATCATGGACACACACTCTGAGCAGAAAATCGCAATGAAATATGGTAATTTTTTTTTTATTTTCCAGAATATTAAATGCAAATTAATTTAATAGTTGCTTACTTTTTTGACACGTGCATTTAAACTTGGGTTACATCCTAAATGGAGCTACATCTGGCATTTATTAATTATAGTGAAAATTCTGGACCTATAATATGGGGCTATTTTGCCTCAGAGAAAATGCCATATTTGATTGATTTTTAGAGTAATTTTATTGGCAGATTATGTCTAATTTGGGGATCAGATGAATATTACCTAATGTTTTGGGATTCCATTCATTGTTTTCTATTGTTGCAGATGCCAGCAAATTTGAAGTTGAGTTCAAGTCTGATGTGAACACTGACACAACCAGCTTGCCAACTGCTTATATGGTTGAGAAGTATGGCAACCAACTTCTTGACACGCATGTGGGGCAGACTGACATGAAAGTCCGTCACATCTTCAAGAAGTTTGTGGAGGTATGAATCTTTGATTTGAAAAGTATTCATAGTTTCTGTTCTGTTCGGATTTTTAATGTTGAGAATGAATAAAATACTGGTTATGGTTTTCTTAGGCAGCAAACAACTACATGGAAAAGTACGGTGCTGATATCCCTTACATTCAGAGCTTCAGAGTGCCTGATATGCCTGAGATTTCTCTGCCAGAGACACTGTTCCTAAATACGTAAGTGAGAAAAACTTTGAGGTGAATGTTTCAAGACATTGGCTTTTTATCCAGACATTTATTAATTTTACTTTTGTTTTCATAACAGTGAGGCAAAGGCTGTCTACCATTTCAACAATGAGCACTTCACCATTGAGATCCCTCTACTTCTTGGAGGAAAGTCAACAGAAGAGCTTCACTTCCCCCCAGCTTTGACCACACCTACCGTGTCTCTGCCTCAGCTTGGACTGGAGATTGTCTCCATGGAAATTCCAATCCCAGAGCTTGTTGTCCCCGAGAGCTTTACTTTGTCCATTCCTCTTTTTGGAAAAGCTGAGGTATCAACTCTGATGAAGAGTAACCTATATGACATGGAGGCCTCAATGGCTGCTGGGAAAGATGTTGTGGAAACACCAAGCTACTCAGCTGAGTTTGATGTGAAAGGAACCTCCCCAATTGACATCCTCTCAATACAGATGAAAGGTATTTCACAGTAAATATCATTCATAAAACCAGGATTTGATTAATTGATATCATTAACACACAGTTAAAAAGGTTTTCAGTTACAGTTTTCAAGTCATACTGATGTGAAAAAATTTGACTTCATTTTGATACAGTATTACAGTGAAAAATATATCTGTTATCAAGCTACAAATCATCTGTTCTTCTTTTTTGCTTCATGTAGGCTCTGGAATATTGACCACCACTGATTCTATCAAGGCCCAATTGAAAAGCTCTTTGGCACATAAAGTCCTTGAAGCCTCGATTAATATTGTTGAGGATGTAACTATCACAGACAAAATCAATTTGAAATCAAGCAGCAAGATTGAAGCCACAAGCCCATTGGGTCTTTCTATTGCACTACAGCACAATCACATGACTGGAATCAACACTGAAGAAATCTCTGCTGATAGCAACTTTGAGGGAACGTTCACGGTTGGACCCATGTATGGCAAGACCATTTCAACCCAGTCTTTCACCATCTTCCCATTTAGGCCAGAAGCAAATATTGATTCTACCATTCAGTTTGACTCCACAATTGGTAAGGCCAAGAACACAATTGCAGCAACTCTTGCCAATGGTGAATTCTCAGTTGTAGCTAACACCAATGCCTTTGAAGACACCTTGACCCATGTTGCTGAGCTTTCCTTCAAAGACAGCAAGCTGTCACTGAAATGTGATGCAAATGCCCTTGCTTTTGGTATGAAGATACGTAACCAGGCTGAATCCTCTGCTGGTGCTGGTGAAGTTCTCATGAGAATGGAGACAAATGCAGACCACTCTGAAAACCGTGTTTACTCTCTGCTGACTGCCTCTCTTGATGTCAATGGTCTGGCTGTGAACAGCGATGCCACCATGAAGCTCCTTGAGAATGAGGCTACTCATAAGGCTACTCTGAAAATGAACAAGGACGGTTTGACCACAAGTGGAACAACCACCCTCCAGAGTCCCCTGTCCTTAGAAAACACCTTCAACGCTGGGCTTGATGCTTCAATGGCTACTCTATCCATTACCAACAAGGCTGCAATGAGTGACATCAAGGTTGATAATGCCAACACTCTGACCATTACTCTCTCTAGCCTTGACTTCAACTCAAAGGCTGAAGCCACCGCCAGTGAGTATGCCACTTACACTCATGATATCACCGTCGACATGAAACCCTACACTGCCTCTGCAAATGTTAAAAACAATCTGAAACTTCTGTCAGCCAACTTTGTCAATGAAGCTCAGCTGCAGGCAGAGCTTTACAAGATGGATCTGACTGGAAGCCTGAACGCCATCTACAGTGAGGAAGAGATCAAGCACACCTATCAGGTAAAATATGCTGATATGACGGCTAACGCAAAGTGCAGCACCACTGGAAAACTCTTGGGAATGCACATGAGCCACAACACCGAGTTTGAGGTTGTCGGTCTTGCTGCCAGGATCACCAATGATGCCCGCTTCAACTCACAGCTAATGCGCTTTGACCACACCATCCGTTGCAGCATTGTTCCTTTCGAGTTCAACCTTGATGCCATTTTCAATGCTGATGGAGACATGACCATGTATGGAAAGCACAGTGCCCAGCTCTATGGCAAGTTCCTCCTTAAAGCACAACCTATGGCTTTTGCTACCTCACATGAATGCAGAGCATCAATAAACCAGCAGCTAGACACCGGTTTTGCTCTTGAGACCACATTTGATAACAAGATGGACACTGTTCTCTCACTCCAAGAGCAGAAGACCAGTTTGAGAATGAAGTCTAAATTGAATGACCACATTTTCAATCAGGATATGAGTGTTTACAACACTGCTGAAAGAACTGGAATTGAGGTTTCTGGTACCATACTCACAAACATCCTCAACACAGACTCCACAGATAACCAGGATTTTACCATCTCTGGCTTCCTCAAGTATGACAAGAGCACAGATAGTCACATAATTCAGTTTCCTATTGTTGAAAGTCTTTCTACTTCCTTTGAAAGCACCCAGGTGCTTCTTGTACATTTTGCAGAGACATTGCAAAACTACATCAACAATGAGGACATCAGGACTAAACTTGAGGCTCTTTCACATTATATAAGTGAGTATTTTGCTCAATTGAATATAGAAGGCTATCTCATTCAGCTAAAACAGTACCTAAATGATTTTACCCAAAACTATGCCATCTCCATGGAGGATGTGGAAGCCTCTTTGAGCAATCTGAAGAGTATTGTAGAGAAACTCTTGGCAGATCTCACAGTTTACTTCCAACACTTTGCTGGTATGGTGAGAGAGATTATTGTTAGTGGCACCCTACCTGAAACCCTCATTCAGAAGATCCAGCAACAGCTGACTGCTATTAATGAGGAGTATGACATCAAGGCTATGGTTGTGTATGTGATTGATACAATAGGAGACATTGTTCAGCAGATTAACTTGGAACAGCTGAAGGGCAGCAGCATTGCATTCCTGCATGATATTGATGCCAAGTATGAAATCAAGGGCAAACTACAGACAATCATGAGTGATATGAAACAAATGATTGAGACCTTTGACATGCAGAAATGTGTTGCTGAGCTGAAGAACTTCATTTCATCCATCAACTTTAAAGCTCATATTGAGAAACTAGTGAGTCAGATTCCCACAGAGATTTTCAGCGAAATGACAGATTATAT
The DNA here is from genome assembly GCA_016806645.1 of Ophiodon elongatus. NCBI lineage: Eukaryota > Metazoa > Chordata > Actinopteri > Perciformes > Hexagrammidae > Ophiodon > Ophiodon elongatus. The sequence goes on along the minus strand of JACSYO010000880.1, from coordinate 2,141,462 downwards.
TAAGAAAATATTTCAGGACCTTGACATCCTAGGTAACATCAACATATTCTATGCTAAAATGAGCGAGTTGATTGTTAAGTTTGAGATTGACAAAAAGGTTGAGGCTATCTTGGAAAAGGTTGCGGAGCTCTTCAAGCAGTTCAGAATTGAAGACAATATCAGGGCTGTAGCAAACATGGTGAAGGATGCAGACATCCCTACCAAAATCATGCAAGTCTTCCAGGGTGCTTTTAACTACTTGAAAACAACTGAGGTTAAGGATATTATTTCACAGTTGAATTTATATATTGCCATTATTGAGCAGAAATTGAATTCATTTGACTATAAAGACTTTGTTGATCACGGCAATCAAATGAAAACAAAGTACACTGCTCATGTGAATGACCTGATCAGGTTTCTTGAAATCCCCCAGAAACTTAATGCAATAAGAATTTTTGCCAACATTGTCTTATCCTCTGTCAGGGGTTCTTTGGAACAAGTGAGAGAAATCCAAATTGCAGAATTTATGAAAAACGTGAAGGATATATTCGACCAGGTTGTGTTAAATAATATGAAAGCATTTGCTGAAATTATGAAGCAAAAAATTGCAAAGCTGGATGTTAATGCTGAAATAACCTCTTATCTGCTGTTGACAAGGAAGTGCTATACTGAGTTCATAACAATTGTCACTGATATGTTCAGCAGTATGGTTGAGATAATTAAGAAGGTGGCACCTGAGCAAAAAATGATCAGTGAGGTATTGCAAATAATTGAGGGTCTCATTACTGGACTGATGAAAGCCGAGCTGAACATGCCATCCTTCACCATTCCTCTCACTGATCTTGTTTTGCCTTCCATGAAGTTCAGCATAGATAAACTCCACCAGTTTGAAATCCCATCACAGCTGGACATCCCTGAGTTCACTGTCTTGGGCTTCCACACTGTGCAAGCCACCATTATCTCAACTAATGAAATTAAGCAGAGAATTATTGACTTCATTGATTTCCTTCTCATCTTCGAAATGAAGATGTTTGATATGGGTGCTTCGTTTGGAGACCTGACTTTGAACTACCTTCCTGGCCTGCCTGAGTTTTCACTTCCTGAAATTACTGTTACCGAGTTCTCCTTTCCCACTCTTCCTCATGTTCCAGCAGAGAACCTTATAAAGACTCTCCAACTCCCACCTTTTCAGCTGCCAATCATTCCCAGTGAGGTCAGGATTCCAGCATTTGGTAAACTGAGTTATGAGATAAAAGTCAACTCCCCCATCTACACTATTAGGAATGGTGCTGAAGTCCAGAGCTCTCTTGATGTAGATGACACTCCTCAGCTGACAGCTTTTCTGACTTCCCAAGGGACATCCCTCAGGTTTGAAGTCCTTAACTTCAACCTGGATTCCACTGCTCGTATTGCTGTTCCCAAGCGGTATTGTGTGATTGCTGCTGAGACCTTTAAGTTCACTCACAATTTTCTTGAGTTGGACCACCATGCATCTGTGACATTTAATGACTTCTCAGCCCAGGCTTCAGCCAAGACCATAGTGAAGGCCAACACAGCACCATACAATGCTGAGCTTTTAAATGAAGTTTTCTTAGCTACTAAAGGTGGTTTATCTGCCACTATTGACACGTCCTATAAACATGTGCTCAACCTCCCCATCATGGGCCTCACTGGTGAGATATCTGTAACTCAAAAAAATGTGGCCCGCCAGGAAAGTACTTCTTTCACAATAACTGTTGGAAATCAGGGTACTACCACCTTCAACTCTCATAACAGTACATACAAGAGTGACCTGGAAGTCACTGTCAATCCAAGTACAGTCAAGTTGATCTTCACTAGTGACACAGATACATTCCTTCTGAAGATGAGACAGACCCTGAGTGCTGACTTTGACATCTTTAGATATTTCAAGTTTGATGTTCGCTCTGAAGCAGAAGGCCCATCAATCAAAAATAACCTTTTAGTGGGATCGGTTTATGCCAATCTGCATGACACAAAGCTTGAGCTGAAGGCAACGCACAGCACAGATTTAATAGGTATCTTCAATGGAGCCCTGTACAATGTGATTGATTTTTCTGTCAGTCCCAAAGAGGTTGTTGTCAGCCTTCAGAACAAGGGAAATACCAAGGTCAATTTTAATGATGCTCTTACTGCCCAAATTGATCTCCAGAATGATTACTCCGCAACATTTAGGCCTGACACGCAACATATGAATACTGTAGCCCTGGCCCGTCTCAATCAGTACAAAATGTTCTTGAACTTCACTGTTGACAACAATGAGAGGGAGGCTGTCATCCTTGCTGCTGTAGAAGGAGAAGCAAACCTTGATTTACTGACTAAGCCAATCAACATTCCTGAGATATATATTCCATTTGTTGACTCACATACCCCAGCTATTAATCTTGACTTGTATGACCAAACCGGGCTGAAACACATTTTGACTACCACTGACCAGACTTTTAATCTGGATGCCAAGATTGTTTACCAGAAAAGCCAGGCTGCCCACCTTGTTGATATGATGGGTCTGATCCAGATTCCCTCCATGGGTAACCTGATCACTGAGCTGTCCTTCAAGTTTGCCATCCTTAATCTGAATGTCAATGCTGGACTGTATGCTGAGGATGACCTTGTGTTCCGTCTTGGAGCTACCACAGCCTCTGAGTTTGAGGGTCTAAAAGCCAAATTTGATGCCACCACCAGTCTGACCACCAAGAGAGGAATCAAATGGGCCAATTCCCTGTCCCTTGAAAATCCACACATTGAAGGAACTCATGACAGCACCGTCAGTATGAGTACTGAGACATTTGAAACTGCCCTATCTGTGGCTACTGTTGCAAAGATTGCCCTGCCTATACTCAACCTGGAGGCAAACCAAAATTTGGTTGCAGACACCAAAACCAAAGCAAATGCTGTCTCCACCTTGAGGATAAAGGGAGACTTTAGCCTCCCTGTGATTAATGCTGTTGGAAAGGCAGAGGCAGACCACAGTCTGAAGCTGGAAGGAAGCTTTGCGTATGTTTCCATGGAGTCATCTACAAAGGCCAACATAGATGGCACAATGCTTGAAGACTGTCTACTTTTGGCAGTTCTGGATAATGAATTTAATCTGTACCTGAATAATGATGGAATACACTCCACCTCTAAGGTTATTGCTGATGCCAAGCTTAACCAAGGCACCACCAAAGTCATCGGCATGGATATAAATGAGAAACTTGCTGTAGAAGCCTCCCTGAACCGCCTGTATGCAGTGCTGACATATACTGGCAACAACGAGGCAAACCTGTTCAGTTTCAACACCATGGGGAAGCATATTGCCCAGGCAACCATTGACTTTGCACCAACCTCTTCCTTGACTGCTGATACGGAGATTGACATATCTCAGCAAAGCAGCCTGGGGGACCTCATCATCTTTCAGAAGACCATTGCTGAAGTGACAGCCGCCAAGCAAAAGATCTCTACAAATGGCAAGTTTGTCAGCCCACTGTATACTACAAATGTTGCAGCTGAAGTAGACGGCAGTGCTCCTGTCTTCAAAGTCAACTTTAGGTCCTCTGCGACCTCTGTCATTGTCTTCGTGGAATATGACCTGGACTGTAAGTTTTTTTTTTTCATATAATATAACTTTTACATTTGAAGCAAAAGCATAATTGACTATTTACTGTACTTAACTAAAGTCTATGTGTCTCTTCAGCTTCCATTTCCTTAAACTTTGAAAATGCTGACATAAGCCTGACTTGGAAGGCAGTTTTCACCCACACCGATCTGACCATGGACATTCAACACATTCTTTCCCATACACTGAGGTAACAGTTATCAGCACTGTGTGAGATAAGTTTTGGAATTTAAAGTTGTAATTTCACTCATTACTGCAGATCACACACATTTTTATACGTATCCCAAGAAAAGACACCATAAGATGAAAGATATTCGCAATAATTTTCTGTACATTTTTCTGTTTCTTGGTTGAAGTTGCCTTAACTACAGAATATTTATACATTCCTGCCTGTCTCCACAGTGACTCTCGCCTAACCCTGATTGTGGACATGATCAGCCCTGCCTTCACTGACATGAACTTGCGTTATGCTGTCCGCAAAGATGGAATCAGTGCCACAATTTCTATTCCATCTACTGGCTTTCTGGGTCTTCAGCTACATGGCAGGGCCCCATCTCAAATGAATGCCAGGCTTTATGGCCGTTATGCTGTAAGGAGCTCATACTGCTATTATATTTGCAGAATTACAATGATCAAGAGTTTTACATCTCATTTTATGTTTTCTACTGTTTAACAGTCTGACCCTGGAAAGGATGTTGATATCTTCACCATCAGAGCTACTGCCAAGGATGCTGATAAAGTGAATATGAAGATGGTCATCAACATGGAGATCCCTGACATCATGATCAGTGGACTACAGGAAAGACTTCCTGCCATCACCTCTTGTTTGTCTAGCTTTGCTGCGAAATACCAACTGTTCAAACATGCTGCTCAGCTGAAGAATATTATTATTTACTATACTGAGGAGGTCCACAACATTGCAAACAAACATGCCCCACATCTGAGCCAGGTATCCATCCTCTTTAGGAACACTCTTGCTCAGTACCAGAAGGCTGTTCAGGTCTTTCTGAATGATGCCATCAAGGTCATGAGGGAGACCCAAGTCAAACTGCCTGGCTCTGAGGAGATGAAACTGGGTGACACCTTCAAATTGTTTGTTGACAAAGCTCAGGACTTTGTTGACAACACCCTAAAGTCTGATATCCTTGATGCCATTGCTGTCTACATAAATGCTTTCTATGACATGCATGTCAGCTTAATGAAAACAATCACTAAGTATGCAAACACAGCTGTTGACACTGGGTCTATAAATGGCAGAATTAATTACATTCTAGATATTTTCAGATCTGTAGTGAACCAATTTTACGACAATGCTACGGACTATCTGCAGCAGGCTCAATACATGTCTTATATAAAAATTAAGGGAAGAAAGCTTGAGATTAATCTTTGATTCCACCTTCACCAATAAGCTAAAAGATTGAAATGATATTCCTTGAATTGCTACAGCTTTATCTTAACATAAATGTGTAAGTGTTCAAAATATTTAAAAAACAAAAACATAGATGAACAAATTCTAGATGAAGGGAAGCTATCTCATTCAGTTTTATTTAAACATAGATGGATAGATAAGCATATAATAATGACATTACATGTAACAACGGTGCATCTAATTTTTCTATCTCTGTGTTAGATAGAGGTGTGAAATAAATTGTGTTTATTAAATCCTGTTGTTCAGCAATTTTTATTTTCCCCAATGTTTAAGGACACTACTTTACTTACTACTGCATGGAAATTAACAACTAATTATATATGTATTATGCCTAGAAACCACAATGCCTGCATACACTACAATATAACATAATATGTTGGATTTCCAAGACTGTATTTCAAGTAAAATTGCAATACAATTCAATTGAATTGGTGCAAAACTACACTTTGCTAACAGGATATAGTATTACTATACATACTATTGTCTTGTCATTAACATACATGTTCCATATTTAAATGTGGGACGGCAGGTAAAAGGCAGCCTATTATTAGGACCCGGGCAAAGGGGCAGAGCCTATAAAAAGGGGTAAGAAGTTCACCTGGGCTTTTCTTCCTGAACTCAGACACACCTGAGAGAGCAGCTGAGGCCAGCCATTGTTGGGTGACTGATTTGTCTTCATGTCTGGGGAGGGACGACAAGTTGGAGCGATTGCTTAGTCACATCAGCCAAGAAATAAGATTACAGTCACTTACATGTTTTCAACTGCAGGGAGTGGACCGTGTTCCAGTCTGGAAAGACATTAGAGAAGCCAACCACTGTTTTTCTGTCCTTTTTAAATAGTCAATTGAATGGGCCTTTTCTGTTTTATTTTCCTTGTGGGGCTTTGTGCTGTGGTGAAGGGGGGTAGGGGGTGTGGGGGGGGGAGTGGTAGAGTATCCATCTTGCATGGGTATTTTATTGTGTGATTTGAGTCACCTTAGCTTGCTGTGAGTAGGTCAATTTGATTTGGTTCATGTGGAGTTGTAGTTTACTCATACTTTGCCTACATATTTTGTGATAATTTACTTTTTGTTTTACACCTAACTCTACTCTGACCTCCCTGACGGTGCAGTTTAACCCCACATTGTTTACTTTCTTTTTTTCTTTTGATGTCTTTATGTATTAAATGTATAATTTACTCCATCCCTCCCTTTTTGTGATCTACATTTAGGTCTTCTTTTGAAACTCACTTGTTGAGTTTTCTATTTCATGCATGGTCAATAAAATCTATATTTTTGGCATAGTGGTCTCTGGCTCCAGTTTATTCTGGGTCTTGTGCATTGAATATCACCGGGTCACATAAAAACAAGGTTCATTGTTTAAAAAATACAGCTAAAATCTATCGGAATACCGTGAAATCTGACATAGTTGTTATGATGTGCAAACAAAAGCCCAGCATCCAGTTGAGCATAGTTAGTCAGGTTAAATCTGTATTGCAATTTGGGCTGTCAAAATTTGACAAAATTGACATTTGAATATTTGTTCTAAAAAAAACATAGATTTGAACTATTCAAATTTTTGCTTATTATGTCCATGAAGCAGCACTGTGCAGTGTGACACAGTGTGCCAGATTAACTTTTGTCAGATGGCCCTGTTTTTATTTATTCTTGTTGCTTGCTTTGAAAGCCTGCAACGGACAAAGAACAGCTGATTTGTGAAGATAAAATGAGGAGTTGTTTATACAATACCTCATATTTATACAAAAACCTAAATAAGGTGGCAGTCAGTGGTTGCGTTGGACTTCCTCCTTGGCTGTAATTTTGATAGAAAGGGTTGTAAAAATTCTGTCACAGTCTATTTTTACCTGCCATTTAATTTTTTTTATAGAATAACACACAGGCTAAAGGCGTAATTTAAGGAGGAGTTTGTGATTCTAATCCAATACACGTTTTGTCAAATTCAGCAAATATTACTTCACAGTCTGCTAGCTGTCCGTTCTGTGTGTGTGCAATGAAAAGAAGTTGTAAGCTCTCAAAGTTCAAAGCTTCTATTGAGATGTTCGATGGAAGTTTCTAATTTCTACAGTTGCAAGCCTTCCTTTCTGTGTGTGTGGCAGCAAGTAGGAAAGAAAAAGAGTTTATCATTCTTATTGGACTTGTGACCTAATAAATTCTCATCAGAGCTCTGTCCCACCTTCAACCTGAGCAGAGGTCTAATCAGCCTTAATAACTCAAAACACCTGTGTAGGTGTTCAAAGGCTTTAAACTGTAAATTTGACAAATGTGCTCTTTGTAGCCTATATTGCATATCAGATTCATGAACAGGCCAACACATGCAATGTCTATTAGCAACCAAAGGGGGTCACCAGAACATATTCTTTATAAACCATTCACTACTACAATGATATGACTTATATGAGAATCTGCACATTGGTGAATCAATCTGTACCAAAAAATAGACAGGTAATTTTGTGTTAGTTGTGGCTGGGAATGATAACTATGCCACAGTGGTAAATGTGTTTGGCTGTTGTATGGTCCAGTAGTTTTATAAAGACATTGCCTAAGGTCATTACCCATTTGGTAAAACACTGAATGGCAGAAATGCCTGCATGTGTGCATTGATTATCAGCAGATTTTGTTCTGCATATAACTTAGCTTCCAGCTTTAATATATACAATTTTTGTTTTTTACAAAATTAGTCATAACAGGGATAGACAAGTTCAACTGAACCCCTGATTGAGCTTTTGAGGAACATTGTCAGAAACTGAAACCTTTGATCTCTCTACTAAACAGTAAGATAACATGTTATCAACTAGTTCCTGAAGATACAAGAAGATACCAGTCAGTCAGATGTAGCTATGTTTTTTTAGCATGTCACATTCAAAAGTGTACCTGTAAAATGTTTCCACATACAGTCTATACATGCAATTTGCTGTCTTTTTCTGTACTGAAATACTTGTGAACAACAAACATGTACATTGCTTAAGTTACACACCTACATCATCACAGCTCTTATGTAATGTTATGCAATAAATTAAAACCTAAGCCAGCCCCAACATGTAAGATGCATTCTGGAAGCTCAATACTGAAAGCTAGGCTAACTAATATTGGTTCATTGTCAGTTATGTAATTTGGAAAGCCTGCTGTTTGCCAACAGATAAAGACACACACAGACACACACACACACACACACACACACACACACACACACACACACACATACACACAACAGATATGTAGAATTATACATTAACTGATGGGAGCAACAATAAGATAACTCAACAACATGTTTACCAGGCTCTACTTTGGTGCACAGATTTCTATAATAGTTAAGTTGTGCTTTTCAGCACCTTGAGGAACTTATTCGCACCCATAACCACTGGAAAAAAACAAAACAAGAACTCTCCATCTAAACCCAGCTCTGTATATTCAAAATGCAGGTGAGAGGCACACAGGACACAGCATTAGATATTTGTTCTGTTGTTTAACACTGCCCTGATTGGGACAGAGCTGTTGAAATTACTGTTTTAATGTGGTTGTGTAATCCTAATGAATGAAACTGTCGTTTTATCTGTTGGTACGAGTGGTTCTTGCAAAAAGCCCAATGATGATCCAATGATGAAAAGGGCCAATACAGCGATGTAAACTCTATGAAATCATGCAATTAATTCCTCACATCTGCTGGAGAGCCTTCTAGACAAGCAGGAGACTTTGGGGCCGTTCATAGCTAGACACACACACACACACACACACACACAGAAGTTAACAGAGCAGCAAGCTGTCTGTGAATATATTGATATGGCCATGTTGGTAATTGGAAAGTAACATCCTTGCCTTGTAAATTATCAAGCTATCTAAATTATTTTTATTCCCCTTTCATTTATTTATCTTGAACGATAAAATTAGAGGCCCCCACCTGAAAGGTCACCTGACCATACCAAGAAAGAAAGAACTGAAAAACAACCACCTTTGGCCAGAAAATGAAATGCCCTACTCCGGTGCAGTCACTTTACAAGAGACTGTATGTGTTGCCTACCTTCTTTTGTTCATTCTTATGACACCAGTCATGTGCTGTGTGTGAAAGGGAAATTCTGAATTTGTAGGTTCAGGTAGATTAAGAGGCATATTGAGGAGATGATAACAACTTGTCAATACGTGTAGCTGATGATAATGCCAGGTATTGTCAATTAAGTTTAGCTACATTTTTTGAATGTTATATACATATACAGTATATATATACACATGATGGTGTCACGAATATGCAAAATCAAATGGCATAATTAATCTGACGATTTTTCGAGGTTGCTAGCTTTAGCTCATTCCCATTAAAAATAACTAATGAAACTGTAATACTCGTTATTTGGTAACACCTGAGAGAGTACAAGTACCTCAAAACACTTCAGCCTATCCACTAGATTTTCAACCCAACAAACTAATGTAGCATATGTTTTAAACCATAGTTTATAAATAAAGAACAGGGCATTGTTCTTGAACATCACCTCTTTGGGTCTAGTGCACAGTCTCTTTTTATGGCGCCGTACCTAAATAGCGTTAACACGAGACACAAATTGGAGCGAACCCACACCTTGTTTTCATAGCTTAATAGCATTTAGTATTGTTAAATTACCAACACACCATACTGATGATATCCAGAATGTTTCCTAAAATTCAAGTAACTAACGTAACTTTCACAATTTCACAATTAATTCATAAACATAGATATAAGACTGACATTAGTATGATGCTAACATGTAACTTTGGATGGGCTGTAAGCTAACGTTAGTTTAGCTAGCATGACGACACACGTTGCTGAAATACAATATTAGCTACATTCAGCTATTATCAGTACAAATAACGTAACTGTAAGTGTAACTCTTGATATCACAAAGTTGATATAACTTAAAAGTTCAAATAAGTCAGTCAACTCACTTTGTCTTTGACTCCAGCAGGAACTATGTTGGTCGAATACTGTTTCCCCGTTGACATGTAACATTCGCCAGTTGATTAAGTAGCTGCTAAAGTTAGCCACTTTAGTCTACAATTATAGCCTCACTGGCTGGCAGTAAGGACATTTTTATCCCTTTCCTTCTAAAATCAAGTATGAAAGTCTTATATTGCCAGTTAAAAAGTAAAGTTGAAAACAAGTTGCTACCTGAGTTTCTTTAATCAAATTACTTATAATACTATATTACATCATGCTTTTGCACAAATTTTGTATTTTGTGTTGTGTTTCATGTCACCTGTAAACATCTGCGTGGTTGTTATGGAAGATACGGCATGAAGTGAAACCAGATAAAAAAGTTTGCAATGCTCATTTCAAACTACACTCAGTTGTCATAATATTGATACACCTTGCTAAACCTTTCTGTCTAAACAACAGCAACAACCCTGCAATAAATTATATTATGCAAACATGAAGGTTATACAATGTCTAGTTGTATGGTGTTGAATTGTACTGTATTGCATTACAAAGAGGTCTTTCTAATATGTTGTCCACCCCATTTTATATCAATGAACAATTATACCAACACATATAATACCATTATAACCTTCATGTATGGTAGGCTTTGTTGCACAAATCATTAGACTGCATTGATTTTGGCTAAGTGTACCTAATAAAGTGACAATTGTGTAAAAGACAAATATTTAGGCCTAGAATATCGCTCATATATGGAAACTAAATACACATTTTCAGCGTTAAATCGACAACACAGGACTCAACAGCTGTGATTAGCAATTGGTCTATAATTTGTTGTGCAAATCCAAAGTTTCATACAGCAAATCCTCATTATTTACATATTTGTTGACGCTTGTCACCCTTTATATATCTGGTTGTGATTTGAAAATATGACTTGTGGTTTTTATCATAACAACTCCAAAAAAAGGATAATTTCAGAACAGATTTTGAATTGCCATATTAATTGTCCCACAATTTCTTTGTATTAATATAACTTTGTATTATGGCCATTTGCTCCAGGCCCAATGATATATTTTGTAGGTACTGTAATCACTGTACCTAGTGCTGTTGTGACTCTTGTGCAATTCCAGGCTTCTTCTGCCTGATTGCTTATCTAGAGTTCACCCTGTTGTAATCCTGATCAAACAGCTGTCATAGACCTCTCTTAGGAAGTTAAAGGTTAACCAAGAATGTTAAGACACCTGTCTTTTTGATCAGCAAAGAAATTAACACACAAATGTACTGTTTGACCTTAACATTAAATAACTGTGTTGGAGGACATTGATTTCTTGTACCTTATTTTTGAGTAAATTTAATGTTATAATATAACATTGACCTGATTACAAATATATTTCTTTTCAGATAAAAATATGTCATAAACATTAATATATTATTTTCTCCATTAAAATGACCTTAGAATCAGCCTAATGTCTCAAGGAAACAACCTCAAACAATAAAACAAAGGCAGAAGAGGTAATGTAACACAATCACGTAGAACATCCCCACCCAGTGCTGACAGACAAGTCTTAGTTTGTGAAACGTTTTAACCTTTGGCCTGCCACAAGGACTGCTCAAACTTTGGAATCAGGGCAACACATTTGCAAGTCCTGGTGATCACATACAGTACGATTGGAACACTATAAAAGCCAAAGGACCATAGCACAAGAATTAGTCTTCACAGAAAGAGGAGGACTCTTCTTACCTTAAGGCCTTCAGGAGCTTTACTAAACCCATTATGGGGGGTATCAAGCTCTGCCTTTTGCTGCTGCTAGGCACATACACACTAGCCCGTAAGTATTATGTTTTTATTATGAAGCTAATAGATATAATATGCTTTTTTTAAGGGTAAATCTACTTTGGAGAAAAATGTTAGTGTTTGTTTATTGCTTGGTTTTTAAAAAGAGCGGATGATTTCCTTTTACGATGCTGCTATCTTTGTTTTTGAAAATATCTAATAGAGTGTTTGGTAGTTTAGTTATGTAAGTTGTTACTATTCAAATCCTTTTAAAATGACTAACACAAAACATAAACACTAAATAATGGTTTAATTGTATTTAGAAATATTGATTTTATATAATTTAAGTATTTCATTTCTAAGTTTTAGCTTGTGGCTTTTTAAAATGTCAAGCAAACACTTTTTTATCCTTTACAGAGCAAGATGTGGGAGGTGTTGAGGAACAATCTCCAGTTTGCTTTTGTGAGTTGCCTTTTCATTCTTAACAAAACAATTTTAAGATGTGATTTAACTTTAAATACACAACAAAAGTTCCAACTTTGAACCCTTACTGATGAACCCACCTGTCAGTAATCATTTGTCATGTTATCTTAGTGTTCAAGTAATTAAAAGTATATAAAGTCTGTAAATTTCTTATGGAAGTGTAAAAAGTTGTACAGTGTATTAAACATTAATATTACAGAGCTCTAACTGCTGTTTTAAATATGTTTTAGTGGCCAAAAGATTCAAAAACTTCCGGCGGTTTGTGTACGACTATGAAGCTGAAACCTTTAACACCGTGAACGGAGCCACCGAAGATATGAGCGGCCCCAAAATCTCCTGCAAAGTATGTCTCACAGCCCTGATAATTATTGCAAACACTCTCTTGACCCTGATTAGAAACCATTAGTACTGATACAAACTGTTAATTCTGCTGCACAGGTTGAGGTTGAAGTGCCCCAGACCTGTAGCTTCATCCTCCGTACAACAGAGTGCTCTCTGAGCGAGATCTTTGGTATGGACACAGAGGGGAACCCAGTGTATCGTTCTGCTGAGGGAGCTCTGGCTTTCAAAGCTGCTATGGCTAAGTAAGTTATGTTTCCAGCAAATATGTATATTCAGCTGTATTATTTAGTCCGAAAACTGAGGACTGCGTCATCAGAAAAGTGGTTAAGATTGTGGAAATAAAAGAGAAGGATGTACTAAATGGCGGGTTGTAAAACATGATCTGTCCACGTCAACAGGAACTCCTTGAAGATTGCAGTCAAAGGACAGACTGATGTCCGACTCTACCCTGAGGACGATGAGCCTGTCAACATCCTGAACATCAAGAAGGGAATTGTCTCTGCTCTCATCGTGCAAGTAATGGAAGAGGAGAAGAACGACAAAATGGTAGCTCTCCTCACTGTTTTATTGCTATATTTTTGTTTTGTCAGTACTTACAGCAGTTACCAATCAATTCAGGTCAGAGTCACCATGTAGAGATCGATTCTGATTGCGGTGAAGACTCATGCATAGATAAACAAGTTGCAAAATAAGTAGATAAGCTGCCCCAGTCACCTGTGATAAATACACTTCTGTAACATGTTCTCACAATGACAATCTTCAGCTGTAGGTCAAAGTCCTAGATAAGTTTATCTTTTTAATGGCATCACCTGCTCTCATAATGGGGGGCAATCTTTTAGATCAAGTGTTAATCAGATTCAGGGAGATTGCTTAAGGACAAAAAGCATGTTCACAACATTTTGCAACTTTGTTTTTTTAAATGTTTCCAAGATCCTAAGTATTTATGATGTCTCTCATCATTTTCAGTCCACCGTGCATGGAGTGTGCCCCACCGACTTCAGCGTCAACGCAAGAGAGGACATTGCCACCGATGTGACTGTCAGCAGGGATCTTTCCAAATGTGACTATTTCGTTTACCACAGGCAGGTCACCAGTCCCATGGCCCTCATGCCGAGCATGGTAAGAGATTAAGCGACAACCTCGAACTAGAGCAATCACAAACTACAGCCAAGAGTTGTTTAGATTGAGTACAGGATTCAATAGCATGATATCAATTAAAAGAAGGTATATTCTCACGGTATTAATCCACTATGGATTGCCCTGCAATGCCAGAAAAAATACACTAAAAACAATTCACGTGAAACTGAAAACAAAAACATCCTATTTCCTTCACTATTTTCCAGCTGTCTGTTCTTCAACATAATCTAACAAAACATTGTTGTCGTTCTACTATCAGAACAACCATCTGAGTAAAATGATTAGCAGCACCCAGACTTGCAACTACAAGTTTGACAACCAGAAGAAGCACATGACCAGTGGAACCTGCACAGAGAAACACATCTTCCTGCCCCTCACTGAGTAAGTTTTAAAACAATAAAGAATGCACAAAATTAATAGAGGAGTTTTACATCATCTTTTAGACTTCAAAAGTGACCAATTTCTAGAATGGGCAGAGAGCCATTACTTCCCACTTCTTGAGAGCAAAATTTGACAATGTTAATGTAGGTTTCTTTTATTATTTGTGGACAGTTTAGAAACATTTTTGACTTATATATGCTTTAGAAAAACTACATTTGATATGTTTGTATAAATGTTGTTGTGCTAGATATGAACATTGTATTCTCCTAACTGGTTCATATTTCCTAAAAGTTCCAAACCAACAAATAGAGGTTTATATATAATAATAAAAAAATGTTTTGCCTATTATGACCATTTGATGAAATTGTCTCATTTTTTACAAACAGTAGTGAATATGGAATTTCTACTCTGGTGAAACAGACTGTGATTCTAAGTGAGACCGGCAAGATCAATGACAGAATCTTTGACATCAGTGAGTGTTTTGGTTTTAGAAATAGTTTTAAAAATGCTCAATGTATTAATTGTGTCAAATTTGCTGCATTTTTTTTATTGCTTGTGATATAATTCTCTGCAGATGGGTACGACTACACAGACTTGACCATGGATGTTGCTGACGACAAGTCTCCTGTGCAGACCAAGGATGCTGCCCTTGCCACCATGCAGAAGCTGAACACCCTGTCACAGACCACTGAGGGCGAGGACCGTGCTAGCCTCTTCCACAAGCTGGTGTCTGAGCTGCGTGGCCTGAAAGTTGATGTTTTGGGATCTGCTACTGTCGAAATGATGGACATGTCCCAATTTCTAACATGGCAAGCTTTGACTCAGTGCGGCACCCCAGAATGCACCAGCGCCATGCTGCAGATTCTCAGGACCTTTAACAATGCTTCTCTTGAGGTTGATGCTACTGTCTACGCCCTGGGAATGCTGTCTAACCCCTCCCGCCTCATAGTGCAGGACATGCTGGCAATGGCTCAGTACAAGCAGAGCAAACCCATCATGTATGCCCTGAGCAATGCAGTCAGGAAGTAAGTAAACTTACATAAGATCTTTTTTAAATCTGATGAAAGTCCTCCTCAATACTGTAGCAGTGAGTGGGGGTTTATATTGTAAATGAATCACTAATGTCCAACTTTGTCACTAGACTGTACCGGCATAAGGGCGTCACCCCCGAGATCACTGCTGTCTCTGAGTTCATGGCGTCTCTGCTGGGCGCAGACTGCGCTGGAGAGAAAGAGCTGACCTTCCTGACCTTGAGGGTAGGTAACCAGCTGTGAACACAGACCGCTTGTGAACACAACTTTTTATGGCAACCTCCAGTTCCATGTTTTTCTTATTGTCTTTTACTATTCCATCCAGGTTGTTGGTAACATGGGAGATGCAATGGAGGCTGCTGACGCTGCTGTAAAGACCACCCTGCTGAAGTGCATGAGACAGCCTGCAACCACACTGTCTGTGCAGCTGGCTGCCATCCAGGCTTTCAGACGCATGTCTGTGACAGATGAGGTAACTAACATCCCCCACCACAGATTAACAATATCCTAGACTCCCAATTTTATAGTTTCCACAATGACAAACACGTTACTGTTGTTTTTCTATCCAGATTCGTTCTAACCTCCAGAGGGTCAGCCAGTATCCCAAGGGTGCTGTGCAGAAGCGCCTGGCAGCTTACCTGATCCTGATGAGGGATCCCCAGGACAGTGACATTGAGATGGTGAAGAAGCTGCTTAACCAGGAGCAGAACATGCAGATCAAGGCCTTTGTGACCTCCCATGTCTACAATATAATTTCCTCCACTGATTCAGAGACCCAGAAGTAAGAATAGAGCACCCTTCAACTGACAGCACAATCTATGCTTTCTTTAATGGAAGTACTGTTCTGATTTAACAACCCAACTTCTTATATTCAGCAGATTTTTTTTTTCTCATTTAATTTTTATCCTAGGCTTGGTCAAAAGATAAGGGATGCCCTGCAGGACACTGAAGTCACCACACACAGCGACTACGCCACAAAGTCTCGCAACTACAAGCTGGGCCTGGCACAAGAGAGCATGCAGGCTGCTGTCCTGGGCAACATTGTCTTTGATCCAAGTAGCCAATTGCCAAGGGAGGTGTTGCTGGAAACTACATTGAAAGCTTTTGGTTTCAGCATGGATCTTTGGGAGGTATGTAATACTGTAGGCCCTAATAATCATACATTTTACACTTACTGGAAACACTAGCAGCTGAAGACTACATTCATAGGTGTCTTCTTGTTATTATTACTATTATTTGTTATGCTGCACTTTTTTCAATTAATTTGGCCAAACCTACTCATCTGCCCCCGAAGTAAAAGCTGAATAGTATTTAAACAAATTATTTGGCCCAGATTCAGACTGTAACACTCTAAACCCACACTGTTTTTGAATCAAATTGTTTTCTTTTTCCAATAGATTGGCATGGAAGGAAGGGGCTTCGAGCCAACCATTGATGCTTTGTTCGGAAAGAATGGATTCTTCCCTGACACTTTGGGCAAGACGATGTACTGGACTTTAGACAAGATACCACCAAAGATGAAAGAGGAACTGGAGAAATGGGTTTCTCCCCTGGACACAGCAGGACGAAAGGTACATATTGTGTGTTGTTATTTCTGTTAAACACACTTAGTCTGAGTTATTATCATTTCCGCTGATACTAACACAACTAATACAACTTTTCGTAGATTCCTGAAAATCTTGTGAGAGAAATTGTTCGCAACTTCAACAAGCTGGTAAAGGATCTGCAGAATCAAGAGGCTCCAGAGGCCATGGCTTACCTGAAGATAATGGGAGCTGAGTATGGCTACATCAAGCCCAATGATCTGAAGTTTATTGCTGATAACGCAATGATGTATGCAGAGATTTTCTTGAAGATTATTCCTACACAGGTATAGTTCTGTACTCCTGTTATACACTTAATGTATTGCCTGTCTTTTTCCATACCACAGCAAGAGAGAATTCAAAGTTACCTCTTTTTTTTAATCAGGTTATGAATGATCTGATGTCCAGCACTGACAATGAGCTCTTTGCCCATTACATCTTCATGGACAACAATTTCATCAAGCCAACATCATCTGGCCTGCCTCTGACTTTTGCTTTCTCTGGTACCTTTGCTCCTGGAGCAAAGGGAGGCCTTGGCATGGCTCCAAACATGGTACATTTTCTGTCTTTTGTCCTCAATCTGCCCTCAGTGCTCCGTCAAAAAAGTTGACAACAAAGTGTTATCATTATGCTTTTGCTGTTTTATTGATGTACTTCTTTAAATTTCCAGCAAAAATTATTACAATAATTAAGATTAAATATATATAGTCGTAGTATAATAGATTGTAGTTATATTCTAATAGCAGTGTCATTTTATATTTTCTCATGACTTTGCAACCTATTTAATGTCATGTGATCTATTTTTTTTCACAGATGGAGCTACTGTTCTCACCCTCTATTGGAGTTGAGTTTGTGACTAAGATGGGAGTCCATGTCCCTGAATTTGTTGTGTCCGCTGTTGAGATGCACACCAACATTTACCACGAGAGCAAACTGAATGCCAAGATCACCATGGAGCAGAACCAGGTCAAGCTTTCCATACCCGCCCCACAGGGCACCACAAAGCTCTTGAGCGTCAGGTAACAAGAAACACAAAATACATTCATAAATGACATATCATCAATGAAAAGTGCTTTAGAGGTAGATGGCAATAGTTAATACAGAATGTTGAACAAAGAAACTGATTTTGCTGTTTTTTCTTTGAAAAAGCAATAAAGTGCTAATTGTGGGTGCTGGTCAAGCTGCAGTGATCCCACACACGGAGGTTGAAGAAAGCTGCAGACCCCTTTTCTCTGTAGTCAGATACTGCACCAAACCACTAAGTGCCAGCACTGGAGAGACTAGGTAAGTTGATCTTTGAAGAATCTGTGATTATTTTGTCAATTTTAATATCAATGATTGTAACATACTGATAGATTATCAAGTCACAAGGAAATGGTCATTTAATTGTGTCTCGCCTCTGTTTAGTAGAAGTAGTCCAAGTTTGATACACAAATACTTGGTGAAAAGTTGTTTGTGTTTTTTTAGAGACAGTACAATATCATAGAATATTTAACTTTTTAAATGTAACTCTTTTCAACCTAGGTTTTCTGTGGACATCAAGCCTTCTAAAGAGGTGTCTGAGTACACAGCCACCATCGCCTACAAACTCCTCAGCGAAGGAAAGGACGGCCACCAGAAGGTTGATTCTTTGAAGTTGGCTCTGAAAGCTGAGGGTATGAGCATCTTATTTGGAAAAACCTTCTAATAAGTTTTTCTATGTGCCATAATATCTTCCTTTTTCATTTTTATAGGGTTACATACATGAGTGATCACGTTATACTTTTGCTCACTTTAGGTTCTCAGCCTACCGAGGCTACCGCCACCATGAAGTACAACAGGAATAGAAATGTCTTCACCACCCAAATTCAAGCACCTGACTTTGATGTTGAGGCCGGCATTAAGATTGGCATGACCGACAGTAGTGCCAAAGGCAAATCCATTACCCTCGAGATCACCAACAAGAACGTGCCCCAGCTCTCTCTGATTGGCCGTGCCAAGTGAGTCACACTGTCAATAAATAATATATCTGAGAGCTATGTACTGTAACATGCTCATGTCCACAATAATGCAACAGCATTTTTATATACAGGTATTGACTTAATCTTTTTTTCTCTATCAATCACAGACTTCAGGCCATGACTGATGGCATGCTGCAGGTTCAGCTGTTAGTCCCCTCACTCAAGACTGATGCCGCCATCACTGCTACCATGAGCAAAGCTGATGGACTCACCGTGGAGATCAAAAGTGATGTCAAACTCCCACAGACCTCCTCCATTCAGGCAGTCACATTCAAATATGGTATGTCTTCTCAAGAAAATACTACTAATGGACTTCAGAGATTTATAATTTTGGGCATTTCTCTCAAACACTGTCTCAAAAGTAAAAGTAAAATGCTAAATGCTTTGTATCTCAGGTGAGGACCAGGCTGAGATTCAGCTGATGTCCAACATGAATGCTGATACTAAGTTCCTGGAACCTTACCCTAAAATCCTTCAGGCCTGGCTCAGGCAGTTGGTGGATGATGTCATGGACCAGCAGGTTGTCAAGACGAACATGAAACTGCGTCAAGTCTTCGACAAGGCAGTTAAGGTGAAAAGAATATAATCATTACAATTATTTATTAAACCTTGACTTAGTTCTAGTTCTTCCAGATTAAAGCGTGAGGAATGTGGTGTTTTTTTCCTAAGGCTAGTGATAGCTGGATGGACCAGATCTCAGCTGATGTTCCCTCTGTTAAGGCTCTGAAGAACAGAATCGCAAATGTGGAAATGCCCTCCATGCCTGAAAACCTATTCATGAACCTGTAAGTAAACCCCATATCTAATGATAATGATAATTATTTTTCACAACATTACTCACCAGTTGAATGTATATTTTAAATTGCATAATAACAAATGCTCTGCTTTAATCCTTTCACCAGTGATAGCACATTCAGATACCAGTTCAACCAGGACCGTTTGACCATCACTGTCCCTCTACCTCTTGGAGGAAAATCATCTGAGGAGCTTAGGATACCTCCAATGGTCAACTCCCCACACATCTCAATGCCTCAACTGGACATGGAGTTTGCCTCACAAGAGATCCAAATCCCCACTTTTACCATCCCCTCTGAATATGATCTCACCCTGCCTCTAATGGGAATGGTGGAGGCATCTGCCAAGGTCAACAGCAACTATTATAACTGGGAGGCAACTGTGTCTGCTGGCAACAACACTGCAGAGTCTCCTAGCTACTCGGCCAAGTTCACCGCCATCGCTGACAGTCCAATCAGACTTCTCCACTTCTCAACTGAGGGTAATTCAATTTTTTTCTTGTCTTTAATTAAAAGAATTATACTTTTTTTTCAACTTTAGAGAAACATAATAAAAGTTCATACTCATTCATATTTTACTGTTTTATCTGTTTTACAGGAACTACAACAATCAAAGACACCGCAGAGAAGACAATGAAATTCACCATTGATGGTTCCCTGAACCATATGCTAATCAACACAGGTTTTAATGTGTTGGAAACTATTGCTGTCACAGACACTGTAATGTCAACAGGAAGGTATAACATCTTTGCCATCACACCTATGGGCCTGGAGACATCGCTGTCTATTACCACCCAGGTCAACGTAGATTCAAACATGCTCTCTGGAGATATCAACACAGACGGAAGTGTGGCTGTTGGATCCATGACTGCTAGCACCACTTATCTCCACACCTTCTCTGTTGAGCCAGCAAAGAAAGAAGCTAAACTGGAGAGTACACTGAGGGTGAACTCGGAAATCCTGAAGGTTGCCAACAAGATCAAGGCATCATATGCAGATGAGGAACTTGTGATTGAGTCTAACACCAATATGAACACTGACCCCATCAAGCACACCACCAAAATGAGCCTCAGCTACAAAGATGTCAAGCTTGCCATCCAGTCTGACTCTGTGACCAAGGCTGATGAGCGAATGCTTCGTAGCCAAATGGAGTTCTCTGCGTCTGATGGACAGGCCAGCCTCAGGATAGAGAATCAAGCGGATGGCACAGTGAACCGTGCCTACTCTTTATTCACTGGGTCCATGAACCCCTCCGGCCTGGAGATCAATGCTGATGCTTCTTTGAACGTGTTCTCAAGCCTTGCCTCTCACAAGGCAACCTTGGCTCTGAACATGAATGGCCTGACCACCAGCTGTACAACAACTGCTCAGCACAGCCCAATGACCTTCGAGAATGTTTTCCACGGTGGAGTTGACACCTCTGGTGCCACCGTGTCTCTCACTACTAAGGGTACCATTAAAGAGAATAAAGCTGAGCTCAATGTTGAGGGAAAGATGGCAAGCACAGACATGTATCTCAACAGCATCCTTAAGGGTAACCTCTTTGACATAAACACCATGAACAGAGTGAACTTCAGACTGAATGAAGATGGCTTGATCCTCTCCAATAACATAGTTGGATCTCTCAACGAGATGAGAACCGAAAATACCAACTCACTGTCTCTTACACTGAGATCGTTCGTGCTCCGCTCCAAGACTGACAACTTCCTCGACAAGAGGAACTCCTACATGCATGACATCACAGTTAACATGGAGCATTTTACTGCCTCAGTTAATGTGAAGAATGACCTGAAGGTCATGGAGATTAACTTTGTGAATGATGCCCAGTTTAAGGCGGAGCCCTACAACATGGAGCTGACTGGAACAATGATGGGAGTCTTCTCAAAGGAAGAGCTCAAGCACACTTATGAAGTCAAGTTTGTTGATATGGTCTTTTCTACAAAGTGCAATACCATTGGTAAACTCTTAGGAGCTCAAATGACACATACCACGGATATGGAAGTTGCTGGTCTTACCATGAAATTCAACAATGTGGCTAACTTAAACTCACCAGTTCTTCGTATGGACAGTACAGTCAAAACTGTTGCTGCACCCTTCATTCTGAACATTGATGCTATTATCAACTCAAATGGTGCAGTGTATTTCTATGGTGGGCAGAGTGGCGAACTATACAGCAAATTCCTCCTAAAGGCAGAACCCCTGCTGTTCACACATTCATTTGAGTACAGAGCCTCAACCACTCATCAACTGGATGCTGGATACACTATCAACACCAATATGGACAACAAGTTCAACAGCATGCTGAGCCTCCAAGAGCAAAGTGTCACACTGAAGATGGCATCCACAGTAGACAAGCACACCTTCGACCAAGAAATGAATGCCTATAACAATGCAGAGAGAATGGGTATTGAGATGTCAGGAGCTGTTTCAACTCCTCTCTTCAGTGAGGTCACTCAAGATTATGCAATCTCTGGATTTGTGAAATATGACAAGAACAGTGACAGCCACTTCGTCCAGATCCCATTCATTGAGCATCTGCCTGCAGTTATTGAAAACATGAAGACCACAATGATTAAGCTGATGGACCAAAGCATTGAGATGCTGAAAGACATCAACACCAAGTATGAGATCAGTGCCAAATTGCAGAACAAAGTGTCAGAACTGAAGGAAGTTATTGATAACTTTGACTTCAACCTCTTTGTCCAAGACCTGACAAAGTTTATCAACTCTATGGAAAGTTTCATGACCAACCTGACAGCCAAATTCCCAACTGATGAAGTCATGAATGTGCTGAAATCACTGAAGAATGCTATTATGGCTTGGATCAAGACGCATAACATTGTTAACAACTTCAATGTAATTTATGCCAAAATAGAGGAGATCCTTTCCAGCTATGAGGTTGAAAAGATGATTGGGGCCATCATGGATGAGGTTGTTAAAATTATGAAACAGTATCAGGTGAGGGAAAAAATTCAGTCTGCTGTTGCTGCTCTCAAGTCAATTGACATCGAGCCTTTGCTCAAAAGAGTTCTGGCACCTGTTCAGGAGCTTGTGAATGAGCTGTATTCTTTTAACTTCAAACAGCTGATTGATGACATGAGTGACTATTTCATGAGGATGGTACAGAAAATCAGATCTTTTGATTATGACACATTCACTATGGAGTTGAAAGAGAAAGTTGCAGATATGAGCAAGATTCCCTGTTTTGGAAAACTCTATGGAGAGTTCAGCGTTACCTCCCCTCACTACACACTCAGGACCACTGCTGACCTCGAGAATACCACAACTACGTCAGTCACACCAGATTTCAAAATCAACTTAAAGTCAAAGGCTTCATCTACTTTGAAAGTTCTTGACTTCACAGTGGATGCCAGTGCTCACTTTGCTGCGCCCAAGATGAGTCGCCTGTCCATCTCTGAGAACATCAAAGTTGACCAGTCATGTTTCACACTTGACCACAAGGGAATAATGACTCTCTATGGCCTGTCAGCTCAAGCTACAGCTGAAACTACTGTAAAAGCTAACACTGAGTTATATGTTGCCGAGCTTGTCAACAATGCATTCTTCGCCCTTGAAAATGGAGTTTCTGCCACTGTGGAGACTATCTACAAACATGATCTCAGTATGCCACCCCTCAACATCTTCAGTGAAACATCAATCAATCAAAAGAATGTCCTTCAGCTGGATGCTGGCAGTGCCAGCCTGACCATTACTAATCTGGCCAATGGAAAATATGCAGTTCAGGAATTTTCGGATGAGGCAACCCACAAGAGTGACATGAAGGTGGTGATGGATCTCTACACAGCCAAAGTGACTTTCACTGGAGCAACAGGGAGCAGCCACTTCAAAATGGATCAAAATGTGGTTGCTGATATCTACATTTTCCGCCATGTAATTTTTGATGCCAAGTTTGAGACAGAAACACCTTTCATGAAGAGCAGTGTTGCTGATGTCAAATTCCAGGCTAATGCTGGAGACATGAAAATTGATTTCACTGCCTCTCACACCGCAGAGCTAGATGGACAGATTGAGGGAACTCTCTCAAACTCTGCACTTGCTTTGGTCACACCCAGTGGGCTTATGTTTGACACCAAGAACAAGGGAAATGTCAAGGTTGCCCTTCCATTCAAGCTGTCTGGAAAGACGGATCTCCAGAATGACATCTCTTTGATCCTGAACTCTGAAGTGCAGCAGGCTAGTTGGACAGGTCTGGCTAGATTCAACCAGTACAAATACTCCCATTACTTCACCATGGATAATGGTGACACAGAAATTAACATATTTTCCCAGATCAATGGAGAAGCTAATCTGGATGTACTGAAGGAGCTTATCACCATTCCTAAAATAACTGTGCCATTTGTTGGGATGATGACACCAAAAGTGGAAGACTACTCTCTGTGGGAAGACACTGGCCTGAGCAATCTCCTGACTACAACTCAGCAGACATTTGACATGAACTCCAAACTGAAGTACATGAAGAGCCCTGAGATGAACACCATTGACATTAATGTAGATCCAATCATCGATTTCATTCCAGAAATCAGGATTCCAGTACTGGGTGATCTGACCTACGAGTTCTCCATGAAAACCGCAATGGTCACACTCAAAACTGATGCTAGCATCCTTAACCAGGACAGCATTGTCATCAAACTTGATGCTTCCTCAACCTCTGAATTTGAGATTCTGACTGGAAAGATTGAGGGCAACACCAATGTGAACATGGCCGGGGGAGTTAAAATGGCCTCTGTCCTGTCTGTGAAACATTCAATGCTTGAGGGAAACCATGACAGCACCATCATCTTAAGCTATGAAGATGTGGATACCTCCATCACCAATTCAGCCAAGCTCAATCTACCTATCCTGAGTATGGAAATCTATCAGGTGATTACTGGAAATCCAGAGGAAGGCCTTGTTGTCTCTATGTCCAATCCATCTGCAGGATTCATTGCACTTCAAATGCAGACTAAGCGCCCAGCACAAGTGAAAGCAAGACTCTATGGTCGCTACCCGGTAAGATAACTTTTGCTTACTTGTTTGCTTACTAATACCCTTTGATTGTAATTTCAATGTGAATGGTGTATTTATATTTCTGTAATATTTGTTTTATGTCTACTATTCCACACAGTCTGAGCCAACAACTGACATTGATGTCTTGGGTCTGAAGCTGTCTGTGATGAACTCTGAGAAGCTAAACCTTCAGACAACCTGGAACATGGAGATGCCATATGAGGTGATGCTGGGACTGAAGAAACAGGTGCCCACAGTCATGAAAACGGTGTCTGATCCTGCTGTCAGGACATACAACACAATCTACAGACATGCTAGAAGCCTTGATGGTTCTTTTGAGGAGGCTAGAGAGCAGGGTAAAGTGATGTTCAAGAGAGCTGTTGACAACTTTGCAGCAGTAAATCCTTCTAATTTTATGACAACTGTCACAGAGAAAACCATTTTGATCCTCAAAGAGTACCAAAAGAAAGTTGAAATTGTCCTGGATGCTGTTGTAAAATTTCTGAGAGAGACCAAGTTCCAGATTCCTGGGTATGAACAGAGGCTGTCTGGGCTTGAGATCTACCAGAAATATAGTGCTTTTGTTGCAGATGTATCTGAAGAGGCTGTTCAAAAGGTTCCAGAGTACTTTGCCTCCATGTTTACAGCAGTAGTTGATTATGTCCAAGCCATTGAGTTCACCCTTCCTGGCTCAAACAGCGTTGTCAGCGGAAGAAGAATTCTTGATAACTTGTTTTTAATTTTGAGGAAAATTCAGGACCAAGTGGTTGTGAGTGTTAGGAAACTTGAGGAAATCCAGCTGGATGATGTCATTAATAAATTATCTGCATTTGTGAAATTTACCACTGAACAAAGCGAGAAGTTTCTCCAAACCCTTAAATCTCAGAATGTAGAGAAGCTCTCCACCTTTGTGACTGATGTATACAATGATGCCATCAACTCTCATGCACTGGCTGATGTTGTTAAGCAGGTGGAAATGGCACAGAAAATTGTTGTAGATTTTTTAAACGCTGTGAAAGATAAGCTCCAGAATATGATGGCTGACATGTCTTATAAACAACTTCAAGCTGACATCCAGTCCTGGATTGACTTATTGGTAAAACGTGTGAATGCTTTCCACAACAATGTCATAGAGACACTCAAGGAGAAAAGCAAAAGTGTTGAACCATATGTGAGAGTAGGTGACCGGCAGATGGAGGTTAACATTCCTTTACCATTTGTTGCCAAATTAAACTAACTGACTGTGGATATACTACAGTGTTTGTATTGACTGTATCTGTTGTGTAACCATGATGCATGTCTCTTTACTCTGTTTTTCAAATAAATTTCACTCCCAGTTGTTCTGGTCCTACTGTGCTCCCTTTGTGTCTTGTACTATTTAAAAACATGTATGTCACCTTGAATAAATATAGTTTGTACTGCAGACTGTACATCTCTGTGCATTTCTTGTATATAATTTAATATAAATGACTAAAAATCGAAATAAAACTTCTTGGCATGCTTATAAAAGTAAGTGGAAGCGAAGGTACTATGATGTGATTTTTCCACGCTGGTAAAATCGTCTTTAGATTTAATATTCCTCCCAATATATAAATTGGCATTTTCCTGACATGAAGCACTTAAGTTTGAGTCAAAGTTGCTTCCCTAAAACTCACAAATAAATAGTTACTCATTAAAAAACTACATACTGAACACAGTCACAATATGATATAATTTAAAAAAGCTCACTATACACCGCTGCAACATGCCCATAAGTCGTTTGTACCCTCATGTCTAAATTTAGCAGATACACAAATAGCTTGTGTGACACAAGCTCTCTTATCACAAAACTGTGAGAATAAATGAGTCTGTTTTTCCCCCCAATAATGGCTATTGGCTATGTGTAATCATAAGCAGTGCTATACAGATAATTTACTTAAGCAAGAGTAGCAATACAACAGTATACAAATACTCCACAGCACATGCTTTTAAAAATCAAAAGTACAGAAGTATTTTCAGGTAAATTTATGTAAAATATAAAAAGGAAAATAACTCATAATACAAGAAAATAAAGCCTTAACATAATGTTGTACTGTTCTTTAAAAACTGTACTTATTACTACTTACTAATTATGTTTTGTGTGTAAAATATAAGTAAAGTAATTACTAAAGTACCCATATTGAAGTTATGGGTAAATGTATTCTACAAAAGAAATAAAGAAAAATCACAAATGCAATGGATGATTCACACAATATTGCAACAAAGTTGATATAATTGTCAATAAATATATACATATTATTTTAGGTATGTTGAACCTTTTCCAGCTGCAACACCACATTGATTATTTGACTTTAGTGTGAAAAAATGAGGCAAAAGTGGATAAGTAGAGGTGGTGACACACAATGATTTATTTTTATTGACTTTCACAAAACAGTACCATTTGTTTTCTTACATTCTGTATCGTTTTTCCTCACAAATGAAATCATTGTTCCATTCAAACCTGGAAATTATGTTATTACATTAACAATCATAATTTTTACAAACAAATGTGTTAAGCACATTTTCATAACTTTCCTTCTTCTTGGTTTCATAGTTTTATTCTTCAAAGTATAATAAAGAAAAAGATGCTCAGTCTGATCAGGGAATAATAACTTAAATCAGAGGCACATGAGGGGGGCCAGTGTGGGAAAATTAACCAGTCTGGCACAATGCATTCCTGTCCTGTAAGTCAGCAAAAAGCCCAGCAACAGAAGGCAGGGAGGAATGTGACTTTTACACCATTGAAACCGGTTGGATTTATAAAAGATAACTCTTATTAAACTCTGATTTATCGTACGGTTATTCGATGAACCACATACAAATTATATGTTTAAAGAGAAATTGAAGAATAACTTGCGTAGTAAATCCACCAGGGTTTTTACCCTGGATTCCCAGTGTTCCAACACACTCTGAAACTGATGTTCATGGCTGTCATTTGAACAAGCACTCCCACCATTGTGTAAAAGACGACAGCAACACAACACTGCATGTGAAAACACAGATCAAACATGAGCTCATTACACAAACAATATAAAATAAGCTCAAATACGTTGATTTCTGTTGCTAACTTCAAGGCTCCAACAATATCATCGTCATAACGGAAGACATTAAAGTGGAAAGTTTGTATTTTTTTGTGTTTCTCAAGCAATCATAGTTCAGCTGTAAACAAACATTTTAACATCTTCAGAATTTTTTTTTTTTTTAATCTAGTGTTTTAGTCAAAGGATACCCTTTTGTTTACGTGTGTGTAATTATTGTACAACTGTGGTTTTAATAACATAACACGAAAAATGTAAATAGCCACACTTTCCCATAGATCCATTCGAGTGTGCGACTGGCTCTGACAGCCTTCTTTTCATGACACTTTCTAAGAAAAAGCGTTTCACCCAGCAAAGCACTCACATGCTTCACCATCTCACATGCTCAATCTTCTCTCGGGCACATCGCCACCATACCTGTAAATGAAGCAGTCGCTCAATAGAAAATGGACCACAGGTTTTTGAAGTCTTTGAGGCTGATGAGACATGCCAGCCTTTGAGACAACTAGATGGGATTTAACAGTTAAGAAACATGGTGAGTATGTGCTTCAAATTGTAAGCTGTAATGTAATTATAGCCAGCAGCAAAGCAAAACATTTGGGGTAGAAGCATGCTTGGCCAACTTAAAAAAGGATTTCTAGTCATTGTACTTTTAACTAAGAAACCATCTACATAAATATTGTTTAATGTCCCTCAGACCTACAGTGGTATTTGGCCTTTTGCAAAATGTATACTAACATCGGCCTGTAGACATGTAATACTGTGGAGTCAAAAACATACTTTTTGGATGTGGTACCAACTGACACCTGATTTCTTGAACTGTAAACTGAAGCTGTGTCTTTATTCGGAGGTAAAGCATCAGAGGAAACACCATGGGCACTGTTGCACTGACTTGAACTAAAGGTTATAAAGTTTTTTTCTTTTTAATTATGTGAATCGCTGTAGTGTCAAACAGTAATTCTTGCTGTGCAATTTCACAAACTAAATAATCATTATTACAATACAAAGTGGACATAAACGAGTGCAATATTTGCTTATTACAAAGTAGGCTGTAACCTTGGCAGTAAGGCAGTGGCCTATGCAAACACTTGAAACACAAAAAGTTAGCAATTTATACCGAGGCTCAAAAGCAGGCCTTTAGAAGGGACATGTCCACGTTAGACTGGGGTAAATAAGGCGTCCGCTGACATCAAGTTTGTCCTTTTTACCCCTCCACCTGTCATACTGGGATCATGTGACCCGCAAAGAACATGCTGTAACCAGTGCATTTCTCACTCTCTATCTCGCGCTCTCTCGCGCTCTCTCTCTCTCACTCTCTCACACACACACACACAAACAAACAAACACACTGATTTCCGATTATCATCGAGTGTGTTCAAAACAACTTGTTTGCAGTCATTCGTTTTGGCTCAACCAAGGTCGTCCGATCACAAGGGAGTAACCAAACCATGGCCACTGCCCATACATGTTCCGACACAGATCCCAGCGGTGGAGGCGCCCTGTCTGCGCGTCACGGTTCTCCCAGACAGCGTCGATTCACATCAAAACGCAGCATTTGAGACAACCTCCCGATGGTATTTTCTGTTTTTTTAAAGAGGCCCGTGTTGCCGTGTCGAATACCTCCCAGATCCCCTCCTTGGTTTTGGCCGAGCACTCCAAATAGTCATATGCGCCAATGCGCGTGGCCATGGCCCGGCCGTCCTCTGCCCTCACGGGCTCCAGCTTCAACCGGGACAGCTCGTTCTTCACGTTCTCGTCGTTGCGTAGATCTTTCTTGTTGGCCACTAATATAATGGGCACGTTGGGACAAAAATGTTTGACTTCGGGCACCCACTTTTCGTGGATGTTTTCCAGCGAGTCCGGGCTGTCCACGGAGAAGCACATCAGAATGACATCGGTGTCCGGGTAGGAGAGGGGGCGCAGCCGGTCGTAGTCCTCCTGCCCAGCGGTGTCCCACAAAGCGAGCTGGACTTGCTTGTTTTCCACCTCGATGTCCGCCACATACGTCTCAAACACAGTCGGGACATACACCTCCGGGAACTCGTCTTTGCTGAATACGATCAATAGACATGTTTTCCCACACGCGCCGTCCCCCACCACCACTAGTTTCTTCCGTATGTCTGCCATTGCTGCCTTGATCCTTCCTCTCGCTTGAATGTGGCATCAAAAGACCCCAGACACTCTCGGGGCGTTCACTCCTTCTGCTTTTTAAACACTAACCGAGACTTGTCCCATAAGCCGCTCCCGTCTCCCAACTCCAGAACATTTACCAGCAACCACCGCGATCTCTTTATAAAGCATAGGGTGGTTTCCTAAATTTAGCAATCCAATCGGAAATAGGGAGGTGAGATCACAGTGTGAAAAGGAAGAGGTGATTGGATCTCATCGCGTTTCCTTATGTAGAGGAGGGCCATGGACCACGAGGACCCACCCGACCCAGGATCAGCCAAAATCAACCAAATCTAACGGCATAATGATATGTTGCTCGACGATTTGTGTGCAATTCTCCTTTAATGTGACTCATATTCATAGGCTTCTCGTGGCTCCCCGTCATTAAATTATTTCCCATATGCCCAAAATATTGTTCTAACTGTGAATACGTTTTAATCTACACCCATTCTTGTCCACAGCAATGAATTAACTAGTATCAAATCCGTTTTTATTCACTGGGACATTTGATATCCTGCAGCGATATGAGCGCATTTTAGGGGAAATGCGTATTCATAACATGTTGGTTGGCAGTTTGCTAATCACATTAAACACACCTGGGCGTAACGTGTCCGCTGCCTTCTCATGGTGTACAAAGGGGAACATGTCGGGAGGCACATTTACATTGATTGTTATACGCATGTCTGCGTAGTTCACGCTATTTACAGGGAGGGGGCACTAGCGGAGGCAAACTCTTAGCTTTGACTATCAAGCAAGCCTGGCTAAATCAGCGCTCTCTCCGAGGAAACAAAACAATATAGAAATTGGGTTGACGGCGTGCAACAAGCATAGACCCTCTCTCGAAACGACAACGCGTAAGTGTCTCCTCTTTATTTGTTCACGTCGAAAGCAGAAGATGTGTAAAAGCGATTGATTTAAACGCGACTGTCGTGGTGTGAGTATTTCCCCTTTTGTTTAGCGGTTAAGGCCCCTCTGTTTGGGACTTGAAGGGGGGCCATGTTGTTCAGCCGCTGAGTGTTTGGGTGATGTTTTAGCTCACACAACACCAACTTGGAAATTAGCGTGCGCTAGCCCTCGCGTTGGCTATTTGGAATTTATTTGGCTCGTTGCATCCAAACAATAAGGGGTTTCGAGCCGATAAAATAGCTCGTTTGTTGTCCAACACCAGAGCTCACTCGCTTACTGTAACACAAAGGTAAATTATCGAATTTAACTTTGATGTCTCGCGTCGCCAACCAATAATAAACAGAGCAGGCCCGCTGCGGTTAGCCTTAGCTTGTTAGCAACGGAGGTAGCTAATGCTCTCTCCAGGAAAGTAGCATTAGCTAACAATAAACAGGGTCAATATCCGCTAGTATCAAAGAAGGATTGGACACGAATAATCAGGCAACGATATGCAACACGGGGACAAACTTCTATCCAGGAGCTTAATTGAACCAGCATTTACGTAAATGTGCAGGCAAAGCCGTTGGTTAGCTTGCTAATTAGCAGCGGACTCTGGCTAGGTTAGCTACGTTATCTCGCACATCGGGCTGCTATAATGACCAGTAATGTGGGCTTTGTCGTTGTAGCTAGTTACATATTTTTAAAAGCCAGCGGCAGCTCTCGTGGCTACAAACCAGCAGTGTTATGTGACAGCCGTGTGCGTGTTTTAATCATTAGTAACGTTAATGGTCGCGTTAGCTAACACTAAGGTAACGACACCGCTACCTAGCGTTAGCATTCTCGGTCTTGCAAGCCATCAACATGCCTGTAATGCACCTGAGTTGTTCTTGTATCGCCCATTCATAAACTAGAGAACCACCAGATTCAGACTTCCCATTTGACGTTAATGACCCCTTGTCTGAAAAGCAATTTAACTAAATTTGGATATTCAGGGCGACATTCACGCCAGCTAACATTTCAATGTTCAACCGTAGAACAGCCATGACGTGAAGCTAGAAATACGGGAATTACTCTTGTCCCGGAGGAAAAAAAAAAGTTGTTCCCGTTATTCATGTGGTGGTATTTTGGGTGCGTCCTTATTCCGAAATGTAATCCAAAAGTTGGATTTGTCTCAAGACTGGCATAGGAGTCGGCGATAAAGGCCACATGTTGTCACGTCCAGCTTTCACAACTCCTTAATACAGTTACCGAGCTGTCACGTTAAAATGGGGCCTCATTGACTTTATTCAGATATTAAAAGTATTTTTAGCCATATCTGACTTATTTGTGTCCAGCAAACGCTCTGGTAGACTAGAAGTCAATGAGCCAATTCCAAACATCTCAAAGGGCCATATGCAACGACACATATTCTTGTCAACACAATACTTGTATGTTGTTTTGTGCAGGCTTTCCCGTGGAATGAGCGTTCCATGCAGCATCCTAGGTATGAATGACGTGGCCTGGCAGGAGACAAGAGGTGGGATGCTGCATGCAAATGGTGCTCCTGAGACTGGAGGTGTCAGAGTTCATGTTGGGGGAGCTGGACAGGCTTCTGGAGTCCCACATTTACAGGGCATGGACAGGGTTGTTATCCCCACCCCAGGCACCCCGCAGCCTCCACTGAGTGGACGATCTCAGGATGACGCCACAGTTGGATACTTCTTTCAAAGGCAGCCCGGAGAGCAGCTGGGAGGTTGCACACCAAGCAAACATCGCTGGCCAACTGGTGATGCCAATCATGTTGATCAGGTAAAGGGTCTTCAGTCATTGTAATATTTAATCTAGTGTGGGTTAGAGGGATAGACAGCAGCTTTTTGTGTCTGCTAAAGCTACAGATTTCTATCTATCTATCTATCTATCTATCTATCTATCTATCTATATATATATATATTAGTGTTTTTCTCATGTATTATACTTTGTGAATAGTGGAGGTGTTGTCAATTTTACCTAAACTGCACACCGTAGAAAACAAAACGACCAACAAAACATTTTACTTATTGGTGATTTCTATTGGACCAGATTTTCAGAGCACACCCTCCTTTTCACAACTCAAAAAAAGTGCCCATCAGGCACATTGTTTAAATATGCCATCCCCAGAAAGCAGCAAATTAAGAAAATATGCATATAGCTAATTTCAAGAACCTCCATGGTAAACGTGTAAATTCCACAGGATAACTTGTCAGTGGGCTCAGTAGCATCTTGTTGTATCAGTTTGTTTTGACACATAATGTAATGTGCAGCCCAAACAATATAACTCTGTTAGTCAAAACTGACACTAGGTCATGTATTCCACTTGATTTTTCTAGAAATGTTTTAACGTTGGAGTGCATGAAAAATATCAGTGGCTTTTGTTGGTAGACTATAATGCTGTGTTGTGCAGCATAACAATTTTACTGAAAATGCCTGTAAAATAATGTCATAGAAATGATATTTTAACAAAAACACAGACCAATTTGAGGCAATGATATAGGTTGGTTAATATTTGCATTTTTTTAGAAAATCCAGTCCATCTGGAGAAATTAACTGCACTGAGAAAACAAAATGGAAATGGTCCTCATCACAGCTATACTTTTGTCACTCTGATGCCCAGTGGTTGTTCTACTGTAACTGAATAGACATTACACTTACAGTGAATGAAAAAGTGTTTTTTGTTGAAAGAACACTGCAGAATAAAGGCAGCAATTATTATAACCGCTAAAATAATAGTCTATAAATATGATTGATCTAAATTAATTCATACAATCTAGAAAACGGAAGTATTTACTGCAGCTTAGTTGGTGCTTTATTCGTTGACTCCAGTAATTCATTTCAAGGTCAAGTGTGTTGTATGCTCTTGTTGCCTTTCTTCAGCCTCCTGAGTGGTCCATCTATTCTCTGTATTTGATTATCCCAGCACACGCTGGTGATCTGTCCATGGCAAACTCATTTAGTCCCTGCTCCGTTAGACGCTGATAGCAGCCTCCTCATTTAAAGCAGTAAAATCGTGTGAGACCAGTGCGTTGGCCACTGTGTTGGCACAGCAGGAGAGATCAGGCGCCACAACTCATAAGCTCATTTAAAAAAAATAAAAAAAAAAGTTTTGTTCTTTCGCCTCCATTGAAAATCTTCATTAGATATCTAAAAAGAGTTGTTTGGAGCCAAACTTCTTAATATTGAGACGCATGGCCTCTTCATGTCGGTCGCAATACATTAAATGAGTAATGGCTTCGATTTGTATATTGGGTCCCCCATATTTATATATGCATGTATGAGGCCCCCATGCATTCATACATACAGTGGATTGAGCCTGGGGTTATCGCTCAGCTTGGTGTGTGTGTGTGTGTGTGTGTGTGTGTGTGTGTGTGTGTGTGTGTGTGTGTGTGTGTGTGTGTGTGTGTGTGTGTGTGTGTGTGTGTGTGTGTGTGTTGGGTTTTTTTGTACAGCAGATTCTATCAGGGTTAATGTTGCATTACTGCATTCTTATAAAAAAAAAAGTATCCTGAAATATTGTATGGTGTCACCTTAGCGTTTTATGTCAAATATCTCATTTAAGATGTCAAAGGGCCCACAGGCAGGCCAGAGTTTAAGTTTTGTCTTCAGCACCCCTACTTTTCACATGACCGCACGATCGCGAGGGGCCAGGGTGAAAATACATTTGGTGTTCTGTCCTTATTTGAAATTCTTTCTTAACAGAGTTGTACTTTGGTGACTATAACTTATGGATAGCTAATTAGGCTTACACATGTAGAATTACAAATTTCAAAGAATGTTGACCATGTTTTTTTTTTTTTTTTTTTTTTCAACCAAAACGTTGTGATGGTTTTTGTTTGTATGTTGTATTGTGTTGCTTATTTAGATACGTCATGTTGAAACATCTTTTGTGGGCTGAAGGGCCTCTTAAAATGATGTGTGAGACTATGTTTTGTAGTTGGCTCATTTATTTTATAGAACTAAGATATTTTCAGGATAAAATTGATCAAAAAGCTCAGGCTTGTTTGTTCTGTAGCGTGTAGGAACAAATGTAATATCCTTTTTAAGGTCTCTATTTTGTGGCCTTCCTTTTCGTGCTTTATATTTTACACCAGTTTTTCTTTTGTCTCAGGTTCGTGCTGCGGATGATATGAACTATGACTTTCAAGCTCTTGCTTTGGAGTCGAGGGGCATGGGAGAGGTAAGGGGTGTTTGGTCCTCATTACAGTATAGCAATTTATTTGATCGTATAACTACACTAACTCTGCACTGCAATTATTAGATAAAAAATACAATAGTGTTATCCATGAAAGAGCAAACTACAATCTCTACAGCCTCTCCAAGTCCATAGGGATACGGTCACAAGATTTTTTGCTGTAGTATGACTTAGTTAGGAAATGTTAAGCTGACCAACACTACAGTAAATACCAATATTTAACCTTCAAAATTGTAACCTAACCGCTAAACATCACATTTTATTATGCTACCTATTTTGGTCCTGGCCTATTTCAAGTATTACATTGCACTTAGACATGCAAAATGAACTTACAAAAGACGTATGCTTTATGTTTAGCTCCTGCCAGCAAAAAAACTCTGGGATTCTGATGAGCTGGCCAAGGATGGAAGGAAAGGCATGCTTCTTGGAGAAGAGTGGCGGGACAATGCATGGGGATCATCTCGTGAGTGGCTCCTATATCTCTATATTGTATTCTCACTTTTCTTTCTTCAAGATGAAGAATTTATTATTAGATCTGGTTGTACTGATTTTTATTCCAAATTATATAATTGGTAATGGCATCATGCCTCACCCAATGACTGATTTTTATTGTTGCCATATTCTTATTCTGACTGGATGTTTACTCAGCTATAGTTTAATGTGCACATCTGTTTAGATATTTGATCACAGCTTTTTATTCAGATCATTCAGTGTCTCAGCCCATCATGGTGCAGCGGCGACCAGGCCAGAGTTTCCATGGGAATGGTGATGCCAATTCTGTGCTTTCACCTCGCTCAGAAGGTGGAGGTCTGGGGGTGAGCATGGTGGAGTACGTCCTCAGTTCTTCTCCTGGTGACAAGATGGATGGTCGCTACAGGAACGGTGGTTATGTAAGTTGAACTTCTGCCTGATAAGCAGACGCCCCTTCTTGTGAGTTAGAAGTCAAACACTTATTCTAAAGGGTCGCACATAGTCTTACCTAATCTTTTATGTATACAGGGTGGAGGAGATGTTGACCAAGATGGGAGAGAGAAGATTGATGTCCAAGAGAAAGTCTCCCCCTATGAAGAGGACAAGAGCACAGAGATGAAGGTTGGAGATGAGAATGATCCTGCTAAAGCCAACGGAAGAGGTCTACTTAACGGCATGGACAGGGACTGCAAAGACTTCAAGTATGTGTTCCTCTGACTGTAACCTACGGTCTACGGCAACCTATTGTTTGAATTTAAAGACACCATATTTATGAAATGTCAGACTTTGAACTGTATCATCATTTGCAACCCTTGTTTAAAAATAAAAAATCCTCCCCATTTCCAAATGCCCAAAGCTATTTTAAAGGTGGTCTTCTAATGTTTTTGCAAGTTTGACTATTGCAATGACACCAAAACATACTGATCATACTTAATTGTCAAAATAACTTCTTTACTTTCCCAGTCCGACCCCTGGAAGCCGCCAAGCTTCCCCCACGGAGGCTGTGGAGAGAATGGGTCCCAGTCAGTCAGGTTTGGAGATGATGGGACAGCACCACCCACATGCCTTCCAACAACACAACCCTGCCCAAAACAAGGCACCCGAGGACTTCCAGAGCCAGGAGGCCCAGAACATGGGAGGTATGGAGCAACAAGCCGGTGTGGAGTCCCTCCAGTTTGACTATGCTGGTAACCAGATTCAGGTGGACTCCTCAGGGACTCCAGTAGGATTGTTTGACTACAACTCGCAGCAGCAGGTTGGTTGACAAACACAACACGTCTTTTAAGAGATCGAGCTGTAAGTTTGCTCAGCAGATTGATTATATTTCTTTCTTCTCTTCCCCCCCCCAGTTGTTCCAGAGATCTAATGCCCTGACTGTTCAACAGCTCACTGCAGCTCAGCAACAACAATATGCCCTGGCTGCAGCCCAGCAGCAGCATCTCGGTAAATGAGGCTCTTTGTCTTACTAAGAGTATAGTACAGTGTGCCGCGTAATATGGTTCTACTTTTGTCTCTGGAGACCTAGTTTTTTTTTTTTTTCTAGTTGCATAGTCATTTGTATGATATTTGATATGGAGAAATGAATTGCATTACTGTCCTCTTATTACCCAGCTGGCCTTGCTCCTGCCTTTGTGCCAAACCCTTACATCATTAATGCTGCCCCCCCTGGAACGGATCCCTATACTGCCGCTGGGCTGGCCGCAGCAGCCACGCTTGCAGGTGATCATATAGCACATTTTTATCCCTTGTGTTCTTCTCAGTTAACGCTAGCATTTAAATGTATTTTTGATACACAATGCTGTTGTGCCATGTTCAGATAAATGTTACTATACTAATCTGTTGTAATAGAGCTGTATGAAACATCTAAATGTTTTCCACAGGTCCCACAGTGGTTCCACCACAGTACTATGGTGTTCCTTGGGGTGTGTATCCAGCCAACCTTTTCCAGCAACAGGCTGCATCAAATGCCAATCACTCAGCTAATCAGCAAGCATCCAATCAGGGACCAGGGCCAGGCCAACAGCAGGTAGGAAGTGTTGTGCTTTTGGTCTGAGACGTTTCATAAAGGTGGCTTCGAAAATCAGGCTCATTGTGAAAAGCCAGTCTTGAATGACGAATTGAACCATTGTATTCATGTCATAAATGCCACTCCAAGCTAATATGGGCGGACTAATGCAAGTCTGGTTTATTTCATGACTTTATAATCCACTCAAGTAATCAAGCACTGGTTAAATCATTTAATTTCAGTTTATAGACAAAACTATGGTGATAATGGCCATAGCTGCACGTATTTAAGAATATAATGAGTAAAATATTACAGTACAAACCACTGCCATGGTTTAATTACCTTCAGGCTGGCTGGCTGTCCTGCTTATATTTTTAGTAGACATATTTCTGGGTGTCTGTCTTGTTTAAGTGACATTTAAAGGGGAAACAAATTATGAAATGGTTTTTACTATGACTCTACAGCCATGGGCAAGCCAAGCTCACTTGATTTTAACTGAAGTGTACTTGCATTTTGATCAACATGTGCCTTTGAATGCACAAGTGCCGTTCCTGTCAATTTGCTTACATGCACCACATTTTGACTATTAGAATATTTACAGAGCAACAGTTAAGAGGAACTATGAAGTACACTCGGAAGTGATTTAGACCACCAATTAGAATTGAGCAACATTTGAATATATGGGTCTGCACCATTACCACGCCTGTGGTACGTTTAGTTCTATTGTGATAAGTCTTAGCCATTGTTATCTCATCAATGATTGACGATGCAATAAAGTAAAAATACTGAAACTGAAAATATTGAATGAAATAGTTATAGTAATATAGAAATACTTGAGGCCCTTGTGATGTAGAATATGTCTGAGAGCTTTCCATTTCGCACTTTGGCAGCCTCTGAGTGTGACGGTATCCTTATCCTCTTCTCCAGGTGATGCGTGCGGGAAACAACCAGCGACCTCTTACACCTGGGCAAGGCCAACAGAGTCAGCAGGAATCTCTAGCTGCAGCAGCAGCTGCAAACCCTGCATTGGCGTACGCAGGAATGTCTGGTTGGTAGACCACCTCGTACAACTAGCATATAGCCAAAGACACGAGCAGCTAAACATGTATCTTCACTGCTTGATGTTGTAATTTGAACTGCTCTCTTAAGTATGTTGTCTATATATATATATATATATATAGATAGATAGATAGATAGATAGATAGATAGATAGATAGATAGATAGATAGATAGATAGATATTTATTTGATAAAACAAGTGTAAACATTGCTCTGGCACTATCATCACTTGTTGTTCAGTGATTTTTATTTTATACATTGAACAAAAATATAATTGTAAGACTTATTTATCTCAAATTCTTTGTTCAGCTTTGTTAAAATCCACTCTGAAATGGGCAGATTTTATCTTGGAAAAAGGACTGCAGAAATTCTTTGGTTGTACAAGCCAACTGTTGCCATCAGCTGTTCTGGGGGCTGGTCTCAGATCTGGAGGTCCTGAGCTGGTTGCACGAGGTCTGCAGTTGTAAGGCCAGTTGGATGAACTTTCAAATTCTAGAAAAAGGAAATTGAAGGTGTCTTATGGTAGTAACATCCAATTCACGGGCAACTTCTCTTAGTGGACATTCCTGCAGCCAACATGCTAGTGGTACACAACATGTATTGATCGTGTTGTGTGATAGAACTGCACATTTCAGAATGGCCTTCTTTGTGACCAGCCCAAGGCACACCTGTGTAATAATTGTTGTTTAATCAGCATTTTGATATGCCACACCTCTCGGATGAACCAAAATTTGAGCTAAATAAGTCTTTTGTGTGCATAGGAAGTCTAAGATCTTTTTTTTTTTTCTTTTTTTTTTAAACTGGAAAAATGGGTGCAAAAACATTGTCTATGGTAATCTATAATTGCTGACTGCTTATTATGTTCATCTTTTTAGGTTATCAGGTTTTAGCCCCTGCAGCATATTATGACCAGAATGGGGCCTTGGTGATGGGCCCTGGTGCCCGAGCTGGTCTAGGTGGGCCAGTTCGTCTGGTCCAGACCCCGCTCCTCATCAACCCTGCAGCAGCACAAGCCGGTTAGTACTAGTCCACTTGTCACTATAATATCCAATATGTGGATCCACTCCTCTGTTCTTAATTAGTACCACTCAGGGTTTCTTTGACCTCAGCTCCCCTTTTACTCCTCACACTCTCCCCTCTCCTCCACCAGCAGCTGCGGTGTCAGCATCTGGCTCTGGAAACAACATGTCTGGTCCTCCAGGCAACGGTTTATACCGCTCAATGCCTCAGCAGCAGCAGCAACAGCAGCAGCAACAGGCCCCCCCACCCAGCAGCGGCCTGCCCTCCAGCTCATTTTACGGCTCTGGATCAGTCCCTAACACTTCTCAGAGCAGCTCCCTTTTCTCACACACCTCTGCTGCGCCACCACCACAAAGCTCCTCCCTGGGCTTCAGCAGTACCGGTGGGACCCTGGGCGTCGGCCTGGGCTCTGCTCTTGGAGGCTTTGGCTCTTCTGGTCAGTGACTTGGCTACATGAGGATTAATAGACCTTTCCTTTACGTAGTCTGTCTTCTCAACTGGTTCTCAATTCTTTTTCTTGCAGTGTCCAGCTCTACCAGTAGCAGTGTATCTCGCAGGGACTCCCTGCTGGCAAGTTCTGATCTATACAAACGTGCCGGCAGCAGTTTAACTCCCATCGGCCAGCCCTTTTACAACAGCCTGGGTTACTCCTCTTCACCCAGCCCCATTGGCCTCACACCAGGTCACTCTCCACTCACTCCTCCACCTTCTCTGCCCTCCTCTCATGGATCCTCTTCCAGCCTTCACCTAGGTAGGCCTCATATTCATTAGAATAGGGAATGACTGATGGCTTTTACATAGTTGATTTAAAACTGATATTTTACACCGCGTAAAAGAGCACAATATTGTTTCTGAAATGTGTCCTCCGTCCCAAGGCGTTCTCTGTTTCACATGCTTAAGGATCATGTGCTACTGACACTACCACTACAACAGTATCCGGTTATTCTCTAATCTTAGGTGGCCTGACGAATGGCAGCGGGCGTTACATTTCTGCCGCGCCTGGAGCTGAGGCCAAGTACCGGAGCACCGGGGGGACATCCAGTCTTTTCAATTCCAGCAGCCAGCTATTCCCTCCGTCTCGGCCTCGCTACAGTCGTTCTGATGTCATGCCCTCTGGACGCAGCCGCCTACTGGAAGACTTTAGGAACAACCGCTTCCCAAACCTCCAACTCCGTGATCTGCCTGGCCACATGGTGGAGTTCTCTCAAGATCAGCATGGATCCAGGTGGCTAAGAAATGCTTTTTTTAAAAAAAATGTTTTTATCTGTAGTCCTTAAGAGAGTGCATTGCGTCAGACAAGTTTTTTTTCATCTCGACCCATTTGTTTCAATCTTCTGTCTAGATTCATCCAGCAGAAGCTAGAGAGGGCCACTCCAGCTGAGAGGCAGATGGTGTTTGGAGAGATTCTGCAAGCAGCATACCAACTGATGACTGATGTGTTTGGGAACTATGTCATCCAAAAGTTCTTTGAGGTTGGGACTGTTTACAGTTTATCTGGTGTCATTTCAGTAACAACACATTAACTAGAAGAGAGACTACAGAGTTTTCTCTAGCATGTGTGCAATAGTGTTTGTGTTTGTGTGGTGCAGTTTGGAAGTGCAGACCAGAAGCTGGCTTTGGCGACACGTATCCGTGGACACGTCCTTCCCCTGGCTCTACAGATGTATGGTTGTAGGGTCATTCAGAAAGCCCTGGAGTCCATTTCCTCAGACCAGCAGGTAATTGTAAGTGAGATTATACTTCTCTATGACGTTTTTGCTAACCTTGTTTTTCTTTTATGTATTTATTCTTTCAGTCAACACGGTGACATCTATTAAAATGATGCCCTTGTTCCCTTTTATCTTCACTTCAGAGCGACATTGTCCGTGAGCTGGATGGCCATGTGTTGAAGTGTGTCAAGGACCAAAATGGCAACCATGTGGTGCAGAAGTGTATCGAGTGTGTCCAACCTCAGGCCCTACAGTTCATTATTGATGCCTTCCAAGGACAGGTGGGTTTATTATCATAAGCATTGGCTCAGCTCAGTCATTCCCCTTTTTATAATCTACTTTTTTATATTATATATATATATATATATATATATATATATATATATATATATATATATATATATATATATATATATATATATATATATATATATATATATATATTATATACTACATATACATATATATACACATCACAATCAGAACAGAAGGGTATTGTCTTATCAACAGAAAACAAAATAATAATAGATGTTATAGAATGATACTGAAATGGTATCAAAATAAAGGGGTGGATGTCAATGAATAATTACTTGTATATTGATCAGCTCTTATGTTTGCTTTCTTTTGCAGGTGTTTGTGCTCTCCACACACCCCTATGGCTGCAGAGTTATCCAAAGGATTTTGGAGCACTGCACCCAGGAGCAGACTCTGCCCATCCTGGAAGAGCTGCATCAACACTCTGAACAGCTGGGTCAGGTGAGCACATCTGTCTGATTTGTAAGCCCTCGTTGTTTGCAGAGGTTTGTTTGCTTGTTAGATGTGACAGATCATTGTTGAGATATGTGCTTGTCATGTGTATTTGCATGTCTCCTTCATATTTGAGCATTTCATATTTTCAGCTTGTCATTGTTCCTGTGTAGTTGTGGTCTGCAAAGTGTAAGGATGAATGTATTTGTACTGTTAGCTGTCATTGCATCTGACATATGTGATTATCTAAACATCCACCCTGCCCCCTCACTTATTCCATCTAGAAATATCAAGGCGTATCATTGGAGATGACACCCAAAACATATTATACAGTGTCCCGTGATGCACTGTTCAAGGTCAGAGCAATTTGCCTCTCTCTCGCGGATGTCCTTGTCCTCCCTTCCTGTCTTTTTTTATTTTAATCTTTTCTTGTGTAAAGAATCTAATTAAACCTGTAAATAGTTTTCCAACTTCCAACTACAGGCCTTCTCCTAACCCTTTGAGCATCCTCTTTCTCGCCTCTTTCCTCTATCTTGCTTTATGCCACAGAGGATTCACAAGGCACATGCTTCCCTGCTGTCTGACGACCCCTCTTGCCTCAAGCATCTCCTGATCAATCTGTTTTTTCTGTTTTCATCGATTTTTGATTTCACTGTAATTGTTAGATAGGAGCTTCCAGAGAGTTTGAACCTCTTTGAACAACTTAAGTGTTCAGGAGTAGTCCTTAAATCACTTCACCCTGAGTACTTTGCTGGACCTCAAGTCCAGGAGCAAAATAATGCAGGTTCTTGTGAAAACAGATTGACAGGAAATGGATTTGAAGGCAAATACTACCAAATTAAAGGTGGAGGTTGCATTACCTACCCAACAAATTACTACTTTAACAAGATCAATACAGAGTGGTGTCTTTTGTTGCTTGGTCAGGTGAGTTCCTGCCTCCCTCTTGTCGCACTAAAATTACACCCACGACTGTCCATCACCCATTTCTGAAGGGGCAACGATGCTATTGGTTGTGTTGTCTGTTCAGCAACACTCCAAACCAGCAGCATTTGTTTTGTCTGACCTTCCGCAGTGATGACGTAAGGGTATTTGTAAGACTACAAGTGGGGGTGTCACTCATTCGTCTGCCCATCATTGGAGAGATGCATGATTATCTCACACCAATTAAGACCAAAAGTAGTGCATGAGCATCAGAGTAAACGGTGTCACAGATCCTTTTGTGATTAGTCAATATTGAAATGGATTTCTAACTTTGAACTCACACCTCCACTGCCTCCTACAGGATCAGTATGGTAACTACGTCATTCAGCATGTTTTGGAGCACGGCAGACCAGAAGATAAGAGCAAGATAGTCGCAGAAGTTCGTGGAAAGGTTCTTGTCCTCAGTCAACACAAATTTGCAAGGTAAGTTGTTCTCTTTTTAATGTAGTGATGCAGTCCAACCTCAACAATTTTCAAACCACTACATGGTTATGTTTGAGCACAGTGCAGTATCATTTTACTGTCGCCATTAATGGGAAATGAATGTGGTTTTGATTTGGTAAATCACCTAAAATACTGTGCAATAAGACATCATTTTAACAGTGCTGTACAAAACGTTAACATTCAATGACATGGATCATGTTGCCTGACTGGTGTGCTTGGTTTGTAGTGTGTGCTGCACTCCTAAGGTACAGTCAGGCTGCCTACAGGCATGCTTATGTTGAGCACTGCCTTGAGAACAAGTAGTTTCCCTGAATCATCAAAGAGATGAAAAGTGCTTTCTATAAAGCTTGATTCCAACCACAAAAGTCCGGTCTGAGAAACGTTTAACGTTGACCCACTGCTGCAATTTGAAAAGATCAATCCAACAGGCCTTACATTTTAATGTCACAAATGCAATATGGACAGAAAAAATAGTAAAAACAGATTCAACATTAAAAAGCATCCACTGTGACTGAGTGCCGTGACTCCTTAAACTCGGTTATGAAGTTGTAATTGAAGCTATCCGCTCTATTTTTCCTCAGTAATGTTGTGGAGAAGTGTGTGATCCACTCTTCGCGTGCAGAGAGGGCTCTGCTGATAGATGAAGTGTGCTGCCAGAAAGACGGGCCCCACAGCGCCCTGTACACCATGATGAAGGACCAGTATGCCAACTATGTTGTTCAGAGAATGATTGACATGGCAGAACCTGCTCAGCGCAAAATCATCATGCACAAGGTTGGTAACCTAATAAATCTGTGTGATCATGCAGATATGGAATGAGAGGGTTTATATTTGCATCAAGAGGGAACACATTTACACTTATTTCTAGTTAAATACAGTGATCAATGATTAAATCGCTTGCATCAAACAATAATGAC
The DNA here is from genome assembly GCA_016806645.1 of Ophiodon elongatus. Taxonomy (NCBI): domain Eukaryota; kingdom Metazoa; phylum Chordata; class Actinopteri; order Perciformes; family Hexagrammidae; genus Ophiodon; species Ophiodon elongatus. Next base: position 2,097,347 of record JACSYO010000880.1, on the reverse strand, counting down.
TTGGATTTTTCTACTTTAAACCAACTTGAGTGTCTGAGCCAGTTGTGTGAAACAATATTTTATCTTCTGCCCAAAATTGAATATAGAACATGGACAGGTCTTTAGATTTAGCATTTCTTTAACATTGTATTAGTTTTGATTGGGTGGAATTTGTTTAATTTATAAACTACTTTTTAAAGGTTACAACACTGATTTTTAAGCTTGGGGAACTAACAATTAATTGTATAATGTAGTATTCTGAAATTTATTTTCTTGATTTGGGAAATTAATTTCCTATTAAATGTCAATGAGATATCTTGGTTTTGTCAACCACTGGTCCAAAACCTATAGATATTTAATATACTATCGTGAAGTACCAAGATTTTATAAGCTGCAACCGTAGCAAATTTTTATCATTTTTGCTTCAGAAATTCACTGTTAATCAACTAATTGATGAATAAACAAGTCACTTCAGCTCTACTCTGAATCTGCTCACCTCTCCCGTGTCGCCCTCCTCAGATCCGTCCTCACATTGCCACTCTACGTAAGTACACCTACGGGAAGCACATTCTGGCCAAGCTGGAAAAGTACTACATGAAGAGCGGATCTGAACTGGGCCCCATTGGTGGCCCCACGAACGGCCTCATGTAGTCGCGTCGACCTCCTTGGTCCCCTGAAGAAGTGGAGTAGGAGCCCCAAACCCCCATGTTCTGTGAGAGATGCTCCTTAGCCATAGGGGTTAGCCTTTGACACCCTCTGTTATCCCATTTTGAGGGGAATTACCAAAAAAAGACAAGTCAACTTCACCTAAGAACGCTGTGACAACTGACCCCTGCCACTCTGCCACCCCGCCACCCCTGGTGCAGGTCCCCAGTGTGGCCCCCAGGGGATGCACAGTCAGCAGGCAGATTTTATTTTTTATTTTTTTTTTCCCTGGGTAAAGCACAAGCCCATTGTTAATGATGTAATTGATGTATTTGACTGGTTTTCATATTATCTTGTACATTTAGTTTTTTACCTTGTAAATTCTCTGTAGAAAAAAAAAACTTATACACATTGCTGAAATTTCCAATTCCTACAATTAACACCAGCAAGTGATTTTATAAGGCTAAACTGAGTGATCCTTTTAAAAAACAATTCCACTTGTTTTTGTAACCAGACTTATTATGTCAGCTGTTCTAATCAAGTCTCGGCAATTGAATATTATATTTGTATATTATCCCACGCACAGTAAAAGTGTTTCCCATGCCAAAGCAGCTGATGGATTAGTTTTTAAATAGCACGACATAGTATGGATGGATATAAACCCCTCCGTCCACAGGTGAGTACTATGTGTCCTGTGCCACAGTCACCCAGAGGTCTTCAAGACCAGTTTGCGAGCTCGGCTTCGGGATTGGTGCTTTAGTCTAGGGCGGTGTTTTCCAGTGGTGGCTTATTCTTTCTCTGGCTAATTGGGGGGGGGGGGGGGTGTGTACCCAAGCGGCTTGTAGTCTGCCTGATGTAATTTTCTGAACAGTTTCGGTACTAAATATTACAGACTGACCAACCTGAGCTGCTGCATCCACTGAGCCCCATTTGAGCCATCTGTCCCTCATCCAGGTGATCTCTCGGGGTTTATGCAAAATATAAAAGCTACCATTAACTTATAGAAGCAGAGCATGAGGTTTGGTTGTACAGCGGGCGTGTAACCTGGTATAATCTTAACATGAAATGACTGTAGTGGGGGGGCTTTTTGTGGGTATAGTGGGTTGGGACTGGGGTATGTGTTGGCATGCTGTGACAGGTTTTAATCCTTGGAATGATTTTTTTCCTTTATCATGTTTTGTGTAACATCTTATCTGTCTTGTACTTTGAGATGAACACTGCCCTAGAAACGGTATCTTTATGTACTGAATAATCATCTCTTGCGTAGAAGTAGTTTAACGATGTATAGCATCTTTATGTATGTGTAAATTGTTGCTTTTGGTTAGGGGCTTGCAGCGACGATGGAACCCCCACCGCCTGAAGGTCAGAGTAGTCCAAAAAAAATGTTGTGAAGTGGCGCTTTTCCCAGCTTTGTGTATCTGAGGTGAAATTAACTAGAAGTAGTGGGATAAGTTGAAGAAAGGGATGCTGAAAGAACCTTTTTTTTTTTTTCTTTTTTTCTTTTTTTAAATGGTTCTGTTTTTTTTTTCTTTTTCTTTTTTTTTTTAATCTTTTTTCCATTTGGTTGGGTATGCAAGTGCATTGTTGGAGGCCGGTGGGGCCATCGAAAGCTATACAATTCACCTGTAATGCTCGTAGTGATGGCTTCATATGAATACTTGTAGAATACATGTAGTATATGTGCAGTTAATAAGTGTAAGATTATTAGTTTAATTGAAAAAATTTGTCTAGTTGTGGTGTTTTGACAGGCCTTGCTCTAAATTTGTAGTGATGCTTTTATTTCGTCTGTACAGTTGTACATTTGTAAACGTTTATGCTGTAAATGGGATGTCTTTTACACTTTTTGGGGAGAAAAAGGCAAAAATGTGCATTTTGATGTGTGTATATTCATCACTCCTTTCCCCTTGAATATAATGTATACAGTTTTATTTGATCAAGTGTTATTTTAAAGGAAAAAAAATCTTTATGGCTTCACAATCTGGCATGTTTTTTTGTTTTTAATCTGTTATGGGAAAGGCCAGCCTCTATTTGTACTGGAGCTGTAACATCCACTGTTAGTATTTCTGAAGTGTGACAGTTTAAAAAGAAGAAAAAAACACTCTGTACTAAAATTGAGGCTGCATTTAGTCCTCTCTGATACCATGGAAACTTCACAGGACATGACAAGAATTATTTTTGTACAGATGAGTGCTGTATTTTGGAACAGCTTCTACCTTGTAAGCAAAAGCAATGTAAAATATTGTCAATTATATAAATATGAACATATGAGTTTTGTCACACTGTCAAAGTCATGTACATTTTCAGGTGGCCTTATGTACATTTCCAGATGTTAGATGAAGAAAACAAACTCATTTTTGGAAGCAGAATTGTGACTATGTATGATTAAACTGTTCTTCTAACATTTGACCTGCATTGTTGTGGTCCTTCTCACGTTTGCATCTTCAAAGCTGTTCCAGCTCAATTTTAATCAGCTGTATGAGCGACTACTCAAAGTGATCCGTGTCAAAGATAAGGAAGGGTCACTCTCCATCTGTGAACTTGTGAAGGGTTTATTCCTCTATATACTACACAATGATCCCTAACCACTACTTAAACAGATGCAATTTTCTATCCAAGAAATTTACTTTTTACAAAGGAAAGTGACTAATGTATGTAATGGCAAAATACATGCATAGCCATATTATTGTAAATGATAAATAGACTAATTGGGGGGGGGGGGGGAGAAAAAAGGTGTATGCTCAAGTACTGTAGAGTACAATGTTCATTGTATGCTTCCTTCCACCTCAGATCTGCTGTGATTTTAGTTATAGAATTATACAGACGTAACCAAATATTTTTATGCTACTACTGCACTCAATTTCAGCGATGAATGTTGTACTTTTTTTATAAGTAATACACGGTGGCTATAGTGTCGTTCCTAGTTTCCAAATTTAAGATTTTACATAAAAAAAAAAGTGTGTATATATATATATATATATATATGAATATATATATATATATATATATGAATATATATATATGAATGATTCATTCATTCCTACATTCTAGATTTAACTACTGCAAGGTATATAAATGAGTTATTAGCTGCACCTTGACCCACCACAACATTGAAATACTGCGAACACGTTAATGCATCAATAATACATGCCTTTGTTTATTAACAAAACCCACTTCAGGTGTCCTCTGTGAACGCGTCACCAGCTGGTGTTCTGATTGGACCATGCTGCAGTAGTGGGCGGAGTTGGGGGCAGCGCGGTAGAGGCTCGAGGTTCAACACCTTAAACACCTATAGGGAGAAGCTGTCGAGGATTAGGACAAAAATAAACTGAACACCAACTTAACGCAAAGATGAGACACTCTACGGCGGCTTCTTTGATCTTGGCCTTGGCGTTACTGCATCCTATCAGTGTGTCGGTAAGTCTTTTTCAGTCTTAACAGTGTAGACGTCAAGTGAATCTCGTGCTCACTTCCTGAACTTGGCGCGTTCTGTTGCCGTGCAAAGGTGTGCTCACTTTTACGATCCTATTGTTTGTTGGCTCTTGAGTTTTATTGGAACCCTTCACTTGTAAAGCCTTAAAGGTACCTCTATTAAATGTACAATAGTCGAGTTCTTACGTGCTTGCTTGATTCTATTTTAGTTCAATAATGACTTAACATTCATTAGAAACGTATTGGTGTTACAGGGATCAGAGATCAATTATTGTACACAGAGAATTGAATAATATATATATATGTATATGTATATATGTATATTTATATATATGTATATATGTATACGTATATATGTATATATATATGTGTATATGTATATATGTATATATATATATATATGTGTATATATATGTATATATATATATGTGTATATATATGTATATTTATATATGTGTATATATATGTGTATATATATGTATGTGTATATATGTGTGTATATATATGTATGTGTATATATGTGTGTATATATATGTGTATGTGTGTATATATATGTGTATATATATATGTGTGTATATATATATGTATATATATATATATGTATATATATGTATATATATATATATATATGTGTATATATGTATATATATGTATGTATATATATGTGTATATATATATGTGTATATATGTAATATATATATGTGTGTATATATATATGTATATATATATGTATATATATATATGTGTATATATATATATGTATATATATATATATATCTGTATCTATATATATCTTAAAAGGTCAGGAAATGCCCCATTGGCAGAAACGCCAAAATATAAAATATACTCCTTTACAAGTACAAGTTCTGCTTTCAAAGTTACTTCGATAAAGGTACATCAATTATTACCATGTGGATTTAGTTCAAAAGTAAAGGTATACTTCCCATTACTGATGCATTAATGTGTAAGCAGCATTTGAATTAATTATATAATTATGTAACTTAAATTTAAATGTATTTTTTGCACAATTTAATATATAATATGCACCAATTGTTTTACAAGTATATCATGTGTGTGAAGTTATAATCCACAAGGTAACAAAATAAAAAGTACAATATTTCCAATGGTGGTAAAAGTACATAAGATACTTAAGTAAAAGTAGCAACACCCCCACTATATACTGTAAATACTCCATGACAGGTAAAAGTCCTGCACTCAAATCATAAGTAAAAGTACAGAAGTATTTACAAGGAAAATGTGCTTAAAGTATCAAAAGTAATCATGATGCACACAGTACAAGTTGCCCCCATGATTATTAAATGGTCATGCATTGTAGTATTTCATTCAATGATTCATTATGTCTTCAAATCACTTGTTCTGTCTGAGCAACAATGCAAAGCCCACAGATATTCAATTCATGATCTACAAGACAGAGAGAAGCCGCAAGTCATCACACTGTCAAATCTGGAGAATATGTGGTGCCTCTGCTCAACAAATGGTTCAAATGATAAACGGCTCATCAATTCATTTTCTCTCATTTGACTTATTGGTTCATCAACCGGTTGTCTCCGTTCATCCACGACCCACTCGGCACGCAATAGACACGAGTCAATGTCCAGCCCGAGTGGCCAGTCTATCACACACACACAGAAAACATTCACACCTGTGGAAAGTTGATCTTTCATCCATATCTGGAGTCAACATTTGGGAGAAACAAACCTTGGATCCATTTCAAGTTGAACATGAGATTTACTGCATCCCTTTAAGCATTAGCGCTGCCTGACAGATATTTCCAGCTCTTAACATTATTAGTGTGCACAACTACAGCTGGGCAGCACAGACACTATCGATGCAATATAATAATGCCCACGATGCATGCAGGCATTTCATACGTGCCATTTAGTCCCTATTAGCAATAAGTTTAGCTCGAGCACGTTCAGTACAGTTGTCAAATAAATGCCTTGTGTTGAAGAAAATAGTATTCTAATGAATCATTTACTTGATAAATGTTTGTAAGAGCTTTTCAACTTGAACACTGAAGCTGTTGAGTCATAAACCAGAGAGTACGTGTTTGTTTTACCTTCAATGGGTGGAGTGACCTTACCATTTATTTAAGCTCCATTCTCTACTCATTACACTTTATTGGTGATAACACTGGCATCCTTCTGGGTTTGTCAGCCACAGCGTGCTTTTGAGACTGTGTTGCTTCAATGGGACTTTGTATCGAAGACATGATTCATTCCTTTATTGTCCTCTTAAGGAAAGTACCTTTTTACAGGCTTCCTTCACCTCCTGTCTGTTTTTTTATATATATGATAAGACAGGAAAGAGTATTGTGGTGGTCTCTGGTCATATTTAAATATCCTCATCCTTTTCTCCATTACCTTAGTGTTCTGCCCGTCCTGAGGACTTAGAGGGATCAGGATATGAATCGGACAGTTTGGGATCTGGTTCAGGGGATTGGTCAGAACAAGGTAATGCTGAGTACTGTGCACAATGACTGTCACATGATTATAATCCACTTCATATTGTATCCGTTGTGCTTGTCAGAATTTTTTCCAAAACAACACACAATATAAATGTCATGCTCTTTGTCTCAGGTGAAATAGAAAACATGGAGGATCAAGCCAACAGCAAAGGAACCAAGAATACTTCCCATGTATGGTTGTTTTCACAAGTCTCCTGTTTCTTCACCTTATAATATTATAGATGGCAGAGCAGGAAACAAAGTTTTGCAACTGTTCCTACTTTTGTCTTCAGGGTTCTTCGGTCCTGAACTTTAATGATGCATACAAAGGCAACGGATCGGGATTCATCGTCATGGCAAACAGCAAGAGTTTCTTGGAGAACAAAGAAATATTTGCCGGTACTTTGCAGTATGGTACATTAGAATGAACCAGACTGTGTGTTTGTATTCTAACTCGGTAATTTGTGTTTCCAGCTGTAATTGCAGGAGGAGTGATTGGGGTGGCATTTGCGGCTGCAGTGGCAGCACTATTAATCTACACGTGGCAGAAGAAAGATAACGGGGGATACGCTCTGGGTCAGCAGACGACTTCAGACGGAGACTACCACAGACCCAACAGGGAGGTAGTTCTTGTTTAACTTAAAACCTTCACAAAAAAGTTTGTGTTCGAAGGCCAATGTCTGTAACTTGGGAACTACTGTAAATGTGTTGTTATCTCGTATTTTGGGGGAGGGTGGGATGGGAAATGACAGTTATCCTTGCACTTAATGGAAATGTATCTGCAGTTGTTCATTGATAGTTAATTTATATTTATGATGAAATATAAGAAGAGTCTTTATTTACTATCTTTCTCAAAGATTTGAGTTTGCTTGTTGTACACAGGGCCGAGGTAATAATACCTTTATTTTTATAGCACCTTTCAAAGCAAAGTTACAAAGTGATTCACAATAAAACATAAAAAGCAAATAAGAAACACAATCTCAGGTTAAACAAGATAGAATTTTTTTTTTTTAAATGCCACACGGTAAAAGTGAGTCTTCAGTAGAGATTTAAATGAGGACACTGGATTTGCCTGCCTTAGATTACCAGGAAGGGTCCACAGCTTCGGGGCCCGGACAGCAAAGGCCCGGTCACCTTTAGTGACCAGGACTAGTTAGTAAGGCCCTGCCCCGAAGACCTCAGGCAGCGGTCAGGCTCATAAGGAATCAGCAGATCACAGATAAAGGAAGGAGCCAGGTCGTTGAAGGCTTTAAAAACGAAAATAAATTCTAAAACTCACCAGTTAAGGGCAGCATGGATTGGTGTGAGGTGGTCACTTCGAGTAAAAAGCCTTGCAGCCTGCTGATTGTTGCAGGAGTCGAGTGAAAGGTGAAAGCTGAGATGTCTTAACTGAGCAACAATGAGGTTCTTAACTTTTCTAGAAATCAGCTGTAGTCAACAGATGTACGTATATGGTAAATGGACTTGTATAGCGCCTTTCTAGTCTTCCAACCACTCAAATGCTTTAACACTACATGACATCATTCACCCATTCATACACTGATGGGAGGGGCTAAGGTGCCAGGCACAGCTACAGGAGAAATTTGGGGTTAAGTGTCTTGCCCAAGGACACATCGACATGGACTAGCGGAGCCTGGGATCGAACCGCCAATCCTCTGATTGAAGGACGACCCTGCTCACCACTAAGCCACAGTCGCCCACTGGTTGTTGACTTGTGGTTGTTGATTTGTGGTTGTATTGTTGATAGATGCAATATGCGATTAATTAATTATCAATCTTGTATGATACACTTTGCAATATTAATGTTTTAGAGTGGCATTACGCCCACATTTTTGTAACATTTAAAATTAAAAAAAAAAATCACTTTATAAGAACTGTTTTGTGCAGCAAATACTTGGTATCTCTTTTTCATGGAAGACATTTTGATGTACCAGGAAAATCACATGTGTAAATATTGAAATGACCAATGACTGAATTCCATTTAGCTGCTTAGGTTTGGGGTCGGGTTTTAATGCGTGTTGGCTCTACTCTTTCATTGGCACGGCTTGCTGGCAACTTGAATAGAGTAGAGGCATTGGTAAAGGGGAATCAGGCCAATTGTCAAACACATACATGTTATTTCTATGGTCTAAGACAGTCCAAAAATATTAGTAAACATGAACAACTCGCTCCCAAATCCCAAACTAGCGTTTTCATCAAGTAAAAAGTGTGGAACTGCTCCAAAGACAACAAATTGTGAACGATGTTATTAAGGGGATTGTTCTGAGGATATGGGTACATTTTCTGTGTCAGCTCTGAGAACACTACAATACAATGAAGCTCATTTGATTATAAAAAATAAACAAACGTTCTGTGGATCCATAAAATCCGTCTCACCATTAATTATCAATGGAGCAGCTCCAGACTTTACAAGATATTAGATAACAACACAAGTTTGAGACTTCTGGCTTTGAGAGAAAGTATCTTGTGTTCAGAAATATTGATTGAACTTCCCTCAGCCATGGAAATAACATATTGGAATTCTTAATTTAGGTGGTGATCCCCTTCAATTCTATTGGTAACACTTGTGCCTTTCCAACTACGACAAGCTAAAATGTCTGCTGTGAACATCTCACCCTACATTGAGGGCTTTCAAAGCTGCATGCAGGACTAATGATATCAGTATTTATAAAATCATGTCTACAGCCCTGGTTGTACTAAATAAATAATCAATGTGATATGAAATATGAATGAAGAATCTAGGGGGAAACTCATACAAGGGTTTGTGTAATGGATGTAATGATGATCGGCTGCTGAAATATAAAATGTGATTCCCAAGCTGCTCATCCCACAGTCCAGAGACAACTTAGGTTAATTGATGACTCTAAATTGCCACATAGGTGTGGATGTGAGCATGAATGGTTTTCTAATGGATTGATAGCTATATGCCATTAAATTACATTTACTATTTATATATTACATAATTGTTAATAAATTTGCTTTACAAGTTTGAACCCTGAATGTTTTTTGTTGTCTGTTTTGTTTTGTGAGCGTATATTGAGGGCATAAATGCAGTTTGTTTAAACTTCCGTATAACAATGAGGATATTATGTACATGCTTTTGCACCATGTGGGTTACACTATAATACATAGTACAGGAAGATGATTAGGTAGTGCAGTGCTGTGTTTTTCAGGAATCAATCTGACGTCACATAGTTCATTTGAATGTTGATGAATGGGCTCTCACAATTAGGTAAATTATGCGTGTTGCCTTATAATTTTCTTTAGCAGTATTAAAAACATTTTATTGCAAACTATAGATACTGCTTTTCCCAGTTGGTAATACAGCCATACCTCCATAGGAAGCTTAATTTAAATTTTCAGCATTTTACTTCCATTACGGCATGAAGCCTATTGGGTTTACTCGGAATATCTCCACGGCCATTGGTTCAAACTCCTGTCAGTCAAAAGTAATCCTCCGGTCCCCGCCCCCTTTCCGCCCGTCAGAGCGTTTGTTTTTATCCCCGGTGTCGCACGGGGGTTGTCAAGGAAGTGGTGGGCGTTCCTCCCCGTTAGTTCGCTGACTGTTGATGCTGAGAAGATCTTTCCCCTCAACGACAAGCTCTCCCGATGTTTCTTCCTACGCTCGTGGAGGACATGCATCACTTTAAGCCGAGTCGAGACCGACTGTACACCACCCGGTGTTGTGGATGCTGCCACGTCCGCACGGGGACCATCATCCTGGGAACATGGTACATGGTACGTAAAATGGTTGATGGGAGCTAAGCGAGCTAACGCTAGCTAGCACCGACTATCAACTATGTTAAAGTCATTTAAGTGCCGAGCTACACCATGTACATCAGCCAGTATATTTTAATGTAGTTATGATGACTGTCGTCAGCGACTCCAATGTTAGCTAGGCGCCACTTTTGACCAATTAACAGCCGTTACCCGCCGAGCTGACGTTGACGGGGCGCTAGGCTTCACGTCAGCCTGCTCTCGGTCCAGGTCTAATTAGCTAGCTGAAGTCCTTCTGTCGACACAACTCGCCCAACCTTGGGGAAATGCGGCTAGTAAACCGATACCGTGACGACAAGTAACGACGTCCGACTATTGCTCGTTACCCGCATCCGGCTTCTGAGCGTTTAAATAAGTGACACTTGTCACTTAAAGTGACGTTATGTGGCACGTTAGCGCGAGCTAGCCGACATTCCATAGCGAACCGCCGCGAATCACAACACACGTGATCGTGAAGGAATCCACCGCAACGCTGAAGTTGCTGGAAAAAGGAGGGGACGTGTGTTTTAATCTTATTGCACGTATGTTGCAGGTTGAATTTTAAGTTAAAACCAAGAGGCTGAAGGAGCTGAGTGTTTACTTACGTTGGCTCTATAAACATTTGTGTTCCTGCAGCACTCTAATTCAACTGGCGGCGGAATTAATCCCAACTCGTCCACCACGTCACACACACAACAGATGTTCCTGGTTTTGAGTCCTCTGCTGACTTTTTGTTGCCAGCTGGACAGCACTTCACGCTTTAAAAACCCGCCTTGTTACTCAACTTCCGCAGAAATTGAGTGTTTACTGGAAGTCAGGAAAAGGTTTAAAAAAAGAAAAAATGTTTTAATAATACGAGAATAAAGAATCTGCCTGCTGTATAAAACTGATACTATAACAGACAACACTTTTGATGAGGCATACATCTTATAAACGACCTCTGATGAAATGCAGGCAAGATCCACTTGATCATAAACATAGAACCCCTCCGTGTTATTTGTGCTAGTGAGCCGTAACTACACCGTCCTGTAAGTTGGGGTAACTTGCATCTTCAATCAAATTCCATTCAATATTTCATCAGTACTGTCGCACCGTCACGTTCGATCCGGACTGTCTGCTATGGACGCTCGGGATCATCTGTGGCTGTAGCGATATCATTATAAACTTTAATAAACGTTTTCTACAATTGTAACATCAAATAGCGTTAAGGAATGGCACAACAGAGTGTCAATAGTTTAGATTACACCTTCTAATACTGTGCATACATCAACAGGTACGGTTTTAGTTTTTCATATAGTTTTTGTGTGTAACATCGCAGCATAGATGTGCTGCCAGGCGCACAGAGCGCTCTGGAGACATCGTGGTGAGCTGCACTCTTTGCCTCCACCAGTCACCTCACCACCACAGGCAGCGGTTTTTTTCGGTAATTTTCTTCCCTCCAGATCAGTAGTTTCAGTTTGTGCCAGCATGTATCATGTCTTTTTTATAATTGCTTAAGTTTGTCTTGTGGAATTTATTTTTCAGCGACGCACTGTGTCTTGTGAATGCAATTCCTCTCAGCGGCTTGAATGCTGGAGCATCCTTGAATCCTTAAATGGTTCCTCCTCGCGCCTGCATTCCCACATTACGATAAAGTAACCTTGACAAAAAAAAGGGTGATAAATTGTTCCCTGTAATGTTGCCCATCTCACTCTTGCCTCTGCAAGTTGGCTTCCCCACAATGTTAACATGAACTGAAACCAATGGTTGAATGTAAGGGAGGAATTCAATCAAAAACATATTCCAAATGATTCTCCGAAAATGTTGTGAATTATATGAATGAAACAATTTAAGTATTGTGCAAAAGTACAGCTTAAGTTCTTTTAATAACCTTTTTTTCCCTCCTTCCTCTCCTCAGGTTGTCAATCTGTTGATGGGCATCCTGCTGACTGTAGCTGTGACCCACCCAGAGAACGTGCCTACTATTGACTTGCAGTATGAGGTCATCGACCATTACTTTGCCTCCGACAGGATGTCTGGTAAGCAATGGGGTCTACACGAGAATTACTATGAGCGCTAACAAACTGCATTATAAAAACATGTCTATTTTTTCTTTTTGAGTTTATGACACATTTACCCATCCTATTGGGTATTACCCACCCATTTAACACATCCCGTTATGGTGGGCGTTTTTAACTCCACTGTGTCCAAGGGGAAGATGGCTTGCCCACGGAAACATTACTAATTGAACATTATCCGCACTGGATTTCGAAGTGTGTCGCTGCGAACAGATGAGCTGCTGTCATGCTGAGGTTGAACATGTGATTCATCTTCCACAAGGAGCACAACTCCCCACTGACTGCAAAACAAAACAACTCATGAGGACAACAGAACACTGCTGTCCTGTGTACATGTAACTGAATGTTATTATTAGTGGGGTGTCACTGGTGTCGGTCCTTTGTATTCCCCTCAAGGATTTATGTCCGTCCTAGGTGTTTGCATGTGTGCAAGGGCAAGGCCCACCAGAGTGCTTTTCTTTCTGGCTGGCGGTTGTTTTGTTGATTTGGCTTGGGGGAAGGCCTCTTCATCTTTTTTTTTTTTTTTTAAATGGTGACTAAGCTGGAGAGGAAGCAAAACAACCGTGGTGGCTGGTTAACCCCCCCACAGCAGGCACATGCCAGCAGCACACGCAGCAGTGGAGGTTGTCCACAGACGGAGAGGCAACGTTGGCATATTAGTGCCGCGTCATCAGACTGTGCTCATTTTATTCCAGGCCATGTTTAAAAGTGATTTAAGTAATATAAAGATGACATGTCAAATGGTCTCTGGCTTTTAAGTTGGTTTAAGTTTAAGAGTATTTATCTTTTAAGATTATTATAGTAAACTACAAAATTCCACATTCTCTGGTGGCAGCTTCTCTTTTTTTTATCAACGTGAAATTAAACTGAATATCTTTGGGTTTAGACTTTTGATTCAGGCAATATGAAGATGTCACATTTGTTTAAGAAAAGTGTGACTGTAATAAGGCATTATTTTTACAATTTTCTGACATTTAATAGACCAAACTAGGGTTATTTTAGAAATTAATCAGCAGATTGATTGAGAACAAAAAGGAATGGAGATTGTTCGAACACTTGACTTGAGATCTTCAAGCACTGCTCACTTTTTTGGACATTTGACATATGACTCTGCGCAACCATGAACCCAAATCTAGATAAAACAATACACTGAAACAAATCCAAAAAATAGAACCGTTTAGACCTGTCAAAGACCCAATGACGATTGAACTTCATGCTTTACACACAATAAAAAAGGTGATTTTCATCAAGTCCAAAGTACAGGCCCTTTTTTTGTATACATAATACTAAAGCTTAAGCCCCTGTGAATTTTGATTGCTATAACTGTAATATGAGCTCCTTTCATACATTAATATTCAAGTTGTTCTGTTTGAACTACTAAACAACAAAGAAATGTCATCAGGCCGCGTTGCTGCTGTAACTTTCTCAACGGCATCATTGTTTTCTAGTCCAACAGGCAGAGGAGTTTGAGGAAGGAGAGACTGAGTGATGGAAAGAAAAGAGGATATGAAATGCCGGCCTTTTAATTATCCCAGGCTTAGTTTCATTGTGTATTTACAGACACTATGCAGCTGAGAGGCAGCGGCGTAATGCTCCCCAGAGCTGGCCTTTAAAACCGAGTTAGCTTGAAGGAGAGAAGCCCTGGAGACTGTTCACTTACACTGTATGCAAATCGCTGCTGCTTCTAGACAGCAGGCGATTATACATTCACCCGCACACACTAAAATATATATATATATATATATATATATATATATATATATATAAATAAATATAAATAAATGATTAAGGCGAAAGCTAAAATACTAAAATTGTAATTAATTATTCCCTGCAGTTGGTGGATTTATTTATTCTCATCTTTTCTCACACAGAAAATGCCTGTGTTGGATTCGCCATCTCTCTGCTGATGCTCACCATCAGTGCCATGATGGTGTATGGAGCCATTACTGTAAGTCTCCCTAGTGGATGTTGTGCCATTTCTTTTTTTTTTTTATTCTCTTTTGACAGCATGCATTTCATTTAAAGTACTGTCATGGTTTCTTACGCTAATATGTAATCCCAGAATGTGTATGCAAAAAAAACAACGCATTGCTTTCAAGTTGTATATTAATAGCACCAGAGTTCAGAGGTAAGCAAGACTTTTTTTTTAATTTTTTATTATTACTCCATTGCATTTTAGCTGGATGTTGACTGGAATCCTGATGCAGTGGGAGTATAGTGCGCAATGTTCTAGGGATGTTCTTACTGACTGTCATCTTTACCTCACAGGCCTGCCTGATGGCATCCAGACGGACAGGTTTGATAGCCTTTTGTGACGTGGCCCTGCATTAAGCTGCTAGTTGGGATGACTGCACGGTTAAAGTGTGACACACATCTGCAGGCTCGGCAGTCTGTGCAAGAGTTATGCTTTAGCTGTGCAAATACTTGCACCCAAGAAAATAGTAGTAGAAACCCTTTTCTGGATACACTGTGGCGGTGCAGAGCTATAGTGTCCCAATTGAAAACCCTAAATGTTTGAACCATGATCATAATACACCAGCGATATTCAGTACTTTGCTACATAATGAAGGAACAGAGAGTGACGCAGTTTCTTCATAGAAAACACCCAGAATGCCTGTAGAGATTCTTGTCTAGTAGCCCAGTCAAAGGACCACTTTGCTGATTTTTTTTCAACCTTCTCTATGTATTTGTTCCAGTAAGATGTGATAATATACACAGTTACAATGTCAGCACTCCCTGTTTCTGGAAGGCAGGCTTATTTCATTTACCCCAAACCACATCTGATGACGCAGCCACAGCCTGAGCCAAAGGAAAATTGCTTTCGGTCTCGGAAACTCTTTAATTTAAGACAAGAAAACCAATGTCAGAATCCGAATTAGAACAGACTTTAAAATAGGGATGCACCGATTTGACTTTTTCGGCCGATACCGAGTACCTATTCTAAATTAATGGGATCTTTGTTCTTATGTGTATTGCAACACCAGGCTTGACTTAAACATTGCTTTCCTTACTTTGTACACAAAATGTAGAAAATATTTACATATGTATACATGTACTGAATTGTTTTGATTAAAATAATGCCAGATCGGCCTGTTGGCAGCAGATAGCCAATCCAGCTGTTTGAGGCAGTATCGGACCGATGTCGGTATTTGTGCATCGCTACTTTAAAACATTGAAAACTGTAGTGTTTAATTTCGCTGCTCAGGCTGAAAATGAATCATCTGCATAATTTACAGAGGGCAATAGAGCCTACCTACTAGATACAGATATGTTTTAAAGTTAATCGAAGACAAGGGTATGGATATAAGGTTGGAAAAAATGCAGCATGGTCCCTGTACACATTGACCTCAAACACAATCTGCTTAATTGATGAGATGGTTCACAACATGACTTTCCTCCTCCTGTAATCGTTTTCCTCAGCATCGTGATGGCTGGCTCATCCCATTTTTCTGCTATCAGCTGTTTGACTTTGCTCTGAGCTGCTTGGTGGCCATCAGCTCTCTCACCTACCTACCCAGGATCAAGGACTACCTGGACCAGCTGGTCAGTGCAAACCGTCCCACCAGTTTGATCCTGTTTTATGATTCATTCGCACTACCGCTGCCGTGTTTATTTTACAACGGAGGACACTGACAACAAAAGACGATGTTTAGATCTAAGCCTCATTGTGACTATGCTGTCGTCAAGTCAGTCCCTAAAAGTAATTAGGAAAACCATCGAGGGATAAACTAGTCTGTTTACATTGCAATCGTATTTTGTGTAACTTGATTTTTATCGAGAAATACATTTTAAAAAAACAGTCCCGCCTATATATTTTTTCTGTTTGAACAGCCTCAAGATTTGGTAATGTTACCCTTTTTTATTTTATTGATTGCGTGGTCACGTTCAAGGTGACGTGAGTTGAAAAAGTATTAAAAGGTGTTCTTGATTATCTGACGTCTGTTCTCGTCCTCCTCAGCCTGACTTCCCGTACAAGGATAACCTCCTCTCTCTGGACTCCAGCTGCCTGCTGCTCTTTGTGCTCGTCTTCTT
The DNA here is from genome assembly GCA_016806645.1 of Ophiodon elongatus. Classification (NCBI taxonomy): domain Eukaryota; kingdom Metazoa; phylum Chordata; class Actinopteri; order Perciformes; family Hexagrammidae; genus Ophiodon; species Ophiodon elongatus. The sequence continues at coordinate 2,080,982 of JACSYO010000880.1, read as the reverse complement.
TGCCTTCCTCATCATCCTCAAGGTGAGATTATTAGTTATACGGTTAAATCTGGTTTATCGAGTGTGTTGGTTCATTTGATTCATACCATTGTAAAGGAAACTAATGTGAAAATAAATCTTACATGCTAAGATGTGAAAAATGATATTGGTTTCATCTCAGTGGATTCAGAAAAGGGGCTAGTGAAGACATGGCTAACACAGCTAGCGTAGCTCTGTTTGTCAACAACTCTGGGTCTGTCTTGTTTTAAAGTAAAGAGACATTGTGGTTTCACGAGTTCAAGGACTGAAAGTGTTAGTCAGCCTCATTAAACTCAAATCAAATGTTGTATTTGCTTTCCAGTCTTACCTGATCAACTGTGTGTGGAACTGCTACAAGTACATCAACAACAGGAACATGCCAGAGATCGCTGTGTACCCGGCCTTCGAGACCCCTCCTCAGGTATGCAAGCTGCTAAATACTCTGATTGACCGTTGTGAATTTTATGAGAAGTATCTTCCGTCATAAAAACCCACTTGAGGGTATTGGATGCAGCTATATGTAATGCTCAGGGTAAACCAGCAGGGGGCATGCCATCACCACATTGACGGTCTGAGAAGCTAAAAGACAGGACAGCCTGTTCGTAAGAGTTTACCATGTCACAGGAAAAACATAAACTGGCAGCTACATTTAAAAGTGTTTTATAATGCTGAGTTTAAAGCTCGTCATTTCCATTTGTCTCGGACTCAAATGCTGCACGCATGATGTGACACATGACGTGCCGTCTTACCACAACGCTGCCTCCATAATAGTATATGTATCGGCCTTTATGTTTTTTTTTACGTTTTCTTTTATTCTTCTCCAGTACATCCTGCCCACTTATGAGATGGCAATGAAGATGCCAGAGAAGGAGCCCCCTCCCCCGTACATGCCCGCCTAAGCACCAGCCCTGTTGCCAAAACACACACACACACACACACACACACACACACACACACACACACACACACACACACATGCACACACATGCACACACACCACCATATGCATTCCTACCTTACCTCACTAACCCTTTCTGAACACCCCCCTACTGTGTATGTGTAAGGCCACTGACAACGTTTGTCCACCCCAACCCTCTGTATTTCTACAGAGCGTCTATAGAGCATCCGGGAGGTGGGAGAGTAGAAAGGTGGGAGAGACTGAAATCTGTGTGAAATAATAAATGAATGAATGTGATGTTTGAAAAGCAATGGAAGTTATCCGCCCACACTCCCACCCTTCTGGCCTTTTTATGTCTTAGTAAAAGGGATACATGTGAAAATTAAATTGCTTGAAATGCTATCATCAATCCAGCACCATCCTATCTATAGATTGATATATGAAGTGTTAAAAAAAAAAAAAAAAAAAAACTATTATGACAATCCTCTTATTATAGCTCTTATTGTTGAATTGTGTTACTTTTCCCCCTAATTATTAAGATCTAGGCTATTCCATCTCAGTCTTGAATGGAGTCTGTAGCACTTTTCTGTCTGTTATTTATTTAACTTTGCTGTGGTTCAGTTCACCACCAACTTTGACATTTGTGTCACTCCACTGCCCTGATGTGTTAGCAAAGCAAGTGAATGGTTTCCCAGCTGAGACAGACAGACAGATGGAGAGGGGGAGAGCAGAGGCGATGAGGATGGATCATTTTCTCTGCTTCTTTTTCACCTGACATCTGGAGCAAACAGCTAGTCTTGTGAACATTAGTAGTCGCATGCTTATCAACAACCTCTCCATTACTTTACTGGTAATATGATTTTTATCCTAGTGGAAATACATTTGACTTCAATAAACGTTTCAGAACATTTCTACCTTCATGACTCATTTGTTCATGTCAAGTATGCTGAAGTAAGTTCAAGAGAGAAACGCCCAATCTCAACCTCGAACAGGCGCTTCTAGTGGAGCGTTCAATTATATCACATAATGTTCAGCAGCAGGTTACGTCGTTTTCACCATAGCACGGCTCTTTGATATTGCTTTCACAATTTTATTTTACCGTATGAGTGTTGCTTGAACAATATTGAAGGCTCATCCAACAACTTGTGACTACTACATTTACCCCCTTAACACAAACCCTAACAATTTTTTCAAATTTAGTTTTTATTATTGAATAGTTCACAAATGTATATGGCTTTTATATGTAAACGAGCCTGAAGCAAATTGGAGTTGCAGAGGGGTGAAAACGTATGGCTATAACCGGTACTGCTGAAGTCTCCACCACATGTTGCGGGCCGCACACGAGTGGTTTTCTATACCGTCCTTCACGGTGTGCTGGAGGTCATGTCACACCTCTGGATTGGGCGGTTTGACGTGTTGGACTAAGAGCCCCCCATACGTAGGGGCGGTTAGACCGCAGCAGGACCATCTGAGTCTCAGAGCAAGCACCAGACAGACCACCGGGGGGACTCAGAAAGGATGAAGTCTTTCCTCTGGAGCCTCTTGTCGCTGCTGCTGTCTGATGTTCTGGCCACGTACCACCTCAGTGCGGGGGATCCTCAGCTGATCGCCGCACAAAGCTACGCTCAAACCAGAAACAATGGCCGGCCTCCGTTCAGGACCCTGAATCTAGCAAGTAAGTTTTACTGGAACGCATATCAGTTTTTTTACTTTTTCAGTTAGGCATAGTTGGTAAGAGTGGTGGATGAAGTTTATTATTTCTTAAGTAAAAGAAGCGATATAGGACTATTAAAAACACCACCGGTGGAAAGTAATTCATTTAATTTACTATAATATTTTTAAATACAGTTGCGAGGCCTACATTTATACTTTACTACTTTTCAATGAGACATATTGTACTTTTTACTCCAGTAGTTTTTTTGACTTTTGTGGTTACTCGTGACTTTTTGAATGAAGATTTAATAAAAAATTAATTGCATATGATAAGTTTATTAGATACAATGCATTGCCTTACAAAAAACAGTATCCACTTTACTGCTTTACTGTTACTTCCTAGTGATAAGGATATGTAGTTGCAACAAAGAGACATTTCCCCATTTAGATAACGGTTTTAGGCCCAAATAGGTAATATAATTGTCAAATCAATTCATATTTCCCCCTCAGATTTAGAAGTAGTGTATACTGGAAGTGTTTAAGTATAGTACAAGTACCTTAATATTGAACTTAACTATAGTACTTTAGTAAATGTACATTCCACATTAGAATTTTTAAATCTCTTTTAGACTTTTTTGAATCTAAGTAATTTTTGCAAATTGAAGATAAAATATTAAAAGCTAAACCTGGCTGAGTATGGCTACATATTTCATCTTTCACAAATGTAATTTAACCGTATGACAACGGTATCTTACACTTTTTTCTAACACAACTTGCATAAAATATGAAATTGTTGAGGGTTGTTGGGTGTTTCACAAGCGCTATACAGGAGAATCCCCGTCTGTTGTAAACAACCCAGGTGGCTGAATTTACACTCGTGCTTCAACTAATAATTTGTCTGTCTGATGTCGTATATTTCACTAGAACTTACTTGTCAATGTCAACTTACACATCTTTCCTTTACTTTCAGCCTATTAATGTTCTCTATCACTTTTCCTTTCTGGTGGCCCTGTAGTTCACAGAAGTGATTACACGTATAGAGGAGGGTATCACTACCACTACCAGCCACCAAGGAGCCCTCCACCGGTCATGTATCGCCCTGTTCCTCTCTCTCCTCCAGTGACTTACCGCAGGCCCTTGGTGGCCATGCCGCCCTATCACTACAGGTTCAAAGGGCCCGTGGCGCCACAAATGCACCACATATACAAAGGTCTATCTCCACCAGTAGCTCAACATCCCCATCAAAGGCTCAAAGGGTCGTTCCCTTACAAATTGAGAGGTCCATGCCCAACTAAGTCAGACCCAACAGTACCAACAGCACCTGTGGCGTACCCCCCTACTGTCCCTCCAATTCTACCAGAGCCAACAGTGCAGCCAACTCTGCCAGCTACTACAGTGGCACCGGTGACAACCAGCCTGCCAGTGGTGGTGACCACAGTGGAGGCCACCGCTCCTGTGAAGCTACTGGTCAGTACCCAAAGCGGCTTCATCACCACCGTCAGTCCTGTGGAGACAGGTAGAATATTACCAGTCAGGTTTGCTTTTCAAACCAAATCCTCAATGCTTTCCAGGTCCGATCTGTTTCTTTTATTCTGAGATAAGAATAGAAACACCACTTGAAGCAGATGTTATCTTATTTTTATATATTTTAGTGGTAGGAGATGAATAAGTAGCATTCTAAACAGACTGAATTGCCATTTCCTTTCACCTCATTATTCATCCTATTTGAATTCATGACCTACAGTATGTCTAGCTCTGTCAAAAAAAAAAGACAGAGCTAAAACTAATGTATGTCTAATGTATTTTTTATATATATATATATATATATATATATATATATATACACTCTACAAAAATATAAATGCAACCCTTTTGTTTTCTGAAATAAAAAATCTAAATACTTTTTCTATGCACACAAAAGACTTATTTCTCTCAAATTTAGTGCACAAATTAGTGGTTGGATGGATTATTTTGGCAGAGATGCAAATGCTCATTGACACAGATTTAAACAAATGTCTGCACAGAATTTAGGAGAAATGTGCGTGCATGGAAAAATATCTTTTATTTTATGAAAAAATGAAAGCAAATACATTCATATTTTTGTTCAATGTAAAAACAGTCAGTATTTTTGCTTTGAAAAAGCACAGAGGATCTGATGCTGAATTGAACTGTATGTGATTGGAACGGCAGAGCTCCTAACACTGTCTCAATCTTTAGGTGTAATGTCACTTTTTATGTGTGGGCATCGAGCATCCTTTTCTTTCATGGAAATGAAAGAAAAGGAAACGTCCTTGATAATTCTGTGATGTACGGTTGAAAGACTCAACTGATCCAGTATCTTTTATGGCATACTAAATCATTTCACCAGAACCACAAGCTTTCATTTTACCTCTGCTGTGATGCACAACAGTTTCCTTTTGTTACCATGGGGACATGTGTTGTGTATCCTGTGTGTTCTGTGTTTTGTTCTCACTGTGACAGTTTAACCAACAAGCTTAAACGTTTGTTTTAATAATGAACTGGGTTTTCAGTATGAAATGGACTTAATCCTGCCATGGTTTTGGTTGATCACCAGAGACAGACTCTCAGTGCAGGAGCCGTCCCCTGGACCTGGTCTTTATCATCGACAGCTCTCGCAGTGTGCGTCCTGGTGAGTTTGAGAAGGTGAAGATATTCCTGGCCGACATGGTCGACACGTTGGACGTTGGTTCCGACGCCACCAGGGTGGCTGTGGTCAACTACGCCAGCACGGTCAAGATTGAGTTTCTCCTCAAAAGCCACTTCAACAAACCCGACATGAAGAAAGCTATCTCCCGCATCGAGCCCTTGGCGGCCGGCACCATGACGGGCCTCGCCATCAAGACCGCAGTGAACGAAGCTTTCACAGAGCAGTCTGGAGCCCGGCTTCGCTCCAGGAAAATCTCCAAGGTGGCCATCATTGTGACAGACGGGAGACCCCAAGACCAGGTGGAGGAGGTCTCTGCTGCAGCTCGGGCCTCAGGCATCGAGATCTATGCTGTCGGGGTCGACCGAGCTGACATGCGCTCCCTGCAGCAGATGGCCAGCATCCCTCTGGATGACCACGTCTTCTATGTGGAGACCTACGGTGTTATCGAGAAGCTCACCTCCAAGTTCAGGGAGACCCTGTGCGGTAGGACAAAGACACCTGCGAGACCTTTTCCCACCATTAATCCAGGTTCTAGTTCCTCAGTAAGGGGCACCTACAGTCTACTGGGGGTTTTGTTGCAGATTGTGGATAATTTACTGTGTTATTGGTGAAATAGAAACTGCAGTCATGAGGAAAAATACCAGATGCTCTCAACCCCCACATGGACTGCAGATGTCAGTACTAGAACCTGCTTGTAGTCGCCAAGTTAAACCTGTGTAAAGTCTTTGGGCCGTGCAGTCCAACTTTCAGCTTATTTATTTTTTTAAAGGTAAAAGTAATGTAAATGGTGATCGTTAGAAAATGGTTTGTAATCAAAGCATCATTGTGGTGATAGAATCTATCCGTTTTTATGTGAAATGATTTAAATGCACGGTCGAACCTCACTTTTTCAAACGATGTCATCCGAACTAATGGAATAATGACTGAAATATACACTCAAATATGGACATGTGCATAAACTTAACACATAATGCACTTGTTTACATCCATATGAGCTCCAAAAAGCTCTAATTGTTGCTGGTGAAATGTGTGAAAATTGCAACAATCTAAAGCAATTTACACATCAGAATAATTTATTTGAATAGATACATTTTGATTGTACAAGAACTTCAAAGATTTGGACAAATGAGGCTCGGCTGTAAACCTGAATTTGTCCCCATGTTACTGTCTGATGTGTGTCTTGTCCCCCTGGTACGTTCCATGTAACTCATACTGTTGTACTTCAGGGTTCTGTGATTTTACCTGTGTTGTCCAACACAGTGAACCTAAGCAGGTCGTAAATGACCTTGGCTGAGATGTGGTGAAGGTGTTTGAATGGATCAAGTTTTCCAACACAAAAGACGTGTGGTCAAGTACAAACACAAGAAAAGCTTGCAAATATAATTTTTCTTTAACCAGTACAAGCAAAACAAATATCATAAAATGAATCAGATTTAACTGTAACAGAAGAAATACTTTATTTTACTTTTGTCAACAGTAGAAAGAGATACTGATAACCATGAACTGGTTTGATGGACCTGCAGAGCACTACCATACCTATCACAAGATACCTGCCAATAGTATACTGCGTGAAACTGTACCCATGCTGCCATCTTGACAGCGCCATCCCTTAATCCCGGCTTATTCTAGGTCTGGACCCCTGTGCCACGGGACATGACTGCGAACACATATGTGTCAACAGCAATGCCTCGTATTACTGCCAGTGCCAGGATGGTTATATCTTGAATGCAGACAAGAGAACATGTTCCCTGAAACGTAAGAGCATACTGTGTGAATACAGCAAATGTGACTTAATGCTGCTAAAAGTCTATGTGTAAAATCTTTCAAAGCAATGTGCAGATAGTGTTTGGCTTCGAAGCAGGGCTTCACAACATCACAACCAACTGATGCTTAATTCCTGACTCTGTAATTCACTGTTGACCGTAGTATTTGTTGGACAATTATCGGGTATTATTATAGAATGTATTCACTATTGTGGCATTACTGTTGAGGCAAAGGTAATGGTAAATTAATACTGTGGAATATTTTGGAACGCTTTCAAGCTTTGGTTTGTTCTTGAACTGCAGCCCAGTTGAAAAAAAAGTAGAGTGGGTGGTATTTTGTGTACTTTTTCACTCTCTACATGATCTGTTGCACTGATGTGAAATTTGCTTTCTCCAGGCGAAGAGGTGAAGGCGGTGGTGGTGGTGGAGGATCCGTGTAGATGTGAAGCCACACTGGCTTTCCAGAAGCAGACGCTGGCTGCCATCCAGCAGCTCACAGCCAAGCATATCCTTCCTGTTGATTTAGATGGAAGACCTTTTGGCCGAAACATTCTCGGCAGCACATTTCTCTGAAATGAAAGTTGATTATATCTACCTGTTGGCACTGTAATTGTAATATAATTTAGCAGTGTGTTTTGTGTTGGTTTTTATCATTTTATTTGCCTGTAAATGTGTTTGCAAATTTGTTTTCTTGACTGATCTCACTAGCCAACGTGTCTGGGAGAATAGAGCTTCTGGAGAACATGCTGGGCCCTGCCTAAAGCTGGACGCAGTGGTAGGTGTTGACAGATTTTTTTGTAAGATTTGTGGTAAAAGCCTTCTACCCTCCACACAGTCTGACCTTTTGTTTATTTACTTTCTGCAGAGACGGCTCGCTGGCTTACTTCCTGGACATGGACATGTGTTTCCTGTCATCCATCCTCCCATAACGACTGTATGGATTTCAACCACAGATTGTGTCAAGCTGTGATTCATAAACTAATATCCCTCAAGTTACTGACTGTAGTGCACTGTTGAGTTACAATGTCTACAGTTGAATGTGGGCATTAAATGGCATGTTTTGAAACTGCAGTTAAAGCTATACTTAAACAATTTTCTCTCAACACCTACATGAACATAGTGTGACGTATAATAACCAAAGAAAGAAAAGTATTATTTCCATTGTTTCTCCTGTACTGTATGAAGTATGTTCTGCATCCTATTTGTACAAAGTTGCATATTGTATATAGTAGTTTTTATGAAAACATCAAATTGGATTTAATTAGTTACATATTTTAATAGAATATTTTCTTTTTCACAAACAGTAAATTGTTTCCTACAGTAGATACTTTTGCATTATTTCTTTATTGTATAATCTGTAACAACAGTTAAAGTATTGTTACAGTTTGTATCATGTTTCATACGTGGTAAATGTTAATCTTATGTGTCTGTGAATGTTATCAGATGACTTGTGTTTGCTAAGAATCATAGATGTAACCAAGCAGACAAATCAGACAATAAAATAATTATAAAGGAGGTTGTTGTGCACACTGTTTTTTTTTAGCTCTTAATTGGAGGGTGATACTGAAAATGTCATGACTATTATGTTTTAACATATTTTGAGGCTAAACAGTGAAGCTGTTAATAGTGAAATAAAAACAGTAATGCTGGATTACATGCATGCATCATGCCCCATTAATACATTGTTTAAAGTAATTTGTATCCAGAATGGGAATGGCGGGGTCCGCCACCAACAGTGACAGGATACATTGAATGGCTATTGCTTAAAAAAGTTTGATGAAAGTTTAAAGGATTATAACTTGAATCTTACTTCTATTATAATTTAAAAAAGGCTAATGATACATTTATCTACTAACAAGCCTTCTGAATTTTCATGTGAGGACAAAAACATTATTTTAACTTGACTTCTGATAATTCAAGTAAAATTCTCTTAAATATCTTTAAATTTTTTTTGTTATTGATGGATTGATTGTATCGTTATGAAACCTTAATGAAGACAACGTTTTAGTCTGTACTGTACTATAAAGTAGTTGGCTGAATCAACACACCCCTCTAAAATGTGTTTCTGTGGATACAGAAGAGCCATTATATCAGTATCTCTTGTATAACTGTACATTTCAGTGCCATATCTGTATTTCTGCGTCAATATAGAAAGGTAAACATGATGGACGAGCTCTCACATTTCTATCAACGATGTGTTATAACTTACTCTGGCCTCATAAAAACAGTCAAAGCGCTCTGAGATCTGAGGTCAAGGGAAGATCACTCCCTTACCCTCAACCCTTTTTACTCAGAAAGAGACATTCAGAAACTAAATATTCAAAATAAAGCTGGAATAAAGTCTACAATCGCCCCTTGACTGAGCAGAGCTATCGATTCAACTAACCTGAGTTGATAAATGAATTTGGACAATAACATTTTTCCGACACCACCATCTGTTTGTGTACACTGCTATCACCATCATGTGGTTTTTTACACCGTCAGTGTTGCCAAAAAACAACAGTCAGAGGTCATCATGTAACCTCTGGAATGAGTTGGTTTATTTGCCTGAAGCAGCGCTGACAACAGGGCTTCTCTGTCTGCTCTGTCTGAGTGAACGAAAGAGTCAACACGCCAACGTTTACCTCCAGTCTGGTTTGGATCCTCTCCCTCCTTCCTTAACCAAACAGCTGTTTTGTGTTTGTTCGCTATTTTAGTGGCTTTCATGGTTACCACGCACATGGGCGGTCAGGGAGGTGAGCCCACCGGCGTTTCAGTGGAAAAAGATGAATGGGACTCACATGCCTCAGAGAAGTGGAAAAAAAAACATAGAGTTTAGTGCAACGTTGAGGACAAAGTAGAATTTTCTCAAAAACAGTTGAACAGTGTTCTGTTTCATTGATAATTAAGTTTTGTAAAACACATGTAACCTTATAATGAACAATCTAACAATCCTCTAAGCTGAGAGATGGACTGAGGATGTTTAAAATAACCACTTGTAGTTGTTCAAAAGCAGGGCATACAAGTGAATTTGTGGCATTGACATTTATTATTCCTTTGCTGTAGGATAGTCTGTATTAAAGGAATAATTGGAAATTTTGGGAAATACACTTATTGACTTTTTTGCCAAGAGTTAGATGAGGAGATTCATATCACTCTTATGTTTGTAAACTACATATGAAGTTACTAGGGATGAAATACTTATAATATTATGACACTAATACTAAGGTAGAACAGAGCTAATATATTATCAAAAAGTATAACAGTATAAGAAAATGGACAAAAGGAATTCAACAAAATAACTGTGTCTACTAAAGCAGATACATATTTATTACTGCATTAATGTGGGAGCAAACATTGAACTATATGTACTTGGAATAATTGTACTTAATATTGTTTTTTAGTGAACTTGTTTTTGCTGTTTTGTTTTGTTTCAATAGATAAAAAAATATTTTTGATACATGTATATTCAGAGAAATTTGAGAGCCTGAAACAATTTAAAAATTCTGTTTCAGATAAGCTTTTTTATTGAGCATGTACTGAGTATTGAGTCCATTCCTGGACTTGAAAATATACTTTAATCACCAACTACACCAAGTTCTGAAAGAAAACTGGTAAGTTGACCTTGTCAAATCCATTTTTTGTGGATCTTTATCAGCATTTGTTTTCTTCTTTTCCTTCCATATTCTCCCACAAATGAAATAAGGAATTACCTCCATACAGTACTAAAATAACTACATGTATTATGTTTTTAAAGTGTAATCTGCGTGAACCAAACTGAAATAGATAAAAATGACTTGAAGTTTGAGACAAGTTGACAGTAGTGACCTGTGGTGATAAGTGTGATGGTGCTGTGTGTCTGTCAGTGAAGAGCATGAAGGTGTGTCATGGATGTGTGTTCTGGTTCTGCTGGACCAAAGTGAACTTTAATATGTTGTGTTAGTTCTCTCAGCAAACAGCAAATGTTAGGGTGCAAGAAGAAGCGATGGTTCCCTGGCTGCTGAACATAGCAGTCTTCGCTTCAGCTGTACAGGCTGCCCATGTCACAATAAGCTGTTTAAGACTTTCCATAGCTTCATGGAGTTTTAGGTGGCCTCAAATCTGACAGCTAATGACGAACGCAGTGCAACGGGTAATCCTTTCTCATTTGAATGCATTAAAAAAAGTATTGTTATTTAATGAATTCTGAGATGTCTTCTTTCTCAGTTTTATATAGTTTGTGACTTTTTGGGCTTTGCGGTTGTGGGTTGCAGAAACCTCTTGCTTCATGTGATGAAATTATCTATAGTACACCTACTACATTTCCACAGGTTGCATTTTCTCAGAAGTGTCAACAGCCAGCGGCCTGCATCGTCTTTCTCTCTTCCTCTGGGTCAAAATGCTCTCCATGTGATCTATTTCAACTCGTCCACACAGTCTGGAGATAAATGGGCCGCAAAAGGAAAGTGCACGGCTACTGAGCGACCTCTGCTTCCTTAAAGTGGCCTTTTTCATCAGGGCAGTTGACTTCCTCACCTGGGAGATGGTCTGAGAATTTCTCACCAGTTTGCTTATGGGTTCCCTCCTTGCTGTGTATTTACTGCAGTGAGTGTCCATACTGTCCTGAAACTGGTGTGACAGATGTTTGTGTCTGTTCGGGTCACATCCTTTACTTTAAAAGGAAAAACACCCCCATTGCTAAACTATTCGATTAATACTGTTTCAGATAGTAAGCTGGTGACTGGAATCTGTGTTAAAATTGCATGCATAGTATATAATTTGAACTAGTTTGAATTGCACTTCCACAACTTGCACTGAAGACTTCACTGCCTGTTTTAAGGAGATCTGAGTCAAGACTGCCACCTGCTGTTACAAAAGACTTTGATTTTGAAACACCAGGAATCAGCTATCCTCAGTGTGTAACTGATTTCAGATTTCATGGACCCATATGGTCTGGATTTCAATCACTACATATGGTTATTTGGGTTATTTAATGGGAAATAATATTTATTTATCTTTTTATGTGCACAATAGGTGAAGCAATATACAACTAATGGGAGGTGTCACATATTGATTGCATATTATTACTGGTTATTGAGTTAAAAAGTAAAGAAAGGGGGAAAAGAATGATGGAGAAAGTCACATCTGTCACAATATTACAAAACAAACTGCAGGAAAAGGGGCATATTTGTTAGCATTAGCATATACATATAGAGTATTGCTAATATGTAATATAATATAAGTTAGTAAAATCAAAGTGATCAATTATATGAGATGCAAAGGGAAATACAGTATTTCCTTTTCGATTTTACTCTATTGATTGCAAGTCACGCCCACTTGCGACCCGCTGAAACTGATTGGATGTTTTATTATGTGACGTCATATCCGTCGTTGGGAAAAACACGACAAAAATAAAACCCTTCAAACTATGGAGGAAGATAATCCTCCAGTACTTGAATATGCTCACTCTGAGTTTAAAAGACAAAATTTCAAACAGGCCGAAGAACTTTACACAACGTTTATCTCGTCCTGCGCACAGCTCAGGTACCGTTTGTGGTGTTTTGGAGACGTAAAACGAGCGAACAGTCCGCCATAGTGTTACACAATATTCAGTTATCCATCAAAGTCTATGACCCGGATTTTGCTAACTGTTGCTGACATTACTTTAATTTAACTCTCTCTTCGGTGTCATTTTTCCACAGGGAATGTGAAGCTGGTCATTTGTCCAGCGCTTATAACAACCGCGGACAGATAAAGTATCTCCGGGTGGATTTTAATGAAGCAATAGAGGACTTCACTTCCGCAATACAGACTGACAGCCGCTCTGAAATACCTTTCTACAACAGAGGACTCATCCGCTATAGACTAGGTAAGGGCCATAATAATGATACAGAGGCACGTTTTTTGTTGTTAGACTACAGCTGTGCTGCAATCATCAAGCCTGACAGAGCAAAAGTAATGACTTTCGCTCCGCTTAAAAATAAATGTCAAATTTTGGCTGTTATAATATTTTGTCCTTTTTAAAAAAAATTGTTAATAAGTCCAAACTGAAATAAAAATGTATTCAAGGAGGAATCTATAACTATGGGTGCAAAGACTCACAAAATCCATACCAGATTTTATTCAAAAAGCAAAAAAAAAAAAAGGAAGAAAGAAAGAAAATGCAGATGCTTCCATACAGGCATGTGGGAATGGTTTGATCAGCATGACAATAATTGTAATCCCATTCTATGATGCCCTTCACAGTTACCAGATCTCAACCTAATGGAACACCTACGGGACATTTTTGACCACATGTTTGACAGCGTTCTCCACTTTAACCATCATCACACCAAATGGGGGAATGTTTTGGACGAGTGGTGTTCAATGGGCCAACACCTTATCAAGACACTTCCTGTTAGCAAACAGATGTTTAACTTCCTCAAAAATGAGGATTTAGTAATATGATTGTAGTGCAGATAAAAAAAGAATAGCCTGTACTTGGTATCTGAAAGAACAGTGGACAATCTGTGAAACTATCATACAGACTCCTATTATACTCCCTTTGACACACAAGGGACTGGGATTAGTAACACTGGCTCAGAGAACTATAGAACTAAGCTTCCTTCAACAAATATGCCTTTCCACAAGCTTCCTGTCAGAATTAGAATCAGAAGTCATGATCACAACAAAAGGTGTGTTAAGGCTGTAGCTGTTAGTCTGGTGTGTCTTTTCTTCTTTAAAGCTCTAGATGGAGCTGTGTATTCACTGATATTTGTTGACGCTAATGCTCACGCTGCCCCGTAAATAAAACTGGTGGCTCTTAACTAGACAGTTAGGGAGTACATTACAAATCGTAAACTTATTATTTATGTACATTTTTTACTATCTTACAGGTTTTTTTGACGATGCCAAAAGTGACTTCCAGCAAGCATTGAAGCTCAATCCAGATTTTAAAGATGCCAAAGTGAGCCTGCAGCAGACACTTCTGGACCAGCAGCACAAGATAGAAAGGGGCTACTGACAGCTTCATCAACTATAGAGGACATATTTTACATAACCTTAAATCTGGCTGCTAGAAAATATGGACATGTTTTCAATTTACTTACATTTATGTACAGCTATCATATAACAAATTATCATTATTTGATCTGAATAGGTATAGTCAGATTTTTTGTTTGAAGCTATCAACATGAATATAAATAACACAAGCAATGTAAAGCAAACTGCACAAGCAATGACACCACTGAAAATCAAACCATTGCTGCAAAAACATTTGTTGTTTAAACACATGAAAGAGCATTGATAATTCCTCTTCTGCACTAACTCGAGACGCTTCCAGTTGGATGAATTTGTAATGGCCTCCTGAATGAAAGTATATCATTGTAGAAGTCTGTGTGGACCGCGCAAACTCATCGACCAAGGCTCACCAGGTGAAAAGATGAGCTTGGGTTTGCTGTTGATAATAAATGTTGTTGCACCATCTTGAAGATACTGGGGGAGGTTTGTGACTATAAACCAACTTTAATCAAGTGTTGGCATACAGTAAAGATAATAAGTCTCTCAGCTGCAAAGGAGAAATATGTTTTGTGCCTTAAATTAAGTCTTTCTAAAAGCATGGTTTTAAGGAAAGATAGTCATCCTCTTTTGACACAATGGATCTCTTGAATAATTAAACTGATATATTTCTGATGCTAAACTCAAATGTATATATGTTTGTAATTGGTGTACAATAAATAATTTTTCTCACACTACCAATTAATGTGTATGCATATATTAAGATTTTCCAGTCTTCATAAGACATACATCAAGCTCTCACACTGCCTGTGAGCTGGTTGGAGAATCACCAATGTGTATTGTAATTAACTGATATATAAAACAGCTGGTGATGGATCAGTAAAGCAGTCAGTCACTTCTCTTCAGAGTTGGGCTGCTGTGTTGGGTGTTCAGTGCCAAGCTCTAATAGTGACTGGATTCCTTTAGTTCTTTTGTTTGGCTGCACTCAGACTGGAACATGTGGAAGCTTGGTAACATGTAAGTTAATTTAGTTTCTTTTTTCAAAGACTGCTAGCTGCACACAATCTCTAAATTATATGTTTTACTTGTTGAAGTTTGTTATGGAACTTGATGGCTGCAGTAATCATCTTGGGTCAAGCAAGGCCTGGTATGAAGCTCACTTCACAGTCAAGTAAGCCTGAATTCAAACAAAATTACTTTACCATTGTTGCAGAAGGCTTACTCTTCCTCACAAGCCTTTTCTTTTAACAGGCAGTGGTTTACATTCGGACTGTGTGGGTAATCTAATGAGGTTGTCATTGGACAAGGCCCTAGCAGTGGGGAATGAACTTGAGGTGGAGGCCATAAGTGAGTATACAATAACTAATGAGCATGATTGGTTTATCACTAGGAGAGTAGAGTCCTGTAATGCTTGTCGTTACTTTCCCCCAGATGGCACCCAGCACATTGTGTTAACACCCAACTTGGCTGCTCAGTGTGGCTACAGCATGGAGTCTGACCCGTGGGGTAACACCAGAATCTACTCGTCTCTGCTGGGCTGTTACGTGGACAACAAAGTATGTTGGAGCTCACTTTATTGGATGACATTTTATTGTAATTTGCCAGTGGGAAAAACATTATGGTATAATTCACCTATTCCTTAAATTCTTTCTTTTTTTTTTTTATGCCGATTTTTGTATTTTGTAAGATCTTTCATGAAACCTTTGTTTCCTCTTTTCTTTGAAGATGTGGAAATTTGATTTCAGCTCTAATGACTCCACTAATGCCAAAATTCTTCTCGTTTCATGCATTTAATTTGTAGGACGATCAAACCTTTAATGTTGGCTTAAGGCTCCGAATGTACGGCCACAGTCGATCGGACGTGGTTACCCATGATGTGACGAAGACTTGCAGCTACACTCGCTGGGCCTCTAGAGAGATTCTCTGCGACAGGAACTACATGGAAGTAGGTCACTTTACATTGATAGTTTTACCAACTAGTCGCTAACAAACTATTAAGCCACCTTTTCTTGTTTTTAGGTGTCAAACCACATTGCTACTCCTGATGATGAAGCTAAGGGACAGGCTCAAGATGTTAAAGAGATCGACACCATTCCTGATGTATGTGTAAAAATTCCGCTGTTACAGTGGACTTCTTTTTTCAACCTGCACAATTTGTTATCTCATTCAACGGGAGGAATTTATTAATTCTCCCCTTCCCTACAGGCCTCTGAGGCAGGACATGGTATCTGGAAGTTGACATTTTACACCCCAGAACCAGTGACAATGGTGCTGAGGGAGGCTGAACAAGCCGGCTATGGTGCCATGGAGACCTCCACCCGTCTGGTTATGCGATCCCCGTACAATACAGCAGAGACTTATTCGGAGGATGTAAGCAACACACCCATCTCAAGTGTCTTGCATTAAACTTTGCCTTTAAAGCATGACATTAAATCTGACATCTTTCAGGTGGGTGGAGTCTCCATGGAAGGTTTCAGGGTGAGCGCCTACTACAAGGCACCACATGGTCTGAGTGTGGTGAACTTGGCAGCTGCTTGTCCCACAGGCAAGTCTCGAGCAATCGGTGGATGAACACGGTTAACGTTACGTTGTCCCACAGTTGCGTCAACAGTTGGCTTATCATTAACAGGTGGCGTCCTCTTCATCAACAATGTAATCTCTTGGCACGTACCTCGGCGTGTGACACCTCTGGTAGATGGCAACTTTGAAATCCTAGAAATGCACATGGGCATCAACGGGAAGAGGCTTGATAGCTCTCAGATGGCCGCACGGGGGTACACACTGTCCACCACAGATTTCCACATCATCATTGAGATCCCAGTGGGCTCGCCTGATGGCCACTACAAGGTTTGGAAGTCCTCTAGCTTAGAAATGCAAGAGTCACTATTTTTTTTTCTTGTGCATGTTTTATTAATGTCATGAATCATTGCAGAGCCATGCCCCAGATTACCAGTACCGCATCACCTACATTGTGGAGCCCATGCTTGAGGTACTGTGGAGGACCACTAAAACCCAAGATGATACCAGATACAAGGTTTTGTTCCCCATTACCACCCCTCTTATGCTTCAGCCTCCCCAAGTCCAAGAAAGTAAGTCACTTTATCTGGAAGACTACAGAATTTCAGGCTCATTGAGGAGGCTATAAACCTGTGGCTTTCTGTTCCTCAGATACTGTCCCAGAGACCCGGGTGTTCAGCGTTCACTTGGGGACCCTTCTTCATGATGTTGTGCTGAGGAACATCACCTTCTCCACTGGTGTTCTCACTGTTGAAGAGAGCAATGCCAGAGGCTTCACTGTCCAGGAGCACCACTACTCCAATGGAACCAAGAGCTTCTCTCTTTTAGTGCCCTTTGATGAAGATGTTGTCCTGAAACATGTATGTGAAATTATAGATGCAAAATGTCACTCAGTGCCAGCTTATTTGCTCTGTACTCAAGGGTTTCAGTGACATGACTGAGCTGTTATCTACAGAATCCTGAACGCTTGGTTACAACCTACTTCCTCCCACTGATCTTTGGGTTTATCATCCTGCCTGAAGAAACTCCATTTGCCCACCCAGTCGAGTTGAAGGCATCTCTGCAGGATGTTGGTGAGTTATTGCTTTTCATGATATTTAGCTCCTAATGCTTTGACCCAAAAGGTGACAAGGGAGAGTAATTTAATTAATGTTGTCATGAAACTTCCCCATGTACTTTTAAGACATATTTGTAAAAAAGTGTTTAATTTGTATAACTATGCTAACTTTTGATGCCTTCAGGACCAGTCAAAAGATGCAAATACAGCTGTTAAAAACATGTCTTTCATTTGACTGAAAGACATGTTATGGAAGCAAATTGGACAACTTGGGTGTGTCCCCCTTAAATATGAAATGACACCAACACAACCCCACTGAAAGCCTAAGGGAGAAAAAGTTGCTCAGTCAAATGGTTAACCTTTTCCCTGCCTTTAGAGCTACCCACCATCACTGGCACCTGTGACCAGAACCAGTTTTACATCAGTGTGAAATACGGAAGTCAAGGCAACAATTTCCTGGCAATGGTTGGACAACGACAGCTGACACCCGAGATGGCTGAATACAGCTTCCAAGAAAACAGCACACACTTCAGCTTCATACTGCCGTACACTGCCAAGGACACAGCCTTCGAGGTATGTCTCACTATAAAATCTCACCATAAATCTTCTGCACTCGATAACTTCCCTCTTTTTCTCACAGCTGATAACCTCAGATTCACTGAGAGCCCGCGTTGACGTGCTTCTGTTGGATCCCAGCAATGACTGGGTGCTTACTGATCTCTTCTTGGCCTGCAACTTCCCCTTAACAACAACCGGTAAAACAAAAAAAATGTAGCGTTTCTGCTGATTGGGCTTGTAGGACATTTTCTTCACCCTTGCCACCTGTACCCTCAGAATGCTACCCCAATGGAACGATGACCGCTATTGCTGTGAAGGTGGATTCTGTGTTCCCTCTCATCCCAAGTAGGCTGACCCTAAAGGACCAGTCGTGCAAACCGGCATTCAGTGACGATCGCTTTGCATATTTCTCTTTCAGTGTTGCTTCCTGTGGAACCACTAGAGCAGTAGGTGTTAATTCATCTTAAATCCCCACATTATATTGTTAAACATTCTAATGCCTCCTGTCTTTATATTTTTCAAGTTCTTTGACCACTACATGCTGTATGAAAATGAGATTGCCTTGCCTTACAACAACAAAGGAGCATCCTACACCACACCAGTTGGTCCTCAGTATAGGTAGGGGGACTCCAATCTTTTATCCTATTATACGGTCTAGTGAGAGGTCATCCCCATCAGTGTATTTATTTATTTATTTATTTATTTTTTAATTTTTTTTCCCTATAGCCAAACCATTTCCTGCTATTATGTGGTCAATGAGACTCGGACTGTTGGCTTCAGCTCAAAACCAAGACACTATGAACCCACCGCAGAGATCGGCTCAGGACAGCTGACTGTGCAAATGAGGCTCGCCCAGGGTAAAGTTGACTTTCCTTAACTTTTTTTTTTTTTGGCAAGACTGTCCATGCCTCTTTCTAATGGGACTCTTCTCCTCCAGATTCATCATACAAGCTCTTCTACCAAGCAGAAGATTATCCAGTTGTAAAATATCTGAGGCAGCCTCTGTATTTTGAGGTGGAGCTGGTTGAGTCTACTGACCCAAATTTGGAGCTCATCGTGGAGAGCTGTTGGGCTACACTTGATGAAGATCGGATGTCTCTGCCTAGCTGGGATATCATTGTGGACAGGTAATGAGTAGCATAAAACAAGTGCAATCTTAAACTTCAGGTTTGATTTGTGACAATCCACAAAGCATAATACCAAATTTATAGGTTTAAAAAAGAATAAGCATTCAAATGTGTATATTTGTTCCCCCCCCCCCCCCCAGCTGTGAGAATCCTGATGACAGCTATGTGACAATTTTCCATCCTGTTGTGAGCGACGCCAGGGTTTTAGTCCCATCCCACATCAAACGCTTCTCTATGAAGATGTTCACCTTCACTAAAGATGAGGAGGTTCTGAAAGACGAGGTAAAATAAGTCTGGTCTCCAAATGTGATGCGTGTATTGGCCCCATCGCACAGTAGAGTTGCGTAATAAACTCCTCTGTTCGGCTACAGATCTATGTCCACTGTGATGCAGCGATTTGTGACGCACACAGCCAAGCAGATGGTTCATGCAGAGGCCAGTGTGTGCAACCTACACACCAGATTAATTACAGATGGGAAGGGATAAAAGGAGTAAAACGGGGTAAGTGATATCTGGAATAACATTTTGTCAATTAAATCTACATGCAGTTATAGATTTGTCTTGTTTTTCTAGGGCAAAGAGGAACAGACTCTACCAACCAATGGCAAATCTCATCTGGGCCTCTTGTGTTAACCTCTAGTCAAACTTCTGAATAAACCAATTTCTTTAATCTTTTGCAAGAGTCTTTTCTTTACTCAATTTGTAGAAAAGCTTTGAAAAGTCCTTGTCTTTCACCCTGTATTGCGTAAGTCATACGGTTTTGCGGGGAGCTGTTACACATGAGACAAATCAGCAATGGGTGACTTTGTACAGATGCAGTTGAACGTAAATTGGGGAAAAAATTGCCTGTCCCCATAAATGACAGTATATCATTGTAGAAGTTTATGTGGATCATACAGACTCGTCAACCAAGGCTCACCAGGTGAAAAGATGATCTTGGGTTTACGTTGTTGCACCATCTTGCAGACACTGGGGAGGTTTGACTATAAACCAACCTTAATCAAGTGTTGGCATACAGTAAAGAAGTCTCAGCTGCAAAGGAAAAACATGTTTGTCTTAAAGCACGGTTTTTTCAGGAAAGATTCGTGTCTGACACTGGATCGCCATCCAGCCATTTTCTTCCGCTTTACTGGGATCAGCTGTCCCAGACGTCCCTCTCCCAGTCAACATCTTCCAACTCATTCTGGGGGCTGTTGGACGTGCCTGGAAAACTTCCAGTGGGAAGCGCCCAAGAGGCATCCTGATTAGATGCCCGAAATAACTCCTTTCGACACAAAGCTGTAGCGTCTCAAATCCAAGTTCCCTCCTGATGTCCGAACGCCTTACCCTATCTCTAAGGCTGAGCCCGGCCACCCTGCGGAGGAAACTCACTTTAGCTGCACCCTCGTTCTTTCGGTCACCCCCCAGTTTGACTACAGGTGAGGGTCGGAATGTAGACCAACGGGTAAATTGAGAGCTGCTCGGCTCACTCTTCACCAAGACAGTCCGGTGCAGTGCCTGTTTTACTGCTGCACTGAGCTCGGGCTTACCCGCACTGTGACCCCACCAGTTTCCAGCAGAGCACCATGGACTCAGACTTGGAGGTGCTAACTGTCATCCCTGCCGCTTCTAAAATAGCTAACCACCCAGTGAATGCTGGAGGGCACGGTCTGAGGAGGCCAACAGGACCACATCTGCAAACGGCAGAGAGGCGATCCCGAGACCTACGAACTAATGTGTATAAAGACTCTGTTAAACCTCTGAACCATCTGGGGAGGAAAGAGCTCGATCCATTTAGCTGAATTATTCCAAGTCTGTTCAATAACTAAAGACATTTAAGAGTTTTCACATCACGTTTCTCTAAAGAAAATAAAGAAGGTTGTCGTGGCGGAATTTTTGTTTATTGCGTATTCTGCTCGATGATGGCTAACTTTCTTAAGTCCATGATAACTTCCTGGGCTTTTGTGGATACAAACGCTACCACAGATATTCTGGTCATTGTTCCACACCTCGTTCGGTGAATGTAGGGATTGTCAGTGGGGAACCAGAGTGCTTCAATGCTGCGTTTCACCATAGGCCCCAGGTCTTTGGGGAGATGGTCTGGAGAAACCATCAGGGATACATGTAGTGTTGTGTCCGGGACGACACCATGCTGACAAGTCTGGGGTGAGGTGTGCCGCACTGGCCACACCCTCAGGGCCACAGTATGTCAGTCAACTTGAGGCCGTGTTCTGAATCTGACATGATACTGTCCCAAAGGGTGCTGTAGTCTTCATCTCTTTGGGGATCGTAATGTAACGTACAATGTAGTGGGTCCTGAACCATGGCATATTCTGGGTTCAGTGCGCGAATGTATGGACACCAGGTGGTGAACGGAGTCCAGATTGTGGAGTCTGGTTGTAGCTCCATCCAGTAGACTTTCTTTGGCAGAATGGGTTCGACGGAGGTCAGTTGTGACATCGTCTGAGCATGATTGAGATCTTGGTCACCAAACGTCACCCACACTCCAGTGGGGCTACAGTATATTACAGCTCCAATTTACACAATAGGTCTCTCCCGAGCAGGTTGCAAGGGGCAGCGGGGGAGTACAACAGTGGGGCCCATACAGTCTTGTGGTCCATAGTCATTTGTTGGGGCTCAGTGAAATATAAAACTTGTCTGTTTCCCGAGAAGCCAGTGACACGCATCGTCTTCGTGGATAGTGGAAGGAGCTGACCGTCAGGCATAAGGAACAGTCAGTACTTTGAATGGCATCGGCCCAGAGTGCATCGGTTGCACATAAATTGTGTTCCATGTTGGTCATGGTGCTGCTGTCATATCACTCTCGACAGCAGGGGCAGTTGGAGCTGGTGGGGCTTGAGCAGGTTGTGGGTGTAGTACCTCTGATTGTCCACCAGGTGAAGACAGGTGGCTGGGAGGTGCTTTCCTTTGGGGGCGGGCCCGATGGAGGTCAGAAGTACTCTACCTTGGAGGACTGCAGGGAGGGGTACATGGTTCCGCTTTTGGTGTCTGTGGGAGGAGGGGGGCTTGACACCCCCCTCCAGGGCCTCAGGCTCTGGCCTCCTGATAGGGTTGGTTAGGGAGTTTCCGTTTGTTTTATAGCTGTGTTTATCCAAGAGTACTAGTTGTGCCTCTGCTTTAGCTAGTTTCTCACTCTGTTCTTGCCATAAGGTCACGGCTTGCGCCCTCTGGGCCGAGGGCTGCACTCGGGAGGCGGCGTGTTATTGAAACCAACCCAGCACTTCATAAGAGTCAGCCAACGATTTTGTTTTTTTGCCAGGTTTGTTATTGTTCTTAGTGTTCTTCTCATCAAGATATGCTTCCACCTCACGTATGGCTGACAGTTCAATGCTCCCGATGAGAGGCCATTGACCTTTGGTCCTTTTGTGCCATTTGTTCATGCACTGCCGGATCAGAGTTAAGTTTATTCTGTGTTTTTGTCCGACCTGGAACAGGGGAGTTGATTCCTCCATTCTTTTTTTTTAGTTCAGCTGTAGTGGATGGCTCGTGGACGACACTTATCCAACTCAAAAATGTATTTATGCTCACTACCCACCCGACGTAGGCTTTTATTTTATGAGTAATGACACTTGTGTTTTTACCAGGCCTAACCCTAAGTTCACTTTATTTAATATATATATATATATGGAGTAGACAACCTGACAACTTAAATCACTAGAATATAGTTATCACACCTTCCTGATATGTTAACGACAGAGGTCCGTCAGAGTTTGTCTCTTCATCCACTGGATTCACCGCAGCAGAATGAACTGCCACACCCAAAAGTGCACGCAGGTCTGTCTCAATCTCACACACACACACACAACAATCTTATTTTAATTTGACCACTTTTCAATGAGCGGCCAACGCCCAATAATCCCCGTATATAATTAGTTTGGTATCACCTTTTATTTCTTCTCTTTTTATGTAAATATAATTTTCACGCTAATTACAATTATTTTAAACCAAGGAAAGAGGAGAGAGAGAGAGCGCTGTAGCTCTGACTATACTCCTCTCCTTTTTTCCCCTCCCTCCGTGTCTGTTATTAGACGAGATAGCGCACGTGGCCGTGTGAACTTTCACACAAATTGACGCCAATCCACCAGCCACTTGAACCCACGGGAGTTTGTTGACATGGCGATTGTGTTTGTCCGACACAGGACAGCTTTGAACCATATATCGTTATAATGTCTTATTTTCAAAGACTATGGGGAAAATACCTAACTAATTTGTCAAAAATTAAATATCAGAGGAAATGCTTTCTCCGTCTCACACCCGCGTTTGACCGCACACAGCCGTGACCGACACACCCGGCCAGACATCACACAACGTCACCACAGAGTCAACAATCTTAAACGCTTTCGCTCAGTTATTTAATGTAATCACTTCTCTTTATTACGTTAGTTATTTTATTATTATTTATTTATTTAGTATAAGTTCCTCATGTATTTGATATCTCTCTCTAAGGTCTCATTTTTACAGTCTTTACTAGTTTTCTGATCCCATCTTTGTCTATTTGTTCATTTTATCTGATTCTTTTATTTTATTTCTTTGTTATTTCTGTTTTAGGTTTCCTGAAAAAACGGTTTAAACTCTGTATTTATTTTTCTTTTATGGTATCTACAACACTTTTATTTTCCTCTTTTAATCTACCTCTTTATCTCCAGATCTATCCCTTATTTATTTTATTAATATGGTTGGTTTAGTACCTACATTTCCAGGATATTTCCTGGATTTTCCTGTTTCTCTGGCTAAACCTAGTTTCTATATAGCAAGTTAGACTCACGTTACAGCAACATACACAGGTCAGGGTGCACGTAAGTTAATGGCAATAACTCATGAAAAGCTTAATTTCAACAAGCAGACAGTTTATCATGCATATGCGGGGGTTAAAGCCAAACACAGTTTTTACAGTATCATACGTTTCAACATCAAGATAGTAGCAGCAGCAGCTGCTTAACACACTTCAGCTTTCAACCACTCGCAGCCTCGCGCTCACTTCTCAATCACTCAGTCAGTTCTTTATTATCCGTGATTTTATTCTACACATACAACGTATAATCTCGCCTGGTATTCACACCCGAGCCTCTTTAGACTTTTAAACTCGACTATGCCCTGTGTCACACGCGAGCTCTCCCTCTGTACAAACAAAACAGACTATGCCCGGTGCCACACACGAGCTCTCCTGACGTACAAACAAAACAGATTATGCTCAGTGTCACACACGAGCTTTCCACACTATGCCCGGTGTCACACACGAGCTTTCCTCTGCTCTCCGCCACTAGTTACTACTAGGGAGTCTTTATTTCCACCCCCAGGAATTTCAGCGTCTATGGCTTATCTGCTCCCAGTCATTAGTCTTAACCCTGGTCTTTACCACTAGGAGTCTTTCTAATTCAAACCACCTATAGGAATTTTAATTGTACTGTCATCTGCAGGACTTTTAGTACTTCCACCTATAGGAATTTTCACCTGAAGGACTTTCCATTCACAACACACATTCATACAGCACGTGCACGTGCCCGGCGTTACGCTGCTTGAACTTCGACCAATCCCCCCGCAGTTCAATGTTATTATCACTATGATCTATTGTTTAGTAACAGAAACACTATTCCTGACCGGAAATAGAAACAGTATGCTAGTTTATTTTATCAACAATTATGCCACAGCTCAATCAGAATTAAAGCACATTACACTAGTGGGGTTCTATAAAGTATTACTGAGTGCCGTATCTGTCTTACGGTCTCAGGGCGTCCTTCGGTTGACACACCGTTGCGGCTGTCCCTTCCTCCTCACAGACCGAGACCTCCGATGCAGAAACTTCAGACAATGGCTTTCTGCTTACCTTTACTTTACGTGGCCACGTCTTGGATCGGTCAGTCTGTGAGGAGCAAAGGTCGCCTCTGCTCCGGCCTGGTCCCACGCGGTGCCCTCTCCTGGCTGGCTCGCCAATTGTCGTGGCTGAATTTCTTTCATTTATTGCGTATTCTGCTCGATGATGGCTAACTTTCTTAAAACCTGATTCTGTATAAACTTAATAGCTTTTTCCTATCTGACTGCTAGTGAGGCGCCACAGGAAGTCACTTACGGGACCTCAGTAATTGACCACCCACAGAATACCAGATAGATTGGATCAAAGTTCAATTCACGTAGATTTATTTGCAACATACAGGTTACAAATGAACAGAGTTGGGTCCAGGCATACAACAACTCGCGAACATTCAGATTGACATAGTACTTGTAATGCAATGCACGGGTTAGGTACGGCCCACTGCTCCACCCCTCAACCCCGCCCGGTGGCCATCTTTTCCCCTTCGTATAGGGTGACCTCATACCTCACGCACGCCATGCTCCCCAGTTGACACCGCCTCAATACAGAAACTGATTACTTCACTGTCTGCCTCCCATTCTTACCCTCCCTCGTCATAACCTTCACCCGCTACTTAGTCATAATATCTAGTCCTTCCCTAGCCCTTGGGGTCTGAATCGCTTTAAACACCAGCTGGGGTCCAAGGCGCCATCTCTACCCGCCCACGCTAGAATTTGCAAGGCCAGACTATCCAGCGCTGAGCCTTGTCAGAGAGCCGTTTGCAGGCTTCTCTTACACGCAGTTCCCTGTGTCTCAACGGTGTGCCCTCCCCTACGCTTATCTCCTCAGACTACTTGAACGCTGTTCTCTATGTGGGTTGCTTTACCGATTCACATAAGTCTAACTTGTACTAATACTATGTCAATGACTAACAGATACTGTATATGTAACTATGAATATTGTGTTCTTAATAACCCGGATATATGCGTTAATGTGGCTCCATAGTTTCACTATGCACAAGACATCTATTAAGCACACACATAAACATTTTCCCTTCCACAGTTGATTTCCACCCCAAATTGGCGATGAAGATGGGATTGCACGAACAATTAGGACTCCATTGGACGAGAGAAGTGCACTATTAGATAGTTGACTCCTCCCCGAAGGTGAGAAGGCTGTCCTCAGACTAGGTACGAGATTGCTGCTCCGATCCTGGATTTTGGGTAAAAGAATCTCACCCGGTGAGAGATCATTTTGTGATGTAACACACTTGGAAGGGGTAAACTTGTAATCTCACACATAAGGATGCTGGACAGATGTGTCCCGGTTGACTTGTAGTTTTTTAAGATGTTTTGGTGCATCAGTTCAAGTGAAAGTCTTGATTTGACCAAATTGTTTTTGAAGTTCTGTAAATTAACTAGAGGGAAGTTGGCGCCTTGGTAAACCGGTGTTCTCGGACCAAAGTTTTGTAAGGGTACCGGACAGACGTGTCCTAGCTAACTTGTAGTATTTTGGTGGCTGACACGCCCCCTTATTGTTATTCAGTTATTTGATTGGACACTACAGCTGATCGGACTGATCGCTGGAGTTTCCTACCAGAGTACAGACAGATCACACATTAAACTCAAGTTTTATGTTTGATTTGTTTTCTGATTCACCATCTGACTAAAATATATGTTCATTCTACGTCTAAACATTAAAAGGACCACAAATGGCTTTCTTCATTTATTCAAAAGTATTGTCTTTTCATGATCTGTTAATTCCCTCAATAGCTTTTGTTGTGGATACAATTAAAGTCAGAGAGATCTAAAGAGACAAAACACTTTTTACATGATTTATCGTCCTTTCCATTCAATCACGTGAGGCTAATCATTACTGAGTGTCGGCTTTGATGAGTTATATTATTTAAGTTTAACCTGAAACATTGAGCCTAATAAATCAATTCCAGTGTTAAAGAGAAAACATTATCGTATTCTGGGTTATTTTTTAATTACAGAACACAGAACACAGTATAAGCCGATCACCTCCCTCATTTTGTGTGGCTGGGGAGAGAGAGGAGGGTAGCAACCCGAGTTTCTCAAACTGGAAAGCTGTCGTACAGAAATCAATGTGGTAGGAGGTGAAATTATGTGTGCAAAGACGATGCCACCTAAGTAAGTCCAAGTTCTTTTCTTCTGTGCAGTAATAATTGTGTTTCCTATCATATTACTGCATGAGAACCTCATGACAATAGATCTCTTGAATAATAGACATAAATTTGTGATGCCAAATGTGGTGGAAATTTCCTTGTGAGAAATCAAAAGTATTTCAAGCTTGTCTGTCTTTAAGTGTTTATTACAGAATAGATGTGATAAAATTATCAAAAGAGTACAAGTTAATCAAACGTATAGACAAGTTCAGGCAGAGTCATAATGCACCGTTGAGCTGAGCAGGGACAGAGTTCTTTCACCCGGAAGGTTCAAGAAGTCTGACCCAGTTCTAAATGAGAGTGGGGCTTAAATACACGTCAGAGAGACGTACAGTGTCCCCCCAGCATGAGATGGAGTGTTCTTCCCTGTTTGGCTAGCCAGTACATATGGAACATGTACATTAGATAAGCTGGGAAGAAGAACAGGTGTTTTAAAGATCTAACTACTGCTGACACTGTGGAATAGGTTCAAGCTATAGATGAGTTACAGAGTTCATTAAAGAAAATTTTCTCCGACACCAAACTCAAATGTATATGTTTGTAATCAGTGTACAATAAATGTTTGTGTATGTATATATTAACCATTTCCAGTCTTTATAAGACATACATCAAGCTCTCACACTGCCTGTGAGCTGGGTGGAAAATCACCAATTGGTCTCACCTGTGTATTGTAATTAACGGATGTATAAAACAGCTGGCGATGGCTCAGTGAAGCAGTCAGTCACTTCTCTTCAGAGTTGGTTTGTTGCCTGGTGTGCTGGGTGTGCAGTGCCAAGTGCCAAGCTCTAATAGTGACTGGATTCCTCTAGTTCCTTTGTTTGGCTGCACTCAGACTGGAACATGTGGAGGCTTGGTAACATGTAAGTTAATTTAGTTTCTTTTTTCAAAGACTGCTAGCTGCACACTATCTCTAAATTATATGTTTTACTTGTTGAAGTTTGTTATGGAACTTGATGGCTGCAGTAATCATCTTGGGTCAAGCAAGGCCTGGTATGAAGCTCACTTCACAGTCAAGTAAGCCTGAATTCAAACAAAATTATTTTACCAGGGTTACAGAAAGTTTACTCTTCCTCACAAGCCTTTTCTTTTAACAGGCAGTGGTTTACATTTGGACTGTGTGGGTAATCTAATGAGGCTGTCATTGGACAAGGCCCTAGCAGTGGGGAATGAGCTTGAGGTGGAGGCCATAAGTGGGTATACAATAACTAATGAGCATAATTGGTTTATCACTAGGAGAGTAGAGTCCTGTAATGCTTGTCGTTACTTTCCCCCAGATGGCACCCAGCACATTGTGTTAACACCCAACTTGGCTGCTCAGTGTGGATACAGCATGGAGTCTGACCCGTGGGGTAACACCAGAATCTACTCGTCTCTGCTGGGCTGCTACGTGGACAACAAAGTATGTTGGCGCTCACTTTATTGGATGACTTTTTATTATAATTTGCAAGTGAGAAAAACATTATGGTATAATTCACCTATTCCTTAAATTCTTGAGATTTCACACAGTATTTTGAATGTGCTTTCATGAAACACTGCAACTCAAACCTCCCCATGTTTTTAACTGTGCACTTGGCTATGAATGGCCCCTTAGGGGTGAGCAGGGTCGTCCTTCAATCGGAGGATCTGTGGTTCGATCCCCAGCTCCGCTAGCCCATGTCGATGTGTCCTTGGGCAAGACACTTAACCCTAAATTGCTCCCGTAGCTGTGCCTACGGTGGGTGAATGATGTCATGTAGTGTCAAAGCGCTTTGAGTGGTCGGAAGACTGGGAAAGCGCTATACAAGTACAGGTCCATTTACCATTTATGAAGTAATTAACTTTAAAGATGAGTTATGTAAACATTTCAGGGCTGCATTTTCTCACCTCACTTGATTGCTGTATAATATTTCAAAAGTGAGGTTTTAAAATATCTTGTCAACGCTAGATAATGAAAAGAACAAATTGCTTGCTTTTCAGCTCTATTGCCTCTACTAATGCCAAAATTCTTCTCGTTTCATGCATTGACTTTGTAGGACGATCAAACCTTTAATGTTGGCTTAAGGCTCCGAATGTATGGCCACAGTCGCTCGAACATGGTTACCCATGATGTGACGAAGACTTGCAGCTACACTCGCTGGGCCTCTAGCGAGATTCTCTGCGACAGGAACTATATGGAAGTAGGTCACTTTACAGTGATAGTTCTACCAACTAGTCTCTAACAAACTATTAAGCCACCTTTTCTTGTTTTTAGGTGTCAACCCACATTGCTACTGCTGCAGCTAAGGGACACACTCAAGATGTTAAAGAGATTGACACCATTCCTGATGTATGTGTAAAAATTCTGCTACGGTGGACTTACTTTTAAACCATTTTGTTATCTCATTCAAATTCATAACTCATTATTAATTCTCCCCTTCCCTACAGACGTCTGGGGCAGCACATGGTATCTGGAAGTTGACATTTTACACCCCAGAACCAGTGACAATGTTGCTGAGGGAGGTTGAAGAAGCCGGCTATGGTGCCATGGAGACCTCCACCCGTCTGGTTATGCGATCCCCGTACAATACAGCAGAGACTTATTCGGAGGATGTAAGCAACACACCCATCTCAAGTGTCTTGCATTAAACTTCGCCTTAAAAGCGTGACATTAAATCTGACATCTTTTAGGTGGGTGGAGTCTCCATGGAAGGTTTCAGGGTGAACGTCTACTACAAGGCACCACATGGTCTGAGTGTGGTGAACTTGGCAGCTGCTTGTCCCACAGGCAAGTCTCGAGCAATCGGTGGATGAACATGGTTACCGTTACGTTGTCCCACAGTTGCGTCAACAGTTGGTTTATCATTAACAGGTGGTGTCCTCTTCATCAACAATGTAATCGCTTGGCACGTACCTCGGCGTGTGACACCTCTGCTAGATGGCAACTTTGAAATCCTAGAAATGCACATGGGCATCAACGGGAAGAGGCTTGATAGATCTCAGATGGCTGCACGGGGGTACACACTGTCCACCACAGATTTCCACATCATCATTGAGATCCCAGTGGGCTCGCCTGATGGCCACTACAAGGTTGGGAAGTCCTCTAATAAAACATGAGAAAGAAATAGTGGTTCTAGTTTCTAAGCTCAACTGTCATGAATCATTGCAGAGCCATGCCCCAGATTACCAGTACCATGTCACCTACACTGTGGAGCCCATGCTTGAGGTACTGTGGAGGACCACTAAAACCCAAGATGATACCAGATACAAGGTTTTGTTCCCCATTGCCACCCCTCTTATGCTTCAGCCTCCCCAAGTCCAAGACAGTAAGTCACTTTATCTGGAAGACTACAGAATTTCAGGCTCATTGAGGAGGCTATAAACCTGTCTTTCTGTTCCTCAGATACTGTCCCAGCCGCCCGGGTGTTCAGCGTTCACTTGAGGACCCTTCATGATGTGGTGCTGAGGAACATCACCTTCTCCACCGGTGTTCTGACTGTTGAAGAGAGCAATGCCAGAGGCCTAACTGTCCAGGAGCACCGCTACTCCAATGGAACCAAGAGCTTCTCTCTTATAGTGCCCTTTGATGAAGATGTTGTCCTGAAACATGTCTGTGAAATTATAGATGCAAAATGTCACTCAGTGCCAGCTTACTTGCTCTGTATTTAAGGGTTTCAGTGACATGACTGAGCTGTTTATATCTGCAGAATCCTGAACGCTTGGTTACAACCTACTTCCTCCCACTGATCTTTGGGTTTATCGTCCTGCCTGAAGAAACTCCATTTGCCCACCCAGTTGAGTTGCAGGCATCGCTGCAAGATGTTGGTGAGATTTTACTTTTCACAGTATCTAGCTAATAATTGCTTTGACTTAACTGGGGAACAGGGAGAACAGTTGCACTAATATTGCCATTGTTTTGACTATGCAACTTTTAATGCATTCAGGTGGGATCAAAAGATGCAAATACAGCTGTAAAAGGAAATGCTAAAATGTCTTTCACCAGACTTGAAGGAGTGTCATGGAAGCATATTAGCCAAAAATCCTGACCATACATACAAAGCGTGGGTGTCTGCCCTTAAATATGAAATGACACTAATGCAACCCCACTGAAAGCCTATGAGAGAAAAAGTTGCTAGGTCAAATGGTTAACCTTTTCTCTGCTTTTAGAGCTACCCACCATCACTGGCACCTGTGACCAGAACAAGTTTTACGTCAGTGTGAAATACGGAAGTCAAGGCAACAATTTCAAGGCAATGGTTGGACAACGACAGCTGACACCCGAGATGGCTGACTACCGGTTCAAGGAAAACAGCACACACTTCAGCTTCATACTGCCGTACACTGCCAAGGACACAGCCTTCGAGGTATGTCTCACTATAAAATCTCACCATAAATCTTTTGCACTTGATAACTTCCCTTTGTCTTACAGCTGATAACCTCAGATTCACTAAGAGCCCGCGTTGACGTGCTTATGTTGGAGCCCAGCAATGACTGGGTGCTTGCTGATCTCTTCTTGGCCTGCAACTTCCCCTTAAAAACAACCGGTAAAACAAAAAAATGTAGCGTTTCTGCTGATTGGGCTTGTAGGACATTTTCTTCACCCTTGCCACCTGTACCCTCAGAATGCTACCCCAATGGAACAATGACTGCTATGGCTGTGAAGGTGGATTCTGTGATCCATCTCATCCCAAGTAGGCTGACCCTAAAGGACCAGTCGTGCAAACCGGCATTCAGTGACGATCGCTTTGCATATTTCTCTTTCAGTGTTGCTTCCTGTGGAACCACTAGAACAGTAGGTGTTAATAAATCTTAAATCCCCACATTATATTGTTAAACATTCTAATGCCTCCTGTCTTTATATTTTTCAAGTTCTTTGACCACTACATGCTGTATGAAAATGAGATTGCCTTGCCTTACAACAGCAAAGGAGCATCCTACACCACACCAGTTGGTCCTCAGTATAGGTAGAGGGACTCGTCAAATCTTTTATTCTAATGTACTGTCTCGTGAGAGGTCAACCCCTTCAGTCTATTTTTTTTTTTTTTTTTTTCTTTTTTTTTTTTTTCTCCTATAGCCAAACCATATCCTGCTACTATGTGGTCAATGATACTCGGACTGTTGGCTTCAGCTCAAAACCAAGACACTATGAACCCACCGCAGAGATCAGCTCAGGACAGCTGCTGGTGCAAATGAGGCTAGCCCAGGGTAAAGTTGACTTTATTAAAAACCTTGTTTTTGCAAGACTGTACACTGTCTGGTCCATGCCTCTTTTAATGGGATTTTTCTCCTCCAGATTCATCATATGAGCTCTTCTACCAAGCAGAAGATTATCCAGTTGTAAAATATCTGAGGCAGCCTCTGTATTTTGAGGTGGAGCTGGTTGAGTCTACTGACCCAAATTTGGAGCTCATCGTGGAGAGCTGTTGGGCTACACTTTATGAAAACCGGACGTCTCTGCCTAGCTGGGATATCATTGTGGACAGGTAATGAGTAGCATAAAACAAGTGCAATCTTAAACTTCAGCTTTGATTTGTAACGATCCACAAAGCATAATCCCAATTTTATGGGTTTAAAAAAAAAAGAAGCATTCAAATGTGTATATTCCCACCCCCAGCTGTGAGAATCCTGATGACGGCTATGTGACAATTTTCCATCCCGTTGTAAGCGACGCCAGGGTTTTAGTCCCATCCCACGTCAAACGCTTCTCTATGAAGATGTTCACCTTTACTAGAGACGAGGAGGTTCTGAAAGATGAGGTAAAATGAGTCTGGTTTCCAAATGTGACGCGTGTATTGTTCACATCGCACAGTAGCCATGTGTAATCAAGCCTTCTGTCTGTCTACAGATCTATGTCCACTGTTATGCAGTGATTTGTGACTCACACAGCCAAGCAGATGGTTCATGCAGAGGCCAGTGTGTGCAACCTACACACCAGATTAATTACAGATGGGAAGGGATAAAAGGAGTGAAACGGGGTAAGTGACATCTGGAAAAACAGTTATTTCATTCATACATACATACATACATACATACATACATACATAGCTTTTCTCTCTCATTCTAGGGCAAAGAGGAACAGACTCTACCAACCAAAGGCAAATCTCCTCTGGCCCTCTTGTGTTAACCTCTGTTCAAACTTCTGAATAAATCAATTTCTTTAAACTTTTGCAAGCGTCTTTTCTTTGTTCAATTCGGATCAAAGCTTTGAAAAGTCCTTTTTGGGGTTTCACCCTGTATTCATAAATCCGTCTCGGCAGCAATTTTTCTTTTGCGTCGAGCTGTTACGCATTAGACAGATCAACAATGGGTGTCTATGTACAGATGCGGTAGAATTTTTAAATTGGGGAGAAAATGTAATGACCCCATGAAAAGTATCACTGTAGAAGTCTGGTGACTTATTGACCAAGGCTCACCAGGTGAAAAGATGAGCTTGGGTTCATAATTAATATTTCACAATCTTTAAGACACTGGGGGAGGTTTATGACTATAAACCACCATTAATCAAGTGTTGGCATACAGTTAAGATGAGTCTCTCAGCTGCAAAGGAAAAAGTTGGGTCTGAAATAACTTTTCTAAAGATGTGGGCTCCTTGCTTTTGAGGGCTCCATGGTGGTGTAGTGGCTAGCACTGTTACCTTAAAGCAAGACTGGCCCAGGTTCAATCCCACGACCTGTCCAGGATGTACCCTGCCTTCGCCCAATGTCAGGTGGGACTAGCTCCAGCACCCCCTTGACCCAAAATTGTATAGTGGTTTGAATAATGGAAGGTTCCTAAAAGCGGTTTGAATTCTCGAAATGCAAATGAAAGGTCTTCAGTGTTTTTATTAGCCCCTTCAGCATAGGAAACGCTGGTCCTTTTACAAAAGGAAAGTAGATAATTCCGCCCCCACAATTCCTTGCAGCAACATTTAAAGTTACTTACCATTTGGCAGTTCATGAGAAACGATCAAGACTGACAAACTCGGATCATGTAAATTGCCATAACTTGGAAATGTTTAAATGAACTTTCAATCTGTTAAACCTGCTGGCAAACTACGAACTTTACATTGCTGTTGTAAAGTGATCAAACTGGCGTATTGGATCTGCTTTCTGGTGTTGCCTCAGCCCTCATTCTTTTATTTGACTTCAGTTACAGAAGCTTTGGGTTAAACTGGATGAGCTCTTCAGTGGGACATCTGAGTTTTTACAATTTTAAAACACCATCAAATCAACACTTCTAGGTCACATTGAGTTGTGTGGTTCATAAATTGTCTGCATATTATGATCAGATTATAATCTGCATATAAACCATAACGCGTCTTAACTACATAGTTTAGTAGTGGAGTCGGATTCTCGAAACACCACGGTTGTCTTTTCCTAACATGAATTCTCCATCCTATCTTTCCTTGACCATGACGTTTTCCACAGAGGTCACGGATAAGACGTTAGGAGGACATTTTTTGACCGCAACCATGGTTTTAGGAAAAGATGGTCTTCGCTTTGGACACAATGATCTCTTAAATATTTAAAATATATTTCTGATGCCAAACTCAATTGTATAAATGTTATCAGTGTATCATTTTTAATCACACTTACCGATTAATGTGTATGCATATATTAAGATTTTTCTTTTTCAAAGCATTCTGGGGATGACTTTGATATCTTAGGTAACTTAAGGCTCTTGACAAAATTTTCGGAAAGGGATTCCAAGTTTTTTTCATTTGAGCGTGTGGCTGATATGCGTAAATGGCCAGATTCAGTGCTCACACTGATGTTGCCGTGTTAAAGGCCATGAGTTGGTTCCTGAGGCCTACCGGCAACGATTTAGGAACTTGAAAAAAAAAAGAGAATCAGTCATTTGTGTGAACTTATAGAGTACTTCTATAGACTTCTAGAGCAGTTTAAAAATTCTGTCAGTGAGCAGAAAGTAACAAACGCAGCTGCAGCAGCGGCACTTGCTGACGATTACGTGCTGATGCACAGAGACGGGTTTGGTGAGCCCAGGGCTGGTAATGGTAACAGAGACATTGGTGCTGCCGGTGGCGGGGAATCATTTGGCCCGTAAGGTAAAACCTTTCCAGTAAAAGGTAGTGGTAATCTACGTAATGTATAAAAAACGTGAAATTATTGTCCCAAACGGGGACACTGGAAGGTAGACTGTCATTGGTTGAGGCTTCAACCTAAAAATGCTGCTTCTCGTTCCCATGTTAAAGGTGTTGGTTTAGCTACACCCGTTCCTCAGGTCATCACTCCTGACTGTCTTGACTTGCATGTAAAAGACTCTGGTCCCGCTTCTGGGTGCAAAGGTCAGCATGTGCAATCTCGGTCTGCTCTGCTTCCGGGTCGAGTGCAAAAGACCTCCCACTATTGTGCAATACATGTAATCATTTTCATAACTAACTGCTTTGGCATAATTTGTACTCAAGGTAATTATAAAATAGTTTAGGCACACGGTAAATATAAATTAGTTTAGGCACACGGTAATTATAACGGCATAAAACAGTTCACTTTAGGGGCTTTTTCTATTCAACCTTCACAAATCCCGCCTCACTCACTATATATAGTGAGTATCTAAAACCCTGGAAAACACAACCAGATCACAATGAGCTTTGATGGGTGTTTCAACCGTAGCTGCCCGTCGTCTGTGCCTTTATTCCCCCATTGGCCGAGATGTGTCTCCCCTAGCTAAACATTTGCATCCCGCAGCATTACATTCTCCTCATCAAGCATCATTTGTCTCCCTTCGACAGTGGGCCTACTAAGTGCTGTGTCTATTAATCGCTGTAACAGACCTCGTATGCAAGGAATACAACAACAGCCACAGAGGACGAGTATGGAGGCTGTAATACAAAGAGTAGTTAATATGGACAAAAATGCATTTTTCTATTTGCCAAACATATTGTCCAACCAGTCAGTGAGGGGGTCATCAATCCCTGAGTTTTCTGCCAGCTCGTTACTCAGTGCCGTCAGTCCTGCTAGAGCAGGGGTGTCAAACTAATTTTCACCCTGGGCCACATCAGCATTATGGTTGCCCTCAAAGGGCCGGTTCTAACTGTAAGACTGTATAAAGGGCCGGTTGTAACTGTAAGACTGTATAAATGTAAATACTCCCTAATATTGTTAAATGACTGTCTCTGCATTTGATTATTGTTTATTGAAGTGTAAAAATATAGTACATGCATTTATATAATGTAAAAATGTATGTAAGCAAATTTCTCTTCTATTATAACATAAATCCTTTTAATTTAGTTTTAAGAAACCCACATTACTCTATCAAAGATCAAATTTTTAAAGAAAATAACAGACTACATTACATTAACTTTGTTCAAAGCTTTTTTGTCACAGTTGAAAGGGACATAACTCTGGTACAACAAATAATTGTGAGCTGCTAAAAATATGTGTGACATATGTGGTCTGGGGCACACCTGCTCACATACCATTAGATTAGATATTCCTTTATTAGTCCCGCAAGGGGAAATTTACAGGATCACAGCAGCAGAAGCTAAACTGCAAACAAGATCCGGACAAGTATTATAAATAGGCAAATATGCATCAAAACATTAGTAAAAAGACAGAATCCACAATAACTGAAATGAAATAATTATATACACACAGAATAACTGCTATTGCACAGTGTAATTATATTGCACAGGTTTTAAGTGTTTTTGTGGTCTACTGGAGCTCAGCAGGTTGTGCAGTCTGACAGCAGCAGGAAGAAAGGACTTGCGGTACCTCTCCTTCAGACACCGGGGAAGAATCAGCCGGTGGCTGAAGGAGCTGCACAGAGCTGCCAGAGTGTCATGCATGGGGTGGGAGGTGTTGTCCATTAGGGATGATAGCTTAGCCATCATCCTCCTGTCTCCCACCACTTCCACCATATCCAGAGGACACCCCAGCACACTGCTGGCCTTCTTTATGAGTTTGTTTAGCCTCTTCCTGTCAGCTGCAGAGATGCTGCTGCTCCAGCAGACCACTCCATAAAAGATGGCTGATGCCACCACAGAGTCGAAAAAGGTCTTCAGGAGTGTTCCCTGCACTCCAAAGGACCTCAGTCTCCTCAGCAGATAGTCTGCCAGATTGATAGGCGAACTGAAGTGGGTCCAGAGATGAGCTCACCAGGGGGCGGAGATGCACAAGGACCAGCCTCTCCAGCGTCTTCATAAGGTGGGATGTTAATGCCACCGGTCTGAAGCTTCTGAAGTCCTTGGGCCGCGGGATCTTTGGTACTGGTACCACGCAGGATGTTTTCCATAGCTGTAGTACTTTCCCCAGCTTCAAGCTCAAGTTAAAGACATCCACTATCCTGCACAGCTGGTCTGCGCAGGATTTGAGGAAACTTGAGCTGATGCCGTCTGGACCCGTGTCCTCTCTCACCTTGATCCTCCTCAGTTCCCTTCTCACCTGGTTAAGGGACAAGTTGGGGGGTTGGGGGTTGTTTGCTGGTCACGGAGTGCCGCGTATGAGGAGAGTGGAGAGGAGCCGAGTGTCAGGGAGAGGGGGTTGGAGGAGGAGGGCCAATCCACAAGGTTGGTTCAGACGATGGGGTCAGCGGCAGCAGGGAGGTCTGGGTGGGGTTGGGGTGGGTGACTGATCAAATTTGTTAAAGAATGTGTTCAGATCGTTCACCCACTTTTGGTCCCCCAAAGGCTGTTGGTTGGGCCCCTTGTACCCAGACATCGCCTTGAGGCCCTTCCAAACCCAGCAGATGTTGTTCTGCTGCAGCTAATCCTCCATCTTTGTCCTATAGCTGTTTTTTCCCTCCCTGATTTTCCTCCTCAACTCCCTCTGCACAGCTCTCAGCTCCTCTTTGTTTCCGGATCTAAATATCCTCTTCTTCTCCTTGAGGAGGGTCTTTATTTCAGGAGTGATCCAGGGTTTGCTGTTTGAAAAACACTGTACAGTCCTGGTGGGCACAGTGTTCTCAACACAGAAGTTTATGTAGTCCGTTATGCAGTCTGTGAGACTGTCAATGTCCTGCCCATGGGCATCAGTGAATACTTCCCACACAGTCAACTCAAAACAGTCTTTAAGAGCCTCCTCGGCTTCATCAGACCATCGTTTGACTGTGCGGGTCACTGGCTGTCTCTGTACAAGGGGTTTGTACATAGGAAGGAGGTGCACCAGGTTGTGGTCAGATCTTCCCAGGGGAGGGAGAGGTGTTGATGTGTATGCCTCCTTGGTGTTGGCATAGAAAAGGTCCAGTGTTTTATTGTCTCTGGTGTGGCATGTGACGTATTGTGTGAGTGTGGGCAGAGTGGAGGATTCTAATATATAGAGTGGTAATATAAGCTGGACCAACGCGGATGTTCCAGTCCAGCTAGCAGGTAATATAGGGTGTATGGTTTTTCCACCACACCACCAGAGGTCAGCCCTAGATGTTTTTTGGTTCAAAACCCCCTTATGTATATCATCATCGGCATTATGGGTGCTGTTACCGTTTGCAGAGGTAATGTTACCCACTTGCGGTCCCCCAGCAGTCCTTGATGCCACACAGTCGAATTTGCCATCTGAAATAATAAACAAAGGTGGGCTGACCAGTAAACACTGGCGGAAAAGCCCAGTGATACGACCAGCAGGTTTGGTTTTTGGGCAGGGTCTTATCGTTAAATGAGGCCTGGATGCACCCGAATTTAGGAATATTTGGTTTAAACTTGGAGGGGACGGGAGTTAGTGGGGGTCTAGGCTCAGAACATACTATGCAATCAGTCTCTCGCATGCTGGAGGTCGTGTACTGCACCCACTGCAACCATAAGTTGGTGTCGGTGTATCCTGTTTCTATGCCAATTACTTGTTGCTGGGTAATGTCCGTTAGATATCTAACGGAGTTTGTTTCTTTGGGGGGGCGGTGGAAGTGAGGTGGCTCCATTGTCTGTATTGTTAATCTCCGGGTCTCTGACTGATACATAAATTAGCCCAACTGGATCGCTTCCGGACATATATGCAGCTAATGCGTAGAAACGGGCATCGGAGGCTACTGGATTTTTCAAAGTGATCACTATAGGGTTACACTTTTTAGTTTGACGCTGATACCAGCTCCTTTTATTTTTGTAAGGCGTGTTTTTAACTTAGTCCTATCTTCCATAACACGTCTCCCAGCCACCCACTGCACCATGGTGTAACCATAGTCTTGGCGGGCGGTGGTCCACAGTGCATGACTCCAATCGGCGCAGGCCCCTCTAGAGCCTTTAGGTTTCTCATAGATATAGCACAGATATATGTCGGCCCATAGCACGTCTTGAACCTCCTTCCCCCCACAATCCCATACCTCACAAAAATCAACTTGAGCCGAGCCTGTCTGCCCCTTTGTGAATGTTATTGTAACCACTCCAAGTCTCCGTGCTAGGGCTTCAACTCTCGTCTCGTACTGAGGGCACGCCCGACGGACTATCTTATGTGTTGGTGACGGGGTCATGTGAGTGGGAAGAGGGACGCTGGGTACGCTTGTATTTATTGTTTCTAGTGAACTGACAGTAGTTTGGTTGTCCACTTTAAGCTTTTGGCCCCATAGTAAGATTGGGATTATTACTATTAGCGAGACCAGGGCCAATATGAACATTGTTCGCCACAGTCCACAGAACCTAGGGTACTGGAATGGATGCCATGGTTTAGGCCTTAACGGCGTCATTGATTATGTTTTCTGAGTTGGGGGTTATTTGGGATATGGCTAATCGGATCTCATCGAGTGCTCGGCTTGGTGCTCTGGCCGGGGCGCAGTGAGTGAGGTGGTGCCAATTCGCACCTGTTTTACCTTTTACCTTTACCGCATGTGAGGTTGCCAATGCTACCTCCCACGGGCCGGTCCTCCTTGGTTCACTCCACTTATGCTTGTGGACTTTAATCCACACCCATTCACCCGGTGAGACAATAGGGGTCTGTTTTCCCTCTTTCGGCCGCTGCTTCTGCATTCTCCACCTGTGAAGACAAACCTTGACTCATTTTGGTTAGTGCTCTTGTGTAATCTTCGGCATCAGCCCTGAAGTGGCCACCATGCGTCCATCATGGGCTCTCCACAGTCCTTCCTCACAAGTTGCACCATGAGCTAACCACTGGGAGTGTTCATACACTCCTGCTTTTTCCTGCAGATCCATAAGATCGCAGGCTGTCGGCATTACTGTTTCATTCACACTCAACATCAGCATTTGTGAGGTTTTAGCAATGTACCCTCCCGCTCTTTTATCAGAGAGGTCCGCGGCATCATTACCTCTTGCTTCTCGGACATTGTCTTTTGAGTGACCGCAACAATTTATTACTGCGATCTGTTCAGGCCTCATCACTGCCTCCAACAGGTTTTTTAGTGCCTTGTGATGTTTGACCGGAGCCCCGGAGCAGGTTAAGAAACCCCTCCTAAGCCACTGCGGCCCGTCTAAATGTACAGCACCATGTGCATATGTTGAGTCAGTATAAACATTCACTTTTCTATCCTGAGCTAAAACCAGGGCTCGTGTGTGCCCCACTACTTCAGCTAGTTGGGCTGAAGCAGGTAGAGGAATGATGGCGGCTTCTCTCTCTACCAATGTCCCGTCAGGTAGCTGTTCTGCCACACCGTAAGAGGCTATGTTACCCTCAGGGCCCCTGTAGCGACAACGATCGCAAAAAAGAGTCATGTCAGCTTGTGGATTCTTCTCTCCCATTAGATCTGTCCTCAGCTTAACTTCTTTCCTGGCTCTCCCTGCACAGTCATGAGTGCCTTCATCTTGTGGAACTCCTGTTGTCATGTTCGTTCCCTCCGAAGTATATGTTATATGTGGCTGTGTTAATGTTTCTGACAATCTAGCTCCCCTTACTGCGGTCAGTGAAAATGCCTGTGCTTCCAGGTAGGCCACTACTCCATGTTGTGTGTGTATTTTTAGCGGATGACACATAACGATGTGGGCTGTTTTCACAAGTGCTTTAGCTATGGCTGCTAAGTGCCGTGTGCATCCTACCTGGCCTGTCTCAATGGGGTCTAGTTTAGAGCTGTGGTAAGTCATTACTGCTTGTTAGTGTTCATAATCTTTGGGCGGACTTGGAAGGGAATTTCTGGATTCAGTAGGTTATAATAAAAATCAATTTAATAAAAGTTGGCAATATAGTGCATAATCCTCAGCTGAGGGATCATAAGCCAACGCGGTCCACAGACCCTCAACAGAAGCCTGAAGAGAGTTACTGTCTGCACGTATTGACCTAAGAGAGCCTCGAACTGACCAGTACATTTGATTATATAGTCCAATGAAAAATGTACATCGTCGCCTCTCATTGGCTCAGTTTCACAACATATATTCGGCTAAAGTTTCACATGGCTAGAATCAGCATTCGGATTGGTCACGTCGGTGCATCGCCTCCTCCAGGCTTTATGGCACTTGAAGTCATCTCTCCACCCTCTCGTAAAGTTCAGCAGAACAACCCCCCTCAAGTGGAGTTGTTTTATTGCCCTTTGTGTTCATCTAGGAGACTTCAATGAAATCCATACCCCTCTCTCTATCTCATTCCATGCATACCTGAACTAAGTCTAAGTAAGAAACTCAATGTGGCTTTCTTCTATGTCACGCATACTCTTTCCCATAAGGCTCACTATTCCTTATTAATTATCCTTTTTAAGTATTGTAATTTATACATTGACATTCCTTATTTACAAGTGTAAGTCATATTATTTTATTACAACCTAACATGCTCTACCGTCTCTCCTGTTCTGATACAGAACCGCATTTACTGCACCTTGTCTTTCTCCTACATCTAGGTGGAAATCTGATTTGTAATCTGGGGCGGCCAAGGCAGCTGCTTGGGCCAGGCTTTGTTTTGTTTTGATAAATGCTTCCTCACCTGGTGTTGTCCACACCAGAGTTGCTTTCAGATTTCGGTTTCCGACTTTAGTTAACATGTCTCTGAGTGGCTGGGTGAGGTTCACATAGTCTGGGATGTAACTTCGGCTGTATCCCGTAAGTCCCAGGAAACCGAGCATCTCTTGGACCGTTTGTGGTTTGGGATATGTCAAGGCGGCTGACTGTTGTCTTCTTGTCAACCCTCTTCTTGTTTCCTGACAGCACTCTCCCCAGGAAGGTCACCTGTCGTCTTCCTATTTGCGTCTTTTCTTTCTTGATTTTGTACCCACAAGCTGCCGCTCTTCTTAGCACCATTTCAGTCGCTTCTAGACAGCTCTCTGCTGACGGGGCGACCAGCAGTAGGTTGTCTACGTATTGTGTCAGTGTGACACCGGCCGGTAGCTGGAGGCTTTCCAGATCTTTCTTCAAGGCCGCATTGAACAGTCCTGGGCTGTCTTTGAATCCTTATGGTAGTCTGTTGTAGGTGTATCGCTAGCTTTGGAACGTGAATGCAAACATATCTTGGCTTTCTGGATGCTGTGGTAGGCAGAAGAATGCGTTGGCGAGATCCAGCACAGTGAAGTACTGGTGTTTTGGACTGATGTTCTGAAGCGCCACATATGGGTTGGGTACTGCGATATCTTTGGTTTTGGTAGCTTGGTTTACTTCTCTTAGGTCGTGCACCATTCTCCACCCTCTTCCTCTTGCTTTTGGAACTGGGAGAATCGGAGTGTTCCTCTGTGACTCTGCCATTCTGAGCACACCTGCTGTTAGTAAACCTTGTATGGTGGCAGCGATACCTTCCACGGCTTCGTCTTTCAGCCGATACTGTGGTTTCCAAATGGCTGGTTGTCCCGTTTTTTTCTCTATTTTTAAAGAGTGTTGAGGGGTGCATCCCACGTCATAGTCCCCTTTAGCCCATAGGTGTGTCGGCATTCTGTCCAACATGACATGGCTTCAGCTCCTGGATGGTTGGTTTGCTCTCTGCCATGATCTCTTTCGAGGTCCTGTTCTTCCAGCACACATCTTTCTTTGCTGCAGTGTGCAATTCTCCATCGAGTCTTTTCTGGGTTGTGGTGGAGCTGTTGGACTGTGGTGGAGAGCTGTAGGACACCAGGTTTTTACTCCTAGTGCTCTTTTTATCATTGGTCCTAGTGAGCGGGCCTCTTGTCCAGCCGCTATGTCTAGGGTGACATGGGGCTCACTCTCATGGTTTAACTCGTACAACTGGGCTTGTGTTGGCGTGAGCTCACCGTGGGCTGCCACTCCTTCAGGTCCTACATAGATGTCTGTGACTTTGGTTATTTCCTAGACTCCTTCGCGTCTGGTGTTCTCAGGTAGTTGTACGTACAATGTGGTGGGTCGATTGGAGGACCATACGCTCCTTGGCTGTTGATCCATGGTTTCCAGTCTTGATAGGTTCTGATGACGCATGGTTGTTCTCTTTCATCAGGTAAGAGTCTAGCCCAGAACACCTGGGTCTTTTCCTCTTCTTCTTCAAGACCGGTCATCAAGATAATTCTTTCTCCGTGAGTCTGCCATGGTGTAAGCGGCTGGCCCTTGAATGTGATTCGTAGTCCGTCGGGTGACCATTTTATGTCAGCTCCTAATCTGGTTATTAAGTCTCTTCCCATTACGTTGACAGGGCATTTGGGAGAGTACAAGAATCGATGGAACAGGTCTTCCTAGTGTGGTTTCCAATGGTGGTGTGAATCTCTGCACCTCTGTTTTTCCAAAATATCCAACCTTTCTCATTCACCATTGGTATTGTCTGAGCCCTGTAAACCACACATGCTTCTGGAACGTCCGGGCCTCCTCAGTATTGATCTTGTTGATCCGCACCATACCATGGTTCTGGGTGCAGTATTGGCATCTGGTGCTGTGAAGGTCTCATGAGGGGTGCGCAGGTGGTCCTGCAGGGCCTGGTCTTGAGTTCTGTTGGTATTGTGGATGGAATGGAGGTTGCTGTGGTGACGCCCTGGATTGCATTTCTCCTCCTTGTGTTCTGTAACAGTCTCTTGCCCAGTGTCCGAGCCGGCCGCATGAGTGGCAATTATCTCTGCCTCCTGGATTAGATGGTTGCCTCGGCTGGAATCTGCTTCCTCTGCTGTATCCACGTCCTCTGCCTCCATCTTGTGGAGGAGGTTGGTAGTAAAACACTTGAGGAGCGGGGACCTTTGGATGAGGTTGATATGATGGTTATGGTGCTGCTGCCGGGGTTTATTGGGTTTGTTGGGGTACTAGGGTCTCTGCTACTGCCATCTGCTTTCTGGCCTGTTGTTTCTTTCTATGAGTTTCAGAGCCTGCTTCGGCTATTTGGTGCTTCAACAGCCGTTGTGACAGTTTTTTCATGTCTTCTTGGCCAGCGGTTTCTGCATCCTGGTGTCTCTGGTCATGGTGAGTGATGTGTTCTCTCCATGTGGTATCTTTCATACTGCTTAATCCCACCACCCCGTCTAGGGCAGTTTGCACTGATTCTGGTAGGCCCTTCTGCACAGTGTGTCGCCAGACTACAGTGGTGGGAGCATTGCTGTCGTGTCTCCCACCAGTGGCTGTATGCCATTCTGTTTCCGCTCTTCTTAAGTATTGGTGCATTTCTTCTCCTGTTTTTTTTCTCATTCCAGTGAATGCTGTCATACTTGGTTTAGTTGGCCAGATGCTTCTCAGGGCCTTCCAATATTTTCCTCGGTGGGAGTCAAAGGGGGCATTGTCTAGTTGGTTAGCCGTCTTCGTTGCAGCCTCTACATGGTCGAGTGTCACCGTTCCTTCAAGTCTGGACAGTAGAGCACGCACGTCTCCGAGTCTCCAAGGGTCTGCACCTCCCCCTAGTGGCGGTAGAGCTGCGTCTAGAGCGGTCATGTCTCTGTGTCCCCATGGTACATACTCTGAACCACCGTGGTCTTTCATCAGTAGTGGATATTGTTGCACTGGAGGGTTCTTAACTTTTATAACTGGGCACATGTGTTGGGTAAATCTGCTTGGGCATTTTTCTCTCGATTTGAGCGTCTTAAAGGCCGTTCAGCTCCTCCTTCCTCATCTTCGTCATCTTCTTC
The DNA here is from genome assembly GCA_016806645.1 of Ophiodon elongatus. NCBI lineage: Eukaryota > Metazoa > Chordata > Actinopteri > Perciformes > Hexagrammidae > Ophiodon > Ophiodon elongatus. The sequence continues at coordinate 2,036,009 of JACSYO010000880.1, read as the reverse complement.
CGCTGCTTTCTTTTGAGTCAGTCTCAGGTAGCCCTTGGCGTTGTGCACTAACGGTCTTGTTGGTGACTCCTCTCTGATTCTTTCCTCGCCGTCTCTTATTCTTTCTTCACTTGCTTGGCTTTCTTCTTCTTCTTCCTTCTCTTCTTCTTCTTCTTGTAGATTTATGACAGAGCCTGCACAGCTGCTTTGTTGTTCTTGTCTTTTGCTAGAGGTCCATGATGTCTCTTCTTCCAATCGTCGTTTTTCATGGCTATGTCCCTCCTCCGTCTCTGTAGCTCTCTCTCTTGTGCTTTTAGCTGTGTTCTTTTCGCCTCCATCACTTCCATAGTGTTGCTCGTTTCATCAGTGACTCTGATTGTTTGTCCATTTCCTTGTATTCTTTTTGTAAGGCTTGGTGTGACTTTCTTCTAGCAATGCTCTGGACCGACTACTCTTGTTCATCATCTGTGTCCACGTTCAAGGTGAAACTTCAGACTGACAGCAGTGGCGCTTGAATCCCACTAGGCGGCGTCTGTTTTTTCTCCCAGGTTTTGGATCCCTTTGTCTCTGTGTAGGGTGGGGGTGCTTCGGTTTTGGTCTCAGCCTGCACGGTAGCTGGCAACACAGGATACAGGGAAGTGAGTGCTCTAGGGGTGGGGCTCGACCTCTTCCTCTCCTCTTCTTGTGGCTCTGGTGGGATCGTCAGGGAGCAGGGGAGGTTGGAGCCGGGGTCCACTGCTTTCCAATAGGTGAGTATCCTTTGTGTATACACCCATCTTTTAACCACTCTTTCGAATGTTTTTTTCTTGCTTCCTCTGGTCATCACTCCCGCTGCCTGGAGGTCAGCTTTGGCCTGGTTCTTGGTGCCTCTGGCTGCTTTCCACACTTGCAGCCTCTCTCCTGCTGTGGGGGGTGGCTGCTGTGGGGAAGAGACCAGCATCTTGCCATCCTCAAGTACTTCAAGTACTTTCCCATTCTACCTTCTTCTTTCTTTCTGTACTTAGCCAGTGTCTGCCTGTACATCCAGTTTACTGCTCTAAGGAATATTTCTTCCAGCGTTAGGGTAGCCATCACAAAGCCTTGTCTTTTTATGGGATGTTTTTATTTTATTTTTTATTAATTAATTAATTAATTAATTATTTTCCTATTCTATCCTATTTACTTCAATTATGGTTACACTAATTATCAGTGTGCAAAATGTACGGCAAATATATTGTCTGCAAAGACAAAATAGACACTATATTTATAAATACTGGTCTCAACTACTCAAGCTCTCACAATATATGGCTCTAGCCAGCGATGGCTTGAAGACAGCAATGCTCTGCTTGCAATGTATGGCTCTAGCCAGCAATGGGTAATGGTCAGCAGTGACTCAAATGCAACAGTTTGAGCTGAGGCCACGTGGCTAGTGTACTGGAATGACGGCAAGACATTTTATAGATTTGCCAAGCAGGAAGTCACCATAACCTGCTCCTTTCAATGAATCATACATCACTCGTAAGACATTGAATGGATTTACCCAAAAGAGGTCAGCAGTGACCTGAGGATTAGTAATGCAATGGATCCGACACCTACTTCGATATACGTGACGTTACTTCTTAGAAAATTATGATTGAGAGCAATTACGAGCAACGACAATATAGCCGATAGCCTGACAAAATTATGGAAATACAAGACATGAACCACTAGTAAAATTAGGATGTGGCATTACTTACCAGATATGACGATATAACGCCACTCACCCGATAGATTGATATGACACCGCATAAGATAATATGGGCAATGCGTGGAATATGACGACAATGGCACGATTGCAGTCGTTATTAGCAAAATGGTTTTAAGTAAATGGGAAAATGGATGAATATGTAGTAGTAGATTACCTGGATGTGAATAATTAGCTGAATTATATATGTATGATAAATAAATACGGGCTTGCAAGAGTATGGTCTTCTGACTGAAATTGAGCTAAAGCTACATTACTAGTGGTCGAATCGCTATTGCTATTGCCGATGCCATTTCCTCCTCTTACTACCATTGTTCCACCATATCCTACGCCACGGTTATTAGTAGTCTTAACTTTCCACCATTATTCTGCTTACTACTCTAACAGCATGAACCAGTTACGTCATATGCATCGAACATGCCGTAACCCTGTTACGTCGTAGAGAAGAAGATAAAGACAGATAAGAAGTCTTTTGGGGCTCCGTGTCCAGCCTCGACCCACTCACACATAGTCATGCTACTTAAAGGTCTCCATAAAGCTGAGCCGTGCTCCACACCCAACCGTCTGCCTCCCACTTCAGACCTCCTAACCTGTCGCATCCATACACGCCACGCAGACTACCTGTCTCCCTTCACGGACAAAGTATTAAAGTCCACGTTCTTGCCGGCTTTCTACGGCCTCCTGAGCCACCCAGAGTTTACCGCCTCAAACTCCAACCACCATTCCGTTACGACATACCACCATTTCCGACATCTCCATCCTCTCGACACCATCGTCTATCACCTCAAAACACGGCAAGACCAACCAACACGGTCCACCTCAACCCACCTTCCTCTTCCGACTAGACTTGCACCTAAGTCCATACGAACCTTATCGCGACTACTTAAGCTCGACATCAGCCAGCCGAACTTCTCGGCGAGACCCCATTTTTGCCACAGAGACGGGCAAGGTTCAACGTTAAGTTCATCTCTTATTAACAATAAGAGACTACCACTACCATTCATTCCGCATCGGCACCGCCTCGACCGCTCCAGTCGAGAAATCCCGGACCACATCATTAAGATGCTTGGTGGCCGGTGGTCCTTCCCCCGCATACCTCTCCTGCATCCGCTCAAACCTAACGACATTAGAAACGCTCACCGGCACTCTTTCATGAAGCTCTCTTTTGGGGACTCTGTATCATCAGAGCTTCCGAGGAGACGACCCGCACCCACGTGTGTCTCCACCCCCACCGTTCCCTCCAGCCACTGGACAGCAGCGGTCTCTCATCGCACCCCTCCAACCTTCTTTCTACGACCCCCTCTACCCTTCTTGTTCCTTCCCCCCTACATCTCTTCATCCCTCGACCGACATCCCTTTCTCCCTCAACCCCTTCCCGCTTCCTTAACCCAACCCTCTCGTTCCATCTCGCAATAAACCATTCGTAAACTCATATCGCTATTGCCGTGGTCTTTGTTAGTGAAATTACATTTTACAGAACGTAGTTTGGGAACGAAGTCCATGCCCCAAACTCAGCCAATTACCGAGCCCTAAGTACTTGCACAAGGAACCCGTTCACTTCCTCTTCGGCTCAGTTCCGACATCCCTCCCTCCCAACCCTGTTCTTGTCTTCCTATTTCTCTCTCTCCCTCTCTCTCTCTCTCTCTCTCTCTTCAACAGGACTACAGGAACAACGGGGGACTCTGTATCATCAGAGCTTCCGAAGACACAACCCCCACCCACGTGTCTCCAGCCCCACCGTTCCCTCCAGCCACCGGGCGGCAGCGGTCTCTCATCGCACCCCTCTAACCTTCTTTCTACGACCCCCTCTATCCTTCTTGTTCCTTCCCCCCTACATCCCTTCATCCCTCGACCCACATCCCTTTCTCCCTCAACCCCTTCCCGCTACCTTAACCCAACCCTCTCGTTCCATCTCACAATAAACCATTCGTAAACTCATATCGCTATTGACATGGTCTTTGTTCGTGAACATCCTGGCGTTTCAAAGTCTAACCATATTGATTTAGGGTCTTGTGCCACCCATTCTGTTACCTTTTTCAATTTTATAGACCAATAATAGTATTGAAAGTTTGGTACTGCTAGACCCCCATTTACCACTGGCAGTTGGAGGTTCTCTAATCTAATTTTAGGGTGTTTATTTTTCCAAATAAACTTAGATATGGTCCTATGCAGATCTTTAAAAAAGTTCCTTGGGATATCGTTAGGTATCATTTGCAAGGGGTACAACATTCTAGGAGGTATATTCATTTTAATAACAGCTATCCGTCCCAGCCAAGAAATTGGAAGTGGCAGTCAGGTAGAGAGAATGGGTAAAAGTCAAAGCAAGTCCAAGCCTGAGCAGCCTGATGCCAAAATCTTATCTCCAGTGATAAAATGTATGTGGGAAAAAGACAGACAAACTGTCGAACAATTGTAAGAATGGATAAAAATGGGGAAAAGACAGACAAACTGTCGAACAATTGTAAGAATGGATAAAAATGGGGTTTCCTGAAAAAGGCAGCCTACAACAATTAAATCAACTCAAAACGTGTTTAGGGCAGAGAGAAAAAGGCGAAGCAGGAAAACATGAAATGATGTCCAAGAGGGAAAGAAAGAAAGAAATGTAAACTGTTTAAAGCAGATTGGAAGAGATTGTATGTGGAGAGAGGAAGCAGAAGGTAGGGAAAGAAAGAGATTAAGAAATGAATGTAAAAAAGACACAAATTGCACTGCTAAACTTTATCCTTCTTTGTCCGAGAAACATGGTTGTGTGGATCCTGACCTGGACTCCGTGCCACCGCCTTACACTCCACAAGCTGCGGCTAAACAAGAGGCTTATTTAGGTTCCTCTTTTCAGCTCAAAACACTTATGTTGGGTGTGCCTTCAGAAATATCTCTCACTTATGATGGTAATGTATTGCAGACATTGGCTTACCCTGCAGAGTGAAAGTGTTGGGCCTCATCTGGTGCACTTTAAAATTATGTATGGAAGGCCCAGACAATTGCCAAGTGATCTCTTCCATTTTTTCGCTGAATTAGCTCACAGCAAAGATAACTTGGCAAAATGTTTCACTTTAAAAGACAAAAATAGCACAGTGATAAAACATGGAAGGAGATTAAATCTACATACTTTGGTAACTGTCCAATGCAGGTTATAATCCTTTTGTTGAACTGGTCATTACAATCTTGATGTATCATCAAAGCAAATAAGAGCACCACTTAAGTGCAATTAGTATAAATGTTTTAGAACATTTTACATATTTTTATTCGATATTGATTTTCTCATGAAAACATTAAACAATATGAATATTATTGAATTAAAATTAGTTGTTAACTGACATCAGGGAATGTAAAAGAACAGGGAAAATAAATATTTATAGTTTATTAAGTTATTATTTTAGAAATTACAATACGATGCTGTTTCACTGAAACAGTTGAACACAGTATAATATATGACAGCAGGGATTTGTCCGAGAATAAGTAAGAGCACCTAAGTAGCATACTAAGCTACCAACAAGCGCATCTGAGACAGTGATGTAGCCGATCACCTCACTCATTTTGTTTGGCTGGGGAGAGAGAGGAGGGTAGCAAGTTTCTCAAACTGCAAAGCTGTCGTAGAGAAATCAGTGTGATAGGAGGTGAAATCATATGTGCAAAGATGATGTCACATAAGTAACAGCGATGGAAGGCAGATCTCCAGCCCCAAGGCACCCATTCCGAGGCCCGGGATGGTGTGGCCTAAGAGGTGCAATGCGTTTTCTGTTCTTCTGTGCAGTAATAATTGTGTTTCCTATCATATGATCATGATAACGCGTGAGAAACCATGGCAACCAAAGAACATACAACCAAATGCAAACAATTATCGTGACCCAGAACCAAGACCAGCAACCACCAGACTAAAGACACAATTTGTAAAACCACTTAGCCACAAACCAATACATGGTTTTAGACATTACACAAGCGCGTTCCACTGTTTAATCTATTACACCAACTCGTCCTACGCTAAATTGTTCAAAGATGAAACCTTCTGTAAGCATGTCTTGCACCATAAAGATTTTGGTAGACCAACACCAGACGTCATTCCTCCAACAGACAGAGATACGAAATAATGTGTATAAAGACTTTGTTCAACCTTTTCTTGTGGTTAGACCTCTTAACCATCTGTGGGGAAAGAGCTCTATCCATTCAGCTGAATTATTCCAAGTGTCTGTTCAATAAATACTTAAAGACATTTAAGGGTTTTCACATCATGTTTGTTTCTCTAAAGGAAATTAAAAAGGTTGATTTCCACCACAATCTTCAACAGGTCTTGCAGTTGGTAGGAGATATGGATTCCCAGAAATTTAAAGCCATTGTGAGACAAATTAAATGGAGATATTATGCTGTTATCTGGGTCTCTACTGCCTCCAAGTGGTAGGGCAGTAGATTTACCCACATTGATCTTATACCCAGAGAATCTACCAAATTCATTGATTATTTCGAGTACAGAGGGAATTGATTGTTTAGGGTTGCAGAGAAATAGCAATATATAATCCCTATACAAAAAAATAATATGCTCCATTTTCCCACTGTTAATACCATTAATATGTGGGTGTATTCCAATAGCCTCAGCCAGAGGTCCAATGGCAGTGGAAAACAGAAGTGGGGGACAGTGGACAACCTTGAAGAGTGCCACGCCCAAGAGTGAATTGGGTTGAAGTGAGACCGTTAGCCATAACCATTGCTTGTGGAGAGGTGTACAGTAATTTTACCCAACTTATAAATATATTACCCAGAGAATAACTTTCCAAAATGATGAACATATATTTCCATTCGATCGAACACTTTCTCAGTGTCTAAGGAGACCATGATAGATTCTAGAGGTTTGTTTTTGGTATATTGAATGACCCCCAATAAGCGCCTCACATTAGTATATGAATGACGACCTTGCACAAATCCTGTTTGATCAGGCCCGATGATGGTGGGGAGGATAGGGTCAAGTCTTTTAACTAAAAGCTTGGCCAATATTTTGTTTTCCACAGATTGCAAACTAATTGGTCTCTATGAGGAAGGTTCTTCTGGGTTTTTACCTTGCTTTGGTATTAAGGTAATTGCAGCCGTCTGTTTTGATTCAGGTAGTTTTTGATTCAAGGAGTATTCTTACATTTCACTTAAGAGTGGAATAAAAATATCTTTGAATTCTTTATATATTTCTGGAGGAAAGCCATCTGGGCTGGTTGCTTTCCCAGAGGGGATGTCATCGATAGCTTTCTATATCTCTGCAAATGTAATTGGCTTATTCAAAGCCTGTTGTTGTTGCTCATTCATTTTTGGTTAGTTTAAATGTTCCAAATAGCCATTTATTTGAGTCACTTTTATGTTTTTCTGATGTATATAGTAATTTGTACTAATTGCTAAATATGTCATTAATCTCATCAGATTTAAAAGTATTTTTAGACATGAGACAGAATTATGGCTGTTCTGGTTGCTTAAAGGTTTTGAAAGTAAATTACCCATTTACTTTTGCTTTTTAGAAAATAATACTTTTTCAGCTTGTTGGGATATTAAAGTATTAAGAGCAACCCTTACAGTCATTTTTTCGTGGTTTTCTTTGGTTGAATATTGTTTATGTATTTGTTCACAATTTAGAAATTCTGCCCCCAGGTTTTTCTGTTCAGATATTATTTTCTTCTTTCCACTACAAAATGAAATAATTAGCCCTCTCAAATATACTTTAGTAGTTTCCCAGAGTAATTTACAGAATCATTGTCATTCATTTCCCAAAACACAGAAAACTCTTTCCTGATGTAGTCGCAGAATTCTGGGTCTGATAAAATGGCCTTATTACATTGCCATCTATAGGTGTGTACCGGGCTTTGCAAAGTTAGAATGAGAGTAATCGTGGCGTGGTCTGAAATGTGAATTGAGCCAATCCTACAATTTAGAACTGAGGATGCTAATGAGGATGCTAATCTGACCTAGAGTAAGAGTTATGGGGATTTGAGTAGAATGTAAAGTTTTTTTTTTTGGGGGGTTTTAATCGCCATATATCTACGCATCCCATTTCATTCATTATCTCGACAATAGTTTTAGAACTCTTACTGAGACATTTAGCCTGGGGAGATCTATCTAAATTAGAATTCAAGATATAGTTCCAATCTCCCCCAATAATAATATTTACAGATGTACAAGAATGGGTCAATTCAGCAAGCCTGGTAAAAACGTTTGGTGGTGAGTTTGGTGGGGCATAAATATTAAAGATAACAACATTTTCTCCATATAAATGACCTTGGATTAATACATAGCACCCATTTGGATCAGAGTGTACTTTCTCAATGACAAAAGGTAATTTTGTTTCCTAATGATAATTGCAACTCCTCTACTTCTGGTGGAATAAGATGCAGAATACACCTGACCTACCCAGTCTTTTTTTTAAATGTACCATGCTTGAAGAGTTTCCAGATAACCTCCTACCTCTCACTCTGGCATACTCCATGTAGAGCATATCCCTAACCTTCATGCGGCTATTGTCAGTTTCTAGTTTCCTTTACAATGGTAGCAAATAAGTAGTACTGACTAAATGTATTCTCAGCCTTAACCTAAAAGAGGAAAGAATACAGATTAAATGGACAAAAATATTGCATACTTGCTTTCAATAAATCCTCATTATATTCATATTGTACTGCGGCTAATTAACAACCCCTTTTCCTACAGAATTAAATCCAACACCTGCACACGCATGTCATACGTTTGAGTGTATATTTACTTTACTGCAACTTAAATCTCAAGCCTACGGTTCTTCTCCTTCTTAGACCAATGCCATATGTTTTTCGACTTTTAATCTAATCCTTAAGGAAAACAAAAATTCGGGAAAATAAAAATAAAACTGATTTTTTTTTTTAAATAATATGTATATATATATATATATGTAGAGAGAGAGAGAGAGACAATTCCTGAAAGAAAAATAGAAAGGGATGGGTATGATTAGGAGAGGTAATAGACTCCATAAGTTTGTTGGTCTAAATTTGGCTTGAAATTCATTTTGAGAGCGACGTTTCTCCATCTCCTTCATAAAGTCCTCTGCATCCTTCAACAATCGCGGCTTTTCTTCTCCACAATTGATGCGAAGGACAGAGGGATAGAGAGGCAAGCAGTTTGTGTTGTCTTTTCCTAACCTCCTAAATTGCTTCCGAAGTGCACCAGTTGCTGAGGTGGGAACCTGGTGCAAGAGATGTTGGACCGAGGGAGAAGGTCCCATGTTCATCTAAGATGTCTGAACAACAAAAGGACCACAAACAACTTTCTTCATTTATTAGAAATGTATTTTCTTGATCTGTTATTTCCCTCAATAACTTTTATGATGGATATAATTAAAATCAGAGCTGGAGAGGAAACACTTTTTACATAATTTATCATCATTTTCATTCAGTCACGGGAGGCTGAACATTCCTGAGTGTCGAGTTTTATGAGTTATACGGGGATGCAGTTAAGAGACTTGGGATGCATCCCAAGTCTCTTAACTGCATCCCCGTTTCCCTCACTTGCGTCTTTTCCTTGCGTCTTAGTCCCGCCCACCAGGGATGCATGGAGAGACGCAAGGAAACCATGCGAGGAGAGAGGAAACGAGGACATATGTTTTAAGATACTCAATGCCGTTACAGGTAACAGACTACAAAGAGAAAACATCTCCACTCTGTTAGTGGTAATAACGGTGTCTTTATTAGTATACGTAGTAGTTTAACACCATTAAATTAACTGAAAACATCATACAATCATTTTTATTAATATTTTAAGTGGCTTGTTATTGGAATGTGAGCTAAAACTGTCCATGAGACTGATCATGTGTTCAGACACGAACTCCGTTAAAAGTCTCTCCAGTTAAAGCGACTAACAGCTGATCCAGCTGTGATCAGGTGATCCGTCATCAGAAACAGACGTCGCTTCACGTGACGCTTTAGAGGAAAGGACGTCTCATTTCTCTTAAAACATATTTCCTCGTTTCCTCTCTCCCTGCATGGTTTCCTTGCGTCTCTCCATGCATCCCTGGTGGGAGGGACTAGGACGCAAGGAAAAGACGCAAGTGAGGGAAACGGGGATGCAATTAAGAGACTTGGGATGCACCCACAGTCTCACATGTGCGATGTAATTAACTGGTATATAAAACAGCTGGTGATGCTCTCACCTGTATGTTGTAATTAACGGATGTATAAAACAGCTGGTGATGGATCAGTAAAGCAGTCAGTCACTTCTCTTCAGAGTTGGGCTATTGTGTTGGGTGGTCAGTGCCAAGCTCTAATAGTGACTGGATTCCTTTAGTTCTTTTGTTTGGCTGCACTCAGACTGCAACATGTGGAGGCTTGGTAACATGTAAGTTAATTTAGTTTCTTTTTTTCAAAGACTGCTAGCTGCACACTTAATGTCTCTAAATTATGTGTTTTACTTGTTGAAGTTTGTTATGGAACTTGATGGCTGCAGTAATCATCTTGGGTCAAGCAAGGCCTGGTATGAAGCTCAGTTCGCAGTCAAGTAAGCCTGAATTCAAACAAAATTACTTTACCATTGTTGCAGAAGGCTTACTCTTCCTCACAAGCCTTTTCTTTTAACAGGCAGTGGTTTACATTCGGACTGTGTGGGTAATCTAATGAGGTTGTCATTGGACAAGGCCCTAGCAATGGGGAATGAACTTGAGGTGGAGGCCATAAGTGAGTATAGAATCTGCTAATGAGCATAATTGGTTTATCACTAGGAGAGTAGAGTCCTGTAATGCTTGTTACTTTCCCCCAGATGGCACCCAGCACATTGTGTTAACACCAAACTTGGCTGCTCAGTGTGGATACAGCATGGAGTCTGACCCGTGGGGTAACACCAGAATCTACTCTTCTTTGCTGGGCTGTTACGTGGACAACAAAGTATGTTTGAGCTCACTTTATTTGATGGCATTTTATTATAATTTGCCAGTGGAAGAAACCTCATGCTATAATTCACCTATTCCTTAAATTCTTGAGACTTCACAGTAGGCATAGTGTAAACATTTCAGGACTGCATTTTCGAAGTGAGGTTTTAAAATATCTTGTCAACACTAAGTGATTAAATTGACAAAAGTGGCTATAAATGTTTGAGATTTTGCATTAATTACTTGAACAAATTGCTTGCTTTTCAGCTCTATTGACTCGGAAGCCAAAATTCTTCTCGTTTCATGCATTGACTTTGTAGGACGATCAAACCTTTAATGTTGGCTTAAGGCTCCGAATGTACGGCCACAGTCGATCGGACGTGGTTACCCATGATGTGACGCAGACTTGCAGCTACACTCGCTGGGCTTCTAGAGAAATTCTCTGCGACAGGAACTACATGGAAGTAGGTCACTTTACATTGATAGTTCTACCAACTAGTCTCTAACAAACTATTAAGCCACTATTTCTTGTTTTTTAGGTGTCAAAACACATTGCTACTCCTGATGCACAAGCTGAAGCTAAGGGACAGGCTCAAGATGTTAAAGAGATCGACACCATTCCTGATGTATGTTTAAAAATTCTGCTGTTAGAGTGGACTTGTTTTTCAACCTGCACCACTTGTTATCTCATTCAACAGAGGAAATTATTAATGCTTCCCTACAGGTCTCTGGGGCAGGACACGGTATCTGGAAGTTGACATTTTACACCCCAGAACCAGTGACAATGGTGCTGAGGGAGGCTGAACAAGCCGGCTATGGTGCCATGGTGACCTCCACCCGTCTGGTTATGCGATCCCCGTACAATACAGCAGAGACTTATCCGGAGGATGTAAGGCACACACCCATCTCAAGTGTCTTGCATTAAACTTTGCCTTTAAAGCATGACATTAAATCTGACATCTTTCAGGTGGGTGGAGTCTCCATGGAAGTTTTCAGGGTGAGCGCCTACTACAAGGCACCACATGGTCTGAGTGTGGTGAACTTGGCAGCTGCTTGTCCCACAGGCAAGTCTCACTCAATCGGTGGATGAACACGGTTATCGTTACGTTGTCCCACAGTTGCGTCAACAGTTGGTTTATCATTAACAGGTGGTGTCCTCTTCATCGACAATGTAATCGCTTGGCACGTACCTCGCCGTGTGACACCTCTGGTAGATGGCAACTTTGAAATCCTAGAAATGCACATGGGCATCAACGGGAGGAGGCTTGATCGATCTCAGATGGCCGCACGGGGGTACACACTGTCCACCACAGATTTCCACATCATCATTGAGATCCCAGTGGGCTCGCCTGATGGCCACTACAAGGTTGGGAAGTCCTCTAATAAAACATGGGAAAATTTAGTTTTTAGCATTTCTAAATTCAACTGTTATGAATAATTGCAGAGCCATGCTCCAGATTACCAGTACCACATCAACTACATTGTGGAGCCCATGCTTGAGGTACTGTGGAGGACCATTGACACCCAAGATGATACCAGATACAAGGTGTTGTTCCCCATTACCACCCCTCTTATGCTTCAGCCTCCCCAAGTCCAAGAAAGTAAGTCACTTTATCTGGCAGACTACAGAATTTCAGGTTTGTTGAGGAGGCTATAAACTTGTCGCTTTCTGTTCCTCAGATACTGTCCCGGAGTCCCGGGTGTTCAGCGTTCACTTGGGGACCCTTCTTCATGATGTTGTGCTGAGGAACATCACCTTCTCCACTGGTGTTCTCACTGTTGAAGAGAGCAATGCCAGAGGCTTCACCGTCCAGGAGCACCGCTACTCCAATGGAACCAAGAGCGTCTCTCTCTTAGTGCCTTTTGCTGCAGATGTTGTCCTGAAACATGTATGTGAAATTATAGATGCGAAATGTCACTCAGCGTCAGCTTACTTGCTCTGTATTTAAGGGTTTCAGTGACATGACTGAGCTGTTTATCTGCAGAATCCTGAACGCTTGGTTACAACCTACTTCCTCCCACTGATCTTTGGGTTTATCATCCTGCCTGAAGAAACTCCATTTGCCCATCCAGTCGAGTTGAAGGCATCTCTGCAGGATGTTGGTGAGATTTTGTTTTCACGGGATCTCGCTCATAATTGCTTTGACTTAACCGGGGGATACGGAGAACAATTAAACTAATATTTCCATTGTTTTAAATATTTTAACTTTTGCTGCATTCAGAAGAGATCAAATGATGCAAATATAGCTATAAAAGGAACAGCTAAAATGTGGAAGTTGCTCTGTCAAATCGTTAACCTTGTCTCTGCTTTTAGAGCTACCCACCATAACTGGCACCTGTGACAAGAACCAGTTTTACATCAGTGTGAAATACGGAAGTCAAGGCAACAATTGCAAGGCAATGGTTGGACAGCAACAGCTGACACCTGAGATGGCTGAATACAGGTTCCAAGAAAACGGCACACACTTAAGCTTCATACTGCCGTACACTGCCAAGGACTCAGTCTTCGAGGTATGTCACTTTATATCACTATAAATCTTCTGCTCTGGATAACTTCCCTCTTTGTCTTACAGCTGATAACCTCAGATTCACTAAGAGCCCGTGTTGACGTGCTTCTGTTGGAGCCCAGCAATGACTGGCTGCTTGCTGATCTCTTCTTGGCCTGCAACTTCCCCTTAACAACAACCGGTAAGACTTAATAAAACGTAGTGTTTCTGCTGATTGGGATTATCGGACACCTTCTTCACCCTTACCACCTCTACCCTCCAGAATGCTACCCCAATGGAACAATGACCGCTATTGCCGTGAAGGTGGATTCTGTGGCCAATATTATCCCAAGTAGGCTGACCCTAAAGGACCAGTCATGCAAACCAGCATTCAGTGATGATCGCTTTGCATATTTCTCTTTCAGCGTTGCTTCCTGTGGAACCACTAGAACAGTAGGTGTTACTTCATCTTAAATCTCTATAGTTTGTTAAATGTTCTAATGCCTCCTGTCTTTATATTTGTATTAAGTTCTTTGACCACTATATGCTGTATGAAAATGAGATTGCTTTGCCGTACAACAAAGGAGCATCTACCACACCAGTTGGTCCTCAGTATAGGTAGAGGGACTCATCCAATCTTTTATCCTAATATACTGTCTAGTGAGAGGTCATCCTCTTCAGTGCATTTTTTTATTTTTTCCTCCTATAGCCAAACTATTTCCTGCTACTATGTGGTCAATGAGACTCAAACTGTTGGCTTCAGCTCAAAACCAAGAAACTATGAACCCACCGCAGAGATCAGCTCAGGACAGCTGACTGTGCAAATGAGGCTCGCCCAGGGTAAAGTTGACTTTATAAAAAAAACCTTGTTTTTGCAAGACTGTACACTGTCTTGTCCATGCCTCTTTCTAATGGGATTCTTCTCCAGATTCATCATACGAGCTCTTTTACCAAGCAGAAGATTATCCAGTTGTAAAATATCTGAGGCAGCCTCTGTATTTTGAGGTGGAGCTGGTTGAGTCTACTGACCCAAATTTGGAGCTCATTGTGGAGAGCTGTTGGGCTACACTTGATGAAAACCGGACGTCTCTGCCAAGCTGGGATATCATTGTGGACAGGTAATGCGTAGCATAAAACAAGTGAAATTTCAGGTTTGATTTGTGACAATCGACAAAGCATAATCCCAATTTTATGAGTTTAAAAAAAGCATTCAAATGTCTTTTTATTTCCCCCAGCTGTGAAAATCCTGATGACGGCTATGTGACAATTTTCCATCCTGTTATGCACAACACCAGGGTTTTAGTCCCATCCCACATCAAACGCTTCTCTATGAAGATGTTCACCTTCACTAAAGATGAGGAGGTTCTGAAAGACGAGGTAAAATGAGTAGTTTCCAAATGTAGCGTGTGTTGGCCCCATTGCACGGTAGCACTGTGTAATAAATCCTTCTATCATCTACAGATCTATGTCCACTGTGATGCAGCAATTTGTGACATAAAAAGCCAAGCAGATGGTTCATGCAGAGGCCAGTGTGTGCAACCTACACACCAGATTAACTACAGATGGGAAGGGATACAAGGAGTAAAACGGGGTAAGTGACATCTGGAAAACATTTTGTCAGTTAAAGCTACATGCAGTTTATTTGTCCTGTCTTTCTAGGGCAAAGAGGAACAGACTCTACCAACCAAAGGCAAATCACCTCTGGGCCTATTGTGTTAACTTCTGAATAAACCAATTTCTTTAAACTTTCAAGTGTCTTTTCTTCAATTTGTATAAAAGCTTTGAAAGGCCTCTTGGTTTTCACCCTGTATTGCCTAAGTCATACAGTCGAGGCATTGCTCTGTCTTTTGTGGGGTGCTGTTGCACATTAGACAAATCAAAAAATATGATTGGTATGGAACTAGAGTCCCTTTGAAGTTATCACCATGAAACCTTTAATGTTGAAAGCACCCAGGTGTTTGTGTTGAGCTAATTACTGTCGTTTAACAGACACAAAAGGACGCATGCAAACACAAACAAATGACTTGGAGATATTCAGTCAAAAGCATTGTAACACCTGTCTCTCACTCCTTTTACAACTATTACTGTGACAGTAAAATTGTTTACATTTTTTTCCTGGATTGTAATTCGTCACTTGGATTCTTTAGATGGAGTTTTGCGTCAAACGTTTCAAGTTATAAATTTCAACTACAGGGATTTTCTTCAGTGCAATGCTTTTGGTCTTTAACAGTTGCTTATCTCTGTGGAAATAGTTAATTTCTGCCATCCACCATAGAAGAAATAGCCACCTTTTCTGCTTTGTACATGTGGCAGTCCCAAAAACGTGGGAATGTTAGACACCCTCTTTGATGGTTTTATGTGAAGCACTTTGCATTGCCTTAATGTGCTATAGAAATAAACTTGCCTTGCCTCGTGTCTGGGTTCATATCTGTCGCCGCACACAGCTTCTCCATGAACTGAATCTGGATGAAGCCACTTCTAGACTATCAATTCATCCTCCATAGTTTCTGATTCAACAACAGCATGACGTCAGTAACAGGCGGCGCTTCTCAATGTTTGGCTTTAAAGAGTGTCACGCAAATTTTTCGCATCACCCGGCAGAAATTAGAAATTCACATCCATTTGCTGCTGTCATTGGGTACATCCCAAGTCTCTCTTCCTCGCTTGACCCGGCAGTTCTGCGTTGACATATTGACGGCCTTCCCAAAGCTCTTATTTCGCCGAGGATCGAGGAGGCATCTCGGAGCCATGAGCGAGGAAGCACGAGAGCAGGCTTCCAGGAAGGGTTTCAACGCACGACACGCCCCATTAATTGATTGGACGCTGTAGCTGATCGGACTGATTGCTGGCGTTTAATTCCAGAGTGAAGACTATCACAGATTAAACTCAAGTTATATATACTGTAAAAACCTCTCTGGGGCTGCACTGCAGCCTCAGCCCTCACACTTTGATTTGACTTCAGTTACAGAAGCTTTGATAAAGGGTTAAACTGGACGAGCGCTTCAGTGAGACGTTTGAGTCATGTTTTAATCATCTTTTCAATCAACATTTTAAAACACTCAAGTCAACACTTCTAGGTCACGCTGAGTTGTGTGGTGTTTCATATACTATTGTCTTATGATCGGATTATAATCTGCATACAAACCATAAAGAGGGATATGAGACAGTTAGCGGGAGAACGTATTTAATTCAGCATGTTAGAAAAAGAATGAGACCATTTAGTAGCTTTCTACTCTGACAATAACTTTTATATTCCTTTCATTTCTATTCCAACCTTGTTAAAGTAATACTTTGAACCGGGTTGTCCGCGTTCATGTCGTCTGCATGACAACACTAAGAACACACAGACAAAGTAGCTAAGATGCGCTTTTTTTGTAGTCCATCTTCTGAACATTGTAGTTTCAGCTGCATACCTACGTCACTAACATGCTCCTGCCGTCGCATCATAACTACGTAGTTTAGTGAAAGTGGAGTCGGATTATCTAAACACTACGGTTGTCTTTTCCTAACATGAATTCTCCTTCCCTGTTTCCTTGACCCCGTGACGTTTTCCACGGAGGTCAAGGAAAAGTGGTTCGGGTTAGATGTCAGGAGGTCATTTTTGGACTATTCAACTGCAGCCTGTATCTAATGCTGATTTATGGAAAGGGTTCATAAAGGACTCAAAATGTCTGCGAGAGAGCTCTCAAACACTCAACGATTTGACAGTGGGACAGAATTAAACCCTCACAGACTTTGCGGGAGAGTGCTTCAAAGTCTGCATGACCATGAGGGTGGAGATTGGGGCCTTATGGACATGCAGACTTTGCCCAAGGGAATTACCTACAATTCTTTGCAATGTGACGTTAAATACGGGGTTACCAGTGGAAGCATGGAGACGTTAACAAAAAGGTAAAAAAAAGAGGTCGGCACATTGGGTGTTCAGCCTGGCAAATTACATTTACTCAACAACAATAATGATTAAATATGGGACACAAAAACACATGAAATCAGAGGATATTAATTAATTTATTCATCAAACATTTCGTTTTGTTATTGAAGCTGTTTTGGCAAAAACGAGTCAATAGATTATTTGAAATTACCTCTCGTGAGGAAAGAGCCTGGAAGACGTTCAAATCAGGGAGTGAAAAGTATAAAATAAATACCGACAATTGTACACTATTTTTTGACGTTGTCATGGCAATATAATACATTGCTGCAAAGTGCTGTCCCATTCAAATTTACACCATTTTAAGCCCTCACAGTCTCTCACACTCAACCACTTAACAGGTGATGTCAGTAAATCCCTGAGGGTTCAGGGTTTGAGGCCTTCGGGGGGACATTGGGATTGAGCCTCGGATTCTCTAAACACTGCGGTGGTGTTTTTTCTAACTCCTTATGAATTCTCCTTCCCATCTTTCCTTGACACCCCTGACGTTTTCCACAGAGGTCAAGGAAAAGTGATTAGGAATAGACGTTAGGTCATTTTTGGACTATTCGACCGCAACCCAGGGATACATCCCAAGTCTCTTATTTGTCGTTTCCTCACTCCTCGCTTGAACCAGAAGTTGTTTCTGAGCCGCCATATTGACGGCCGTCCCAAAGCTCTTATTTCTGCTCTGAGGAGCGAGGAGGGATCTCTGAAGAGCCATGAGCGAGGATGCACGAGACCAGGCTTCCAGGAAGGGTTTTAACAGCCCTCATTGTTCATCAGTTATTTGATTGGGCGCTGCAGCTGATCGGACTGATAATACCAAAGTGAAGACGGATCACAGATTAAACTCAAGTTTTATATTTGATTTGTTTTCTGATTCACCATCTGGTTAAAATATATGTTCATTGTAGGTCTGAACAACAAAAGGACCACAAACAACTTTCTTCATTTATAAAAAGAATTGTCTTTTCATGATCTGTTAATTCCCTCAATAACTTTTGGTATGGATACAATTATAGTAATTTCCATTCAGTCATGTGAGGCTGATAATTCCTGAGTGTCGGGTTAATGAGTTATGTCACCTCAATTTCCCCTAAAACATTCAGCCTACTACATTAATTCCAGTGTTTAAGAGAAACCATAATCATATTTTCTGGGTTATTTAATAATGACGTCACAATCAGAATTTCAAAACATACAGACACAAATATTTCATAAATAAGACAAAGACATTCCGCCGGTAGAAATTCGTCCTGCGTGTAAAAGCAGGACACAGACCACAGTATAAATACCACACACTCTATAAATACTCAATGCAGTTTGTTAAACAGGTAACAGACTACAGAGAGAAAATATCTCTACTGTTAGTGATGATAACTGTGTCTTTATTAGTATAAGTACAGCAATGATAAATGTGTCTTTATTAGTATAAGTACAGTGATCAAAAATCTCTCCAGCTGTTAAAGTGACTGACAGCTGATCTGCCGTCATCAGAAACAGACGTCGCTAGGACGTCTCATTTCTCTTAAAACATATTTCCTCGTTTCCTCTCTCCTTGCATGGTTTCCTTGCGTCTCTCCGTGCATCCCTGGTGGGAGGGACGCAAGTGAGGGAAACGGGGATGCAATTAAGAGACTTGGGATGTACCACTGGGGTTTGCCCTGGGAATTACTTTTTCTTTTCCTTTCATTTTTGGGACGACATTGCGATTCTAAAAAAAAAAGCTAGGTTTAGGCCACAGAACCACCTAAGTTAAGTAAAAAAATTATATGGTTCATCATGGTTGGGCTTAAATGAACTCAGTTTAGTTAGTTTAGGCAACATAACCATAACATCGTATGAAACCCCGGTCTTCTGGTTGAAGTCCTGTTTCTTGTTCTCCTCCCGCCAACCCATAGTCGTCTTTTTGGATATTATAAAAGTATGTCACTTCTTCTGACTGTTGCTTAGTCACGTAAATGCATTTAATACATGTGGCCATCACGAATTAGGCTCCTAATTGACTTTCCATTGGCATGATTTTCATCCTGAGCGACACAAAAAAAAATAGTGTCAATTTACACAAACCGATAGATTGCATTTTGTGACTATTTTACAAACTGCCGCGATAATGGGCTGGCGTGTTGGTGGACGGGAGTGTGCCACACTGGTTCGCTCACGGCCGCTGCTCTTACATGGAGGTTACAGCGTTGTTGCAGAAGCGTAGCACTCACCCTCTGGTTTGCACTGTTAGCTCTGTCAGCACGTTTGCAGTAGCTACGAGCCGATGGCTCCAAGCCCCCAGGAAGAGCGCTGGGCTTTGAGGCAAATTTTACATAGTGACCAAATGATAAAATTACTATTTCCCCATCCATGACGTGATGCATGGGGCCCAAAAATACTTTTCCCAGACTTGAATTGAGTTAAATCAACTTCCCAGTATGAACACTTGAATAGCCCTTATAACTTATTAAGTTATGAAATGCACTAATAGCCTAATTTATTTGTTCATGTGAATGAGCCAGAGAACAAGGCTGGGTTAAAGGAAACGCTGGTACACTTGGTCCAATGGACGCGGTAGTTTCAGGTATTTTCATCGGAATTCTATACTCTTCACATCACACTTTTTCGCTACATGCGCCACAAAGCAACTATCATAGGAATGAATGGGGCGCCAGGACAGGTGTTGCCATGTTGAGAGACAATCGAAACATTTTCAACTTTAAAGCTCACTTTTGTTCATTCTACCTGCTGGTCTGTGGTCTTGCATTTGGGTCCACTTTTTTAACTGAAACCATACCAGTAAAGGGGGTACACCGTCTCACAACATTTACATATTTAAGAACCTTAACATGCTTAATGTGTCATGTTTATTGTTCAACAATATCACCAATATAATGAAGATGTGTATGCATGTTTATGCTAGACTAAAAGTGGTCAAGTGATTGGTGAAAAACTGATTTGAATTGAAAGAAATAACACACAATTTGCATACTATACACATTCAGTTTTTATTACGGAGCAACAGACGCCATTAACTGAAAAAGAAAACAGGAGCACTTTTGAATTTTGCCTAATGTTTATCAGGAAGGATTGTGAAGTAAAGCACACTTTCCATCAGGTTTGAGTGCCAATGACCAAGCGGTGTTTTTAGCCCTAATGGTATGAGAATGTGTTGACTTTACGCTACAACCCTGTAACTTTGTGACTGATGGCATGTTTGAAAGAACTAAAAACAGCTGTAGTTGTTCAAAAGTGGTCAGCTGGTTTGTGTATTGCAGGAATTTCTAAACATTTAACTACAGCATGTAGAATAATGGCAAACGTTTCTTGGTTGACTTTCAGCCAAGTATGAAGTTACCGAGACAGTGGTCATTGTTTTGTCATTTGGTTTGTACCAGTTCACCTTCAGAGTATCACATTAGTTTGGATCAATACGCAGACACACGTGTCTTCCCCAACCCTCATCTGGAACCTGGAACCTCATCTTAACCATTTGAAACACAATTAAAGCTAAAAAAAAAAAAAATCCCCAGAGTAATTTTGCCAAGAAAACAATACAGAAGTGTGAAATATTTTTAAATTATTTTTATTTGGATTTATTTTAGCTTATGAGTATTGGTCCTGATGACACGTGTTTGATACTGTGGCCATCTGAAAAATCCATTTTTGTCTTGTGGAAGAAAATAAAATACAATTTCTATCATAAAAAATAAACATGTTTCCACCAATTGGATAACACCAACGAGAGTAGTAATCCCATCCCTTGTCTGAGCAACAAATGGAAACCTTACTACTGTGTGTAACAGTGAAATGTTGTCAGTGAGAGAGGTCTTGCCTTTTATCCCGTCATCCTGGTTTGAACACTTCACATTACAAGCGCTACCTACTGGATATCTGACCGCCACATCACAGTGAACAAATACCTACAAGACAAGAACTAATGTTAATGCAATTGATGTTTATGGTGTATACATTGGTTTTCCCAAATCTGAAGCCTTTTTAAAAAAGGAGAAGAAGAGCATACATTTTTGTTGTTGAAATTACCTGGTGACACAAGTTTTCTTTTGTCTTTTTTGTTTTGTCTCTGGCGAAGGCAAACATTGGGATCTCAAAACGTTTGAAGTTAGAAAAATACTGAACTCTGGCAAGAGGCAAATCAAGATGGAAGATCACCTGGTATGCGTCCCTTGGGTTTAAAACAGCTGGTGATAGTCTCACTTGTATATTGTAATTAACTGATATATAAAACAGCTGGTGATGGATCAGTAAAGCAGTCAGTCACTTCTCTTCAGAGTTGGGCTATTGTGTTGGGTGGTCAGTGCCAAGCTCTAATAGTGACTGGATTCCTTTAGTTCTTGTGTTTGGCTGCACTCAGACTGCAACATGTGGAGGCTTGGTAACATGTAAGTTAAATTAGTTTCTTTTTTCAAAGACTGCTAACTGTACACTTAATGTCTTTAAATTATATGTTTTACTTGTTGAAGTTTGTTATGGAACTTGATGGCTGCAGTAATCCTCTTGGGTCAAGTAAGGCCAAATATGAAGCTCAGTTTACAGTCAAGTAAGCCTGAATTCAAACAAAATTATTTTACCATTGTTACAGAAATTTACTCTTCCTCACAAGCCTTTTCTTTTAACAGGCAGTGGTTTACATTCAGACTGTGTGGGTAATCTAATGAGGCTGTCATTGGACAAGGCCTTAGCAGTGGGGAATGAGCTTGAGGTGGAGGCCATAAGTGAGTATACAATCTGCTTAAGAGCATAATTGGTTTATCACTAGGAGAGTGGAGTCCTGTAATGCTTGTTACTTTCCTCCAGATGGCACCCAGCACATTGTGTTAACACCCAACTTGGCTGCTCAGTGTGGATACAGCATGGAGTCTGACCCGTGGGGTAACACCAGAATCTACTCGTCTCTGCTGGGCTGTTACGTGGACAACAAAGTATGTTGGAGCTCACTTTATTGGATGACATTTTATTATAATTTGCCAGTGAGAAAAACATTATGCTATATTTCACCTATTCCTTAAATTCTTGAGATTTCACACAGTATTTTGAATGTGCTTTCCTGAAACTTAAACTCAAACCTCCCCATGTTTTAACTGTGCAATTGGCTATGATGTGTCCTTTTCACTTTAAAGAGGCGTATGAAAATTTCAGGGCTGCATTTTCAAAGTGAGGTTTTAAAATATCTTGTCAACACTATGTAATTAACTTGACAAAAGCAGCTGTATATGTTTGAGATTTTGCATTAATTACACTCAAATTGCTTAATTTCAGCTCTATTGACTCCACTAATGCCAAAATTCTTCTCGTTTCATGCATTTAATTTGTAGGACGATCAAACCTTTAATGTTGGCTTAAGGCTCCGAATGTACGGCCACAGTCAATCGGACGTGGTTACCCATGATGTGACGCAGACTTGCAGCTACACTCGCTGGGCTTCTAGAGAAATTCTTTGCGACAGGAACTACATGGAAGTAGGTCACTTTACATTGATAGTTCCACCAACTAGTTTCTAACAAACTATTAAGCAACCATATCTTGTTTTTAGGTGTCAACCCACATTACTACTCCTGATGCTGAAGCTAAGGGACAGGCTCAAGATGTTAAAGAGATCGACACCATTCCTGATGTATGTTTAAAAAAACTTTCGCTGTTACAGTGGACTTGTTTTTCAACCTGCACCACTTGTTAGCTCATTCAAGAGTAAATTATTAATGCTCCCCTTCCCTACAGGTGTCTGGGGCAACACACGGTATCTGGAAGTTGACATTTTACACCCCAGAACCAGTGACAATGGTGCTGAGGGAGGCTGAACAAGCCGGCTATGGTGCCATGGCGACCTCCACCCGTCTGGTTATGCGATCCCCGTACAATACAGCAGAGACTTATTCGGAGGATGTAAGCAACACACCCATTTTATGTGTTTGCCTTTAAAGCATGACATTAAATCTGACATCTTTTAGGTGGGTGGAGTCTCTATGGAAGGTTTCAGGGTGAGCGCCTACTACAAGGCACCACATGGTCTGAGTGTGGTGAACTTGGCAGCTGCTTGTCCCACAGGCAAGTCTCGCGCAATCGGTGGATGAACACAGTTAACGTTACGTTGTCCCACAGTTGCGTCAACAGTTGGTTTATCATTAACAGGTGGTGTCCTCTTCATCGACAATGTAATCTCTTGGCACGTACCTCGCCGTGTGACACCTCTGGTAGATGGCAACTTTGAAATCCTAGAAATGCACATGGGCATCAACGGGAGGAGGCTTGATCGATCTCAGATGGCCGCACGGGGGTACACACTGTCCACCACAGATTTCCACATCATCATTGAGATCCCAGTGGGCTCGCCTGATGGCCACTACAAGGTTGGGAAGTCCTCTAATAAAACATGGGAAAATTTAGTTTTTAGCATTTCTAAATTCAACTGTTATGAATAATTGCAGAGCCATGCTCCAGATTACCAGTACCACATCAACTACATTGTGGAGCCCATGCTTGAGGTACTGTGGAGGACCATTGACACCCAAGATGATACCAGATACAAGGTGTTGTTCCCCATTACCACCCCTCTTATGCTTCAGCCTCCCCAAGTCCAAGAAAGTAAGTCACTTTATCTGGCAGACTACAGAATTTCAGGTTTGTTGAGGAGGCTATAAACTTGTCGCTTTCTGTTCCTCAGATACTGTCCCGGAGTCCCGGGTGTTCAGCGTTCACTTGGGGACCCTTCTTCATGATGTTGTGCTGAGGAACATCACCTTCTCCACTGGTGTTCTCACTGTTGAAGAGAGCAATGCCAGAGGCTTCACCGTCCAGGAGCACCGCTACTCCAATGGAACCAAGAGCGTCTCTCTCTTAGTGCCTTTTGCTGCAGATGTTGTCCTGAAACATGTATGTGAAATTATAGATGCGAAATGTCACTCAGCGTCAGCTTACTTGCTCTGTATTTAAGGGTTTCAGTGACATGACTGAGCTGTTTATCTGCAGAATCCTGAACGCTTGGTTACAACCTACTTCCTCCCACTGATCTTTGGGTTTATCATCCTGCCTGAAGAAACTCCATTTGCCCATCCAGTCGAGTTGAAGGCATCTCTGCAGGATGTTGGTGAGTTTGCTTTTCATGTTATCTAGCTCATAATGCTTTGATTCAACAGGTGACTAGGGAGAACAATTTAACTAATCTTGCCATCGTTTTAAATATGCTAACTTTTGGTGCATTCAGGAGAGAGCAAAAGATGCAAATACAGCTGTAAAAGGAAATGCTAAAATGTCAGTCTTTCACTCAACAGAAAGATGTGTTATGTAAGCAAATTAGCCAAAAGCCTGACCATACATGCACAACTTGGTTTTAAACATTCTTCATGTAAACAAATTGTAATTCACACTGATCATCGCTAGGAGCGCTTTAAGGCACAGTTTTCTCACAGGCGTCTCCCCTTAAATATGAAATGACACAACACACTGAAAGCCTAAGGGAAGAAAAAGTTGCTCAGTCAAATGGTTAACCTTTTCTCTGCTTTTAGAGCTACCCACCATTACTGGCACCTGTGACCAGAACCAGTTTTACATCAGTGTGAAATACGGAAGTCAAGGCAACAATTTCAAGACAATGGTTGGACATCAACAGCTGACACCCGAGATGGCTGAATACAGCTTCCAAGAAAACAGCACACACTTCAGCTTCATACTGCCGTACACTGCAAATGACACAGCCTTCGAGGTATGTCGCACAATAAAATCTCACCATAAATCTTCTGCACTGGATAACTTCCCTCTTTGTCTTACAGCTGATAACCTCAGATTCACTAAGAGCCCGTGTTGACGTGCTTCTGTTGGAGCCCAGCAATGACTGGGTGCTTGCTGATCTCTTCTTGGCCTGCAACTTCCCCTTAACAACAACCGGTAAGACTTAATAAAACGTAGTGTTTCTGCTGATTGGGATTATCGGACACCTTCTTCACCCTTACCACCTCTACCCTCCAGAATGCTACCCCAATGGAACGATGACCGCTATTGCTGTGAAGGTGGATTCTGTGGCCAATATTATCCCAAGTAGGCTGACC
Source organism: Ophiodon elongatus (assembly GCA_016806645.1). Lineage (NCBI taxonomy): Eukaryota > Metazoa > Chordata > Actinopteri > Perciformes > Hexagrammidae > Ophiodon > Ophiodon elongatus. The sequence continues at coordinate 2,011,012 of JACSYO010000880.1, read as the reverse complement.
CTAAAGGACCAGTCGTGCAAACCGGCATTCAGTGATGATCACTTTGCATATTTCTCTTTCAGTGTTGCTTCCTGTGGAACCACTAGAACAGTAGGTATTAATTCATCTTAAATCCCCTTATTTTGTTAAACATTCTAATGCCTCCTGTCTTTATATATATATTTCTTTTATATAGTTCTTTGACCACTACATGCTGTATGAAAATGAGATTGCCTTGCCTTACTACTACAACAATAAAGTAACATCCTACACCACACCAGTTGGTCCTCCGTACAGGTAGAGGGACTTGTCCAATCTTTTATCCTATTATACTGTCTATTGAAGTCAACCCCTTCAGTTTTTTTTTTTTTCTCCTTTAGCCAAACCATTTCCTGCTACTATGTGGTCAATGAGACTCAAACTGTTGGCTTCAGCTCAAAACCAAGACACTATGAACCCACCGCAGAGATCGGCTCGGGACAGCTGCTGGTGCAAATGAGGCTCGCCCAGGGTAAAGTTGACTTTATAAAAAAACCTTAACTACTTTTTTCTTTTTTTTGCAAGACTGTATATTGCCTCTTTCTAATAGGACTCTTCTCCTCCAGATTCATCATACGAGGGCTTTTACCAAGCAGAAGATTATCCAGTTGTAAAATATCTGAGGCAGCCTTTGTATTTTGAGGTGGAGCTGGTTGAGTCTACTGACCCAAATTTGGAGCTCATCGTGGAGAGCTGTTGGGCTACACTTGATGAAGACCGGAAGTCTCTACCTAGCTGGGATATCATTGTGGACAGGTAATGAGTAGCACAAAACAAGTGCAATCTCAAACTTCAGGTTTGATTGTGATAATCCCAATTTTATAGGTTTAACAAAGCATTCAAATGTGTATTTTTATTCCCAGCTGTGAGAATCCTGATGACAGCTATGTCACAATTTTCCATCCTGTTGTGAGCGATGCCAGAGTTTTAGTCCCATCTCACATCAAACGCTTCTCTATGAAGATGTTCACCTTCACTAAAGATGAGGAGGTTCTGAAAGACGAGGTAAAATGAGTCTGGTCTCCAAATGAAGTGTCTTGGCCACATCGCATGGTAGCACTGTGTAATAAATCCTTCTGTCCACAGATCTATGTCCACTGTGATGCAGTGATTTGTGACACAAACAGCCAAGAAGATGGTTCATGCAGAGGCCAGTGTGTGCAACCTACACACCAGATTAATTACAGACGGGAAGGGATACAAGGAGTAAAACGGGGTAAGTGACATCTGGAAAACATTTTGTCAATTAAATCTATGTGCAGTTATATATTTGTCTTGTTTTTCTAGGGCAAAGAGGAACAGACTCTACCAACCAGCGGCAAATCTCCTCTGGGCCTCTTGTGTTAACCTCTGGTCAAACTTCTGAATAAACCAATTTCTTTAAACTCTTGCGAGTATCTTTTTCTTTTTACAATTTGTATCAAAGCTGTGGTTTAAAATGTTGGAGCCCTTACAGGCGCTTTAACCCACAGATCTTTGACCTCTTGAGCTAGACTAAATTGTCCCATGCACTTAAGCTTTTTGAAAGTGACCTAGTTGCATGCATCTTTCTGCTAAACTGGCCCAGAAAAGGGAAGTTGCTTGACGATTCTAAGACTACACCTTTTCTCAGTTGTCCAAGTATCTGAGATCTTTAAATCTGACTACCTTTTGCTTCAAGAAGTAGCACTATTGTAGAGCCTAAAACTTTTTAAATTATCATTTCTGTCCCTCACACTTAAAAGTAAATGTTATGGTCCTTGTGGTGGTTTTAGTTTGAAAGTCATTGTTTTACAGCCGGGATTGTCTGCACTGTCTCCTGATCGGTTTAATCACCCAGCTCGTGTATTCTGTGTGCTTTCCATGAAGTCATGTCTGCGTTTGTTGCTGAAGTTGTCATACAGCTTTGTTCTAAACTTTTTGTATATTTCTTGGCTTTTTTTTTTCCGTTTGTACTGCTGCAGCTTGCTCCCTTTTCTGTCACTTTTTGCTTTCAATTACTAAAGGAGCTATAAACCATTATAGCAGCAAAAGTATAGTTGAGTAATGTAACTGAGCAGAGTAATTCTCCCTCTTATCTGCACTTTTACTTTCTTTGACGTAGCCGCACAATTATTGTGAATGTTATATAGTATGCATTTTTGTGACCATTTATAGACCATGTAATCTATTGTATAAAAATTGTCAGTTTCTTGGACCTATCAACTTCCCCCTCCTGCCAACCTATAGTCTTGAGTTGATGAAAAACCGGGGTAGATTAATTGATGGAAGGCAGCTGGGTAGACCAGGGTTACATCCCAAATCTCTTAATTGCATCTTTTCCTTGTGTCTTCGTCCCTCCCACCAGGGATGCAAGGAGAGGAAACAAGGACATTTTTAAGAGCAATGAAACATTGTTTCCTCTGAAGCGTCACATGCGATGTCTGTTTCTGATAACGGCTGATCACATCTGGATCAGCTGTTAGTCGGTTTGACAGCGGGAGACTTTTGACAGTTTGTCTGAACACATCAGTGTAACTGAATTGGTTCCTGGTTTAGACAGTTTTTAGCTAACATTCCAATAAAAAGAAACACTTCAAATATTGATAAAAATTGTATGTTTTCAGTTTAATGGTGTTAAACTATGTATGCTAATAAAGACAGTTATCACTCAGTGGAGAGGTTTTCTCTGTAGCCTGTTACCTGTTTTAACAAACTACTTTGTGAATTTATACTGTGTTCTGTTAAGCGCAGGGCCGATTTCTACTGGCGAAATGCATTTTTCTGAATTATTCTGATTGTAAGTCATAAAATAAACAATACAATTATGGTTTCACTGGAATTTTATTTGGCTCAATGTTTCAGGTTAAACTTAAATTATATAACTCAAATGATTAGCCTCACGTGATTGAATGGAAAGGATAAATTACATAAAAGTGCTCTGAATTTATATTCATAATAAAAGTTGAGGGAATTAAAATAAATCTCTTACGAAGAAAGTTGTTGGTCCTTTTGTTCAGACCTCCAATGAACATATTTTAACCAGATAGTGAATCAGAAAACAAATCAAATAATCTGATTTGTCGTCACACTGGAATGAAACTCCAGCGATCAGTCCAATCAAATAACTGAACAATGAGGGGGCGTGTCAGGTGCTAAAACACTTCCTGGAAGCCTGCTCTCGTGCATCCTCGCTCATGGCTCCTCAGAGCAGAAACAAGCGCTTTGGGACAGGCGTCAATATGGCAGTGCGGAACAACTTCCGTTTTAAGCGAGGATTGAGAAAATGACAAGAGACCTGGGATGTACCCCAGGTCGGACACACATGCTGACATGGGGGTAAACAGGAGGCACGGCATGGCTGTGACAGTATACATTGTTGACAAATGGTCACAAATGAAATCAATTGGTATTGTATAAACTTTTTATAATAACCTTATATTACATTTTTTGTGGACGACATAACGTTTCTAAAAGCTAGGTTTGGGCAACAGAACCACTTAGGTTAAAACAATTATTCATCATGGTTGGGCTTAAGTTAACTCAAACCACAACATGGTATAAAACCCGTTTTTTGTTCCCCTCATACCAAGCAATAGTTGTCTTTTTGGATATAAAAGTATGATACTTCTGACTGTTGCTTAGTCATGTACATGCAGATGTGTGGCCAACACGAATTAGGCTCCTAATTGACTTTCCATTGGCATGATTTTCATCCTGAGCAACACAAAAAAAAATAGTGTCAATGAACACGAACCTATTTTACGAACTGCCGCGATAATGGGCTGGCATGTTGGTGGACGGGAGTGTGCCACACTGGTTCGCTCATGGCTGCTGCTCTAACATGGAGGTTACAGCGTTGTTGCAGAAGCATAGAGCACTGTTAGCTCCGTCAGCACGTTTGCAGTAGCTACGAGCCGATGGCTCCAAGCCCCCAAGAAGAGTGCTGGGCTTTGAGGCAAATTTTACATAGTGATTAAATGGTGGAATTACTATTTCCCCATCCATGACGTCATAAATGGGGCCCAAAAATACTTGGTCTTGAATGGAGTTCAATCAACTTCCCAGTACAAACACTTGAATAGTCCTTATAACTCAAGTTATAAAAGGCAGTAATAGCTAAATGTATTTGTTCATGTGAATGAACCCGAGAACAAGGCTGGGTTAAAGGAAACGCTGGTACGCTTTTGTGTCATTGTAATTCTATACTCTGAAAAACCTTTGCTACATGCACCACTATCATAGGAATGAAGGGGCACCAGGTCAGGTGTTGCCATGTTGAGAAGCAATAAAGAATCTTTAAAGCTCACTTTTGTTCATTCTACCTGCTGGTCTGTGGTCTAGCATTTGGGTACACTTTTCTAACTGAAACCTTAACAGTAAAGGGATACACTATCTCATTACATTTACATCGTTAAGAACCTCAACATGCTTAATGTGTCAGTTTTGTTAGACCTTAAAGATTTTTAATGTACATTCATTTTTGTTCTAGGCTGAAAGTGGTCGAGAGATCAGTGAAAAACAGATTAAGTGTAAGAAATCATTTTAACGAAACAGAAGCCATTGACTGAAAAAGGAGCACTTTAGAATATATGCAACGTGGACTTTATGCCACAAAACATTTACATATTCAACCAATTACTATTTTTGCCTAATGTTTATCGGGAAGGATTGTGCAGTAAAGCACACTTTCCATCAGGTTTGAGTGCCACTGACCAAGCGGTGTTCCTGACGCATTAGTGAGAGAATGTGTTGACTTTACGCTACAACCCTGTAACTGACATTTGAAAGAACTAAAACAGCCGTAGTTAAAAATATTTCAGCTGGTTTGTGGATTGAAGGAATTTCTAAATCTTTAACTACAGCATGTAGAATGGCAACTGTTTCTTGGTTGACTTTCAGCCAAGTTAGTGGTCACTGGTTTTGTACCAGTTCATCCTTCAGAGTATCACATTAGTTTGGATCAATAGGCAGACACGTGTCTTTTAACCTTAGTTGGGACGTCATCTTAACCATTTGAAACACAATTACAGCTGAAAAAAGAAAAATCCCCAAAGTAATTTTGCCAAGAAATAACAAGTGTGAAATCCTTTTAAAATCATTTTTATTGGGATTTATTTTAGCTCATGAGTATTGGTCCTGACGACACATGTTTGATACTGTGGCCATCTGAAACAGCACGTTTTTGACCTGTGGAAAGAAAGAAAAAGTGTACACACAAGTTTTTTTTTTTAAAAATACATGTTTCCCCAATTGGAGAACACCAACAAGAGTTAATCCCCATCCCTCGTTTGAGCAACCTTACTAGTGTGTGTGTGTGTGTGTGTGTAACAGTGAAACATTGTCAGTGTGAGAGAGGTCTTGCCTTTTATCACGTCATCCTGGTTTGAACACTGCACATTACAAGCGCTACCTACTGGACTTCTGGCATCGCAGACCACCACATCACAGTGGACAAAGACCTACGAGATAAACTAATGTTAATGCAATTGAGGTTCATGGTGTATATATTTTTCCCAAATCTGAAGCCTTTTTTAAAAAAAAAAGAAGAGCATTAATTTTTGCGGTTGAAATTACCTGGCGACTCAAGTTGTCTTTGGCGAAGGCAAACATTGGGATCTCAAAGCGCTTGAAGTTGGACGGATACTGAACTCTGGCATCAGGCAAAACAGGATGGAAGATCACCTGGTACGGGTCCTTTGGGTTTGCACAGCTAAAGACAAACAGTTTATATACATTTAAGTTCCCACTAGTTAATTGTGTAAAGATGTCCCAAGATTGCAGTGTGAGCACCCCCTCCTTGGATATTGTCCATTATGAGGGAAAAGAGTAATGCCCATGTTTCACTTGCATCCTTTTTTTTTAATGCAGGCAAACGCCCCAGCAAGGAGAGATTAATAAGTTACCCGTTAATAATGAGGTCCCATTTGGGAAGAGATTTCCTGTCGTCGTCCTCCGTCGCCCAGCAGTACACCAGCTCCATTGATACCTCAGGGTTTCTAGACTTCATCAGTTCCACCTCAAAATACAACGGCTGTTGTAGGTACTTTGCGATGGGATCAGCGTCAACTCTGTGAAATGTGCTGTAGGAGTCGTCTAAGTAAAGAGAAAAACTTGTTGAACTGAATGATTAGGGATTCAGACAGGAATCATAATTGGCTGCACACTGAAACTTTAAAAAAAAAAAAAAAAAAAGTATACTACAGATTGAATTTAACTTTAAAGTACTCTGTCATTAAGCTAGGTTAGGTGTTGAAATGCATCAATTATATCATGTCAGAAGTAAGTTACTTTGACCAACACAATATAAATTTGTGCCATTGCCTCCTGGCTTTAGAAGACACCGCTAGTTTACCAATTTAGGAACCAGCACTGGCTTTCTTGAAAACCTTTGGTCTTTGAGAGTAGCACAACTGTCCAAGTAAAACCAATGCTTTTATTATGCATGTTAATGAAGCTGAGCCATGTCCCTTTGCATTACCTGTAGTTTTTTTACTACAGTGTGCTTTTATGGCTCAAAAGATGTTTGGAATACATGAAATAATGCATTCAGAACTTTCCTTACCCAGAGCAAGTCTCATTTCAAATTGCAGCTCGCCCATTGCATTCTCAGCATATGGTTCACTCCTGCGAGGTCTGTTGTTGAAGGCCACAGCGTGGTTTGTGTTTATGTCAAAATAACAAGCAACCTTCAGCCTGAAGAAGACAACCCAGCAGATAAATTAGTGAAAGTGGTGGAAATTGAACAACATCCACTTCAGGAGTCATTTCTTTTTTTAGGAATTACATAAGTAGCTTCCACTAAAGTGCCAATAATTTGTTTGAGAGAGTGTCAATTAATCTTTTAAATTCTACAATGTCACCTTAGACATTTTGAATGTCTACTTATTAGATCTGTGAATTGACAAGAGCTTTGATGATTGATGCCTTTCAACTAATTTCAGCTCAATGAGTAAGTTTCAAGACACTCACTCATACTCTGGCTCGTCAGTCTTTGATTCCCCTTTCATCTCATCATCTGGCAGAGAGATTTCATTTTCATACAGCATCATGTTGGGCAAAAACTAAGAAAAGGAAAAAGTTAACTAAATGTTTCAATAGTCTGCAACCAGGTTAACATTCAGCAGTAATCTACCTTTCTGGTCGTCCCACAGGAGTTCCCAGCAAAGGTAAAATAAGCATAGTGCTCGTCGCTGTAGGAGGGACCACAGGTAGGATCTCTGAGGGTGAGGCGACCGAGTTTCAGACTGGGAACCGACTCCAGTTTCATAGCCAGAGCGGTCATCGTTCCATTAGGGAAACACTCTGAAAAGAGGGACCAGACATTATGCTTGCGTGTTTTGTCTGACTAAGAAACATATTTCCTCTAACAAACCTGTCAGTGTTGAGAAGAAATTGCAAGCCATAGAGAATTCTTCAATATTTTTGTTGGTGTCTGGATTCTTCAGAGACACATCGAGTCTGCTCCTGATGGATGACGCCTCAATAGCCTGACGAGTTGTCAGAAACACAAAAGTAAGTTTACACACTATATTGAAAGACTAATCTCTACAACAAATGTCACCAAGGTATAACTCTGCACATCTACAATTTGGTGGAGAAAACAGATTGTACCTCAATCGCGGCGTCGATGGCAGAAAATGGTACTGTAAAACTGAAGTGCGTTCCATTGTCCATGAAGCCGTACTGCTGAGCCAGGGCCGATGTCAACATTCGCCTTCCCACTAGGGTCTGAAAGTTGAAGCCGTGGGTCCCGTATTTCACGAGGACATAGAAGTTTTGATAGTCACAGCCACCAGAGACAGAGGGAGGAACTGCAGAAATTAAGAAAAATAAAAAGTTGAAAGAAATTTGCCAATTTTGTTCTCAATGAAGCCATCATATTCATAAGTACAGACCTTTGTTATCCAATTTTGCTTCCAGATAAGCAGTTTGAGAAAATGGTGCAAACTCTGGCAGAACCAGCAAGCCAAAGGTCAGCTGAAGAGAGTAGACTGCAATCCCCATATCGTTCTGTTGGGAAATACAGAACGAGATTAGCTGCCAAATTAAAAAAGATTTGCATTTCATTTCTCAAGTTGTGTAAAACTCACCATTTGTAGAACGCCACGGTCCGTGAAGGGCACTTCAAGTGTATATACCTTCGAGCAGCCCTTAGGGGACTTGTGCTCCAGGAGTTTAAGGCCTCTGGCACTGCAGTCCGCTATGGATAAAACCTCAGAGGGGAAGGTGATGTTCATTAGTGCCACATCAGAGCAGAAGGGCCCAAGCATCATCTTAAATATCTGATCCTCTGGAACAGTGTCTGTGGGGCAAAAATAAAGCAGTTAGTAATCCATTATATTATAATGGTACTCTTGTGATTTAAATATGACAACTCACTGTCAATAACTTGTGTTGGTCGAGACAGTAGTGGTGTCGTGATGGGAAGGAGGACTTTGTATCTTGTGTCCTCATGTGCGGCATCTTCAGTCCAGAGCAACTCGAGCATCGGCTCAATTGTATAAGTAGTGAGATACTGACCATCCTGAACGTGACTCTGCAAAAAAAGAAACAGCCTCAGTAAGGATGTCTCTGAAAATCAGGACAAACCAAAATTAAAAGGACATTTTTTTTTTATATTGCGCTGCCCTGTATTTTGCTCATCTGAAGGCCAACGATCTTTTAAGTGCACAAAACAGCTGCTCTTCCTCTTGATTATAAAGTGGAATTTAACTTGCTGTGTAATTTGGAAGTGTTGAATAAATCCAATTTTCTTTTGTACTGTACAGATTATGATTTGAGGGTTACTATCATATTTCTTAACAAAACCCTGACATATTCTGGTGTGCTAATGTGTTTTTAAAAAACAGCAAGATGGAACTATTTGAGTGCATTTACACCGATTTCGCCACCTTTATAACAGAAATGTTTGTGGAAAAATGAAGGTCAGCACATTAAAGTCTTTAGACATTTTGTATTTTTTATAAACGTTGTGCATCTGCCTTTTTTTATTTTAATGTATGCCTTTTAAACTCATGGAGGCAGTTATATGCATGACAATTATAAAAACCTAATTCTTTTTTTATATGTATAAATTGTCCTCAAAGTAAATCTGACCTTAAAGTGGCCACCGACAGCCCCAACAGGGATTTCAATGATGATGTATACGTCATTGACAGACAGGGAGTAGCGTCTGTCGGACATCTCTGCAGCGTCGAGCCTCTGGCCATCCACACCCATGTGCACCTCCAACAGTTTAAAGTGGCCAGAGATAATCAGGGGGTCAATGTGCCTCGGTAGGAACCAGCTGATTGAGTGTTGAGTGAACGACACACTACCTGTACAAAAGGTGACAACATACAGCGCTTAGACAAGGAGACCAATGTGGACACATTTAAGTCAGGGCCAAAGTCTTTCCTGAAGAGTTATAAGATACCACTCATATCCCGTCAGTTAAATATGAAGCTACAGCCAGGAGGCTTGTAAACAGCTAGACTGCACAAAGTCTTTTCATCAGCACCATAAAACACATTATTCCAATTGGTTTAAGCTGTACAAAACCCAATGTTGGGTTTTAGCAGCCATACCATTTCTTGTCTGAGTGCAGGACTATGCAAGTTGTTTGCCACAGTATACAAATTCTAGTTAAGAAATGTGTCTGCCTCATTGCAGTAAAAAGTAATTATTTTAAGTCTTGGAATAAAATACCCACTATGTCCAAGTTTAAACTGCTACAACCCCAAATTCCCAGAGAAACTTTAGCTATGACATCAGTGGTTGCGGTGGCCCCGTTTACTGCTCTCCAAACATTACCCTCCAGTATTGGGCAGGCAGCTGCTGCGTGGATTTGAGTCCCCAGCCACTTCTTTTCAAATAGCGTTGAGGTTTTGAGCACCGTCATAGGCACACCTGCTACCTGCAAAATGAGATTACAGCTCATTGTGTAAATTCTTTGTTAAATCCATTTAATGCATACAGTAAACAAATACCCAAGGATGTAGTTACTGTAAGAGAATGGTGGTGTGTAAATATAATAAAGTAGCTTAATATATTCAACCGTGTCAATTTAAAAAGAGTCTGATTACATCATTTGTTCCAAAGCCAATAGTTTATGGCTGTAAGTGTAAGTAAGTCATCAGGTAAGGCTGGTTTAAAATGTGAAATGTAGTCCACTTACATGCAAGGTGTAAGTTTCAGGGGAAGTTATTGGGCTTCGCAGAACCAGCCTTGTAGGGGTGTTTGAGATCCCATAGCCTCTTCTCTGGGCCTCAGTCACCGTCATGATCCTCTCCTCAGGTGTGAAGAACACAATTTTTTTTATTCTGAATCCTGTGTCTATGGGCCGTTTCTGTGAAAACAAAGACCTTTAATACAGAAAGAGGTTTCCAGAATATTTATTATTTAAAAAAAAATTTAAAAAAAAAGAATAAGCTAGTCTTACCGCCGCAGCTCGTCGAGGATCTCCAAACTGTTTATCACTGGAGATGGCATGATAAGGCAAGTTGTAATCAGCTGGAGCTGCCCTTTTCACAGACACCTAGAAATGAGGCCACGCCATAAGTGATAATCAATCCCTCTCCTCTCAAATGCACCAGCCTTGGCGTTCACATAGGACATAAAGCCACTTATATAGACTAACATGACCGCAGAGTGTCCTGCTGCATTCACTTGCCTCCATATAGTTGCGGTCACAGACAATTTCCTTGGAGGCCCAGACTGGGTAGTGGCAGGTTTCAGTCACCTGGTACAGCTCGTCTTCAACCACCCGATTCCCATGCAGTCGAAGATTTAATGTTGTTGTGAATGCTTTATCGTCCTACAAAACACAGAAGACTTAAACTGATCACAACATCAAAATAAAAAAGTAGGTACCACTCCAGAAAAATGTAAGCACCAGTCTTTTTACCACATTTTTAGCAAAACAGTTTTGAAGAGAAGCAAAAATCATGGCATTCCCCAGCTGGTCAATCTTCACACTGACGCCACACTGAGAAGCTAAACGTGAGGTAAGGATAATTGCAGAATTATCTGAGGAGGTAAAAGAGGACAGTTAGAAGAGGAAAAGGTGAGACAAAGTTAAAAACAAAACAAATTAAATTCAGAAATGTCTTACTAATAACAGACACGTCAAGAAGTTTTCCTCCAAGTGGACCGACATCCACACGCATGGTGTTCCCCAGGCATTTTGATTCAAGATCTGGGATTTAACATTTATATTAGTAAGTATATATTAGTCAGTATATAGTACAATTAAAATTAGGTTTAAAAAAAAAAAAAAAAAAAAAAAAGAAAAAAAAAAAAAACACAAACTTACTTATAGAGGGTTTCTTTTGAGCCTCTACATTCACAACCGATATCAGGAGAATTAACCACCTGAAAGAGATTGAATCATTTTTAAAAGTAGCATGAAAGATCAGAAATGTTGAGTGAAAGCAATGGATAGAAATAGAGTTCTCAAACATAGACATGACCAATTTAAATTACAAACCCAACTAAACCACCCATTGCTCAGGAGATGGGGAACTGGTGACCAATGTCCCTGTTTTTGCACTTTATACTAAAGTTGGTTGCAGGATTAGGGAGCTTCCTGCTCAACGATAACCACACACAGGTGACTCCTATTACAGCCTGATTGAGGTTGTGCAGGCCGGTGTCTTGTTATCTGGCCTGAAGTAAGTCCCAACATGCAATGCAAAGAGGTTGATTGACTTAGTTCAATGGTAAATGATAAATGGACTTGTATTTAAACATCGAATAAAAAGTTTGGAAATTTGTGTTTGGTAGACTATTTCTCTGTTGTAACAATGCTTCTTGGCAATAAATTGTATACCGATGGAAAGCCTGTTTATTTCCCTTTTAAATGGTGCCACATTTGTAAGGAACATGCATTTGTGGGATGAGCAGCACAGCCGAGTATGTGGGTTGTGCCCATGAAAAATGGGCCAAATCGTCTCTGCCAAACAGCTTATTCTGCTGTTGCTATTGACTCTTGTTTGGTGTTGTTTGGTGGATTGGATGATTTAAGTATATCAGTAACAAGGAAGAAACAAGACATATTGGCAATTTTACAATTTATTTATTTAACAAAGAGTCAGGAACGTCAGTAGCGTGTGGAAGAACCAGAGCCACAACAGCATGGCACCTCGCACTGCTGTGGGATGCATTCCACTCCTCAAACAGGATTTGTCGCAAGTCAGCCAACGTGGTTGTGTTGGTCACTCTAGCACTCTATGCCCTACGAAGTTGGATCGTAGGGTCAAAGTGTGGAGAAGACGGGGAGAACGCTATGCTGATTGCTGCACCGATAGAGTAATACCTTTTGGTGGAGGCAGTGTGATGGTGTGGGGCGGCATCTCCATCACTGGAAAAACCAGGCTTGTCTTCATTGGAGGCAATCTCAATGCAGAGATATCGAGATGAGCTTCTGCAACCAGTGGCAATCCCATTCTTCCAGTCTGGGACCGAACTCCATCCTCCAAGATGACCACGCTCGCCCCGACAGAGCAGGGTTTATCAGAGACTATCTCCAAAATTTGGAGGTTGGTCCCGTACTAGAGTGACCAACACAACTACGTTGGCTGACTAGTGACAAATCCAGCTTGAGTGGAATGCATCCCACAGCAGTGTGTGACCAGGCTGGTGACCAGCATGAGGAGGAGGTCCCAGGCTGTTTTGGCTGTGTATGGTTCTTCCAAACGCTACTGAGGCTCCGGACTGTTAAATGAATAAATTGTAAAATTGCCAATATGTCTCGTTTCTTCCTTGTTGCTGATAGACTTCAATCATCCAATCCACCAAACAAGAGTCAATAGCAACAGCAGAATAAGCTGTTTGGCATTGGCAGAGAAGATTTGGCAAATTATTCAAACCCACATACTCAGCTGTGCTGCTCATCCCACAAATACATGTTCCTTACAAATGGGGCTCCGTTTAAAAGGGAAATAAACAGACTTTCCAACGGTATACAATGTATTGCCAAGAAGCATTGTTAGAGAAATAGTCTACCAAACATAAATTTCCAAACTTTTTGTTTGATGTTTATTTAGCTCCTCCTGCCAATTTAAACTTTGTCACCACAATCACTCACACATCCTCTATATGCAGATCAGCAAAAATATATAAGTACAAGTTACAAAAGGTCTTTTGGAAAAACTATTACCAACTATTGGTATGAAATATGTGTAGTATAGTATAAAACATCAATAGTATCAATTGTTTTTAGAATTTTGGCAGGAAATTAATTGTAACAAAGTCCGCAAACAAAGTTAAATTAGGGCTGTTGTGGTTCATGGTCAGCATCTTAGGCCTGAAGCCATGGGGACACCACTATTTAGAAGTTTTCATAAATCAGGAAAAAGGAAAAAGAAATCTCACCAGATCACAAGCCTTTCAAAATTAAAAAGTAAGAGTCACAGTAGGCTAGATCATATTTCAAATAATGAGCTGTAACGCTGAAAAAAACAAGAGTAGACTACATACATGTCAATCAATAAAAAAGACCCACCATATCTCCACCTTCACCACTTGAATGGAGATCTTTATACCGTCAACACTTCTGGATTAACCTGTTGGGATGCATAACTTGCTGCTCTTGCTGTTACAATCACATAATACCAAGAAAATCCTCAAATTCTTACAACTGAAAAGCTGGACAGCGATCACTTTTTGCTTCATAAACGACTTCACTATTCAGTGTTTATCGAGAGTTGATTTGTTTTATGTGGATCGGCTAATGCCTCATCTCGCAAGATTTTGTCGCAGGGCCCCCTCTTCAATACAGATTCAGACAACTTTATTTTTCCCAAAGGGCAATTCACTTAACTTTACACATTTCATACACAGATTTGAGAACTCACAGGCAAGTATGTGACAGAGGCAACAGATTAACATACATGGGTCAATATAACGGACAACGAGCAGCAGTAAGTAAAATAACCATTTTGCTATGATTTGAGAAGAATGTCAACACATACAGTATATACATACACACACTGCATACATATATACACAGATATACACACAGCATAAGTGGCCACAAACACAGGGTGCTGAAAAGGTGCACAAATGTGTGTTTACCCTGATGACACAGATGTTAAATTACCAAATTAATTTCAGGAGCAGAACAGAGATGGTCCACAACACACTGCAAGGGTTTGGTGCTTTTAGGAACTAGTTTTATGCTACAGGCAGCACATCAGGGAGATACGGAATGCATTTTTATTGAGGTAATAAAAATGTGGGGGGGGGGGGGGGGACGGTATACATTGTTTACAAATGGTAACGAAAATGCAATCAATTGGTATTGTGTACAATAAATATTTTGGTTAGAATTACTTTATTTTTTTTTTTGCGTTTCTAAAAGCTAGGTTAAAGCAACAGAACCACTTGGGTAAGTAAAAGAATAAACAATCATGGTTTTGCTTAAATTAACTCAAACCACAACATGGTATAAAACCCCACTCTTCTGGTTGAAGTCCTGTTTTTTGTTCCCCTCCCACCAACCAATAGTTGTCTTTTGGGATATTATAAAAGTATGTTACTTCTTACTGTTGCTTAGTCACGTAGATGCATTTAATACGTGTGGCCAACACGAATTAGGCTCCTAATTGACTTTCCATTGGCATGATTTTCATCCTGAACGACAAAAAAAAATGTCAATGTACACGATAGATTGCATTTATGACTATTTTACGAACTGCCACGATAATGGGCTGGCATGTTGGTGGACGGGAGTGTGCCACACTGGTTCGCTCATGGCCGCTGCTCTAACATGGAGGTTACAGCGTTGTTGCAGAAGAGTAGCACTCACCCTCTGGTTAGCACTGTTAGCTCTGTCAGCAAGTTTGCAGTAGCTACGAGCAGATGGCTCCAAGCAGAGTGCTGGGCTGAGGCAAAGTTTACATAGTGACGAAATGGTGGGATTACCATTTCTCCATTCGTGGCGTGATAAATAGGGCCCAAAAACACTTTCCCCCCAGACTAATTAAATCAACTTCTCAGTACAAACACTTGAATAGCCCTTATAACTTAAATTTGGCTATTAGTACATTTTATAACTTATTTGTTCATGTGAATGAGCCCGAGAACAAGGCTGGGTTAAAGGAAACGCTGGTACGCTTTTGTGTGATCGTAATTCTATACTCTGACAAACCTTTGCGGCATGCGCCACTATCATAGGAATGAAGGGGCGCCAGGTCAGGTGTTGCCATGTTGAGAAGCAATAAAGAATCTTTAAAGCTCACTTTTGTTCATTCTACCTGCTGGTCTGTGGTCTTGCATTTGGGTACACTTTAACTGAAACCATAACAGTAGAGGTGTACTGTCACATATTTAAGACAGTTAACATGCTTAAATGTCAGTTTTGTTACACCATATAATGAAGATTTTTAATGTACATTAATTTCTGTTCTAGGCTGAAAGTGGTCGAGAGATCAGTGAAAAACAGATGAAGTGTAAGAAATCATTTTAATGAAACTGAAGCCATTGACTGAAAAAGGAGCACTTTAGAATATATGCAACGTGGACTTTGCCACAAAACATTTACATATTCAACCAATTACTATTTTTGCCTAATGTTTATCAGGAAGGATTGTGCAGTAAAGCACACTTTCCATCAGGTTTGAGTGCCACTGACCAAGCGGTGTTCCTGACGCATTAGTGAGAGAATGTGTTGACTTTACGCTACAACCCTGTAACTGACATTTGAAAGAACTAAAACAGCTGTAGTTAAAATTTCAGCTGGTTTGTGGATTGAAGGAATTTCTAAATCTTTAACTACAGCATGTAGAATGGCAACTGTTTCTTGGTTGACTTTCAGCCAAGTTAGTGGTCACTGGTTTTGTACCAGTTCACCTTCAGAGTATCACATTAGTTTGGATCAATAGGCAGACACGTGTCTTTTAACCTTAGTTGGGACGTCATCTTAACCATTTGAAACACAATTACAGCTGAAAAAAGAAAAATCCCCAAAGTAATTTTGCCAAGAAATAACAAGTGTGAAATCCTTTTAAAATCATTTTTATTAGGATTTATTTTAGCTCATGAGTATTGGTCCTGACGACACATGTTTGATACTGTGACCATCTGAAACAGCACGTTTTTGACCTGTGGAAAGAAAGAAAAAAAAAAAATCATGTTTCCCCAATTGGCAAACACCGAGAGTTAATCCCCATCCCTCGTTTGAGCAACCTTACTAGTGTGTGTGTGTGTGTGTGTGTGTGTGTGTGTGTGTAACAGTGAAACATTGTCAGTGTGAGAGAGGTCTTGCCTTTTATCCCGTCATCCTGGTTTGAACACTGCACATTACAAGCGCTACCTACTGGACTTCTGGCATCGCAGACGACCACATCACAGTGGACAAAGACCTACGAGATAAACTAATGTTAATGCAATTGATGTTCATGGTGTATATATTTTTCCCAAATCTGAAGCCTTTTTTAAAAAAGCAAAAGAGCATTAATTTTTGCGGTTGAAATTACCTGGCGACTCAAGTGGTCTTTGTCTTTGGCGAAGGCAAACATTGGGATCTCAAAGCGCTTGAAGTTGGACGGATACTGAACTCTGGCATCAGGCAAAACAGGATGGAAGATCACCTGGTACGGGTCCTTTGGGTTTGCACAGCTAAAGACAAACAGTTTATATACATTTAAGTTCCCACTAGTTAATTGTGTAAAGATGTCCCAAGATTGCAGTGTGAGCACCCCCTCCTTGGATATTGTCCATTATGAGGGAAAAGAGTAATGCCCATGTTTCACTTGCATCCTTTTTTTTTAATGCAGGCAAACGCCCCAGCAAGGAGAGATTAATAAGTTACCCGTTAATAATGAGGTCCCATTTGGGAAGAGATTTCCTGTCGTCGTCCTCCGTCGCCCAGCAGTACACCAGCTCCATTGATACCTCAGGGTTTCTAGACTTCATCAGTTCCACCTCAAAATACAACGGCTGTTGTAGGTACTTTGCGATGGGATCAGCGTCAACTCTGTGAAATGTGCTGTAGGAGTCGTCTAAGTAAAGAGAAAAACTTGTTGAACTGAATGATTAGGGATTCAGACAGGAATCATAATTGGCTGCACACTGAAACTTTAAAAAAAAAAAAAAAAAAAGTATACTACAGATTGAATTTAACTTTAAAGTACTCTGTCATTAAGCTAGGTTAGGTGTTGAAATGCATCAATTATATCATGTCAGAAGTAAGTTACTTTGACCAACACAATATAAATTTGTGCCATTGCCTCCTGGCTTTAGAAGACACCGCTAGTTTACCAATTTAGGAACCAGCACTGGCTTTCTTGAAAACCTTTGGTCTTTGAGAGTAGCACAACTGTCCAAGTAAAACCAATGCTTTTATTATGCATGTTAATGAAGCTGAGCCATGTCCCTTTGCATTACCTGTAGTTTTTTTACTACAGTGTGCTTTTATGGCTCAAAAGATGTTTGGAATACATGAAATAATGCATTCAGAACTTTCCTTACCCAGAGCAAGTCTCATTTCAAATTGCAGCTCGCCCATTGCATTCTCAGCATATGGTTCACTCCTGCGAGGTCTGTTGTTGAAGGCCACAGCGTGGTTTGTGTTTATGTCAAAATAACAAGCAACCTTCAGCCTGAAGAAGACAACCCAGCAGATAAATTAGTGAAAGTGGTGGAAATTGAACAACATCCACTTCAGGAGTCATTTCTTTTTTTAGGAATTACATAAGTAGCTTCCACTAAAGTGCCAATAATTTGTTTGAGAGAGTGTCAATTAATCTTTTAAATTCTACAATGTCACCTTAGACATTTTGAATGTCTACTTATTAAATCTGTGAATTGACAAGAGCTTTGATTGATGCCTTTCAACTAATTTCAGCTCAATGAGTAAGTTTCAAGACACTCACTCATACTCTGGCTCGTCAGTCTTTGATTCCCCTTTCATCTCATCATCTGGCAGAGAGATTTCATTTTCATACAGCATCATGTTGGGCAAAAACTAAGAAAAGGAAAAAGTTAACTAAATGTTTCAATAGTCTGCAACCAGGTTAACATTCAGCAGTAATCTACCTTTCTGGTCGTCCCACAGGAGTTCCCAGCAAAGGTAAAATAAGCATAGTGCTCGTCGCTGTAGGAGGGACCACAGGTAGGATCTCTGAGGGTGAGGCGACCGAGTTTCAGACTGGGAACCGACTCCAGTTTCATAGCCAGAGCGGTCATCGTTCCATTAGGGAAACACTCTGAAAAGAGGGACCAGACATTATGCTTGCGTGTTTTGTCTGACTAAGAAACATATTTCCTCTAACAAACCTGTCAGTGTTGAGAAGAAATTGCAAGCCATAGAGAATTCTTCAATATTTTTGTTGGTGTCTGGATTCTTCAGAGACACATCGAGTCTGCTCCTGATGGATGACGCCTCAATAGCCTGACGAGTTGTCAGAAACACAAAAGTAAGTTTACACACTATATTGAAAGACTAATCTCTACAACAAATGTCACCAAGGTATAACTCTGCACATCTACAATTTGGTGGAGAAAACAGATTGTACCTCAATCGCGGCGTCGATGGCAGAAAATGGTACTGTAAAACTGAAGTGCGTTCCATTGTCCATGAAGCCGTACTGCTGAGCCAGGGCCGATGTCAACATTCGCCTTCCCACTAGGGTCTGAAAGTTGAAGCCGTGGGTCCCGTATTTCACGAGGACATAGAAGTTTTGATAGTCACAGCCACCAGAGACAGAGGGAGGAACTGCAGAAATTAAGAAAAATAAAAAGTTGAAAGAAATTTGCCAATTTTGTTCTGAATGAAACCATCATATTCATAAGTACAGACCTTTGTTATCCAATTTTGCTTCCAGATAAGCAGTTTGAGAAAATGGTGCAAACTCTGGCAGAACCAGCAAGCCAAAGGTCAGCTGAAGAGAGTAGACTGCAATCCCCATATCTTTCTGTTGGGAAATACAGAAAGAGATTAGCTGCCAAATTAAAAAAGATTTGCATTTCATTTCTCAAGTTGAGTGTAAAACTCACCATTTGTAGAACGCCACGGTCCGTGAAGGGCACTTCAAGTGTATATACCTTCGAGCAGCCCTTAGGGGACTTGTGCTCCAAGAGTTTAAGGCCTCTGGCACTGCAGTCCGCTATGGATAAAACCTCAGAGGGGAAGGTGATGTTCATTAGTGCCACATCAGAGCAGAAGGGCCCAAGCATCATCTTAAATATCTGATCCTCTGGAACAGTGTCTGTGGGGCAAAAATAAAGCAGTTAGTAATCCATTATATTATAATGGTACTCTTGTGATTTAAATATGACAACTCACTGTCAATAACTTGTGTTGGTCGAGACAGTAGTGGTGTCGTGATGGGAAGGAGGACTTTGTATCTTGTGTCCTCATGTGCGGCATCTTCAGTCCAGAGCAACTCGAGCATCGGCTCAATTGTATAAGTAGTGAGATACTGACCATCCTGAACGTGACTCTGCAAAAAAAGAAACAGCCTCAGTAAGGATGTCTCTGAAAATCAGGACAAACCAAAATTAAAAGGACATTTTTTTTATATTGCGCTGCCCTGTATTTTGCTCATCTGAAGGCCAACGATCTTTTAAGTACACAAAACAGCTGCTCTTCCTCTTGATTATAAAGTGGAATTTAACTTGCGGTGTAATTTGGAAGTGTTGAATAAGTCCAATTTTCTTTTGTACTGTACAGACTATGATTTGAGGGTTACTATCATATTTCTTAACAAAACCCTGACATATTCTGGTGTGCTAATGTGTTTTAAAACAGCAAGATGGGACTATTGGTGTATTTAAACCACTTTCTCCACCTTTATAATGGAAAGGTTTGTGAAAAATGAAGGTCAGCACATTAAAGTCTTCAGACATTTTGTCTTTTTTTTTTATAAACGTTGTCCATCTGCCTTTCTTATTTTAATGTACGCCTTTTAACTTCATGGAGGCAGTTATATGCATGACAATTATAAAAACCTAATTTTTTATATGTATAAATTGTCCTCAAAGTAAATCTGACCTTAAAGTGGCCACCGACAGCCCCAACAGGGATTTCAATGATGATGTATACGTCATTGACAGACAGGGAGTAGCGTCTGGCGGACATCTCTGCAGCGTCGAGCCTCTGGCCATCCACACCCATGTGCACCTCCAACAGTTTAAAGTGGCCAGAGATAATCAGGGGGTCAATGTGCCTCGGTAGGAACCAGCTGATTGAGTGTTGAGTGAACGACACACTACCTGTACAAAAGGTGACAACATACAGCGCTTAGACAAGGAGACCAATGTTGACACATTTAAGAGTCAGGGCCAAAGTCTTTCCTGAAGAGTTATAAGATACCATTCATATACCGTCAGTTAAATATGAAGCTACAGCCAGGAGGTTTGTAAACAGCTAGACTGCACAAAGTCTTTCCATCAGCACCATAAAACACATTATTCCAATTGGTTTAAGCTGTACAAAACCCAATGTTGGGTTTTAGCAGCCATACCATTCCTTGTCTGAGTGCAGGACTATGCAAGTTGTTTTCGCCACAGTATACAAATTCTAGTTAAGAAATGTGTCTGCCTCATTGCAGTAAAAAGTAATTATTTTAAGTCTTGGAATAAAATACCAACTATGTCCAAGTTTAAACTGCTACAACCCCAAATTCCCAGAGAAACTTTAGCTATGACATCAGTGGTTGCGGTGGCCCCGTTTACTGCTCTCCAAACATTACCCTCCAGTATTGGGCAGGCAGCTGCTGCGTGGATTTGAGTCCCCAGCCACTTCTTCTCAAATATCGTTAAGGTTTTGAGCACCGTCATAGGCACACCTGCTACCTGCAAAATGAGATTACAGCTCATTGTGTAAATTCTTTGTTAAATCCATTTAATGCATACAGTAAACAAATACCCAAGGATGTAGTTACTGCAAGAGAATGGTGGTGTGTAAATATAATAAAGTAGCTTAATATATTCAACCGTGTCAATTTAAAAAGAGTCTGATTACATCATTTGTTCCAAAGCCAATAGTTTATGGCTGTAAGTGTAAGCAAGTCATCAGGTAAGGCTGGTTTAAAATGTGAAATGTAGTCCACTTACATGCAAGGTGTAAGTTTCAGGGGAAGTTATTGGGCTTCGCAGAACCAGCCTTGTAGGGGTGTTTGAGATCCCATAGCCTCTTCTCTGGGCCTCAGTCACCGTCATGATCCTCTCCTCAGGTGTGAAGAACACAATTTTTTTTATTCTGAATCCTGTGTCTATGGGCCGTTTCTGTGAAAACAAAGACCTTTAATACAGAAAGAGGTTTCCAGAATATTTATTATTTAAAAAAAAATTTAAAAAAAAAGAATAAGCTAGTCTTACCGCCGCAGCTCGTCGAGGATCTCCAAACTGTTTATCACTGGAGATGGCATGATAAGGCAAGTTGTAATCAGCTGGAGCTGCCCTTTTCACAGACACCTAGAAATGAGGCCACGCCATAAGTGATAATCAATCCCTCTCCTCTCAAATGCACCAGCCTTGGCGTTCACATAGGACATAAAGCCACTTGTATAGACTAACATGACCGCAGAGTGTCCTGCTGCATTCACTTGCCTCCATATAGTTGCGGTCACAGACAATTTCCCTGGAGGCCCAGACTGGGTAGTGGCAGGTTTCAGTCACCTGGTACAGCTCGTCTTCAACCACCCGATTCCCATGCAGTCGAAGATTTAATGTTGTTGTGAATGCTTTATCGTCCTACAAAACACAGAAGACTTAAACTGATCACAACATCAAAATAAAAAAGTAGGTACCACTCCAGAAAAATGTAAGCACCAGTCTTTTTACCACATTTTTAGCAAAACAGTTTTGAAGAGAAGCAAAAATCATGGCATTCCCCAGCTGGTCAATCTTCACACTGACGCCACACTGAGAAGCTAAACGTGAGGTAAGGATAATTGCAGAATTATCTGAGGAGGTAAAAGAGGACAGTTAGAAGAGGAAAAGGTGAGACAAAGTTAAAAACAAAACAAATTAAATTCAGAAATGTCTTACTAATAACAGACACGTCAAGAAGTTTTCCTCCAAGTGGACCGACATCCACACGCATGGTGTTCCCCAGGCATTTTGATTCAAGATCTGGGATTTAACATTTATATTAGTAAGTATATATTAGTCAGTATATAGTACAATTAAAATTAGGTTTAAAAAAAAAAAAAAAAAAAAAAAAGAAAAAAAAAAAAAACACAAACTTACTTATAGAGGGTTTCTTTTGAGCCTCTACATTCACAACCGATATCAGGAGAATTAACCACCTGAAAGAGATTGAATCATTTTTAAAAGTAGCATGAAAGATCAGAAATGTTGAGTGAAAGCAATGGATAGAAATAGAGTTCTCAAACATAGACATGACCAATTTAAATTACAAACCCAACTAAACCACCCATTGCTCAGGAGATGGGGAACTGGTGACCAATGTCCCTGTTTTTGCACTTTATACTAAAGTTGGTTGCAGGATTAGGGAGCTTCCTGCTCAACGATAACCACACACAGGTGACTCCTATTACAGCCTGATTGAGGTTGTGCAGGCCGGTGTCTTGTAATCTGGCCTGAAGTAAGTCCCAACATGCAATGCAAAGAGGTTGATTGACTTAGTTCAATGGTAAATGATAAATAGACTTGTATTTATAGAGCTCCTCCTGCCAATTTAAACTTTGTCTCCACGATCATTCACATCTCCTCTATATGCAGATGAGCAAAAATATATAAGTACAAGTTACAAAAGGTCTTTTGGAAAACATTTTGTTATTAGAAACTATTGGTATGAAATATGTGTAGTATAGTATAAAACATTAATAGTATCAATTATGTTTTTAGCATTTTGGCAGGAAATTAATTGTAACAAAGTTAAATTAGGGCTGTTGTGGTTCATGGTCAGCATCTTAGGCCTGAAGCCATGGGGACACCACTATTTAGAAGTTTTCATAAATCAGGAAAAAGGAAAGAAAATCTCACCAGATCACAAGCCTTTCAAAAATAAAAAGTAAGAGTCACAGTAGGCTACATCATATATCAAATAATGAGCTGAAAAAAATGTCAATCAATAAAAAAGACCCACCATATCTCCACCTTCACCACTTGAATGGAGATCTTTATACCGTCAACACTTCTGGATTAACCTGTTGGGATGCATAACTTGCTGCTCTTGCTGTTACAATCACATAATACCAAGAAAATCCTCAAATTATTACAACTGAAAAGCTGGACAGAGATCATTTTTTTTCTTCATAAACGACTTCACTATTCAGTGTTTATCGAGAGTTGATTTGTTTTATGTGGATCGGCTAATGCCTCATCTCTCAAGATTTTGTCGCAGGGCCCCCTCTTCAATACAGATTCAGATTCAGACAACTTTAGTTTTCCCGAAGAAGGGCAATTCACTTAACTTTACCCATTTCATACACAGCTTTGATAACTCACAAGCAAGTATGTGACAGAGGCAACAGATTAACATACATGGGTCAATATAACGGACAACGAGCAGCAGTAAGTAAAATAACCATTTTGCTATGATTTCAGAAGAATGTCAACACATATATATCCATATATACGTACATATACACACACACAGCATAAGTGGCCACAAACACAGGGCAAACTGCACAGAAAAGGTGCACAAATGTGTGTTTACCCTGATGACACAGATGTTAAATCACCAAATTAATTTCAGGAGCAGAACAGAGATGGTCCACAACACACTGCAAGGGTTTGGTGCTTTTAGGAACTAGTTTTATGCTACAGGCAGCACATCAGGGAGATACGGAATGCATTTTTATTAAGGTAATAAAATTATGGATCAGCTAGGCTATGACACTGATGGAGGGATGGGGGCGGGGGGGGGGGGGACTGGCCACATTACAAATTGTCAAACAGTTGTGAGAGCAAGCACAACCAATAGCAGCTTTTTCAAATATGCTGCCACTATAAAGGTATGTTGTATTTCTCCTTTGCTGCCAAATACAGTGTTACTGCCTGCTTTGG
The DNA here is from genome assembly GCA_016806645.1 of Ophiodon elongatus. NCBI lineage: Eukaryota > Metazoa > Chordata > Actinopteri > Perciformes > Hexagrammidae > Ophiodon > Ophiodon elongatus. The sequence continues at coordinate 1,987,072 of JACSYO010000880.1, read as the reverse complement.
CAGTTAGCCTGCCAGCAGTGCTTTCTCACAGAGGATTGAAATGTCAGTGTGATTTTACTACTCTACTCCCTCCAGCTGCTGGCACGCTGTGGTCAGTTGCAATAGTTTCACACAAGTAGAATCATTTCTGAAACATTAAACATGCATTAAATTACTGCAGGTTCACTCTTTACTAAAATGAAGTCATATGATCTTATAATAAATTGCAGAGATTAATTAATAGGCCAATCACAACAGAACTACCGCTTCCTTTAGGGATAGCAGGCTATAAGCATACTGAGATATGATGAGTAAAATGCCATAAAAAACAACAACCGTGTAGTTTTACAGCAGGGTGTTCCTACATCTGTGTGGTCCCTCTCCCTCCCTCCCGTCTCCTCTCCTCTCTCGCCCCTCCCTGTTCCCTGTAAAAGGGAACAAACTGCCACCGTGCCGTTGTCCCGCCTCCAGCTCGTCTTGTCCTGTTCGTGAAGCTGCAGCTCCGCACTCGCTCCGACGACCCGCCATCTGCTGCACTCTTCGAGAATGTGAAAACTAAACCACCCGGATAAAAGTTATTTTCATGGAAAGAAAAGCTCCAAGTGCAGGTACGTTTCAGTTTCATGTTTTGCAGTCAGTTTTAGTCAAATTAGAAGTAGTTGATTTATTTGTAAACAGGGTTTTGGTGAATAAAATATGTAATGTAGGAGTGGGCAGCACGTTGCTCTGATTGGTGGAAGAGTAGATATTAGGACATAACAATTAGAAATCCACACATGCAGGAAAACAGTCTTTGGCTTTAGTTATTGCTTGAAATGATATGTGGGTTAAGTTTCGACTCATTTCCTCTGAATTAGTCTAGTCCGCTCTGTAATTTGATTCTTCTGGGGATAACCCTGTACTTGAGCCCTGGAAGAAAGGACAGCCCCTCAAGCCTCTTTACTCACTCCAGCTCAAGCCATTTCCTGTGTGTGTTGTATTGATTTTTTTTTTCTCCTTCAGAGGACTAATGTGCTCTACAAACAATGTAGTCAAATGTCTTGATAGACGTCCCTCTGCAAAAATCGACAACTTACAATCTAGACTGTATATGCTTGTGTGGGATAAAAAGAAATCAATAGAATTGACGTGCTTCATTTCTCGTCGTTATGTCTCTGTAAGTATTGTCAGGACCATGGGGTATGGGCAAATCCTCCACCGGCGGGGGAATGAGGAGGACCAGGTGCACCTCAACGTGGGAGGGGTTCAACACGAAGTGGAACCGAGCATGCTGCTCCGCTTCCCTCACACACGCCTGGCTCGTCTGCTGCGCTGCCAAAGCGAGGCGACGATCTTGGAACTGTGTGACGACTACAGCCCGTCTGAGAAGGAGTACTACTTCGACAGGAATCCACATGTTTTCCTCTGCGTGCTCAACTTCTACCACACAGGACGTATCCACATGATGGAGGAGGTGTGCGTCTTCTCCTTCAGCCAGGAGATCGAGTACTGGGGAATCCAGGAGCTCCACCTAAGCCCCTGCTGTAGCTACTGGTACCACGAGAGGAAGGATTACATTGATGACAGAGATTGGGACGTGAAGAGCGACGACCAGCAGCAGCCGAGTTTTGACTCCTCCTTTGAGGAGCTCTCTGCTATCGATAAAGACCTGGCCAAGTTCAAAGGTGCCTGGTGTGCAGAAGTGAGGAGCTACATTTGGCTCAGGCTGGAGGATCCAGGTCACTCAAGAGGCTCAAAGATCATCGCCGTGGCCTCTCTCGGCTTGGTGCTGACCTCTATCGTTGCCATGTGTGTTCACAGCATGCCTGAGTTTCAGCAGGTGGACGACAACGACAAACCCATCGAGGACCCTGTCCTTGCCATCCTGGAAGAGATCTGCATTGCCGGCTTCTCCGCCGAGTTCATCCTCAGGCTGATTGTCGCACCCTCCTGCAGGAAGTTCCTTTCAAACCCCTTAAACATCATCGATGTTGCCTCCATTTTACCATTTTACGCCACTTTAGCTCTGGAAACAGCCGACGAGGAGGCTGCAGAGGAGAATGAGGACTTGGAAAATGTGGGGAAGGTGGTGCAGGTTCTGCGCCTCATGAGGATTCTCCGGATCCTCAAACTGGCTCGCCACTCCATCGGGCTGCGAGCGCTGGGCGCCACCGTCCGCCACAGCTACCAAGAGGTGGGTCTACTCCTTCTCTTCCTCTCGGTGGGGATCTCCATCTTTTCTGCCCTCATCTACTTTGCAGAGAAGGAAGAGCAGAACACAGATTTGGGGACCATCCCTTCAGGCTGGTGGTGGGCCACAATCACCATGACCACAGTCGGTTATGGTGACACCTGCCCGGTGACGCTGGCAGGGAAGATAGTGGCCACTTTGTGTATTGTCTGTGGTCTGTTAGTGGTGGCTCTGCCCATCACCATCATCTTCAATAAGTTTTCAAAGTACTATCAAAGAAACAAAGCCATGGAGGGACTGTGTATCACTAAGCCTGAAAGACAAGACCCAGAGCTCCCTCACTATAACATCAGAGACCTGTTCAAAGGAAGTGTGCGTCCCTTAATTGGACGTACCACCTTCAGGAACAGTGTGAGCAGCACAGGTGACACTACAGATGCCTCTAGTCTCCAGGATTTAGAGGTGTATGATAATGACACTTGTGAAAATAGGTCAGCAAAATGAAGTTCTGACGTTTCACAGTTTCGCTCCCTTTATGACTGCAAGTCACTCTCGTGCCTCTCGGGGCTGCTCCATCACTGACCCCGCCTCTCTGCATTGTCTTCCCTTGGCAATTTGACAGAGTAATATTGTGGCCATAATTTCTTTTTCTTTTTTTATTACTACAAGGGGAGAGCTTGTGAAATGTACAGCGTAGCTAAAACCAGGAAATCTAAAGGGAATTATCTGAGCCTTGCTTGGAGATTTGAAAGCCCATTTTCTGCTTGAGAAAACTGCAATGATGCATGTAAGAGGCCATAATGTTAATGTTTTCTCAAAGTAATGTCCTGTATTGATTTGTCTGCTCGCTGAAAGTTCAGACAGAGAACTTTGCCGAAAGCCTAGGATGACAACAACACTGTTTAATGTTTTAAAATGGTATTATAGATCTCTGCATGAACAGAAATGAATACATTTTGAAAGAGAGTGATGTGTAGAATTATGCAATATTATTGATGCTACAGAGAAGAAAAGAGGCCACACAACTCTCTCAGAGCACTGATATACCAGGTTATTGTTATTTAACTTTTCTTTTGGACAGTTTTGGCATGCATGGTGACTGCTGGAGGGTAATTTGTGTGAACATGAAATAAAAATCATGCAACATGCCTGTCATTTGTGATATGGCATGAATTGAACTAATCACTCGTTAAGACAAGGTTTTCAGCTCCGGTTCATTGCATTATTTATCGCCATATGTTTGTCACTAAAATGACCCTAAAATATTGATATAAATCATCAACAATGTATTTTCTTCAGTGGTGAAATGCACTGGAACTGTAGTGGAAAGTTGCTTTACCTCTTCACTCTTCTATTCCTGAAAGCATTGATTTCCTGTCCCCTATTATAATCTCCGGTTGGATAAGCAGCTGTCCTAGAGCGAGAGACATAAAAAGTCTTTTCTCTACAGGGCTCTCAACAGTGTTCATGAAGTTGACCAGAAACAATCTACTCTCAGAGCCACACAACATTTTAATTTCAGAAGGTTTCTTATCTATTGACTAATTTTTCATGACACATAAGTGAATGATACCTGTTAAATTGAAAGTGAATGGGTCTCAGTGAGTGAGTTGTGGAGGTTGGTTTGAAGACTTCCTGCAGCCTAACCAGAACAGATAAGTCCATTACTCCCTGATTATTTGTTAATAATGACTTTCGATTGCTGGCTTCCTGTATCAGGTGTGCATCACATTAGCATGTTGCTTAATCCACACTTTCTTTTTTGCTTTTGTCAGCTGACATTTACTGTAATGACAAACGTAGTATTGGTTCAGACAAGCATTGATTTTAAATAATAATTATGCATACAGATGCACTGTTACAATACATGACAGGGATGAATACAACTGGATTTATTGTCAAAATCTCTATCCCAAGAAAAATATAACAAATAGTGTTGCAAAGCTATAAAATATGTTTAAATGTCTGATATTTCTCTAATTCTGCATACTACAAACTGATTTGGACCTTTATCAAATGAAGTAATCTGAAAAGGAAAAATGAGAATAGAAGACTAACTTAACAATGTGGAAAGCTGCAAAAAGTGCAAACACATATTGGGTGCAGTTTGTGTGGTCAATACAAGAAAATCATCAATTGATTCCTTCTCAGCTGAAATTCATTCTGAAATCAAAGACTCTTCAGGAATTTCTGTGAATTTTATTCAATGTTTGTGATCTCAGTCTTCTGTTGAACAATCCATCGTAGGAGTCGCAGATGACAATGCAGCACCGCCGGCCCCTGATAATGATAGTTTTGCGTTCCTCACCATTACTCCCCGCCTCATGGCGTCGGTTCTGTTGAGGAAAGTGGATTTCAATATCCTGTCACTTTGCCGTCACTAGAAATGCATTTGCTTTTTGAACTTATGTCAAGAAGTGCGTCTTATATTTCCCATAATTTCACACAGCAGCTGGTGTCTCTCAACTGACTTTGTGATGGTAAAAAATATGTATTAAGTATATAACTGTTTAAAGTGTCTGCAAAGACAGAGACACAGACAGTGTCAATCCTCTTTATCAACTTCAGTTTCTGATAGTATTCTTAGACAACTGACCACAAAGGCTTAGTTTATGGTGCGCCTACACAGGCTAGTTGAACCCAGATTGTTCAGATTGTATCGCGTACAGACATACTTCCACGTTATGTATGACTCATCATTGGTGTGGCCTTTCTGTATGTATAATTGACATGTACAACGATTACTCGTTGAAGTGCGTTCTCCAGTGCACTGTGATACGTGACTGTTGAACGCCCTTCGCTTGCAAGCTTAAATAAACGACTGGACAACTTTTGATTCTGGTCAAGACTCTGTTTGATTATACACTTGATTTATTCCAACTCTTCTCTTGAGCTACATAGAAATTTCCCATTACAGTTGGTGTCAGAAGTGGGATCGTTTGAAGATCCATCGGGACTCTGAGGACGTCCGGGGAAGTGGCCACTTCAGGATCCACCAAAAGACGATTCTGCACCAATACCTCATAAGACAAAGAGAGAGGGGAGCGGCGCCCGAAGGAGGACTGATTGACTTCACAACGACCCAGACAAAGAAATAATTTCTTCATATCGGGTAAGAAGTTGAAATTCCAATCATTGATTCTTTTCGGAACGACGAAGGTTTTACCGAAGTAAATTCCCATTACAACTTCCACAGTTGCTAGTGGAAATTACATTTAATCATTTACTTTAGTACTGTCCTTAAATACAATTTTGAGTTGCTTTACTTGAGCATTTCCATTTTATGCTATTTTATACTTCTACTCCACTCCGCTGCAATAGTTAATTTTCAAATTAAGATAATACATTAAGGCACATAAGCTTATATAAAAACATTGATCAAGATGAAGCCACAGCAAAGTGGTACAGAATAAAAAAGACGCTCTTAGAGGTACCTAGCTTTAGTCAGTTGGGAAGCTAATTAGTTTGGTTGCTAATTGGACAATATTTCAGACAGTTTATTAAAAAAAATTTTACCATCAACTCCTGTCTCATCTGTTTGGAAACTATTCCTCTTTTGTGGAGAAGTTTATTCTCCTGTATGGCAGAGCTGGTTACATTAAGGTGGATGGTGACACACAGCAAATATGCTATGAACTCTCCAACAATCCCTCAAAGGTTGGCACTGTCAAGTCGACCTGCCATTGGTCAATGGCGCAAATTTCTCAGCTCAAAGTTAAACAGAGTTGACAAGAAATATCTGTGCAAATTCACTTCCTCTACATAAACGAATCCACAGATTGGAGTGATTCTGTTGAAAATTAATTGATTTTGACCTGTGACCTCTTTTTAATGCAGTTGTGGATTTCTTTGGGCACGATATCGACAAAGTGTGCTGTTATTTGTAGTCTGCAGTATGGACTGCACTTGATAACTTTTGTTGCAATAAACTAATTGGGACTTGGAGCAATAGTATAATAAAGTCACTCTACATGTAATTTACTAACTAAAAAAAAGTGGATTCATGTTAAGTCACTTTTTAAAGGCAACAAGATATACATTGCTTGAAGAGGAGAGCAGCCGAGGGAGTCAGGGTGTTGTTAATGTAATGCAAAAAAAAAAGCCAATTACCTGAAAAGGTCACAGTGAGTGTGTCAGCACAAATGTCAGTGTTGCAGAACTGACAAGGTGAGTTGTATTTCAAACTCCCCCTCTAGGCTTTTTTTCTTTCTTTAAATGAAACAACAACCTTCAATACATTTAAGCCGAGGTAAAGTTGCTTGCCATAATAGTTCTGATGTGTCAAGGAAAGTTGTAATCCAAGCTGATTGGATGCAGTGGAGCAATAAACCACCAAGATAAAAGGCGTCACTGAACAATCGAATTCCTGTCCAAAAAGACTGTGGTCAGTTTTGAAAAAACAAATCAATAAAATTGATTTTGAGATATACATTTGTAACCGCCGGCCAGTTTGATACTTATTTGAAGTGAGTTGTCTGTGCGCAGAATACAAACACGAATGTCTTTCAGCCTGTTGTCCGCAGGGGATACCTCTGCAGAGTCTCATGGACATCAATGTTAAACAAAAGTCACTGCAGAGAAGGATGGAGAGAGTTGAAGCACGATAGCCTTTACGCTGATCCATGTTTGTGGAGCTACTTCAAGTTTTTGAAGAGCAAGCATAAATCTCTTTTTTTTTTAAATCTGACATTTGTTATCGGGTAAGAGTATGACCTTGTATACTACATAAAGCCTCAGGGTCTATGAAGGCATTTGTCCCTCCACTTTACACAGAGGAAAAGGTCACTGCAGTGATGAATGTGCAAAAGGCAAAGGGGGTTTTATGTGGTGTGAAATTCTGCTGGAGGCAGTGCACCAGCTCTAAAATTCAAACTTAGCCTGAGTGTCAAATGGTAAAGGCAGAATGAGTTTCTTAAAAAACAATGTATGGACTCCTACAAAAGTATTCCCTCTCAATCATCACTTATGACCCACTAGAAGTGTGTGGTGGTGTCTGAATCTGCAGAGACCCTTTGTTTTTCTTATGTTGCTGTGTTCAGGAGGTTTCTGGGCGTCAACCTCTATAAGAACGACCAGGGGCCAGATTGTAAGCACGCGTCCAAAAGGAAGCCATGAAAGACACAGTGGCGGAGAAACACAAACATAACGAAGCGAAATGCCATGCTCGTTCCAAAACGTGAGGGAATCTGGGGTTGGCTTACACCCGCTGGCGAGCACCCTAACCCTAACTGCAGTCAGGGGCCGCGTGCTCCGGGTGTCGTTGAGCCGGGGAGGAGGGGCCAGCTCTGAATGTTGTGTTTACACCCACAATCGACAAATTCTACTCATTCTACTCTTTTTTTAAGTAATGGAGAATTAATACATAAAAACGATTGCACCACATAAAGTTTAGTTATCTTTATACATCTGAATCTTTCAGGTGTAGATGTCATGTAGCTAACAGAACTAAAACAAAACTAATGTTAGCTTGCTAATGTAGTGGGGAATGGTCCCCAGAGAATGAAGTGTTGGGTTGTTAACTCAGCCCTCAGGCTGGCTCCTCCCCCAATCAGTGCCAGCATATAAAAAGCACCTGTTGGCTCGGCCTCATGGCATTTTTGGCCCCTGTCCTGGCACTGTGGTGGCTCATAGGGGTTTTCATGTTACAGGTATGTATTCAGTGTGATCACTTAGCATGCCAACCCTTATGACATACAGCTACATTTCTTTACTCTGAGTAAATTGTTTTTGGACATTTCTTCATTGTCCTCCCCTCTGATTACTTATGTTGATAACCCATATATGAGGTGGTAAGTAGTCACAACCTTAATTTGTATAATTTTGCAGCATAGTGAGCCCTTTTAATCCCTGTTTATCATTTGTAGGTTCACATGCTGCTGTTTTGCTGCCTGTTTTTCTCAAAGAAATAAGCCATTACAGACGTTGCGTAAATTAGCTTTTGGTAGGTTGGCTTAATGAGATATTTCCGACTCACTCTACACAATATGAATACTACAAACCCAAACACATTTTGCATGTATGCACATATAAATAAAACAAAGTAGGCCTACTGCCCCAATTTTACAAGATTAATTGGCCTTTAAACTGTTTTGGTGCTACGGTGATCACTTTTTTTACAAAGTTGATTTTCTATTCAACAGATTTACAATGTTCACTAGCTCACACGTTTTAATGGTGCAACTCCATTTCGTAAATGACCAATCTCAAACTATATCGTTGGTTATTAATTTTAAACTTATTCATGGGTTTGCGAATAGGCAACAAGGTGCAACTCAGTCAGTTGCCAGACTTAAACTTTGTCAGCAAGTGAATTATTAAAATGTGCCGTTATCTGAGGGGATGGTAGTATAGTGTAACATAGAAGCTTGTACTTCGACATTTGGCAAAATATTGACCCAACTCTAGAAAGAAAACGCTTGTAAACTGTTGTACTAATATTCCCATTAGCTTAAACCAATCTGTAATGTTTTGATCAGAGTCATGACATGGCTATTGCTCGCTGCAGAGTACTGCCAGATCACTTTCACTTGGACATTACAGCAGCTGTGTGGTTTCAGCTCAGGGGAAGATAAAACAAAGAAACCACTCTGTTTATATTTGAGTACTGCTTTTCCCCCTCACACAGGTTTATTACAGTGAGGCTGGATGGACGTTGTGATTGTACATGTACATAATCGTTTATTACTCTGACAGACCAACACATAAATCTGCATTATTTCAGTCAAACTTATAAACCTTTGTACATGTATTAACTTGTATTTGGAATAAGCCATGTATTACTGTAGTTGTCCTTTTTAACTGCTTAGTTGTCATGGAGATGAACCTGTGGACATGCAAGCAAAGTAGTTATGATTTCATTCATAGCACTTGTGTAAGCCTAACAATTCTGGTCAAAGGAAATAAAGTGTAAAGGAAAACAGTCGCACACACGAAGCCACAATGCAAAAGATATTTAATAATTTATCAACATTTCGACATGGCAGTCATCTTCAGCCTTCTCTCCCTGAAGAAGACTGCCATGTCGAAACATTGGTAAATTATTAAATATCTTTTGCATCGTGGCTACATGTGTGCAACTGTTTTCCTTTACACTTGGGTTTCTACCGTGGTCAGCACCTCTAATACTTTAATCCTGAGGAAAAAGGTAGTAAGTGGAGATGGAATTGATTGGTCAAAATATTGACACTGTCAAGAAAAAAAAGAATTCTGTCAAAATGTTATATATTTTCAGTAGTTGCACAATAACTTAAGTGTGAAAAGATCCTAGGACGCATAAAACTGTTTGCTGCATAAAATGGTGTTTGAGTTAATGTGCGCAAAACTTGTGCAACATATATATGTTTTCATATTTAAGAATCAAATGACATAAGACTGATGTATACTTATGAAACCTGTTTTTAAGATTGTTGTTGTTTTTTTGCCTTTATTTATTAGTGTATATTTCAACAAAAGTACTCAGCTTGAATCAAACTGGGGATGTTGTCCTTGCATGGTATGTGCCTTGACTACATCATCAGGAAAACCCCTCCTGAAGCCACTTTAAATCTTTCTCTATTAACCTTTGAATTCAGTTTATTAGCCTCTGATGTTGGCTAGCCCCTGGATGAAAAGCATATTGACCCATTTATCTTAATGTTAGGTGTTAAGTGTCACTCTGTGTTCTTCTCCTTGTGTTTCTGTTCTGTCTTTGTGTTTTAGGTGCAGCCCCCTCACTGCTGATTGAGGGCCCCTGTATGAAGCGGTGGGCGAGTCTATATAGGCGGCTCGTTACTTTGCCCACACTCTGACACAAGACGCAGAGTTTTGTGTTCCTCTGCATTGTCCTTTTTGTCTTGTTTTCAACAAGTGGCGTATTATGTTGGCTCTAACCTGGTGTTGTGTCCCTCTTTTGTGTTGTGGCTTTCGAGCCAGTCGCAACAAAGTAAAAGCATGCTGGACTAAAAAAAAAAACATTAGCTAGGGCCAAACTCCCCTTCAGCTCACCTTGGATACTGCAGTGTGACTTATCCCATTAAGAACAAGAGGAGACTGAATCATTTCAATTACCCTCTTTGGTCATGCTTATTGACCACCATTACAATCGTGCCCTCTGCAATTATGAAAGCAGATAAGCAGTTAATCCATGTGTCCCATGTGTTGCCTGGTATCCATCGTAGAGGGGGGGATCCTGACCTTAACATGCACTCACAGCAGCTTCTCGCTCCTATGGGACCTGTGGTATTTACCTTTTGCAGAGGGATTCGATTCCGGTTTGTTTGGACATGCTGCGTGAGGTTGCAGCCTTAATACTTCAAGGTTGTTACAGATCTTAAAACATCTCAGTATATAAGCAAAATATACTGTAGCACTCAAATTCACAAACTTTTTTCACCCCATAATTTCAGATTGCTACTATGTGCAATAGTTAACTGTGCAATGCATTTATTTATAGTGTACATTTCAAGCAAGATTCTTCTTGTATTATTACATTTATATTCAACATAATTGTATATCATTCCTTGTTTATTGCTTTTGTTTACTTTTATCTGCATATATTGGGCTTGTATAAAATGGCAACTGTAACCTATCAATTTCCCAATGGGGATCAATAAAATATTTGTGATTGTGATTCTCAGCACTTGTCATTTCAAACTGGAGTAAGTAGTTAATAGTGATGGTTAAAAAACATTTTTGGTATCTTTGGGAACTTTGGGTTCTTCACTTGACTTTAAAATAAAGTTTGACAATGTTTAGCTGCACAGCATGAGTTTGTACTGAATGACCAACCGGCGACATTTAACTTTTAAGCTTCATTATTCTCCCACCACTCGTCACTTCTAACGGTTTAAATTAACTGGGTAATACAAATGTACTACTTAATTAATTTCTATGTGGTATTTTATCACCTGTAGCCCCACTTTGCTATTTACTCAAGTCAAATGGTAGAAATGGACCTGTACTTGTATAGTGCTTTTCTAGTGTTCCGACCACTCAAAGTGCTTTAACACTACATGACATCATTCACCCATTCACACACTGACAGTGGCTAAGGTGCCACCTGCCCATCAGGAGTAGCTAACATTCATAGTCATTCACACACCGTAGGCACAGCTACGGGATCAATTTGGTGTTAAGTGTCTTGCCCAAGGACACATCGACATGGACTAGCGGAGCCGGGGATCGAACCGCCGATCCTCTGAAGGGCAACCCTGCTCATGAAAAAATTAATTCTCTATAGCAGGAACAAGGAAAGCTATACTTGTAAGAGTGTCAGACATACTGTACCTCTCCTAGTGTTAATTACATGCTCACAAGCATTACATAATTTAATTTACATTTCATTAATGTGTTTCAGAGTGACAGAGTGCTGAGCTGTGCTTGGCCTAAGTAACGTTAAAGTGGGTAGGATGAAAAATGAAGAACATGGCTGCGGCTCTTTGCTGGGATGATGAGCTGACGCCCTTGCTATCCATGGAGAGTTGCAATGGAGCGAGCAAGGATTTAATGGAGGCAGTAAAAGGGGCAAGAGGGCTTTGAGTCCTGCTAATGAATCAGAGAGAGAGAGAGAGAGAGGGAGAGAGGACTAAAGATCAGAGGGATGGCCGGTGAAATACATGAAAAACATGTTCTGTAAAGCACCACATGGATACACTAAAATTCTTCTGACCTCATTTTGCATGTAGCTGCATGAGCTACACACACTTCCAATAAAGGTTGAAGACAGATCTTGTGGCCATACAGATACATTCTATTTTGCATAAAAAAACTTTTTACCATTAAACCCTGAAAACCTTCAGCCGCTACTCATTTCATGAGTGAAAAAGCTTATTCGAAAGCACCGTTCAGGATTCTACCTACACGCAGTTAGCAGATGTACGATTTTAGTGTTTATATTTTTAGCCTCTAATGTAAAAGAAATTATAAAATACATTTATGTATCCACAAATCCCATCAGGTCTAAGCCTGAACGTTACTGCAGCTTTTTTTTACCTTGACTGCAGATTTTGCAGTCATCTGATGTTAACTGCTTGTGCCATGTAATGCATGTGCTACATAATTGTACACACTCTGCCTTTCAGTAGATCAATAAATGTCTGTAATTAAAAATCAATGAGAATCTGAACCTTTATTGAATTCTATTTTTGCTGAAGTTTACTTACTTTAATGCAACATGGTTTAATCTTTCTCCAAATTGATTTATTGAGATCTTGAGCATTTGTCTTCACTGCATGACTGTGGAGAGTTTTTGGCAGTTGCAATAAGAAAGTGAATTGGATTAAGCAGATGGATGGTGACACACACATCCATCTTGTAAAGTTAATATGAATGATGCTGATGTTATGATCTTGCAGAAATGCATGAAAATGTTGGACAGATTAAAGATAACTTTTGAATGAGAGCAGTCTCAATATCTATCTATCTATGATCAGTGGGGGAAGAAGTACTCAGATATTTTACTTCTTCTCCATTCGGTATTTAGAGCATTAATATAGCAGCCAACAACTCTTTAGCTACTTGGTTACATTCCACCACTGTCTGTGATGAATTGATGACAATAGAAAAATGTGTAAAAAAGCCAGTGCCTCTGTGATTGAGAGATAAATGTGATTCTATGAAGATAATCTACAAATCGCACAGCAACAATAAGAAAGTGAAGTCTCCATCACCCCAAAACCTCCACTAAATGTTTATTTTATGCCAAAGATTTGGAGCAGGTTGGGCTCCCGGGGATCTCTTCATCTCTCACACTAGATTGCTGTTGTCTTTTTCTTCTTTTTCTTCTCCTTCTCCTTCTTCTTCTTCTTCTTCTTCTTCTTCTTCTTCTTCTTCTTCTTCTTCTTCTTCTTCTTCTTCTTCTTCTTCTCTCCCAAAGTCTCTTCCCCCCCACATCAGGTTTTAGTGTGTCATTATCAGTTACAAGCAGCCTCTGCTATGCGTTGTCAATTTAACATAAAAATGGAAATTGACTTTGATACCAAAAGCACTTAACAAAGCTTTGAGGACAATATAAAGAGAGTAATTGTCCGCTGCATTACTGAGCCTTATTGTGCCCCAGTGATTGCTTTGATCAGCCTGTGATGACCTTTGGATAATTGATTTGTGAATTAGAATTTGCAGAGGTAAAAGTACATCCAGTTACTGTTAGCATTCCTTCCTTTTAATTCTGCTCATATTTGTGTATCTTCAAAAGTACTTGTTTCTGATTTCATTTGAGTAGATTTACTTTATATACAAGACAACTGGCAATAGCAATGTAATTTAAAATAAAGCACAACCATCCAGGATGCCTGTTCTGGTCTGATGGTTCATATTTTGGGGGGAAGATGCATCAGTTAGTTGGGGGGATTCTGCATTTCCTTTAGATATAGTGAAGCTGTACACAACTAACTTATTCACTTCTCCTGATTAACATAGAAATCTTCCACAACAACTGTCAGCAGACTATTGATTGACATGTGCTTGATTCATTTAATCAATATTTTTGTTTCTAATATCATTTTGAACTAAAGTCTATAAAATGCAGAGGACATTCTACATAAAGGCACAAACACAAGCAGAGATAATCCTGTTTCCCCAATAATTTGATTTATTTGCTAGAAGAAAAATAGCTTCTTAGATGTATTGCAGTATTGTAATGTTCCTTGCTTCTGCCAACTACTGTTGTTTATTATTATTCAGTGAACTTTATTGTGTATTTAATCAGCAAAGTAGCTCAGTCGAAGATGGTGTAAGAATTGTGCAGAACGGTCTTCACTTCATCCTCATGACAGCGTATGACATAACGTGTTTCTAAAATCAATACACCATTACAAACACAGAATCCTCATAGCTGTGGGGAATGAACAGGATTGTTTATGTTGGGGCTCATATATGGACATTATTTGAGTTGTTAGTACAATTTAAGTAAGAGCCCAGAGAGAAGAACAAGAGTAATGGACAGTGACAGTGTATTTACCTGGATATATAAACAGAGAGAGCATTCTTGGACGGAGAAATTACTTTCGAATAACACACTGGGTGCAAAAAATATATCCACTGAGCAGAGACTGAAAAAACTGCTCTCTGTGCGGTCATTAGGAGACGCCGGAGAAAATGTTCCTATTGGTTGAATGTACAATAAAGTGTAACTAAGAGAAGATTTATGCGGTGTCGTCCTCATTTCGGCATACAAATGTGTCAAAATAAAGAAATGAAGCAGTGCTATGAGGAGAATGTGGGTCTGTCAGTAAATCACTGCTGTCAAATTACGCTCTGCTATTAAGGATGAAGACTGCAATTTATGATTTTGTATGCTTGTTATTGATTTTAGTCCAATACAGTCAAGTCAGAGTACGAAGACCAAAAGTTGTGCTGTAAAGTTGTGAACTCGTTAAATTCCCAATACGTTGTTGTTGTTGTCCTTGACATACTGAAGTAGTGATAAAAATAAATTCTGATGATTGTTTTCCCAAATGAAGGTGAGAAGACTGCAGTCTGCAGGTCTGATCCAGGATCATGTGGTTCTGTGAAAGAATCGACCAGTTAAGTGTGAAAATCACCCTCCTAAAATACGTGAAAATCAAAATAAGCCGTTATATTTTAGTATATATTATTAATCAATAAATGTGTGATCTAATGCTAAAAACCTTGCTCATACTTTAATGAATAATGATGAACACGAGGAAAGCCCTTCAGAGGAATTGGTCCTTAATGCAGCTCTCAGTACAGCTTGTTCACTAATGGAGGTCTGGCTGAATGCCCGGATATCGATCACAACACCATAACGCTGAAGAATTCCTAATCTCAACAAATCAGGACCCATCTTTCAGTTTACATCCCGTGGCATGACGTAGGCTGACACTCCATCACGCCTGGATGCACATGGGCAGCTTAATCACGGTGATGGTGGTGGCCGGTGGAGAGGGGGGGGAGGGGTTATGGTGGGAGGGGGTGGGGGGGGGGCAGGTGAGATGGACGGGACAGGCAAACATAGTGCGGGCAGAGAATACAGTGAATCACAGAGATAAATCAGAGCATCCAGGACTCTACATGAGCTGGCCTCTGAGAGGAGAAGGCTGCATGTTGATGACTTTATGATGGATGACGGATTCAGCATCCATCAGATCTGGTGATGGATCACAGTGAGATGAAACAGGACGTTGGCCAAGCTGAAAACTGTTGGTTCAGGGGTTTGAGGGAACATCTTCGGGCAGAATGAAACATGCTGACATGGTTTATGTATATCAGCTGTGAGTTCAGTGGAGCGTTTGTTTGTTTTGAGTGATTTATCATTGTTCTACTCAACAAGTATCTTTGAAAGGAGGTAAGATGGACGCATTACAACCTTCGAGACAGACACTTTTAGTTGCACAGTTGTATTTGTTCAGATTAACAACCTTTTATGGTCGAAAGGAATCTTTGCGATATGAAATTGATATAGAACAGAAGCTAGTTATATGAGGACGGGGCGTAATGTGCTTAAACAAGACACTGTAAATAAATGCTTCCTTGGCATGTTGATTGCTCGATGATGATCCTCAAATGGAGGGAGAGTGACTGAGGCAAGACAAATACACAACATACAGTCTACTTCCATGTAATGATGTGACACCTTCTAAGGCGTCCTGACGTGGTTAATATTTAAGAAGTCATTTAAAAAAATGTATAACAAGTTTAGGATTCCTTGCGAATGTCTTTCTGTGGTGTTCCTTTCCCCGTTTCCAGCAAAGCGAAGCAGTTTATTGCAGCGCAAGCAGTAAATAATGACCTTGTATATAAGCTGTCTTTGTTAAAGCGTTGACTTACTGAGTGCGGGCTAGAAGTTCTTGTTCTCTCATGGGAAGATTGGCCGGAGTCGCGAAATGAGGACTGAATTGAGAGCACTTACAGTGAGTGAGTGCATTTGGCCACAGCCACCACCTCTCTCACTCCCCGATCATTTTGGATTTCAGCAAGGTGGCCACCCAGGTCGCTTATTTTGCAGAGTCATAACAAAGGAAGAGTCTCCTGTTATAAACTAAATTGACTTTATTATAGGGAAGAGGACGGGCGAATGAACACAGCTTCCCTGGTATTGTTGCTGCAGTGGTTTAAAGCCTTCTGTTTAAATGTTTCAGCTAGATTACGTTCTCATTCCCTCATCCTCCACACCTGGTGGTTGCATTATATCTAATCTAACCATAAAGTAAGGAATCTCTCTCTGTATGTC
This sequence comes from Ophiodon elongatus, assembly GCA_016806645.1. Lineage (NCBI taxonomy): Eukaryota > Metazoa > Chordata > Actinopteri > Perciformes > Hexagrammidae > Ophiodon > Ophiodon elongatus. The sequence continues at coordinate 1,970,756 of JACSYO010000880.1, read as the reverse complement.
TGTCGGTACCTCTGCTAAGTGTAGCCTTTTTCGCTGAGGTTTCTGATCGCGGGTAACCCCAAGCTGGGTGTCTGTGTCAGGGCCGGATTTAGTGATTTGGGGGCCCCAAATCCAAGCCCCATTTCTTGCTTTACGTTTCACCTTTTCTCAAACTGGGAATGATGGTATTGTCAGTGGAAGAACTATTCAATACTTTTTTTCTGAATGAAAACAATGAATTATTAATAGTTTACTTGTTCAAGGTGGAGCCTTTTATTCTCATATGATGCTGGATGGTTTAATGAATAATAATGCCACATATTTTAATTGAACCAAATCTGAATCTCCGACGTAAACAGTAAGATGTCTGTCAGGTAAATGTAGTACTACAATGTTTTCCTCTTGAGTAGAAGTACACAATAAGTAGGATAAAGTTGAATTGCATATTTTTTTGTGTTTTGGGAGACTTTTGTTTTGGGCTGCAATGAGTTAGAATAGTAACATAATTAAATATTTTTCATACCTTATCAAAATAAATCTGCAGCCGTTTGGGGCCAAAAATGAAGCAGAGTGTATTTTACTGGTTCAATTTTCAATTCAATTCAATTTATTTTTGTATAGCCCAAAATCACAAATTACAAATTTGCCTCAGATGGCTTTACAATCTGTACACAATGACATCCTCTGTCCCAGAACCTCTCATCGACTCAGGAAAAACTCCCCCAAAAAACCCTATCAACAGGGAGAAAAATGGAAGAAACCTTCAGGAGAGCAGCAGAGGAGGATCCCTCTCCCAGGATGGACAGAGTGCGAAAATAGATGTCATGTGTACAGAATGAACAGCATAACAGAGTTACAACACGTTGAATTCACATAAAATAGAAAAGAATGTGCGTCAGCAGTTCCACGGAAGGAACCAGGAGGCAGGACCAGGGTCCAGATGCAACCACGATTCGTGGAAACCTGCGAGGCGAGAAAGCACAAAGACTCCGAGGGAAGAAGTATAGTTAGTAATGTGCATTTATAGAACATGAATTCATACAGAAGGAGAGAGAGAAAAGGATAGAGGAGCTCAGTGTATCCTAAGTTGTCCCCCAGCAGTCTAGGCCTATAGCAGCATATCAAGGGGCTGGAAAGAATGGACCAGGGCAAACCTGAGCCAGCCCTAACTATAAGCGCTATCAAAGAGGAAAGTCTTAAGTCTACTCTTAAATGTGGTCACTGTGTCTGCCGCCCGGACTGACAGTGGAAGCTGGTTCCATAGAAGAGGAGCTTGATAACTGAACTGGTGTTTCTGACCGCGAGTAACCGCGTCTTGGGTATGTGATGCAACTACGTCATGGCAGGTATATTGCTAAGGACCCAAGAAGGTGCATTGTCGTATGTAAAGTTGTTTGTGTGAGCGGTTCTTTAGAAAGCAACCAGCCATAACAACACGAGCCCAGCATTCGGCCCGTTCTTAACAGGCATGTTTTGATCGGGCACTGCACTAGTGATTTAAATGTCAAGTAGCCCTCGCTTCACATCACATTCCAGCACCCCACAGGGACATATTTAAAGGAATAGTTTGACATTTAAGGAAATATGCTTATTCTCTTTCTTGCCGAGAGTCAGATGAGAAGATTGCTACCACTCTTAATGTGAGAGCGGTATCGATCCTTTCACCTAACTCCCGGCAAGAAAGAGAATAAGTGTAATTCCTATCATTTCTATCTAATTTCTTTAAGCAGCTGGAACTCAATGTTGTCCCTCAGGGCAGACTTGATGGACTTGGGACAAGGTAATAACTTCATCTTGCTGTACGGTAAGGAGAGGCAACCCTTCGAGGTGTAGTTTAGGGCCAAGATATATATGTTCCATTAAAATGAGCAGTGATACAGATCTCACTAAACATGCACAACCTCCTTGCACTAGAGATGAACGGCCCATGGTCGAGGGCCATTTGCATAACCGTGAGAGAGTAATGCTGCTGACTCGCGCTGAAATACTGACAGATGGGTTTAATTCCATTATGTGAGTTACGGTGTGAGGAGGGAGTAGCAGCTGACCTACAGCAGGGCGTATGGCTCTTTAACGTTTACTGCACTGGACCTGTAAAATGCTGAAGAGCTGTAGGTAAAGATGACAGACAGATAACCAATTGAAACAAGAGGTGTCACGGGTCAAGATGTCAGCCTGGCAGATTGCATCCCTCAAGGCCATTGACCGCACATTGAAATTGAGCGGAGTGGTTTGTCAGTTATATGGCCGCTATTGTCATTACATGAAGCTGTGTTGGTTTGGTGTCAAGGACAGCTCAGTGTATGCAGTGTTGGTGAGATTGGGTAATTTACACGTATAGCCGAATGCCTACAGTTGAAGAGAAGCAGCTTCTCTTCTATAATGTGGTTCTCAAGCTGACTGAAGGTTTTCTATTTTAAATGCAGTAAATGTAATATTTACAGAAGGATTTTTTAAACTATTAGAAGCCAATAAAGACCAGCGGTATGTCTCTAATCCACAATACATACTGTACTATAGCCCACTTCTTTTGCTAGTTTGTACCAGTTTTGTACAAACTAAATATTACAAGAATTATCCACGACCAATCAAACTTCAAAGTAAAAATTACTTCAAGTATTTAGTAGTAGTATTTAGAAGTATTTAAAAGCTTTATTCTCCCCTAACTACTAAGAGCTAGCTGTGAGTGCCTTAGCATAAAACATAAACTGTGTTTAGTCCGTTTTATCTGCTACGAGCAGATATTGTAGAGAAAGCATAATACTTTGACAGTGAAAGTTTTTGCAGATACGTTCAGTATCAACATTGTGCAACTTAGCAGACATTTAACATTTCAAAAAGTAAACGTAGCCTTAACCTGCATTACGTTAATCTTGAAAGGTATCTGAAGTTGCAAATTTGTGGTTTATTAATGTAAATTGTCAGAAGAACTTTTCATATATTGACCTTTGCCACTTTTCTAGTGTGAACCAAACTAAAAAGCAACAAAGGAGACATTTTAATTCTGTTTTTATAAAAATCCATGTAAAAAATCATTTAGGTTTAGGTTGATTTTCTTATTTTTAACCCCACAAATGAAGAAAGAGCCAAGATGGTGGATGGAGATGTGTTTATGAACATGCTGTATACTGTGGCTCCTGTTTCTTCCTCGCCTTTTAAGAATGACATTGACCTGCAGTCTCTCGGGTCACGCCAAGAAAAGGATCAAAGTTTTATCGCTTAGTGGCTGAACATAAATCTTAATGTACATTTCTGCTTCTGCTCCTGTGATTCTGCGTCACATTTAACTTCGGCTCTGCTGGAGGAGAAACATTGATCTTTGTCTTCAAAACACTTAGTGACATTGATCCCGAGTATTCTCCATTTCTCAACACTGGTCTGCCTCATAGTCTTAATCTTCTCCTCTGTCCCTAACTTATTTTACCCATGTAGCTCGGTTTCTAATGTGGCTTTATTAGCAGGGCCACTGGTCAGGAAAGACATTTGATCCTCACTGTAAACCTCCAATGCTCACGAGCCCCGAGCTAAAGAGACCCTCTGAGGACATTGAATACATCACCCTGCTGGTTACATATCATTGCCAACACTTTTATATTGCCAACTATATATTTCCAAAAATGAACAATTTAAGAAAAGGATTTCATAAGCCCAAAGATCACGATCCTTTGACGATTGTCATGAGGAATAGACCTCCATAGAATGAAAACCACTTGGTGTCTCTTGCATTTAAAAGTCTGCAGGATTAAAAAGATACAAGTCCTTGAAAATGTATCTCAATCCTCCCCAACCACATTTAAGCGACTGTACCAAAATAATTGGGGGATCAGAAAAGAGGGAGGGTTGTGCATTTTTTATTTTTGAAGAAAATTAATATATTATTATGATAATAAGGGTAGTGTGCGGAGGACACATGCAGAGGACAAAAACGTGGTCTCGGATCAATCGGTAACTAATAGTACCAATGTCAGTTTACAGAACACACTGGATCTTTGTGGACATTAAGTTATTAAACGTGAACCAACACTTATTCCAACTTTCACTTTATTCTGCATAATTATGATGCATAACATAAAAAAAACAAAAAGTGCAACATAAAACTAACTTTAATCAAATTCAAGTTCATCCATCTTACATTCTTAATGCCTTTTGTTAAAGTTAGTAGTGATTCTTTTTTTCCAATATTGTGCTGAGGCTGTTGCAGTCTTTTTCAAGAGGAGGGTCAAAAGAAAATATGGATAATTTTGTGGAGGATCTTACTTAAAAAAAAAAGATAAGAATTACCCCACCTTCCCAAACCAATCATGTTCACACAGTCCCTAAACGTGGCCATGTAGCACAACAATCTCCATTAGTCATAGTAACTATTTCTAACACTTTGGTTTATGACCAAACACCTGTAAAACTAATGACATTCCCATTAGCCTCAGTTGCACTTTGTGTCTTGTGCAAATTAGCATAGGTTAGCATGCTAACAAGCTAGATGATGAACAGTGGAAACATTGTAACAGCAGATCAGCATGTTAGCATCTACCTCAAAGCCCTGCTGTGATTAACTACAGCCCACAGAGGGTAAGATGTAACCGCCGACAGAGATAATGAATACATCTAAGGGCCACATAAAGGAGCAAAGTCAGTGGATGTTCCTCTTGCTCTTGGCTCAAGAAGCATGTTCCTGTATGTGTGTGAACTGGCTTCTCCAGCTAGTTTCTGCCATAAAAGTAAATGAGAGCTGACAAGGTTTGATAGGTCGGGGATGAAGTGGGAGACGGGGACATTTTGTCCTCCATGATCTCAGAGCCATATGCCTTGCATCTCATCTCCTGAGGGTGACAGGCTACACTTCCCTCGACTAAGCACACTCTTTAAATGGCTGAGTTATGTCTCCACACCCCTGTCTGAAGACGAGCTTCGCGGCCCTTAATCTGAAAATGATTATGAAACCTTTCTAGCATACTGAAACAGGCCTATGAATATTGAGTATTTAGAGTTATGTTTTATGGTTGTAAATCTTGCTCAGTAGATATAGATGTTGGTGTAAAGACAGCATTTTAAGCAAGATTTAAAGTTTTAAGATTTAAAGAGATCCACAAATGATGAATCCACAAAAGATTTCAGCCAAGTTTATCTTAATTTACACCGACAAAAATGAAATTGCTATTTAACTACACACACACAACCATGTGTGCAATTGAAATATTCTGCAAAATACTGAACCACTGCCTCCACCTGCTGGATCAACAAAGTATTGCATCCATAAACTAACAATTTTCTGATTGAAAAAAAAAAAAAAAGAAGACATTTGAACAGTAGAGAATTTAATAAACTTTTCAATTCACAAGTCTTATTGCAGCTGACATGATTAGTTTTTATATTACCAAAATCATTGCAAAAAAATGCAGTATCATAAATATATGGCCATCTCATATATATATTTTTTTTGTACATATTCATTTCAAAAGGTCCCTTAGTTGTACAAAATAAGTGTGCAACCAACCTAAAAATCTGAGGGAAATTCTGCAAAACTCACCACAGTATTTTCCCAAGAAAAAGATAAATACTATCTCTTACTCTATCTTTATTTAAAAAGGGATGATACTGATAAGTGAAATATAGCTTTGATCTTGATGATTTGTTGCTCAACAGGCATTCTGATTATCTTATGAAATATCATATAACCATTAAGTCCACGCCATGAAAAGGTATAATATTTTGACATTAAATTCAATTAAATAATGGATATAAAAAGGCAATATTGGCAAAAGCAGAAGCATACGGGATAAGTGCATTTACAAAAAAATAAACTTCCTCTGAATATTTAAAAGATACAAAAATGTGTGAAGATGTGGAGTGTGACAGGCTGGTTGGTGGACAACGGTCACTCAGAGTCGGCGTTAGCCGGGGAAGGAGTGTGAAGATTACCAGGAAGACTTGGAAAACACTGCTCTTGTCTTTATTCTGCTCTCGGTGAGGCAGGACATCTTTGTTTTCATCCCTCCCTCTTTCTTTCTTTCTTTCTTTCTTTCTTTCTTTCTTTCTTTCTTTCTTTCTTTCTTTCTTTCTTTCTTTCTCTCTCTGATTCGACCTCCATCTCTACCCATCAATCCATCTTCTCATTGGTTTCTCTTCTCTCCTGATTTGTGTCTCTCAGTGCCAGTCTTCATCCTTGTCATCCTCTCCTTCAGATGAGTCTTCCTGGCTGCTGACCTCCACCTCCTCCGTCACGCCGTTATCATTTCCTCCCTGATTGGCCGCTGCTGCCGCCACCGCCGCGGCCGCCTTCCTGGCCCGAGCTTCAGCTGCCGCCTGCTCCTCTTCCTCTTTCTGACGCAGCGCTGCCGCCTTCTTCTCCTGCTCCGCATGACTCTTCATGTGGGCACTTCGACTCTTCACTTTAGAAAACACCCTATAGGAAATGGAAGAAAATGACGCAACATTACACAAAAGAGCAACAGTTTGTAATTGTGCACGAATATCTGATAGAAGATTGCAACGTCTACTAAACCGTACGACAGCGAGTTACACTGAAGTTTTTTTTTTTTTTTTAAGCAAAGTTTAAATTTCACAACGCAATTTCCCCATTTTATTTCATAATGACACTTTATCACAATGCTTTTAACTGTCGAAACAAAGAGAGCAGAATATTTCTCAAGTCCATATCATATGTGTCTGTATTTCTTCATATGATTAATTATGTCATAATGTCCTATTTTATCTATGATTAAAAAATAACTGTGGGTTTCCATATTTTTTCACCCACATAAGATAAACACAATGGGGTGAACCACATGAGCTACTCTAACTGCAACCAACATACCGACGAGTCAAATCTCACAAACATTAGTGCAAAAAGGACCATTTAGTGAAAAGTCAAGACATCGTATCACAGTCTAGTCATAAACAAAGGCAAATCTGATGGTTTCGATATACCTGCCACATTTCTTGCACGGAAATATTGCATCAGGATCCGGAGGGGGCTTCGGTGGTGCTCTGCTCTTCTTTGCTGCCGGCTCGGCTGGAGGTCTGAGAGGGGCCGACGGGTGGAGAGCCTCCTTGTTCACGGGGTCCGGCTCTTTGATCACCAGCGCTGTTCCTGCCTGGAGCACCAAGAATAAGTCATGTTAGTCTTTTTTTTTTTTTTTTTTTTTTTTTACTTTATTTATTAAACCCGATTGTGAGAATAGAAAATGTGGTCCGAGGTGAACTATTAGACAGATACTAGGATATGTAGGGAAACACTGACGTAGTCGTGAGCCTGTAGTGACTGAGCAACCCTCGCCTGATGGCTGCTCTCGTAAGACACATTCCTCTTATCGTCATCCGTCTCGCCTTGAATATATTTTGACCGCTGTGAACTCTGTAACGATTCACAACAGAAAGATACAAAAAAGATTATTCGCTGTTCCTTTCTCAAAAAGGAAGTTCACAAAATGACGACATATTTCCTGTAACCTGAGTCAGTCAAACAATATCTGGACCATTAACTTGGTAATCGTAACGCTGTGCCACACATCGCTACGGTGCATTTAAAGCCAAGTTAACTCCACCTTTACGTCCACCACAGCCTCCGTGTGCTTCTCCAGAGGGGAATCTGGGGGGCCGAAGGTTAGAATCCCATTGCGACCGATCTTCACCTGCTTCTTGTACGTGTAGTAAAACTCCACACACTGATGCACAGACTTGGTCTGCACCTTGAGAAAATAAAAAAGTAAAACACATGCAGAATTTAGTATAATTAATAGACCTTTTTCCACTGAGATACATCTTACAATTAAATGAAAATGTATTATTCATGTCCATATTATTACACAATTTGACTAAGAACAAGTTTCAGATGAGTGGCAGTCTCCGCCTCATGCCAGTGGTATTGTTGTTGTTAATGTTTCTACAAAAGGAAGACTACGTTTCACATAACCCTAGTTACTTCCTTTCACATAGAGGATGTAGTGCGTTTAGTCTAATTTGTGTCTTTTTTTGCACAATCGGAACTCATTAAGTAAAAGGACATTTTCCATTCCATGAGAATGGGGCCTCATATTGTAAAGTTTAGACAGAGCGTAGACGTCTGAAAATCTATACTTTGACAGTTTGCCTCATAGATAATGTGCAAAGGATTTATTTGTATTGAAATGCTACACAGAGCACATTTAGTCCCATTTAAATGCATTTTAGATTTATTCACATTAATTCATAATTGTTCATGCTGCGGGGGGGAGCCAGGGGGGGGAATTAACCAGCGTACCAATTTCTGCACCATAAAGAAGTCCTTCCTGTAGGCAGAGATCCCCTTATTGAAGTAGCACTTCTCTTCTGCAGTCCAGCAATCGGAGCCTGTGAGTGAACCAGACACGGTGCAAACTGAATGTATTCTTACAAGAGAAAAATGAGGAAACACTTAAAAAGAGAGATTAGGAAATAAGAGACAGAATGAGGAAGATGAAGAGACCAAGACTTGATCTACATAAAACAGCTTTTATGTCCCTGGGATGCCGATGCTCACCTGAGTAGTGATAACCTGTCAGGTGATGGCCTTTAGGGAAAACTGGGTCCTGAAGCATCAAACGTCCCAGCGTTTCCTTAAAATCAACATGAATGATCAGCGTTAACGAGCTCAGTGTTCCCCAAAACGATAAAACAATTCTGACAAGTACCAAGTAGGATGTTTGGGTGAAAACAAAGCCATTCTGAAGTTGTCCTGCTGCTAACTGAATTGTAGCTAATTGAGTGTCTGATTATGAATCACTATACTCACAAGGAAGTCACCTCCACATTCATGTAAACAGTGTAAAACCAGCTCCTGGTTGGTTCCTCCGCCACTCAGTACACTGCAACAGGCCATGTTCATCATATCCTCCACTACGAAAAAGAGCAAATGATGGTTTGAAAGAATTAGCGTGGATGAGAAGGTGGTAAAGAAAATCTCACACAAAGAAAGGAATAAGTGGAAGACTGGTGTCAGATACTGACTGGTCTCTTGGTCACCATGTTTGAGGTGGGAGTCGTCCATAGGGAGCCAAACCACGTCAGCCTTGTGCTGGTCAAACTGGGAGGAAGGATGATCCTGGAACTCGGGAATTTCTGCCTGGTACTGCGGCCCGATGTTGATACGTCTGAACAGGTTAAAAAAAAAGAAAAAAAAAAAAGAAAAGACGGGAGAGTTCTGGTGATGCAAGTACATTTATGATAAAGAAGAAGTTGTTTTTTTGTGCCAGATTTTGAAAACCTGTTTCGGTGACTGTACTTACGGCTCAAGGCTAGCATGTGTGGCATCAGTGATCAAGGGCAGAACAGGAGGGGTGATATCTGAACTGGCTGAAGAAAAAAAAAAGAAAAGAAAAAAGAATCTCCTTTTCACACATGGTCGGAGAAGGCCACATTAGTAGAATTTGTGTCAGGTCATAATTAGAGAAGCAACAAATGAGACTTACTGGAGCGCAACAGACTGCGCGTGGTAGATTTGGGCGTGGGCGGCGGTGGCAGGATTTGGTTGCTTACGGCAATGTTGGTAAGGAAGGCGGAGAAGTAGAGCCCCGAGCCCTCGCGCACAGGAGACAGGATGGGTGGAGGCGTGTACGGGGGAAGGGTGAGGGGGTTATCCGGCAGGCGGACAGGAGAGCGCAGGTTGCTCTGGTAGGAAGTGATGCTGGAGTAGAGGGATGGAGGGATGAAGGTGGATGGTTTGTGCGGAGGGATGATGAGGGGCTCTGGGCGAGGTCGGCGCTTAAATTTGGATTTCCCATCCTCGTCTAGCCCTGGATCGTTTTCCCCATCCTAGAACAAGAAGAATGAGGGTTTGGTCAGGCCTTTAAAAAGTTATTGTTTTGACTGCTGCTGCGGAGCGTGACGTACTTGTAGGTGCATTGGCTGTGACTTCCTTTTAAATAATCGCACGCAGTAATGACACACCTGTTTATCTGTTAGATGAAGAATTGCAGGTGACAAACTGCAAGGTTACTTACTTTACTGAGCCCCGTTGTTATCAGATTAATATTGTTCATTGGCTTCTTTATTAAAACATCTTGAGTTTGTTTGCCCTGTGAACTGAGAGATCAGCCGTTCCTTCTGATGAATTTCTGGCTAAGAAGAAGCTCATGAAGTGTTTGCTGTTGCCAAATAAACCAGGACTTTAAGGCACATGGACCTTTCCCACATCGGATTGGACCAAAGCATCACTTGCTGGGCTGCCATTGGTCTTATTTTCAAAATGGACGTACATGGGGGCTGTCCCGAAAACATTGTCACAGCTTAATAACTATGACATAGGTAGTACATTGTGTACTGGCTGAATGAGGCTTCACTGTGAAGCTACACACCCGGTTTAAAAAAGCCGTTTTGGAGGGTTAATGAGTCACACAATCCTCCAAACCACAAACATGTCAAATTGGTTGCAGTGGAGGTTTTCAGGGCTCAAAAGGCAGGCTTCTGTGAGGCCACTTGTCCTCGTGAGAAACTCACCACAGACCTGCATCTCAGGGGGTAAAGTGTAAAGTGGCCCGAGACCGAACCAGGACTTTTGTATACACCTCATTGTGGAGTGTGCAATCGGAAAATCCTTCACTTCCATTACACAGATACTTATACTTGGGAGTACTTTTTAACACTACTGACACTTCTACTTCACTAAAGTTAACAAACATGAAGCTGGAGCAGGCAGCCGGTTAGCTTAGCATAAAGACGGGGAACTAGAAGTAGTACTGCACGCAACGATATGAAAACACACAAACCAGACATGACATGTTAACTAGTGAGCTTTAGAGGTGCTGGCAGGCAGATGCTGCTACATTGGAGAGAAACAGGCTCACTGCTAGCTCTTTATGCTAAGCTAACCGGCTGCTGTCTGTTTTCATATTGAACCGTAAAGGCATGAGATTGGTATCAAACTCCTCAGCTGACTCTAGGCGATAAAACTTTCTTTAAGATTTGACATACATCCACACTGATCAGTAAAGAGTAAGGCTTCCCCTCTCAGTCAACTATTTGGTTGTTTTAGTCAACTAAGATTTCTTTAGTCGATTAGCCATTTGTTACGATTTTTTTCATGCTGAATGACTTATTTCCAAGAAACTTGTGAACACCTCTCTGGCAAACACAAGATTTAAAATGAGGGCTTTTGTATCAACTTTCTAATTAGTCAACAAAGCAATGCTGATGTCGTCTCCTGTCAGTACTGACCTGACCAAAACTCTCGGTCATGGAGTTTCTGAGCGATCGCCGACGAGCCACAATGACAGAGGGTTTGCGATCGGACTGTCCTGCAGGCCGCTCACCCTGACCGAGTCGTCCCTGAGTCCAGCTGCCCTGAGGGCCCGTTTGACTCCTGTGCACCGGCACGGACACGGGGATCACCAGAGGCACCATGGAGGCCGGTCTGCCTGAAGAACCCTCTTCCTGCTGAGGCACCAAAGCAAAGAGGCGGGTAGATGAGGAGAGAGGGGAAAAGAGAAGGGATTTAGGAAAGAAGCACGAAAAATGGAAAAGAGATTAGATATAAAAAAAAAAAGAAGAGGGATATGGTCTCATTTCCAAATCATCAACAACATTAATTAACTTCCTGAATCAAATATACATGTTGTATTTATAATAAATTATATTAGGACTGCAATTTTAAATAATTTATTATAAATGAATAATAAAAAAAATGTTTTGGATTAATCGTTTAGTCCGTGAAAAGTAAAAAGAATGAAAAATGGCCATAACACGAATAACAAGATAATTATAAATGCCTAATTACCCCAGTATTTTCAGTTTATAATTACTTACAGCGAAAAGCAGCAATAATCTGACATTTAAGATGTTTGAAGCTGTGAAAATGTGACATTTTGATTGATTAAATGTCTGAAACAATGAATCAACTCTGTCAATAGATTAATAAGCTAATTTTAATTCTAAATCACATCATTGACAACCACTAGCTAATCAGTGGCCACTTTACTTTAACTGTGGCATTTACTGAGCAAAACGTTGGTTGTGAAAAACACAAACATTGAAAATCTGCAGTAATGTCTCGGTCAATTGTGAAATAAGGATTTCACTTTCTCTGAACCAGACTGTTGTTTTAGAACTACATATTTCCATTGTATTCAGAGATGTGCATACACCTCCCTGTTATGTCTGGTCATGCTGGTGCAAAAAAAAAAAAATTCAGCAATCCTAAATTCTACTGGTGTCAGTGAAATGATATATAACAATAGAACTGGAGACAACACACTTGAATCTCATGCCCTAAACCCACAAATGTGCCGATTGGACACCAGTACTGTGTTGTGAACAGCAATATTAAACCAGTTTGGTGTGTGTTGGCGAATTATAGGAGTGTAGGTTGACAGCACAGCCCCTCCCTAGCTCTGCTGAATGATTGAGAAGGAGGCTGAGGAATGTGGAGGTGTGCAGACATGCAGCCGCTCCAACTGTACGTTCAGCATGCGCACTCTGCACAAAAACACCAAGCTCCAGCTTTAGAACCCCTGAGGCAAGAGTACTAGACATCCCTGTGCTACGAAAACAGACAAAAACTTAGTTCATGTGCTTGGTGTCTGTTTTTAACGAAACGGCTTTGCAGAAAATAAAGAAGCCGGTTTCAGTGGGTGTGCCACTGAGATTGTAACATTATAAATCCTGAATAACCGTGTTAAGAGTATCCTCTTTCTTGCATCAATAAGAGAAATCTTTTAAATCCGAGAAGGAGGCTTTGTCAATAATTGCTGTTTTTCAGGTTGCACCAGTATCTGTATGTAGTGCATGACTGTACACACTTGCTAAACAGCCTGCTATAGCTGGGGATCAACAACTGTAGGAATCAAGTTAACATACCTAAGAAAAGGATTTTTGAAGCTATAGGGAAGTTCTGCATAGAAACAAGCTTCTTCCTCTTTGTGCAGCTGCTCGCCAACTTTGCCATATGATAATATTTGCTCTTACATGAATAGGTTATCTGCTTTTGGCTGGGCCTAAAACAAGTATTTAAAATGGCTATTTTGCCATAAAAAAAACAACAACAAATAAATAAAAAAAGAATTAACGACAGTGGCAGTGTAGTGAGTGATTTTAACCTTGACCATTTTAGCAGGGAGGGACTCCATTTCTGATGCCTTCTGGGCCAGAGTCTCCAAGTTGATCTCCTTCGACGCCCGACGACGACGACGAATGACCCCTCCTGTTGTCACTTCCCCTCCTTTCACGGCCTGAGTGCCTGCTACTCCATTCTGGGATGCTGGGGGATCTTTGGACGCTTGAGACCAGAGGTTTGTCGAAGGGGGTCCCAGTGGGGACTGTCCATCTCTGGAAAGGCGACGCGAACGCCGAGGGGCAGCCTGTGCATCTGAAGGCTCTTCGGGAGTCGTGGCGAGCTTCTCGGGGCACGGGTCAGGAACGGGTGATGCGTCACAGGTTTGAGCCTCAGGTTCCTGCTGCAGCTCCGCTGACTGAACGTCCTCCTTCTTAGGAGCGACAATAGGTGGACTAAGCTCAGGAGGCTGAGAAGTCACAACGTTTGGGGTTTGTTGCTGTTTTGGTTGCACCTGTGCTTGCGTTGCTTCTTGCTGTGGCACATTTTGTTGTTGCACTTGCTGCTGCTGTTGCATTTGCTGCATTTGTTGCTGTCGCTCCTGTAGCTGTTGCTGGTGATACTGTTGCTGCATTTGCTGCAGTTGTTGCTGTTGCTGTTGCATTTGATGCTGTTGGATTTGGTGCTGCTGTTGCTGCAAATGTTGCCGCTGTTGCAACTGAAGTTGATGCTGCTGCTGCTGCAACTGCTGTTGTTGCTGTTGATGCTGCTGGTGATGGTGATGCATTTGTTGCTGCTGTTGCATCTGTTGTAGCAGCTGCTGTTGAGTTTTAGGCTGCTCGCCGTACGCCAGACCAGGCATTCCCTTGTTGCCTGGAAAAACAGAGTAATAACCTGATGAAAACTGTTGCTTGCTGAGCCTAGATGTTGTCTGGAAGGGCTGCAGCATGGACCCCTGCAAAGTGTGAGAAGGTGCATGGGGCTGACCCTGAAGCTCCACGCCTTTGTGAGCGTTTTGATAAGCCTGCAGCTGAGCCTGGTGCATTGCAGCCGCAGCGTGCTGCTCCCACTCGATCCCCCTCCCCTGAGTTTGAGCCTGGGTGGCATCTCTGTAAACCTCAACCGGTCCTGGCAGTTGATTTTCTCCCCCCATTGGCAGAGCTACACCCTCATGGACTCCTTTGTGGAACGCCATCTGACCCCTGACATTCACTCCACTCATATAGGGGCCAAAGTTCTGCCCCCAGGTTTGAGCAGGAGCTTCCTGAGACCAGCCGGGGGCCTGTACAGAGTCCTGGTGCATCCACTTTACTGGAGCACCCTGTTGATAGTGCGGTAGACTTTGAGGCCCTTTCTCTGGGTTGTAAACACCAGAACTGCTAGCAGAGTCACTGTGGCTCGACTCTAAAGCCGGAGGTCCCATACCATAATAAACCTCCCCTGAATGCTGCACAGGCTCTTTCATGGCTGCAGCCCGAAGCTTGCCGCTCTTGTCAGTATTAACTTGAGATGGAAGACTCATAGTAATATAAAAAAAAGGTAATGTTGGAGTCAGAACTCTCAATCTTGATCTCTGAGCGTGCAACGATGTTGCTGCCTCTGTAGTGTGCTTTTCAATGCCTGTGGTTGAGCAATTATTTGTTCAATTGTGTCTACAGGAGGTATTTGGGAAGGAAATACAAATCCCAAAGGAAAGTGCAGGGTGGGGAGCATGCAACCTCCTTCCAGAATCAAATCTGAGGTTTGCAGTCCTTTCTTCTCATCCTCCTCTTTACGGTGCCGGGACCTTGTGAGAGAAAGGAGTGGTTAGACACTTTCTTTTGCTCGGACGACATAATTTTTTTTGCAGTCGCCTTCCACTCGTATTTATATATAATATGCAGCAAAGAGGAAATTGAGGCCTACGCGAGCGGGTTGCTCAGTCAGCAAAGTGAGAAGCTCTCAGAAGCGTGTCAGTTGATACGAGCGCCGCACGAGCAAAAGCCGTCATGTCGACGTCCAAGTGCATGCGGACAGGACGCCGCAAGCTGGAGAAGTTTGTTTTTTTTTCTTTCGAAACGGCGGCCAGCAGGCGACAAGGAGGCGCTTACTGTGTGGCTGCCATTCGGCATAAACAAGAAATACAGGAAACGGAGGGGGCTCGTGCAGCCACCCGAGCGGTAGCCAGTGATGTTATGTTAAAAACTCAGCAATAAGGAAGCGTCTGGAGAGCCCAGTGCTGTTAGGCAATACAGCGGAATAGTGAGCATTAGTTTAAAAACACAGCGTCGGTATATCGGCTACCTTATCAATGGTGCACGGGACTCTCCATGGCCAGCTCCATGGAGTCACTTTGGTTTCCGATCAAAGTCGACTGCATGCAGCTCCATGACGGGATTGTGCGCAGCAAATGTCATAACTCGGACAACTTTCCCCTCGAGTTTCACTGCGCACAATATGGCGAACAGGCGTGTTTACAATCCCACGAGCACATAATCCACTCTCGAGACGGGCTGGCGACGCTCGTTAACGCCGGAGTTACAATGTTGCACACTGTATCCGCGAAAAAAACCGTGCACCTCGGGGAGAGAAGAGAAGAAAAAAAATGTCCACAACTTTCTCCCCGCATCAGCGAGTAAAACCGCACACACACGAGACGGCGAAAGTGTGGAAACGGTGCCGTGCTGCGGCCCGCGCTGGTACTTCCGCTGATTTGAACACGTCGCTGACGAGCCTCGCGACTTCAAAACGCCGTGTCTCGGTTTATCCGGGATGTGTGGAAACTGCGCGAACATGCAGAAAGCTGCGCACCCCACAACGCAGCGCCTCACCCCAAAACAGCTCCGCTCGCATCCTGTTGTCCAATCCGATCGTCTGACCACGCCCACCGCCGTATCCGTGTGCGCTCGTTTTGTTGTCACGGCTGCCCGGAAAGCGGAGTCTCAACTCGTCCCACGGAAACCGTTTGTTGTGGTTTCAAACATGATCGTGTGTGTGTGTCTACAATGGTCATTATGGGGATTATAAAGATAAAAATAATAATTGTAATCATATTCAAATTATTAAATATGATTATATTTGGGATATAATAATTTTTATATGATGATATCATATATAATCATATAAATATGATTATATATAATATACAAAAATACATACTTTTGTATATATTTTTACATACAAAAAATATATATTTTGTATGTAAAATATATTTACATAGAAATATATCTGTAAATATATTACAGAGATATTTATATATTCAAATGCTAACATCTCCATAGCAAATAGTTTATAGTTTATATATATATATATATATATATAAATCAAAAATTCACATTTTGAAAGGGAAAATATTTGCTTTCACAAGGCTGAAATGGAAAAACATCCATCAAAACATCTATTTTCTATTTAAAGTCTTTGCATAAGCACAGCCAGCGCTGTGTCCAGGAGGCCGGTCAGATTTGTGCCTGCTTTCTTTCTGGATACAATTTCAAGGCATCGCTGACAGGAGGAAAGTGTCATGTCAGGACGGTATCGCTGCCTCATCAGACTGCAACCTCCAACGGGCCCTGGGATGGCTTGTGTCTCAATGTGAAGCGGCAGAGATGGGGATGAGCACATTCAGGTCTGGAGCTATTACGAGATAATTTAGCTGGAATGTATGTTTGCACATATTTGATTGGCCAGTGCAGCACATATGACTTTGCCAGATGACTTTGCAGTTTGTTTACAACAAAGTTGAGCCAAATTCAACCTTTTGTCCTGCTCCCATGTTCCATTCAAGTTAGTGTAGGGCGGCATTCTTTTCATACAGTGCTATTATGTGAACACGGCCTCAATAAGAATAGCAAGTTGTTGACAAACTTCTGGAAATAACTTGAATGAACTCCTTTCCAATGTTTAGAGGTGTACATTATTTGTTTTCTGTGAACTAAAAAATGATGTGTGTACTTAGGCGGCAGTGGTGGAAAGTAATAAACTCCATGTTATGCTATATATTATACTTCTACTTCTGGACAATTCAGGGGGACATATTTTACTCCTATACATTTATTTGATACTGTTAGCTTATTTTCAGATTCAGATTCTGATGTATTATTATAAAGACTTTATTGATTTCACAAGCTAAGTATAGTATGAAATAAATTAACCTGTACCAGCTGCAACATACAAGTAATGTACATATTGATTCATCAATAATTATAACTCAATAATACACATTATCTTGAAATGGGCCATTCTGAGCGGGCCTATTTTGAGTAGCCTACTTTAAATATATTTTAATGCCAATAATTTTGAACTTAAGTCAAATCTTTAATGCATAATTTTGACCTGTAACAGAGTATTTATACACACTTTTAGAGTACTTCTTCCACCACTGCTGGCCAGTGGTGACAGTGAGAGGGGGGGGGTGAAGGGTTATCAATATTTGATTAGGATCATCAGAAATCCCCGCAACGCCCTAACTAGCTACTTCTGTGATTTATTTCTCGACCCCTGCTCCGTCCCGTGAGCGGGGTGGACCACATGCACGTGGACTGTGCTGCGTGTCGTGTGCAGTGGTTCTCCAGCACGCTCTCAGTATCTCAGGGATACAGGAGGAGGTTTTTTCTTTTCTTTTTTTTTTTTATGGAGTTTGCGGCTCAATCAGGAGACCAGAGCTGTGACGTCACCAGCGCCGCCGTGAGGCAGAGCATCAGGCATCACTCCTCATCCAGTAGCAGGCTAGCTGGCTAACCCTAGCTAACGTCAGCTATGGTCCATCACCATTATTGTCTAATTTCTGAAAATAAACAACTACTCGGAGTGACCTCGCCGACCGAACGCAGACTGGGAGCATGGGGACTGTTTGCATTTTAACCTGGACCGCAATGGTGCAACGGAGCGAGGTACGAGGTCAAGAGAGCGGCTCGCTCCCTCAACGGTTTCCTCCATATGCTAACTAGTTAGCTTGTTTACTGGACCACCGCATTGAACGCCCCGTCACACCGCGAGATAAGCCTCCTAAAGGTTGGTCTGTGACCAGGGCGAGGACTGGGTGTGTTTCGTCAGTCAAACGACGCTAGCTAGCTGCCTGTGTTTTCGTAACCATCTCGCATTTGTTAGCGTCTTTATATATGATTATTTCCGACGTGAGATTTGAGGCTAGCTAACCCATGTAGTTAGCCGTTTAAAAAAATTGCATTCTGCTCGCGTTTCTGCCACAGTGACACGTTCCGAGTGATGCTTCGTCCTTCGGGCTTGTGCACGCCCAATAGCATGCAGAGTGCAGCGATTTTTTTTTTCCAAGAGGAAAAAAAATGGACCTGAATCTTAAAAATCTGTTGCCTCCTGTTTGCAGTGAGGGGCTTTGCGTCACTGATGCCAGGTGCAGGCTGTAGCTGAGAGCACTCAGGATGAGTGGGGCTGGAGAGCACACAGACATCCTGTCAGTGGCAGACGTGGTCAGAGACAGATGGAAAGTGGTAAGAGAAATCACAAAATCATGTTTTATAAAACATAACTAACAGATGGCCAAGTGAAGAGCAATGATTTCTCCATCACCACACTTTGGGCTGACCGTGACTATTACCGTTCTTTTCAGACGAGGAAGATCGGTGGCGGAGGGTTTGGGGAGATCTACGAGGTGTTGGATCAGTTGAGCCAGGCCACTGTCGCCTTAAAGGTGGAGTCTGCCCAACAACCCAAACAGGTGCTGAAGATGGAGGTGGCTGTGCTGAAGAAGCTTCAGGGTGAGTGATGATGCTATCCCCTTGTCATTGACAGAGTTACACACCTGGAGAATTACTAAGGAGCACAGTTTCCCCCCCAAGAATCCATTAGCTAAGACGGCAAACACCAAAGATCATTACGCATTTTATCAATTGCGTTTGTAGATGATGGCCATATATAGATAGAAAAGTGTGTCCCAGGTTATTTCCTGTTGCACCGCAAGAAATGAATGATATCAGCTGACAGGAAGTAAACATGGACACAAGTTGTTATCTGGCAATTCTGTTGAAATTATTAATATTTCTTTCACAGGCAAAGACCACGTCTGTCGCTTTGTGGGCTGCGGCCGAAACGATCGTTTCAACTATGTGGTGATGGAACTCCAGGTAGGACTTTTACCCGTCAATGTTGGTCAAGTATTTAGTTTGTTGCTGGAACCTAATCACTGCGTCATAAATGTGACGTGCTGAACACCGATTCTGTCTTAAGGGGAGGAATCTGGCAGATTTGCGTCGGACCATGGCCCGCGGCATCTTTTCCGTTTCCACAACTTTGAGACTTGGCAAGCAGATTTTAGAGGCCATTGAAAGCATCCACTCTGTCGGCTTCCTGCACCGAGACATTAAACCTGTAAGTTGAACCTGAAACTCTTGATGGTTTGTGAATTTATTCAGTCAGTTTAACTGAAACATGCTTGTCTTTTTCTGTGTTGTTAAAATGACAGTCTAACTTTGCGATGGGAAGACTAGCCAGTACCTGCAGATGCTGCTATATGCTTGATTTCGGCTTGGCCCGCCAGTTTACCAACTCCAGCCAGGAAGTCCGTCCAGTAAGTACTCTGTCTAAACTTCCTTGAAGAAATGTTTTGGCTTTTTTAAATCAAAGATCGCACAAGTTACTTATTGTCGGAAGAATTGTCGAAGCCAGAAAAGTGTTCTGAAAGAATGTTCCAAAAGAAATTATAATTATATATACTGTATGATTTAACTTACTCTTGCAGCACTAGGGAGTCATCCTGGTGATAGGATACATAGAAACACAGAGTAAAAGGCACACAATGTACACATTTCACACCATATGAGAATTTAATTCATGTGACAACGTTCACATGGCTGCTGTGTGACCTCATGTGAGATCCGTGTGTGACCATCCCAAAAAGATTTGAATGCTCGGGACTGGGAGATGTCTTTTAAGACTAAACAGCAAATCCAGTTGCCTTCAACACATTATTTATAAATACGTTGTAATAATAAATATGTTATTTAGTACCAATAAACTTGGTGGAAAGGACAAACATTGTGTTATTTGTTGTTTTCCATATTCTCTTTTATTATATTATATCTTGGTTCTCTTTCAGCCTCGTCCTGTGGCAGGCTTCAGAGGAACTGTGCGATATGCTTCAATCAATGCTCATAAGAATAAGGTGAGCATCGACCAAACACATATATGCTCTTCAAATTTATTATGCTCTTCAAATTTATTTTGCCCTTGAAATTACTCACATTTATGTGTTCTAATTTGTAGGAAATGGGTCGTCATGACGATTTGTGGTCCCTCTTCTACATGCTGGTTGAATTCATGGTTGGCCAGCTGCCCTGGAGGAAAATCAAAGACAAAGTATGCGCCTCTACGTATTAGACAGTATAGATCTGTAATTCACACTATGTATATCCATTCAAAATCTTATTTTATCCCTCTCTGCTCTCAGGAACAAGTAGGAAATCTGAAAGAGACATATGACCACCGACTCATGCTTAAGCACCTTCCCACAGAGCTTAGTACTTTTCTGGATCACATCTTGATCTTAGACTACTTCACCAAGCCAGACTATCAGGTTGGTCATCCTTTATTTGGCATATTTTGCACACTCACTGTTTGGCTGTCAAAATGCTGACGCCTGTGGTTTCTCTGACAGCTCCTGATGTCAGTATTTGAAAATGCTATGAAGAGCCACAGCGTGCTGGAGAATGACCCTTATGACTGGGAGAAATGTGATTCGGAGGATATGCTGACCATCACTGCCGCAACAACCACAGCTCAGCAGCTCACTCGCCTCACACCGGCGTACTTGGGGTATTTGAAGCGGAAGAAAGCTCTATCACTATATATATATATATATATATATATATAGCCATTTAGTCTATTAATTGGTTCTTGTTGTTGTAGTTTCACTTGTGCTACTGAAACTTCCTTTGCACTCTGTTGGATACGTGATAAAAATAGACTTGAATTCTGCACAGTCGGAGATTCCCCTTCGAAAATCGCTGCTCTAAATTGTGCTGTGGAATGAACTGCAGGGTGACCTTCCCTCTCCTCCACAGCATGGCCAATGCTTCAGTGCTGCCAGGCGAGCTGCAGAAGGAGAACACAGAGGATGTCCTGCAAGGGGAGCGCCTCAGCGATGCTGACAACTGCCCCCCCATACCCACACCCACCGGCCCTGGTGGAGATGTATGGGAAGAGATGGACCGCAACCGCAACCATAAACATGTCCAGCCGATGATCAGGAAGGTCAGGGCAATGTGGTTTACTGTCAATACGAAGTAGAATATTCTTACCTACTGCTGCAATAGTACAAAGTTTATCTGCACTGCAGTGCATTGTCATGCACAAAACTCTCCCCAGGACTATATTGACTTTGCCTTGAGATATGATAGTAGTAATAATAATAATAATAATAATAATAATGACCCTGCCAACCTCTATTACTACATCTACTTCTCTTGGGCTTGTATAGAAACCCACTTCAGGATGCCTCCCTCCCCATACAAAGAAATGGATGTCATGCTGCAGCTCCTTTCTGGAGATACAAATGCAATGTATACGTTTTTTTGAGCCACCTTGTCATTCATTCTTCTCAGGTGGTGAGTGAAGATGAACACAGTCAGAACCAGGGGAACCAGAGCCCCAACACCGGCTCCATGCAGAGTTCTCCTCGACGGGTGCGATCAGAGACCATGTTCCTGGAGCGTGCTGCGCCACTGCTCCGGAGGATGAGACACAGTCAGAGCTTGGCGTTTGAAAAGAGGCTTGCACCCGAACCCAAGCCCACCATTGAACGCTTCCTTGAAGCCTAGTTAGTACTCAATTCATATCAAATTACAAAATATACAGTTGTAAGAGCGCGACATTTTAAAAAAAAAAACATTTTTTGGAAACCATAACACTTAAAATATCTTGTTTCAGCTTGGGCAAACAGCGCCCTGTCCTTTCTCAAGTCGGGGAGAAATCCATTCCTGAGAGGGTACACGGGCAGCAGTCTTCCTGCAACGAGGAACACTCTGGCACAGCAACCCCTGACCACGAAGAGGGCGCAGCAAGTAGTGGCTTTGTGGCCGTGAACCTCAGTCCTGTGCCCCAAGAGGGAGACTCTCAAGAGTGGGTGATGCTGGAGCTCGAGCAAGCCAGCGGTTCTGGAGCCACAAAGCCATCAGGCGAGGCCCCTCACGAGGACAAGCCCGGCACACGCACGCCTGCTGAGACTGAAATCCAGTCCTGTGAGCCAAAGGAAGGCCAGTCCACGGTGGTGCCGAGCAGTCCTGTTCTGTCGCAGATGTCCATGCCTGGCACGTGGTTACTGGGCCACAGGAGACTGCCGGGGATGCTGGGACAAATGCCCTCTGTGATTATGGGAAGATCCCAGATGGACCAGGTAGGGGTGACCAAGCATTCATTTTTTGCATGAATTTAAAGTACCATTGTGAAATAAAACTAATGCCATTAGTTGTATACCAGTTAACAAAACAAATACAAATCAAGCTCTACTGTTCTGGAGCTTTTGACCATTTTACAGGATCTTAATCAAGTTTTTCTTTAGCGGAATAGAAAACACAGGAATCTATACAGAGACAATCAATTAAAAACACAAAAATCTCACATTAAAATAAACAATACAGTGAATGAATATAAAATATACAGTATATAAAATATGTAACTCACAAGTTGTGTGGACCATAAATAAGAAATGTCTACAATACACACTCGTATAAAAAGATGTCTTTGACATATGGAGAGGCTGTGAGTACAACCGTATACAATGAGTATTGCAGCTTGGGTATGGTAGATAATTCTAATAGTAACACTAATACAATCGGTTCAATTTTGTTTGAGCTATACACTGTTTGTTTGCATCTATTTTCACTTGGCAACAAACTGCTACGAATACGTAATACAACAAAAGTATCTCATTTAGGCTGTTATCTGGTGTGACTACAAGGTTAGCATAACGACTAACGATGGCTGACCACCTTGGAACACTACCGAGTCGGAATAAGTCGGGATTTTCCCTGTTCTTCCCATTCTGCCGACATAGCGCTAATGCAGCAAGGCAAGGTTGCTTTCATTTGTGCTCAGTTGTCATGGAAACATAGATGTCCAAACTTTTCATAATTCTGAGCAACTCTACAACTTAGAAATACTTAGAACTTGTGTATAGTATTTGAATATTTAGATGTGCTCTTGTAAATGTATGTTGTTGTTTTTTTACAAAGTTTTCGATAAATTTTAAGAAGGACTTTTCAAATATTTGTGTTAAACCTTTTCACGGTCACATCCTCTAACAATCGTTACAATCTTCTCAGTCTTCTAGCTGTGCCCTGCAGTCCCCTGTACAGGAGAGAGGCGACGCAATACCACTCGAAGCGCCATGTGATAAATCTGAAAAACTCCCAGAGGAAATCTTAAAAGATGGAGGGAGGTTGGACTTAGCTCCAGTGCCAAGCTCAGCCAAAGGCTACACTGCTCATCTGACAAACGACAGAGACCCAGAGAGTGATTCTGGTCTGCCTGATCGCTCCTCGGAGCCGAATCAGCAGCCTCATGCTGACACAGCAGGAGGTGCTCTGGAGAGCACCGTCACCGTCTCCTCCTCTCCACCACCGGCTCTGCTCCGGAGGAGAGACTCTCCCTCATCTCCAAGATTGAGTCGAATCCCAGTACGAGACCCAAACAACCCCCTGGACTCTCCAATCAGGGACCTCCACATGGAGAGGCGTCACCGCTGGAGCAGTCCGGTCCCTGGCTCCCCCACCCACTCCCCCTCTCCATCTCTGTCCTGTGACAACCTGCCTTGCGCTTTGCTGAGAGACCGGCTCCTCTCAGAGCGAGGCTCCAGGTCTGACTGTGTAGGAGAAGACCCTCTCTCTCTGTCCTCCTCATCGGGTAGTAAAAGTAAGATCCCACGTCCTGTGAGCGCCACCTTTATACCCGAGCTACTCACGAGCAGGTTTCTGCCTCGACCACCACCTGGGAAACCACCCATCCGCCCGTGTGTGGACAACAGGTATGATGCTGTAAAGGTGTTGTCAAATACATTACCAGTTAATATGTCACTTTTTGCTTGGTGGTAAATATTTAAAGCTATAATCATTTGGATTACAGCTCTGATCAGGCGGCAACCTTTGGGTTCTGAAAAGTAAAGCCAATGCAGAAGTGCCTTAAATTTGCATTCTCTCTAATTGCCAGCAGGGGGCGATTCTTGGTTGCGAATAGAAGTCTCGATTTGTAAGGCAATGTATAGATGTGTATGAGAAAATTAACCTACTTCTCACTTGATTTATTACCTCAGTAAATGTAATTTAAACATGAGTTTTTGGTCTCCATGGCTAGATTCTGCTGTCAAAAAATGCAGAACATTACTGTTCTCTTTTTTTTGTAGATGTTTTGTGTTGACTTGAATGCTCTTAATGTGAATGAGCAGCAGAAGGAAATGTTCAGTTTGCCTTGGCAGTAGCTTAGCACGCTCTTATAACGGTGTTAGAAGAGTTGACTGTAAACAGTCTGGCTGTTCTCACTGAGATCAAATTACAAATGCTGCATTGTTTCCCGTGAATCCCGTATGAAATTAGAATCTAGTGCAGGACTGGCGGACTCAACCACTAACAATGAACACTACAAGAATGTAAATATGTTAAATGCCAATTACTGAAAAAATGCTAAAAAAAATAAATATCATAAATGTGGGATTTCATGGAAATGTTAAGGATTATAACTTTAATTTCTCTCCAAAGAGAGATTTGGGGAAGAGAAATCGTACAGAGGTTATTGTAATCATATTGTCCTGTGCTCTTTTCTCCAGAAGACGGCGGTTAAGAGTGCGCGCCAGCAGCACTAGTGACGCAGACTTTCTGGCCAGTCTGACTCAGTTGATGCAGGACCGAAGCGGGATGCTCTTCAGCCCTCCTCCTCGCCCTCGAAGCTCCTCCTCCTCCCTGCAGCGCTCACTTAGCTCCTCCCCCTCCCGTCATGAGCTCCGGGAGGTCGGGGCTCTGCCGGGACGCAGCCGCTCTCCATCTAGCTTCTCCGGCTCCCCCCCTCCTCGGCATGCTCAGCCACAGGACCGGTCCGGAGGGCCGGTTCAGTGGAACCACAGCTCCAGGGGAAGGGGTCTGATCCACGAGGGGAAAGGCTCCGGCAAAGTGAGTCGATGACTGTGTACAGCACACAAGTGACTGATCCGGAAGTAGCGGGAGATTGATTCACAGTCAGTCGCTGATAGCATGTGTAAATATGGTATTTACTCAAGGGAATGTACTGTATGTAATGTAAAATGTATAAATTGTATTTATTTATTTATTCATTTGTTGGATGTGTCTCTCAAAATACTTGACAATGTGGCTTGATACCTGCAGTTGAAAGAAAAAGGGTTGAGAAAACCTGAAGATTGCCAACTCTTACCTCTCATTTCACTCCTCTCTTAAATCTCCATAAAGGCCTAATACGAGACCAAAAAGATAATGTTTAATACTCGAGGGATGTAAAAATGATGCTTATTGTAGATATGTACCATGAGGAGAATATTGAACACTAATAGAAACCATGTACTCTCATTAAGAACACTAAACAGTAAATAACACAAGCAGTATACCAACATTGGCATTCATGAACAGAACCAGGGCATGGTGCCCCATGTTGACCTCACTCCTGTAAAACAGCTATATTAATTATTGTATGTGACAATGAATTGCTCATTTGGCATATCACAGTGTAGTAATGTGTTTTTACTTTGCTAGAAAATATCTGTTATGCAAAAGGCACCCGCATATTAGAATGTACGTGTAAGTGCACTCATACTTAAGTATTGTAAAAGTGCATGGGTATCATTGCTAATTATTTTTTATTTGTTCATTTGTACAATCCGCTAAGAACCTTGTATTTTTATTGAGCTGCTTCTGATCAAAATACATCATAATGTAGACCAGCATCGATGTGCAATTTTATTTCTCCCATCAAGGAAACGGTAAAGGGAAGAAAACGGACAAAAGTGGAACCTGTTCATGTCTGATTGTTGCATTTGATTTGATCACGATTCAAAATATATATTAAAATAAGTAGATTCAATAAATGCCAGATCTCCAAAAGATATTTATTCCTGGTTACACCATAGACTGTTTACATTGTGAATAAAGAGTCAGTGCAACTAAAGTTTCTCAGTACTTCGAAAATGCAGCGTAACTACCGTGATGCAATTGAATGGGAGTTTGTTTCGTGGCACAGCGATGGCCGTGGGGACAACAGTGCCCCGCCTGCTCTGGATAATCCACACATGTTGGCTGTGGACGAATTTTATTAGAACTAGTTTTCACGGAACAAACGGTCCCAAGCTTAGCAGCACTGTCGGTGATCAGGTAAATGGGAAAAGCCAGACGGAGTAGACGTTTAAATCTTGACTTAACATGCTCAAACGATAATGTTTTGTTTTTTTTAAACAATCCCTTGTCAGATTATGTTGAAGCAGCCGTTTAGACAGACGTCCCTGTGAGCTCAAGAGACTGCTGACGAGGAGGCGACTGAATGGTGGGCGTCCCAGATGACAACGGGGAAATGAAGTCTCCTCCATCTGTCGTGGTTATCGTTTAAGTTTAACAGCAGTAATTGAGAGGAAGTTACACAATGTGTAGACAAAGACGGATTGAATCTCAAAACTGATTAACTCCAAACTCCTTGAAAATAACGGCTAAATGAATCATCCTTTGGGCTTTCTTGCTATACAAACTACTCCAGTCTTAAAAACTTTTCCCAGAACATCAACCAGGCTCACCCGTGGTTATGCACGTAATAAAGTTGATGTATTACATACAAGATGTGCAGTATGGCGGATGCAGGTTGTGTTATGAATCTCGACTGCTACACAAGAAACTGAAATTACAAAAAAAAAAAAGGCCAGATGTTGACAATATAACAAGCAACTTAATTAACAAAAACAATCTTTCAATAAGTAGCGGTTCTGAAACTTTGGAGTTTGACCAGCTGTCATGGAAATGTTTCAAATTGTATTTTTTTCTGAGCACTTAATGGAGCTTCCAGTCTCCGTTAGCTTACAAATGTATGTTCGACAATTAATTCTTGACTTTGTGGTGAGGTTTTTTTTTTGTCAATTGCCATTTCCAATGTCAGGAATGAAGTTTTAATCTCAAGCACCTTCACAAATAAATTCAGAACTATGAAGACTGTGGCTCAGTGCTTAATATAATTGAAACACTCCAAACTGTTTTGGGGGGGAAGCTATATAAAGAACTTTGAACCACATGAGCTGATACACTATTCATTTTTATTTATTTTTTTTTACAAATTATAGCTTTTTGGGATAATAAAAAAGGACCTGTAAAATGCAGACGGCAATACAATTCTCGGTAGTCAAGAAATGTTTATTTACAGTACATTTTCAATTCACATAGAGAATATATGTTGTGTAATGGAGTATAATAAAAAGTTATATGTCCTGCTCAACTGTTATCAGCACACAGTATTTTACACACAGCCATGGACTTAAAACATGGTGTACTTAATTTAAGATGTGCATAAAACCTTGAATGGACGATAAAAAAAAAAAAATTAAAAAAAGGGTTGGAACCCCGATGCCAGGAGCCAGCAACGCATGGTGACACTTGATTTAAAAAGTGAATCATGACCTACAAGTTTGAGATCTAGAAGAGAGGTGCAGACTGTCTGGGGTCATCTGGTAACACGCTGATTGAGTCCTCTGCCTTTCCACACAGCATGCAGAGCATTGTGTACTCCTGGACAACACAAAGACAGGCTGTATAAACACACTGAAAGACAACCAACCAGAATACTGATGAATTAAGAGAGAGAGTGGTATACACATTACCTGGTATTCATCAACAACGGAGAAAGTGTATTCATGCCTGGCAACAACATGGTCACAATTTTTGCAAACATCTGGAAGGAGAAATGGACATCAGTGGATTACTTATCTGCCATGGTTTAGTAGGTTTAGGATTATTATGATAGATTCTGGCCCTTCTTTTTTCTTCACAAGGCCCTTTGAAGAAATGCACTGTAGAGCCAAACCCTTTCATATGCCTTGAGGTGCCTTAAGGTGCCTTAAGGTGCCAAATTCTTCCACAGAAAAAAAACATGTAGCAACCTCTGCGTGTTGAAACAGGAAAAGTGTCTTCCCCCAAACTATTGCCACAACGATGGCTGCACACCATTTGTCTTTAAACACCACTGCATTAAGCCAATAACGTGACCGTAGATCACATTTAGTCCAGGCAACACCTGGAAAACAGCCCCCCAGATGTGACGTCACGTCAACGAGCAGCGCATGTGACATGTAATGAAAACTGGTGTGTGGATGTGCGTCAGGAGCGTAAGAAACATGACGAACGGTCGTATGTGACGATCTCCTCTCCGTCCTCGTCCTCTGTGGCTTTGTTGCTGATGAGCACGAAGTCCCGCTGGTTGCATTTGGCACAGCCCAGGTAGTTCATCAGGTAGGAGCCGTTCTCCAGGCAGGTGTTCCCCTGAGCAGCAGAGCACAGAAACAACAGCATCAACGCATGTAACTCGGTTTGCCTTTTTTTCCGACGGCGCCCTAAATGTCACACTTTAGCGGGGCGGCGTCGTTTGAGGCGGTTGTTAAACCCAACTTTGAGTTTATGAACGTGACTCATACCGATCTATGACGTTTAACAAACGTGTTCAACGTCATAACTAGCGTTAGTTAATGAACAGTAACGTCAACATCAACTCACCCGGTCCGGGTACTCTTTATGCACACAGCCGTTGCACATTTTTAACTTGAAAATATTTCAGGTCACTTGTCGATAAAAAACAAACAAATACTGCGAACCACCAACAAACAGCTTTTTCTCTTCTTCTTTTTTTTGTGGCAAAAACTCCTCTTCCGCACTGAGCAATGGCCCCGCGGCTCAGTGGACCTGTAGAAGACCCTCATGGCCGGATATCGTCGCCACGGCCCTGAGCCGCTCCCATCAGTCGATTTGTAGCTCTACGGAGGCCGCGCGCTGCCGTGAGACACACTTCCGGTGTCATCTCCAGTCGACGATTGGCCGACGTGAACCGACGTAAACTCTACGTCAGCCGACGTGAACAAACATGGCGGCCGAGCGGCAGTAGACTTGTGTTTCCATGAGAAATGTGTCTGGTAATTCTGATATATTTACAATTCAAGTCTAATATTTATCTTCTGCATAATCAGTTAAGCATTTACCTAAATTGCCGTTAACTTTAACGGCTTGCGTGAATTTACCGTTCGCGGTAGCCGTTTATTAACGTTCGTTCGCCTCAAACGTGAAGGATGGCTACTTCTGACTTAACCACGTTGTGCTGCTGTTGTACGTTTAGACTCGACAGCCGCACTGATTTAAAATGTCTCCCCGGGGCCGACATGATGTAACTAACTAAAAACCACCGACAGTCGTTGTACCGCAGGCTTTATTCGGGGCTGATATGACGCTACTGAGATGTTGCATGTTGGGTTTTATTTATCCCATTATGTAACGCGCGTGCAAAGCTTTGTTTCACATGCGCTTTTATCGCCTGTTCTTTTTCTACATCTTCGTAGAAATGTCGAAGGTTCAAAGCTCACACGTTAAGGTGGGTAAAGCCCCTGTGAAGAAGAAGTGGTTCAAGAAAGCAAACTATTCCGGCAAAGAAAGAAATGCCTACTGTATTTTGTGTCGCAGGTCTTATATTAAACATGTAAGTGGCTCTAACTTTACCAACACATTTAAATGAATAGTAGTGCTGGCTAGCATGCTTTTTAATTTGTTTTCTCTTAACTACAGGAAGCACAAGACCATGTGCATGGGATGCTGCATCACAGAGAGCTGGAGACAGTGCTGGGCCAGTGAGTGACATTTGTCAGATATAACATTGGGAACCTGTTCATTTTTAATCAATAATTTTTCAAGAGGGATGCAAAAAAGAAAATACACCAGTACACATTTATAATGCACTTGATGAGACATTTTGGTCAGAGGCATTAGTGTGATCTGAAAAAAAAGGATGACACAAATGTCGAGGTTGCATTCTTCTGTAGTATTCTTTTGAATTTGTTCGTAGCACAGATTTAATTTAGAGTAAGTTCTTGTACATTATTACTATAAAATGTGTAGAAAAACATGTTCATATTACTCAAAGTGAGGTATCAATAAAGGGTACCTGTTGTACTGAAACCCAGGTGTTGTTTAGGCACTAGTATCAAAATATTTCGCATATTTAAATATCCAGTATTTTCTGGCCTTAGTGAGATAACATAATCATAACATGCATCAACCCGTCTTAAAGCAGAGATTCTGACATGCATTCGTATCTGACAAAATGTTGTGTTCTTTCATTGACAGGGATTCATTTCATGAATGTCAGGCGTGTCGGGCATCCTCCATGGGTTTAAATGAGTATGCTCGGCACATCTCCACTGCTCAACACCAAGCGAAGTTGAAGAACTTGATGATGAAAAATACAAAGCCTCTCTCTCTGGATAAGACTCTGAGCAAAGAGACCATGGCCCAGATAATGGAGAGAAATAAGACACTAAAAAAAGAGGAGTAATACTTTCACTTGCTTATTTGTATGCATTTTATTCTCTCCATAATGTAATAGTTTTAATAACTATGGGGCTTTTTTTTCCTTTGCAGGAAAAAAGCAGTGAAAAAGAAAAGAAAGAAACAAAAGCAGGTAGCTGGTCAGAAGCAAATGGAAATGCTAGAGGGATCCTGTAGGCAAAAGACAGTGGTGTCCAAAGTAAAGAAGCTGAAGAAAAAAAAAGCAAACATGAGGATACTGCAACAGGAGACTTACCAACAAGAAAGGAACAATGCTGTTGTTCAAAACAAAGAGAACAAAGTGTCCAGTCTGCAAAGGTCTCTTCACCAAAGAGAATCAACTAATCAAAGTGGAAGATTGGTTTGCTTGTCAGAAGAGCCTGCAGGTCAAACTTGGCACTACCCTTCTGTTCAAGACCAGTCCACACAATCGGCTCAGCAGCAGAGGTTTGGAAACTTTTCTGTCAAAATTGAGAGCTCCCAAACAGACAGGCCGTACAAAACCCAAAGAGGTGCCACTAAACAGCCCCAAATACAAACAAGCTCTACCGTCACCAAGAATGACTATTACGACCCGCAGTACGATGGCGAATTCACCAGTGATCACCTTCCTTACAACGGAGCCATCATCTTTGGTCATGACCAGAAGGAGAGTCTGGGACCTCGTCAGCCAGCACAAGAAGGACCGGCTCAAACTGCTTCAGTAAACGGAACCGCCAATGCAGAAGCTCCGATACGGGACGTCGACGTCAGCGCGATGCTACGGCAAATCAGAAGAGCGCTGGGTGTGAGGGAGCCGTGTCGAGCCGACCGCGAGGCCCGGAAGCAGAACAGTGAGGCAGGTGTCCGGAAGGCTGGTCATTGCACCAAGCAACAAGCCGGAGCTGAGGCAGAGCCGCCGGCAGGCGACTCTGGATCTGCATCCCATTCTGGCGTTTGTCACTCCAATATCACTCCCCCTAAGTCAAAGCAGAGAACGGTCAAAGTTAAACAAGAAATGACTCAATATTGTGAGAATGGCTCAATGTTTGCGAGCGACTCAAATAGACAATCGCACAGCAGGGAGATAGAATCTCAGGAGCCCCTCGACAGCCAGTCCTCGCTCAGCCAAGGTCCGACCACATCCTCGGAGTCCAACCCGAACATCACCGGCAAGGTTCGAATTGCCCACAAATCGGGCAAAGTTCAGGGGGGAAAAGAGGCCAGGCTTAAACCAACCAAGAATAAGTTGCTCAGCTTATCAGGGACCAAGAATAAGTTGAGCTGGACGGAGATGTATGAGGAGAGGAAAAGGAAGAAGCAGGAAAGTGACAAAGGCACGCCCAGGTAAACCTCTTCTTTTCTTCTAAACTGTATCCGTTTTACCGTTTGTTTGAAGTTCATAGTTTTCTATCTGTTGTTTTAATTCTGTGTGGAAACAGGTTTGGAATTGAGCTGGCGAAAGCTCTGTCTGACCAAGACAGCTCAACACAAGCAAAGGACAACGACACCACTCTGTCAGAAGGCTTTCACTGGGAGTCGTTCCCAGACAGTCCTTCAGGTGCACATTGGACCTTAGTACCTCCTCCGCCCCGGAACACAACGTCTAATGAGTCTCACACAGAAACACAGTCAGACTCTGCGGTTCAGGAGGCTTTGGAGCAGCCTGGTGCAGCACAGGAAGGCTGTAGCGGGCAGATGGCTGAAGCTGTCTCTGTGAAGGCGGAGCCAAACTATGAGGATGAAAATGGAGATTTGAGAGCCAACAACAGTGCTAGCAAAAGGAAACGCAAAGCTGTGAGTAGTACACAGTGTTGATAAGTGTAGGGCATATCTGAAATATCAAACTGAGACATCTTTATGGTTGTAATATAATTATTGTGTGCTCTTACAGTGTAATGGCATTTCTGATATGCAGCTGAGTGGAAAAAAGAAAACCAAGTCAAACAATGGTAATGCTTTAATTTTAAGTTCTACAATGTGTAATTCTAACATGCAGTGAAAGATTTCCATCAATTTCAGGCATTGTAATTTTAGATTAAAGGTTAAAATATACGCCTATCACAAGGCCATTGGAAAACAATATAAATGAAAAGGGTAACGCCTGTGCATTGAGCCTGAACCACATTTTATTTAGATGGACAATGTTTTGATCCCAGTGAGGTCGTCTGATTTAAATAAGATAAAAATAAAAAAATCACTGGTTTCTGTTGTTTTCCTCCCTCACAGACCAAATGGACCAGCTGTTGGCTGTGTCTCTGAGGGAGGATGAGCTGAGTCACTCGTTGCAGGATTTGGACAAGTCTCTGGTCCAGGCCCGCAATGCCCTGCAAGCTGCCTACACAGACGTGCAAAGACTCCTGCTATTGAGACAGCAGGTACCACCACTAATAAAGACACAGAAGAAAATCTATTTTTTTTTCTTTCTAAATTTCCCTCAGGTTTCATGTCAAGGGCTTACATTAAATTGTTCCTTTCGGTGTTGTAGTTTACTGTGGAGGTCAACAGTCTGAGAGCCCAGCGCATTGAAATCCTGCAAGGGATGCAAGGTACAGTAGATTTCCCCTTCGCTTGGAATGGCTTCATATCAAACAAGTAGTTAACCTTTTTCTTTCTTAATCTCTTTAAGGAGGCTACACAGGAGCAGAGAAAGCCACCACCTCATCAGCAGGGGCTCCTGCTATTGTACATGCAAGACTCTCTCCCCTTCCTTCCTCAGCCTTCCTCACCTCCTCCAGCCTGCAACCATCTCCCACAAACCCTCCATCTTCCATTAGCCCCCTTGCCCTGCCAACCATGCCAGTAAAGCAAGAAATCTTCCAACCATCCACAGCTGGACACACGGTCTCCTGTAACTCTGATACACTTCAGCTCCCAGTGAAAGGAGGAACGCAGTCGTCCTACAGTGATTTCGAGGAAGAGATGGGAGGAAAAGAGCCTGCGGCGGAGAAGCCAGTCTCCACATTTGTACCCCAAAAAGGTGAAATTACATCTGCTTCAACAACAGACAATGATGATGGAGCGAACGAGAGCGACGCCTCTCTCGAAATGATGGAAGCCTGCGATCAGGTGGTCATTGATATCGATGAATCGGACGGTGAGGATGCGCCAAATGTTCCAGTCCACCAAGAGCCTCCTCAAAAGTCCGTCAGCGTGGACTTCAATTCTTCAAGCACGCAGCCATTTCAGCAAAGTGACGTTGAGAGGTGAGATTACAATCTGTGGAGGTCCTGAACCTCACAGGCATTGTTTTGCTTGTAAGTGTGAAATGTGGCTGACTTTTCTCTCTTGACCACTCAGAAAAGTTCAGCCTGCACTTGCGCCCTTGAACGATACCAGTTTTTCTCTCGGTGAGTGTTGTTTGTTCTGCTTGCAGTAACTGTCACGGGACGCGTTTTAGATACAACGGTGGGATGTTTTCATCGTAATCACTTTCTGTTTGTTTGTTTTGTCAGAATGTGTCGACGTGATCGAGGATGAGGAGCCGTCCGTGGGATCTTTTCTGAATCACACAGGCCCCGTCCACGGCCTCCATGTTCACGAAGGCCGGTTGTACACATGTTCAGGGGACAACACGGCACGGGCCTACAATCTGATGGTATGTTGATCACGGCCCCTGCTGACAACTACATCCTTCAGACAATACGAAAATATGATCAAACCAAAAGAGAATCCTTCTGTATCATGCTCTTGTTCATTTTCTGCTTTTTATACTGAAAAATTACTTTAATTGTTTCACCCAAAAAATCATATGAGACTTTATATTGACTGCTGCTAACTTTTTTTCAAATGATCTTGAATTTATTTTTAAAAAAAATTGACATACCGAGCAGCAAAGACAATAGAGCCATTAAATTATAATCTGTGAAATAATAAGACAAACTGTCTGTGTATCCAGAACAAGGAGCGCCTAGCAGTGTTTGAGGGTCACACAAACAAAGTCAACTGTCTGCTGGTGTCGTCTGTCGCAAAGACGCTACCTCGCCTCTACACCGGATCCAGTGACCAGACCATCCGCTGTTACAGCATCAAGGTAGAGAAACAACTGGACACGCCATGATGTCATCTCTTATCAGACAGGGCATCCTTTCAGCTGTTGTTGTTGCACATCCATGAATCTCAGCAACACCTGGAGGGAAGTTCTTCAAAATTTGGCACAAAAGTCCACCTGAACTCAAAGAAGAACTGATTAGAATTTGGAGGTCAAAGGTCTCTGTGACCTCCTGTCCGTCCCATTTTCATGAAAGCAATATCTCAGGAACACCTGGATGGGGATTTCATTATATCTGGCACAAACCTCCTCTTGGACTCGAGGATGAACTGATTAGAATTTGGTGGTCAAAGGTCACTGGGACCTTCCAAAACACGTTTTGGGACATAACTCAATAATTCTGATGCTAATTCTGACAATTTCACACAAATGTCTAATGGGATAAGATAATGAAGTGATGACATTTTGTACAGACATGGATGTGAACTGCTACTTGATTGGTTGGCGGAGTCATACAACTCTGAGGCTGTAATTGTAGTTTGATGTTTTCATTTCATTTTATTGAGTGATTTATTTTTCTCCTCATCTGTAGACCACAAAGTGTCTGGAGCAGATCACCCTAACGGACCGAGTGTTGTGTTTGCACATTGGCTGGAACATCCTGTACGCCGGACTGGCCAATGGATCAGTGGCCAGCTGTGACTTAAAGGTGAGTGGCATTACTGGATCGGGGAAGTAGCTCATGATTTCGATCCCAGGAGTGGTTGGTATTTATTATGCTTTGACATTTAAAAACACTACATGCTGTGACTTGAGTAAGACGATCATCAACACTGGGTTTACTTGAGTCAGATAATATGTTTTACATGTGTTGACCTGTAACCAGAGTATTTGCATGGCCAGGCTAAAAGCATCTGCATATCTGTAAATGTAGCCACTACTTTAGAAGTGTTGTAGATTATATTTTCAGAGCTTATTTTTGTCTGCCAGAGTAATGTTCTGACAGCTGCTCAGAAACATCACTAGAACCGTCGACTCTCCCGCTCTCATTTTGCTTTAACCTCATCCTGATCTCTCTCGTTAGAATCTGAAGCAACTGGATGTGTTTGAGTGCCACGGCCCGCGAGGTGTGAGCTGTCTGGGCACATCACAGGAGGGCGCCCGCCGAGTGCTGCTGGTCGGCTCCTACGACAGCAGCATCAGCGTACGAGATGCTAAGAGTGGCCTGCTGCTGCGCTCGCTGCAGGGCCACACCAAAACCGTCCTCTGTATGAAGGTAAGGAGATAAAC
Organism: Ophiodon elongatus; assembly: GCA_016806645.1. Taxonomy (NCBI): domain Eukaryota; kingdom Metazoa; phylum Chordata; class Actinopteri; order Perciformes; family Hexagrammidae; genus Ophiodon; species Ophiodon elongatus. Next base: position 1,935,013 of record JACSYO010000880.1, on the reverse strand, counting down.
CCAGTTCAGAAAACTTCAACTGTTGAACTTAAAAGTAGGTTTTGTCCAGATAAGGAGACCCAAGTAATTGGAAATTCACATTTGCCGATGCTTCTTCAACATCTAAAGTGACTAAACGTTACATTTATATCTTCTTAAAGCTGTAAATACTTTATTCCTTAAAGTGCTGCAATAAATTGCTGTATTTTAACAGACGTTTGCTTTAAAAAGGCCACTTCTTCTGTTACTTGTAGATGAAATGTAGACCATCAAAGATATTATTATTAAGATATAATAATCAGGTATACTGAATAATATGTCCTTTATTGTTTTCAGGTGGTGAATGACCTGGTCTTTAGCGGCTCCAGTGACACATCTGTTCACGCCCACAACATCCACGTAAGTGTTAAAGAGAATTTTAATCATATCGAATGTCAGGTACTAAATTTTAGTTACTGAGGTGAACGTCATGACTTTTAAAAGATTGATATTATTAGAATTCGTAATCTTGAAATATTTTGTGGTGCGTCTTTATTTGCAGACGGGTGAGTTGGTTCGTATCTACAAGGGTCACGGTCATGCCGTCACATCGATCGTCATCTTGGGGAAAGTGATGGTGACAGCCTGTCTGGACAAACTGGTCAGAGTTTATGAGCTACAGGTACAGAATTTATGATGCAGTTTAACAGTGATGTGTGGTTCCAGATGTGGACTATGGCCATTTGACACCGATTTATGAATAAGTTGCTTTAGTCTTCTCAACGAAAGGACCTGAAATCACAAGAGGCCAATATTTACATGTAAATCTCTTTCGTTCAGTTCATACTTCTTCCTTCATCCATTGTAGAATATTTCTTTACTAATTACAGTTAGACCTCTCATAGTTTCCTTTGGCAGCATAGAAGTGAGTTTGTTTCAGTTTCGAAAAAGGGCTTAAAGATTGTTTTGATACGGAGTTCGGAGCATATCTAGTGCCGCCACAAGGCTCTCAACAGAACAAGGAGACGGCTCAGCTGGCGGCTAGCAGCTCACGATGCTAACAGAACAGAGGAATGGCAACAGAGCTAACATTGTTTACTTACCAAAGAGTTGTTTGCTGCTACATTAATGCTCTGAATCCTATATATAGAGAAATTTGACTTCTTGCCGATATCATGAGTAATGTATTACAGCTAGCTCTCCGTCTGTCTTGTGCATCAGGAGAATCATCTATATTATTCATTTAAACTTTGCATTTGTGTCTTTTCAGTCTCACGACCGTCTGCAGGTGTACGGGGGTCACAGTGACATGGTGATGTGCATGGCCGTACATAAGAGCGTGGTACGTGGACTAAGTCTGGTCCAGCCAGAGGTCCATTTTGAAAGAAAGATGGATGGATATTTTTTTAACTGTTTCTTATCATTGTTTGTCCCAACCAGGTCTATACAGGCTGTTATGATGGCAGTGTTCGAGCAGTGAAGCTCAACTTGATGAAGAACTACCGCTGCTGGGTAACGACACAACGTCATTTTACAGAGAGGGAATCTTAAAGGAAAATTTAAATATTTTAAGTTAGATGATTATAACTTATTATTGACTTAAAATATTTTAATTAAGCATTTGCTTAATGCCAAACACTGATGTAACATAATTAAATATTTAAAGTCATAAGTGATGACACCATGTCATATATATATATATATATATATATATATATATATATATATATAAACCTCAAATCAGTGCCTTCACTCTGATCCAAAATTGTCTGACGTTCTTCTTGAAGATATGAAATGATGTATGATTTGTAATGTTTTCTTACTGACTTGCACTGTAACGTGTGTACTTGTGACCTCCGCCCTCTGTTCAGTGGCAGAATTGCGCTCTGATCTTCGGCATGGCGGAGCATCTTCTCCAGCACCTCGTCAGCGATCACAGCAACCCCAACCTGCAAGCGACCAAATGTCGGTGGAGAGGCTGCAGCACGTCTTTTGGCACACAGGAGTCCATCCGGCAGGTAATGAACCGACGCCACCAGTGAAGATGTCCAATCAGCTCATTAGCTCAGCAGTGTGTAAGAGGTCGTTATCCCAATGTGCTTTCACACCACGCACAAGGGTACATTAGGGCAGTTTGAACATTATCATGAGAACAACTTTGGCGTTTTATTGAATATTAATTATATAATAATTAATGTAGCTCTCAGCAGAAAACAGGATGAAACGGTTTCCTCAGTGTCGTTTGTATTGTTCTTGCAGAAGCTGCCTGAGCACATGCACAGCCACGTGGAGAACGACAGTAAAGGGCAGCCTTGACGACAGCTGCGGTGAAGTCACACAGCAGATACGGTTGGATCCATAACAACTCATCTGCTGATAGCTATGAAATTGGGTTTTTATTTTCCATTAATTTCCGATAGGGGATGGTGTTTTCCTGTTTATGTTCTAGCTTTTGAGGTGCAGAGCGCGTCTCTTGGTCTTGTGTGTACTGTGTGATCTCTGTGACAGTGAGACGAGCCGGACTACTTGTTATTGATCCCTGGAGCCGTTGCATGACCAGATTGAGTAAAAGTCAACTCAGTCAGTCCTGTTGTTAAAATAAATATGTTCAGCTAATTTCTTCATGAATTACTTATAAGTAATTAATCTTAATTGAAAACTAGTTCTGGTTGGTTGGTTTACAAGTTTTTTGTTTTGACTGTGAATTCCTGATGTGGTTTTGTACACATCTATATATTAATGTATATTGTACAGTAAGCCTCTTCAGAGATGTCATTAGTATATGTGGAGCAAACTACTCAGAACATTTATACAACTATGCAGCGCTGAAATAAACACTTCAGAGTAGCTTTTGCAAAGCAGCCTGTAGTGTGAACTGCCTTCAATCGATTTTGTTTTGGCGATTGACTCAAAGTGGAGGAAACGGGTTTTGATATTGTCTGAATATGTTGAGGAACAGCAAAGTGGCGATGCCACAGTGTCTGACTCTGAACCAAATTAGTTTAGTTATCCACCAACATCCAGTTTGTGACATCGTCTGTTTCACACTCCAGTTATTATAAAGATTATTCCACCGATTCAGCTCGGTCGGTCTCACACTGGACAGTTTTTCAAAAAGGATCGAAGTTGACGCAGCAGAACAAGATATATTTACTTTATTCCATGCATCCTTGTAAAAACCCGGCACCCACAATACACACAATGCAACTCGACCGCCGACAGTTACAGTACTCTGGTAAGCTCACTTCTTCTTTCATTTTCAAACTTGTAGTTCACAGCCCAAATGACACAATTGATCAGATTTCGCGCAGCACTCTGGTGCCACAAAACGTAAGGCTTTACACTTATTTCTTTCACATATACGGAAGTACTCCACAAGACCTGTAAAGAGAAGTAATGTGAAGATGATGTGTCTGAAATTTCTTATATTTCCACAACCTCAGATATCAGGATAATTCTTTTTAGTAATATTAGGAAAGGTCGGAGTGACTGTCAGGAGGATTTTTAAATCTTTTCAGCATTTTAGTCCTGAGATCACTTCAGCGTGAATCTGACTAACGTACATGAGCGATGGCTTAGTTGTGGAAATAAACGGACTTAACTTGCTGTGTTATTTAAAGAAGGTGCCGTTTGGAAAGTAACGCCAGGGTTTAAAATCCATTTGCTAATATTTAGCAAACTGATACTTTCTGTATAAATAATATAACGTGTATCTCCACCAGCCTACTTTTAAGTCTGATTTGTTTTCCCTTCTTATATCAGAAGATTTGTATTTTTCCACGATATCACAGTGTTAAGACAATGTATCTTTAATTACCATCTTTCACACTTGAACACTTTTAGGTTCATTCCTTGTGTTGACTGAGAGGTTTGACTATAGAAAATAGGTTTAGCATCTTCACATACACACGATCCACTGATTTATAACTTTTACACATCTCCCAGAGAGTTATTCTCGGTTATGTACTTGTTCACGTATCACCTTCAAAACGCTACTACTTTGAAAAGTAGGAGTGAAAGTTGTCAAACTAAACTGTCCAGAGAGTAACATCTAAGAATTCTGTTTTAAGGTCATGCCTTAATTTTTGTATGTTAAAGTGTACAATGTGTATTTGATTTTTGTTTAATACCTACTGTATGTGTACAGCAATAAAAATACAAATATAATTTACTGGATTAATTCTGCTATATTCTAAACCAACATACAGTACATTCAGTTTTCTCATGATTTGTCAAACAAAATGCTTATTCCCTCTGTTCTCATATTCAAACATTTCTTAACACTTCACAACATACGAGTTTAAGAAACAATGCTACTCGCCTGCTGGCTTCACCACCAACCACTGATGTAACATGATCACCAGGCTACACTGACTTCAGCATTCATCAACTTCTCTACTGAATGGATGTCATTCACTTAAAGGGAAAAGTCACCACCTTGTTTATGTGGATGTCCAATCAATGTTGATGGTAAACGTAGTCAATCAAAGCAATAAATATTCACTGAGGCAAAATCTGTTGTTCTTCCTGCATCCAGCACCGTCATTGGACATGGACGTAGGTGGACTGAAGTAAGAACTACAGGCTGTTTCTGCTTGGATTCCTACTCTCTGGCTCTTGGTGGCCAGTATCAGGCCTCAAGTTCTCAGTGCTGCTAACAACAGACCCTCCTAAACCTGTTGTAAGTTCAATTGTGTAAAGAAAAAAACTGAATTATAGCCACACGGTTGTATGCCTCATGTTCCAGTTTACATCCATGTATATGTATAATATACATTCTTGGTCAAAGACATGTTTTGTGACGTAACCGTGACCTTTGACCTTTGACTGCTGGTACGGCTTCATGAGGAGGAGAACTCTGCTTTCTTGATCAAAATAGCACACAGTGAATGGACAACGTTTACCTTTTTTTTTTTTTTTATACGCTTAAATTAAGTCTAAACCATCACAGTTTGAGTGTTGAGAGAAAGCTAATTTACATAAAAGCTGGAGAAATGATCAAACCCCTGATTTTGAGGCAATCTCAAAATCTGTGCAAACATACATAACGAGGCTGTCCAGGAGGGTTGAGTCATGAATGTGAAGCTCCAACTGTCTGACGCTACGTCAGCGGTCCAGAAGGTGACTTAAGAATACATCGTCAGCTGAAGCCACTGCAGAGAGGGAAGAAACGCATATGAGCATAAAGGGTTTCATCATACGTACAGAACACAGCAAGTGGAAACTACAAGACACTTTAATACATGCTCATTTTTGAGGCTGTAGTTTGTGGCATTGTATTGGACTCCCACTATATTGTGACTCTCTTCCCCCCGCACCCGCCAATATTTTTGGTCTTCGAAATATGAAGATTAAGTGGACAAAATATTAGAAACACCTGTCCGTATAATGCAATCCAACATAGCGGTACCTCAAAGTGCAGCCTCAAAAAAAGGACAATACCAAATTTTTCCTGAGAGGCAACTTGTGTTTCTCTTTTTTTGGTTACTTAGACTCTTAGCAAGTGTAATATGGTTAAAAGCTTGGGAAAAACTTAGTAAGTTGACCTTAAATTGGGAGCGTTTAACCAAACTACTCCTTCCATACTTAAAATGGCAGGAATAACTTTGATGCCATTCATCACAAGCATGTCTTAATAGTCTTAACACAAATAAATAATGACACCTATAAATATCAAACTGTACAGAATGTCATGAATATCAAATGGGTTTACCTCCAGGACATTGAGCTTTATTATTCCATCTCCATCTTTGTCAAAAGCATTAAAAGCTCCTGCAAACAGACAAAACAAATCAGTCTTCATCTCTTTGTAAATCTTGAACTGCTAGAGCCTAAAATACAAGTTAAATTTGACCCGGCAAAGATTCAGAAACTGTGTGAAAAAAAAAATCTGTATTTGCATAAGCAGTGATTCTGTGATTAATAGGTGAAAGAATGCGGTAAATCCATAAGAAACAGCTCATCTGGGGCGTGTACTCACTGAACATGCCCTCCAGTCTCACAAAACAGCAGATATAACTGTCAAAGTTGATGTTGTGGTGTTCGTCTGCGTAGCGCATGGCGATGATGTCGTAGAGCTGTTTGTTGAGTTGGAACCCTTCATGGGAGAAGACGGATAAGGACAGTTTATATCACGTTACAGGTTTATAACAAGAAGCTGAAAAGTATGGATTGTCATTTCTGACAAAAGTTAGAACAGAGCTGTGAACAAAACAGGGAATTTAAACCTTAATGAGGTTTTATTATACAGTTTGCATTGAGAAACACCCTGTGAGTGGTTAATTCTTAAAGGTATTTCTCTCATGCTGCCCACCTGCTTCATTAACGGCGTTCCTCATCTCAAAACTACTGATGGAGCCGGATTTGTCTTTATCGTATCGTTTGAAGATCATCTGGAAACACAGGAGGAGAGGGACAGTCAGAGGGACAGTCAGGTGGATGGACAGTCAGAGGGACAGTCAGAGAGATGGACAGTCAGGTGGATGGACAGAGGGACGGTCAGGGGGACAGTCAGAGGGACAGTCAGGGGGATGGACAGTCAGGGGGATGGACAGTCAGGTGGATGGACAGAGGGACGGTCAGGGGGACAGTCAGAGGGACAGTCAGAGGGACAGTCAGAGGGATGGACAGTCAGGTGGATGGACAGAGGGACGGTCAGGGGGACAGTCAGAGGGACAGTCAGGTGGATGGACAGTCAGAGGGACAGTCAGAGGGACAGATGGACAGTCAGAGGGACAGTCAGATGGACAGACAGAGGGACAGTCAGATGGACAGTCAGATGGACAGAAGGACAGACAGAGGGACAGTCAGATTGTTGAGCGTGAGCAGAGGCTCCAGGTGTTTACAACCGTCCTACCTGCCACTCCTTGATCTTTTTCCACAAGTGTTTGAACTCCTGCAGGTTTAGCTTTCCCGTCCCATCGGTCTGAGAGAGGGTCACTCATGGGAAAACCAACAAATGTTTTTAAGTATATGTGTATATCTTTGAGGAGCAATTTGGGCTCCATGATTGTAAGAAACTTACTTTATACATGAAGCTGAGTTGAGAGTATATTTTACTGAATGTACTATTTACTATATGCATCCATAAGCCTTACCTCAATGCACCATTGTTGTACAGTCCATTAAAATACTGACTGGTTTTGTTTGCCTGTTCTAGCACTGGGCAGCTCTGCTAAGCAACTGGGGATGGACAGTACTGGCCATTTCATTGCCTCTAGAGGGATTCAAACCAACAACCTGCTGATGCCAGGCCAAGGCAACGTGAGGCTTCTCTCTCGTCATCTCCATATAAACTCTTGTAGTTTCAGCCAACTGAAAGGATACATCCATCAAAGCGATCATACTCCGACATGTCTCAAGGCTGAAACCCTCCGTATTTATTTCATTATCTGGAGAAGAGGACAACTCCATGTGATTAATCACGTGACACCAACTAAACTAATAATGATCTTGACCTTTCCGGAGTACTCACGTTTGGTGAGTACGTTCCTCATGATCATCTTGAGTTCGTTGGAACAGATTTGCATGTCCTGATGGAGGGAGGGACAATTTGTTTGCGTGGCCTTATAACACCCAGACATCCACACCTCTCCTGTGTCATCATCCTCATGCTCTCTCCTCTCTGAGTACTCACCTCACCAGCAATCTGTTGGTAAATGGCTCTGAACTGTTTTTCTTCTTCCGTCTCCTCCTCTGGTTGGAGTAGTTTTCGCTGAGGGACACGTAAGAGAGAAGTAAATTATAAAGGGAGTTATTGGTACCAAAAATAAAAAAAAGTGGGTAACAGCTTTACAAGTTGTAAAACCTAAAGTGTATTTCTTTTAGGAGGATTATCATGTGTTTGGACCACAGGTATGGACAAGGTTAAGCCTAAGCTTGGCTAGTTTTTCTTAATTGTGACTACATTTAGCTTATTGTGATGTAACAAACTCAATAACATGTTGATTTTGTTCTGTTTTAATCACAGGAAACAGGTTGGAAAAAGTTGGTAAATTAGCTTTTTCTCTGGCTAGCTGTTCACTGCAGTATAAATAACACTGCGCTCAGGGTTTGATGCATTTCCTCATAGTACCAGATGAGAGCAGCACATTAGAGAAAGACATACACAACTAAGCCTGTACACACTGAGGCCTTACAGGACAACAGGTGCAGTAGAGCCACTCGGGATCAGTTGACCTCAGATTCAATTGTTTTACTCCCAACGATGTCATTTGACCTGGTCAAGATCTCATTTCACTGCCGTCGGTCTCCAGAAGTTACGTCAGGTCCCCGTGAGCCTTCTGCTGCGTGGCTGCAGGGTCAAAGTTTTGGCTCCTACGATAAGGAAATTACCTTTGGCTTCTTCTTCTTCTTTTCCCCCTGGATGCCGTCGTGCTCAATTTCTTTGTTGGCTCGTGCTCTGTCTGACACAAATACAATCGGCTGGCATGTGGGTAACGGCAGTGTTTAGTCAGAGGGGGAGGGGGGGTATAAAAGACAAACAAAAACAGAAAAGAGAGCGTTAATTTATAGTTATTGTACTGGTTTTAATCCATATATGTAATGATGACACAAACTATAACTAGCAACATTGATAACAGCTGACATATGATAGAGAGTAGCAGTGGGGAATAGCATCGGACATTGTTATTGCTACACACATGCATTACCTTCTCTTTCTTTTTCTGGTCTTGCTGATAGCCAATAAGACAAGGAAGGACAGAAGGATGAAATGAGATGAAAGGGAGGAAAACACTTTTCAAGTCTGTAAGTTACTGTAGTTGGAAAAGCAATGAGTACAGTATGAATTGGGACAAAGACAAAGAGAACAATGTTGATGAAATATGTATGTGACACTATTGGGGTTTACAAATTATGAAATCCAAACTGATATTGCAGTGTGAACGTATGTTGCAGTTAGCCTTTGCACTGCACTCTTTTGGCGTTGTCCATATATTCAGCCTCTTTGAGAGGAAGTGGGAAGCTTAATGCCAAGGATACTTTGTTTGAGTATTAATGTCTCATTTAGGTTTGAGTAAAAGTGATTTATACTTCTAGAGGAGCGTTATGGCTACAAATAAAAAGACTATCCTGGCCTCAAAGAAATATCCCTGTTCACAGACACCTTCAGCTATCTGTGCTCCGTAAAAAAAGATGACTTACACCCTTTGACAACAGATAGAGAAGGGTGAGGGTGGAAAATACTGGATGAAAATGAATTATTCTAGTCCTAAAGTTTGTGTTCTACATCCAATCCCAATTCAATTTAAAATGTTATAAAAATGTGTCTAATAAAAAAAGTGTTTCAACAGGAAGCTGGCCTTTTAAATACATTTTAGAGAATGGACAGTGTCTGATAGTTGAGCCTCTTTAACCAGAAATACTAATATGAGGAGAGAGTGAGAGATCCCACCATCAACCGGCCACCGAAAGTGATTTTAGACATTTCACTACTGAAATATCAGTCAGAATTATCAAAATGTGTTTCGATCCCACTATTTTCGTTGCAAACCTGTGTTTTGTCAGACCCGATGGTGTTCTCCGCTTCCCTGCGAGGAAAAACAGACACGTTAGAATTGTAATTTTGCTGTTAACAATCCCCAAAATAACATCAACCGTCGGCCATCCTTACTCGGATGTGCTCTTCTTCTCAGAGAAGACCCTCAGAATGAACTCTCCGTCTTGATGGGGTTCAAAGGTTGTGGGGATTATGACGTACTCTCCTGGAGGCAGATGTATACGCTCTGTCACTTCCCGCAGGTTAATGTAGGTCTTGCATTTAGCTTTGGAGGCTGTGTATAAGAAGAAGTCCTTCTGCAGGTGTTGATTCTGTCCACACATCTGTGGATGGAATCAAATCATATGGTCAGAAAGGAATGAGCTCTGAAATTTGGGACTCTCTTGGCAAGACTTACACAAGAAGACTGACAAGACGACTCTCATGTCTGTACGGTAAATATGAAGATACTGACGGCAGCTGGTTTACTAAGTTCAGCATAAAGACTGGAAACAGAGGGAAACAGCTTGCTTGGCTCTGTCCAATTACAACAAAATGTTAACTAGCATCTCTAAAGTTCACTTACCAACATTTATTTCTTGTTTGTGTAATCTGTTCAAATACCAAATTTTAACATTGACTAGTGCAGTGATTTCTTGGAGCCAGGCACACACTCCAGGAAGTGACTGCACCCAGCCAGCTGAGAAATAAGACAGAGCCAAGCTAGCTGTTTCCATGCTAGAGATGGGCAACTGTGTTTCCCCCAACATAAATCAGATCTCTAAAACTATAAGGCAGTTCAATATTATTAAAAATGTTAAATGTTAAAAAAAAAAAAAGTTAGCAAAATATTTCCTCAAATGTGAGGATTTGTATCCGTGGAAATGGTCTTTTTATTTTCCACTGTTGGTGGGACAAAACAAGCAGTTTGATTGAACTCTGGGAAATTGTGAAATGCATTTATTTTGTATTTTCTGTTATTTTGTTGACTAAACAATTAGTAGAATAATCCCAAAATAATTGACAGCTTATTCAACAATGTAAATAATCCTGTACTTTGCACAGAAAGTATTTGGCTTGCTACGGTGTGCATAGAGGTTTCACAACAGCCTGAACTATTACTTCCACTACTCCCACAGTACAGCTAAATAAAACACAACCATCTGGAGATGCAGGTCAATACTGTGAAAACGCTGACTTCATTGAACTAACGTCCTTCTCCAACACGGACATACCTCCTTCGGCACCTGCAGACAAAGAAGAAGTCAAAGAAGAAGGTAAACTCCAGTGAATGAACATCATCTTACAGTTCACAGATACAACACGTCAGCTATCATAAACTGGATAAACTTATGATTTAGGGCTCATGGGATCAGTACCTCGTAGATTGAAAATCCGATGGTGAGGAATTTGGCCCCTTGGTGGCGCTGCATCCTTCGGCCTTTCTGCATCAGAGCCACGACGACAGTACAGGCCGCCTGCTCGTCCTCCGGGTCGTCATCCTCCTCGAACAGCTGCAGCCGATACTGAGGGTTCGTCCAGAACGTTTCTGTGCACACACAAAAAGCAAATCTGCAACAAGGGCGAAGACACACGGGCCACGGGGGACGTCAAGAATTTGATCAACATCAGTCCTGTGAAAGCTGATGTTAAGAGGAAAAGCCAAGGCCTACGTGGGGAGTTCCTGCAGCCGCCAGCAGAGCTGCCTCTCACCCACCGGCCCTCATTGACCGACACTGTCCAGCTCTGCCTTTCATCATCCTGCAGGGTGTCGGGGGTCAAGTTGCACATCTCCAGCTTGGTGAAGTTCTTCTTGAAATCATCAAAAGACATCCTGAAGGGGAACATGAAAGAAGAAGTTCTGTGCCGTTATATTTGGTGGAAAAACACGGGGATGACTTTTTCAGCTTTTCAGTCTTTACCGAGCAAAAAATGCAAAGCGGCCGAGAGTGAGTTGTTTTGTGTCAGCCTCAGATGCACCGGGGCTCAGCTGGGAATTGAGCTGACTGCTAACATGCTAATGGTAAGTGCAATGAATATATTAATTTATTTAAACATATGTACAGTCATGTACAGTTGTTCCTTTTGCTTGGCGACCACACTGCATCAATAAACAAATATTATAACAAATCCCCTCTTGTTAAGCACTACAATGTTGTGCTAGTGTACTATGAAGTACACCATCAGAATAGACTGATGAGTTTCAAGCAAAAGCAGCTACAAAACCGATGAAAGTATAAAATCAATAATTTATTTTAAGAAGAAGCCAAAATCGAAGGCTATGCCACAGTGTTTCACTCACCAGAACTCACTCGCCTCTACTGTCTGTTTTTTTAAGTTGTCCTTCTCTGCTGTGGAAATGGTCGACCATTCCTCTGAGCTTCAGAAAGACAAAATAATATTAATCCACAACATGAAGAAAGAATCAGACACACCAGGGTTTTATAAGCGGAGTTGTTTTGTAATATTATACATTTTCTGATAATATAAAAGGTTAAATGAAAGTTTTTTTTTTTCAGGTCTCAGATCTTACTTTGCACTCCATGGTCCCTTCCACAGCACCCAACCCCAGGGGTTGCGCAAGCGAATCAGGCGAATTCTGGTGTCCTTCGCGACCTCGTCACACTAGAAACAACAACCAACCTGTCGGCATCACTTCAGCAGCTCTTCTCTTACAGAGAATACAAGTCTGGATTTATAGTAAGCGGACATTTTACTGCACCTCCGCCAGGCCTATGATGGAGTAGGCATGACCCTTGACCAGCCCCTGATCGGTCCGACTCTCCAGTTCAGTGGCTGAAAAAATCTGACAGATATAACACAAGTCAGTAAATAACACAGGCTGGACTTTGAGGCAATACATGTTGCTAAAACATTGTTTCAATTCAGTCATTTATTCTGTGTTTTATGGTTAAAATCTAGTTTTCCTACAATCAGGATAAAGATGTAAAAGCTAGGATAATAATAGCAAACTTTACACTTCAATTCAGCTTCTCATATTGTGACAAAGTTGTTGAAACAAGCCGATATGCCTGAGGAAAAGAAATGTATCTGCTGTTTAACATTCAGTTGCATTGCTGTACGTCTCTTCTAATGTTTTCTTGCTTTGTGTCTCGAATGCTTTTATTTCTGTTTTCTGTGCACTTCATTTCACAGCGTTCATCACCACTCACATCGATGGAGCAGCCCATCAGCGAGCCTCTCTCCAGAGCCTTCCTCATGATGTTGAAAAGATCTTTGGGCGCCTCGGACAACTCAAAGAACTCAGTAACTCCTCCTGTGAAATCCTCCATGGCTTCCAAAGTGTTGCCCCCTTTAAGTGCCTCATAAGAGCCGTGCAACCTAAGAAAGAGGTCAATCATACTGTCAATGCGCTGACATGTCTGATCTCTCCATGGTTCGGATGCTTCGCACAGTGTCTGCAGCCAATTTTAAAACATGAGGGCGGAGGAGTGGTGTGCCAGTATGTGTTGCTACACTGCAAAAAATAGACACCTTGATAAGACATGTAGCTCAAAATTGGATCTTGAAAACTTGTTTTACTTGAAATAAATTGAATAAATTGTATACCAGCGATGCGAGATATCAGTGGGTTCAGGTGTCAGTCATCTTGTTTGACAGATGTTTTAAATCATCTCCATGCCAGTGAAGGCATTTTCTATTTCTCAATACTTTCACTGATAAAAAAAACATTCATCAAAAACTGCCTTTAAAACCCCTGAAATGCATCATCTTCCCAGGCTTTAACCCTTTCAGCAAGAAAAAAGAACTGAAGGCTGAATGACTGAATGAATGGAAATGTGAGCTGAAGGGATCAACACCATGGAGGTGACATTGTGGTGAGCTGCACGACTCACTTGGCATAAGCTTTTTCCAAAAGAGCGCTCCAGAACTCGTTCTTTCTGAAAGATTTGGTGAACACCAGATGGTTGTTGCAGGTGGGGATGCGGTCGTCCACGACCACGTCGATCCATTCGCCATAACGCCAGAACTGAGTGGAAGAAGATTTAAAACAGGAAGTCAGTGACGAGACAGAGAAAAAACATTTATCATCGTGCAAAGAAAAGGCCATCTTTCAGATTGTTAGTTGAGTCATCTAATAAACAAAACCTTAGTTTCAATCAACAATGTTTCTTTCTTTCTTTCTTTCTTACAAAATGAATAACACCTGACCAATACTGGATTTTTTTAAAGCTATTCTTGATATCAATATTTGAGAGTTAACAAAATTCTGATAACAATGTATGGGCTGCTATTAAAGTAATAGTTTTACATTTTAGGAAAGGCATTTCTTTGCTTTCTTGCCGATGAATAGAAAAGAAGATTGCTACCACTGTCATGTCAGTACGAAGCCACAGCCAGCAGCCAGTTAGCCTAGCTTAGCATAAAGACTGGAAACAGGGAGAAACAACTCGCCTGGCTCTGACCAAATATAACAAAATCCACCAAGAAGCATATTTAAAACCAATTTATACAATATTTATCACATGTTTAATCCGTCATCGAACAAATAAGAGTATTTCCCAAAATGTCAAACTATTTCTTTAATGTTAAGGACCCCTTTAATTTGGTTGGTAAACAATTGTGACCATGATTTTCACTGAACAGGTTCACAGTTGAAAAATAAACTTGTTAGTGCTCTGTGGTGGTAAACTATGGGACATTGTTTCTAAACTACCTGTAACTGGTCTCACATAGCAGGTCTGTCTCCGCAGACATGGAGACAGGTCTGTCAGGTCTGTCTCCGCAGACATGAAGACAGGTCTGTCAGGTCTGTCTCCACAGACATGGAGACAGGTCTGTCTCCACACATTATCATTCGGCTTGGGGGGGGGAAAGCCTCTGGCTTGTTTTTCTTTATGGCTTGTTTCTCTAATCAGAATCGTCTTGGGCGGTGCTGAGAACAGGATACATTGACAGTGCTCTTGCTAAATAGATTAGTGGAGGAGAATGCAGGCTGAAATAGATGGTCAATGGCAGATTTATACCCCCACTACGTCGGGTGAGTCAAACTATCTTTATACCTTTATCTTCTGTACTGCCATTTCTCATTCCTTCAAAATATCAAGTGTCACATGTGTTTATCAAACTGTAAACTGCACTTCGCATATGATGAAGTAGCATAAAAGCAACTTATTTTACATGTTAAAACATGAATTTAACATTGGGCTTTTTTTGTAATTTGACTACAGTTTGTTTTAATCTAAACTAATCTACTGTATTTGCTTTCTAAATGGAATTTGCTAATTGTCACTACAACATGAAAGTTCATGCTTCTTGCACCATGTGCCAGTTATCAGAGTAAAACCTGGAAATGGAAGATGCCGGCGTAGTTGTCCGTGAAGCTCTGGTCCGGGGGAATCACTCTGTACAGCAGCTTCTCGTTCACTGTTAAACAGGCGATGGCAGCGAGCAGCCAGCAGTCACCTGTCAGCAGAAGATTCAATAGCTATGAAAACACTTGATCCAGACATTCCACTTCATGAAGAGGGTGTCAGACGAAAGCCATATCGCTGCAGGTGTCAGTAGTCAACATAAGTTGGTAGTTAAGTTGTGGCCGATTCTCATTTCAGCGGTCAGGCGTAATTCCTGGCTCTGGTTTCCCGCAAGTCTCGGCTGTGCAGTTCATTTGATGGCCATGTGCTCTAACAGGACTGGTTCTGCTCGCACAGAAGGCACAAGCTGTCTTAAGCTGAGACACATTTGACTTGTTGCATCATTAAAAACTTGAACGTCAATTTCTTTTGTTGAATATCCATCAGGCACCAAAAGCAGCTTCTTTCTACACTTTTCCATGCACTTGCTATTATATTCTTTTTTCTTTTTTTTCAAGTATTATGAACATGCAGGCTTTAGCAAGGAAATATGTGTTCTATGTGTTGATATCGAGAGGCCTGGAGAATTAGTGAAAGTAGAGAGGGAAGGACTGGTATTTTATTAATTCAAACACCAAACCCTTCTCTGTCGGTGAGTTCCAGGCTGGAAGGAGTGCCTAAATTCTTTTGAACCACTTGTTGGAAAGCAGAGGCGGTTTAAATGTTACCCAATTCTCCTTGGCAGATGTCTGTCCTGTTGGCTCCATCTATGATGAACTGGGGGTTTTCACAAATTTCCTGTCATAGAAAAAAAAAAAGGATTTCTGAGCATGTTGCGAAATATCAATGCCAGAGTTCAAATCTTTTTTTTCTTATTATGTAATACCACATAAGATGAAATGATGCATGCATTCGCTGTAAAAGCCAACATTTTGAATTTACAGTATTGATCAAGTCTCTATAATAGAAAATAACCATTTTCAGTCGGAAGTCCACATTAGAATGTCCTGCAAGATAACATGTACTCTTTAGTGTCTGTAGTCAAAAGACTAAGTGAAAGATGAGAAAATAATCAGGACTATAAAATTCATTAATTATGCCTTTACAAGGGTTGGGTATCAAACCTCAATACTTTTCAAAATCGACCAGAATCTGTCAAATATGGCTTGAATGTCGGTTCAGAGTCATAATCTTGTTTACTTATTCTCTGAACAATTTAAGGACTCGATTTGAATCAAAGTTTTGCCAATTTTAGATATCAATTTAGTTTTTTTTGTGCCTTTGTCCAATTTGAGATCTTTGGATTCTCTTGTTAAATTACATTTCTTTAGGTAAAACAACATATTTATATTTTTTAAAGCAAGGTATTATAAATTATCCATTTTGGTATTGGTAAACATTTCAACTCCACAACAATTAAAAATCCGTATTTACAAATCTACACCTGACGTGATTGACAACATAAGGATTTAACCCTGAAACTGAAGGCGAGTTGGAGACATTTCTCTGGCCATATAATTATGAAGAAGCAGCTGTGGGAGGTCGACCGGTCACGACCTTTTAGTGCTGTGAAGAAGTGATAATGCTGTGCTGTATGTGGAGAAGCCCTCAGCTCATAACTACGTGTTTCTGTCATGGCAGTGATTGACTGTGTCTGTGTCTGTGTAGGACATTTATCATCCATCTAAATAATATATTCAGACACTTGTTAAAGGAATTTTATGGTTTATTCTTCTCCAAAGTTGACTTTCTTGAGGTATTAATGCATAGGTTTACACTCATACTGAGGAACATTGTTTAGGAGCACACATTATTTGATTTCATGTTGAAATATTACATTGTATTCTATAAAAGTGGTTTCCAGTTTGTGAATTTGGACCCCTCAAAGTGATGGAGATATAGAAGATTAATCTAACGGGGTCATAAGATGATAAAATGAAAACATATTTCTGCTATACTTTTGATACTTTCACCTCTTTAGGCCTCTAAAGAGCCTCGAAAGATAAATTGTTCAAATGAAGCAATCAGAGAAGAACAAAACACTAATTTAGACGACATATGAAGAGGTATTACAAAATGTTTGGGGACCATAGTTCTTTTAAACTTAAATATCCAAAATCAGAGTTTTCAGGGGTTATAAAAGAGGATAACGATAGGCTAAAGATGAGAAGTTTTAATTCAGGAGATTCACAGTTATGAATCTGTTCCCCTCATCACATTATTTACCATCACTAGGTTTAAAAATGCAGCCTCATGTTCCAAATTTAGAGCGAGCTCCACTGCTGAGCCCCTGGGTGATATTCATGTATCACTAATCTCAGCTAAATGGTAAAAGCAACATTCATTATTCGTCTTTAGGTCGCAATCAAGCTGCAGATTCATGTTACATTGGATTTTGTTACTTACCAAGTATAAATATGATGCACTGTGATAGACATTTAACTACAGAGAGTATATCAAGTTAAACCTTTAAACCTCCAACTTGACTAAAACAGCAGTTACAGCAATGCTAAAATAATAATAATAATATAATATTCATAAGATAGCCAATTATATAATAATAATAATAATAATAATAATATATAAAATGCTGAAAGGAGTAATTTGGAAAGAACTCTTCCTTTTAATACTTTAAGCATGTGTCATGTCTGTCTTTATAGAAGTGTTTGGATCTGTCAGTGTACTGTGAGTCAGAGTTTACATGTAAAAGTAGAGTAGGACTAGATATTAAGCTTATACCAGGACCATTTGGTGTCAAAGGCAGAGAATTGGAAGACTATCAAAGCGTCTTGCAAGTGTGTATCAGAAAAAAAAGAGATATAATTCTGAAGCCAATACTTATTTGCCACAATGTTTCCCTGCATTGACAGAGGGCGACCTCCTGTGAGGGAGTCAGCTGTCTATGATCGGAGAAAGTGATAACCTAGAGCTATGCACAAACAGCAGGCAGCCACTTGACACCCCAGTCATGTGCTGTGAGGAAGTGATGAGATACACGGGGATTTTTAGTTAGAGAAGAGTTCATCTGAACGCCTTCGAGTAACTTTAGCATTTAGAGTAACTCGGCCTAAAAAGGATATGTGATGATTACCGAAAGGCATGGCACTCACCGAGGGACGTTTCCACTCGAACTTCATTTGAGGTTTGTGACTGTAGAAGAGCGAGGAGTCATTCGCAGGGAACAGGGGGTCTTCAAACACCACCTTCTTCTTCACGCATTTGTCTCGCAGTTCCAAAAAGGTCTTGAGACGCTTGGCATCCTTGACGGCCTCGTTCCTGCTGAGAATGGCCGAGTAGATGGAGTTACCTGCAGGGGGGTAATCAGCTCTGTCATCGGGCCCGAATGATGCTTCACTTTCACAAAGCACTCTGACCTTTGTATCTTCAACGAGAGGCACTCTGCATTTCTTGTCCTCCATCGTATCAGTGAATGCCTCAGCCTTTCTATTTCTAAGTCAGTTCATAAAATGCAACAACAACAAAAAAGAAAAAGACGCTCCTCATTTGCAGAAACAGCGTGGACTTGCAAAACCTCTTCCTGGGTCCTCCCTGAGACTGATTCACTTCTAGTTCCTTTATTTGCTTGAAATCCTGTCCCCGCTCACCAGTACAAACTCTCTCACACCAGCACTCACACACGGCTGTGTCCCCCGCTGCTGCATGGGTGCACCTAAATATAGGCCCCTTTAGAGGAGGGGAGGGGAGGGGGGCTCCTCAAGGAGAGACCCTGAGAAAGGGTTGGACCCTCACTCAACATGGTCACAGTGTACTGAGTGGGGACTGCACTGATAATTACTGGATGTGAATACCTGTACTAAAAAGGAAATAACACCTAAAGGTAGCGCTCACAATTAGAAACAGATCTGATATTTACAATCAGCTTAGTTTTTCTTAATATAATAAGATTCTTTTTATAGTCACAAGTACCACGTGATTAACTGAATTACAGTTACTCCATACCTCTGTTCAACGTCTTTATAATATCAGTTATAGGGACACCTAGTGGTAAAACAAATGCCCAGCCACCTAGCTACTTCCTTCAATGGTCTGTTGTGGCTCACTAAACCAACCCTTCCTCATAACTCGGTATCCAGTTGGTCAGATTCTCTCTCAGTCCAGGCCTTATCAAATGGGAGGAGGGGGGCTGAGGAGCGCAGGGTTGCCAGGTTTGACAGAAACCTGCATTGTTGTTGTTTCAGTGTAAGCCAGGATGTAAGGACCTCTCGACAGAATTTTGCAGTTTTTGTGTGACAAGATAATGCTCACGGTAAATCAAAAATAATGAGACAATAAGTCCAATGTGTGACTTCTTAACTCATAATTATGAGTTGGTAAGCTTAGTCTCTATATAACATTTTTGACTTGACTACCAGGGATATTTTGGTTGTGTCATGACCATGTTCGAGGGCCTAGGCAAAAATGTGCTCTTGTGCCCCTACTGAGCCACTGCATCCTACAAGTACCCCATCACCTTCAAGTTCACATTAAGTACAATGTGCACAGCAGCTTCATTATATGCCAAGAGACCGGAAAAATAACCAGCATTAATAATACTACCCGACTCCAGGTTGACCCCGGTTTACACAATTCAAACCACTATCAATTGTCATGACTATGTTTAACACTCGATCCCTAAACAACAAGGGCCTCTTACTCAATGAATTCATAACCGACTATAATCTGGACTTTCTCTGTTTAACCGAAACATGGCAAAACCAACAGGACTACTTTTCACTAAACCAAACCACACCCCGTGGATATTCATACATGGACAAGCCATGCCACCATGGGCGTGGTGGTGGAATAGACACAATTTTTCGCAAAGTCATCACTACAAGTGCAATAACCATCCGGCTCCCTCCTCATTTGAACACCTTGTCTTTAAACTGTCTGGTCCCAAGCCCCTGGTTACTGCAGTCATTTACCGCCCCCCAAAACCTAACCCTGCTTTTCCCTCTGATCTGTCTGAATTTCTCACACAACTCTGCGCCATCTCTCCATCCATTCTGCTACTCGGTGACTTTAACATACACGTTGACTCATCTGACTCCACAAACTCTACAGAACTCCTGGACATCTTTAACTACTTCAACATCACCCAACATGTCGACTTTCCCACCCATAAAAAAGGACACACACTTGACCTGGTCTGCACCTCCGGCATTACCATCAGCAATCTCACCAGCATCGACCTCACCATCCCTGACCACCTGGCTATCACCTTGGACATAGACATCCCCACCCCCCATGTTAAGCAGAGTCGCACCAGAACATTCCGGAACATAAAGTCCATCAACCTCCACTCGCTTTCCTCCATCTTGGCTGCCACCGTCTCTGCCTCTGCCCCTATTTCGACTGCCTACCCCACTGCCCTGGTCAATTACTATAATAATGCACTCTCCTCCTGTCTTGACGTCATCGCCCCCAAAAAATCCAAACTTGTCTCCTTCACCCACTCCTCCCCCTGGTACACTGACCAACTTCACCACCTCAAAGTGCAGGGCCGTCAACTGGAACGTCTTGCCAACAAAACTGGACTCACTGTTCACCTTGATGCCTTCAAACTCCTCCAACAACAATATAAAGATTCCGTCAACACCGCCCGCTCCTCTTACTACTCCTCCATCATCCAATCTGACTCCAACAACCCTAAAACGCTTTTCTCCACCATCAACAAACTCCTCAAGCCCATGGACACCATCTCCACCTCCTTCACCACCAGCAAATGCAACTCATTTCTATCCTTCTTCAATGACAAAATAATTGCAATACACAACGAGCTGGCTGCTCCCTCCCCCTCAAGCCACTCACTCTCATCCTTCAGTTCAATCACTGAAACGGAGCTCTCCTCCATAGTCTCCAGCATGAAGACCTCCACCTGTGCCCTTGACCCCACCCCTCCCCCACCTCAGCGCCGCCTTCAACACTATCAACCACTCCATCCTCCTCTCACGTCTCCAGTACTCCCTTGGCATAACTGGCACTGCCCTCTCCTGGTTAACCTCATATCTCTCAGACGGACATCAATTCATTGCCATAAACAACTGTAAATGCTCCACCTCCCCAGTTACCCATGGTGTCCCCCAAGGTTCCGTGCTTGGTCCCCTCCTCTTCATCATTTACATCCTTCCCCTTGGACAAATCATCCGTCTTCATGGTCTCGATTTCCACTGCTACGCTGATGACACCCAACTCTACTTCTCCTCCAAGACCATCACCTCAGTCACCCACTCCACTCTCACCACCTGTCTCACTGATATAAAATCATGGATGCAACAGAACTTTCTCAAACTCAACTGCAATAAATCTGAAATACTCATCATCGGCCCTAACTCCCTCACCCGCTCAGCCCAGACCTTCTCTCTCAACATTGATGGCTCCATCATCACCCCCTCCACCCAGGTCTGCAACATCGGCATCATCCTCGACCCCACCCTCTCTTTCCTACCCCACGCCAACCACATCACCAAAACTGCCTTCTTTCACCTCAGGAACATTGCACGCCTCCGGCCCTCCCTGTCCCCTGCCACCACCAAAATTCTCATCCATGCCCTCATAACCTCCAGACTTGACTACTGCAACAGAATCCTCTATGGCTCTCCCAACAAAATCATCAATAAACTCCAATATGTTCAGAACTCTGCCGCTCGACTGCTCACCTCCACCCACCGCTATGAACACATCACCCCGGTCCTATGCAACCTCCACTGGCTCCCGGTCAAATACAGGATAGACTATAAAATGTTGCTCACAACCTACAAAGCCCTAAATAACCTGGCCCCTCCCCACCTTTCAGACCTCCTCCCCCTCCACACCCCAACCCGTTGCCTCAGGTCCGCTGGTGCAAACACTCTGAAGAGGTGACAGGGCCTTCTCAGCTGCTGCACCCCCCCTCTGGAACGCCCTCCCCATCCACATCCGTCAGGCTCCCACCCTATCATCATTCAAGCTAGCCCTCAAAACCCACCTCTTCAAACTGGCCTTCACCTGCTAACCCCTGCATCTAACCCTCCACTACATGACTCTTTCCACTCAGCTTCTTGTTCTGTTTGTTTGTTTTGTTTGCTTCTTTGTCTTTCTATTTTTGCTTTTTTTTCCTATTTGTCTCTGCCCTATGTAAAGCGTCTTTGAGTACTCAGAAAAGCGCTATATAAAATTAAAGTATTATTATTATTATTATTATTATTATAATTAAGTTGAGAGAAAAGGTCATTTTTGACCTTGGAAATTGTTAATAACAGAACAACCTTTGAGCCAACTTGAACAATAAGTCCTTAAAGTGCTCAGAAAAAAATTGAGCATCTACAATTATGTGATGGCGGTGTAAAGCTCCAGAAAAGCTACTAAATTGACCTTGTGGTGAGATTATTTTGTGTTCAAATTGGATTTTTACACTCATGTTCCTCTCAAAACATGGCCACAAGATGAAATAAGAATACAGTATTTTTGTATTTGCAAATTTACCAAAAAAATTTAAATTAAATCAAGTTAACAAAACAAAAGTAAAAACTGACACATAGGAACCTGTGGCACTTGGAGGTCCGGGGCCTTTGACTTACAGATACGTTACGTCTGCATTTCCCTCTTTTTTATAATTTTGTTATTTCTGTCTTTATTTCTAACATTTCTGCATTCAATTTCATCCTGCTTAATTATCTCTTTTTTATATAAAATAAAAGATGTTCATAATGCCAAACAACCACCGTTGTTATATCCCGGTTGCATCACTGAGGGAACAAAGTTGCTGCAGCGATTAGAACACTGCAGAAGGGGGATGGGACAAACCGTGTCTGGCAACCGCGCTCGACTCGCAGAGCTCGTCGTGCATCTGGCAGTTGTCGCCATCATATTTGGCTACATGTCAAGCTAGCCTTTGAGTCGTCCACCCCCTGCGGTTCGAGGGTACAAAGTTAATGGCATCATTGACCTCTCTGTTGTGTCTATCAGTGACCTGCAATGACGTCACTGTTCGGAGGACGCGTCTAGGACCGGTTCACGTGGTGTAGTTTGACGGTACTCTCACGTTAGCTGTGGCTAACACTCGCAGCGCACACTAGCCGGGGAGTCTTGAGGAGCAGCGGAAGGCTGCGTACCCTGTCGCGAGCTCGCTGGCTGCCGAAAACAAACAGACACCGAGCCACACTTGGACCGTTAACGCGAAGAAAGCGACGGCTACGGACGGCGTCACGTGCTCCGTGGAGTTAGTAACGCTCCGTCTCCAAGGAGCTAGCAGCGTCACTCTGCTGGGAGACAGAGGACTTTAGCTCACAAAGCTAACACAACACCGAGCTAGGACGGGTCTGCTGATAAACTGGAGCTGGCATCGTCACACCTCCCGTCTCTGAAACGTATGTCTTGCTTCTCCTCACATGTGTGTGTGTGTATGTGTGTGTGATGTGGGTTATTGTGGCAGTTTCCTGTGGAGAGCTAACTTTAACTTTTGCAAAGTGTCTAACGGTTATTGAAGTTCTGCAGCTGTGTTAGTTAGCTGCACCCCCAAGTTCACACCGTCGCTGTCAGGCTAGTTTAAAATGCAATACTTTGCACATTGTGTCCTTTACACCCTCAGCAGTCGGTGGTATGAACTCTGGTGTTGATTGTCGTGTTGTGGCATCTCTCGTGTGTGTCTCGCAGCTGGCTGCTGGGCCTGACGACCAAGAATATGTCTGAGGGAGAGAACAAGCAGGCCTCAGACACTGTCCAGGAAGTGAAGGCAGAGTCCATCGCTGCTGCACCCGCGGGTCAAACGGTGTCGTCGGTGTCTCCCCCCGTGTCGATGGTGACCCAGCCCGCAGCTACTGCTGCCACGGAGGACGAGGAAGAGGAGAGTGAGGATGAGTCGGAGATTTTGGAGGAAAGCCCGTGTGGACGCTGGCAGAAACGCAGAGAAGAGGTATAGGATATGTCTGCAGAGGGGTCGAGTTTACCTTTACTGATGTATGAATACAGCCTGATGCATTACTTTGTTTTCTTCCTGAAGGTGAATCAGCGCAACGTCCCTGGGATCGATAATGCTTACTTGGCCATGGACACGGAGGAGGGAGTTGAGGTGGTGTGGAACGAGGTCATGTTCTCAGAAAGGAAGAACTTCAAACTCCAGGAGGTAGGTACATGATGTAGTTGTGTCTGAAGCGGTTATGTGCACTAAAGTATGAATGAAACATGGATCATAATGATTACTGCAATCATTATGTAGGCAAGAGGACATGGATTTATACCTGCAGGGAATGAAATGTTTTGACACGGTAGGTTAGGTTCCATTCTTTACGGTGATCTTAATAACAATGTAGAAGCCTACTGGTTTTAATCCCCCCCCCCCCTCCCCTTTGCTTTAAGCTCCTTAGGCAAGTGGTCAGACGTGTTGCTGCCAGCACCGTAGCAAAGTACACACTGTACCTGAGTAGTAGCAGGAACAAGTTTTAGAAATTTGAAGGCATAAGCAGACCAGAAGAGGTCCGGTTTAAGGCTCCAGTTTTCATAAACCTTTTGGTGTTTTTAAGTTGTTTCTATTTTTACCATGCTACTCTTTGTTGCATAAATGGCATCAGATCCAGTATGTTGCTTTCTTTTCAATTTAAATCATGAGAGAGTGTTTGTGTGTTAGATGGCTACTGGGTGCCCTTGAGCAAGGCTTGTTAGCGACCAGTTAGTGCAAACTATTTGCAACAGGCAGCTTTTCAGATTAATGTGCATATGACTGAAAGAAAATGGTGTTCTGAGTTTAATGGAGCTTTAAAAATATATTTAGTGACAAATCAAAAGGATCATGGTCTGTATGGAGTACAGAACAAGACCCAGAGCTGCTATTTATAGGCATTCATTTACAGCTGTGGATTTTGCATTTGACCTTGCACTTCCAAGGCGCTCTGTCTGACCTGCTGACCAATAGAAGCCCGGCTTATTAATAACGAATGTGTTGTTCAAACAAAATGAGCTCACTTGACCGAAAACTTTATTGCAATAAAACAGTAAATCCAACCTAAATTTGACAACATGGATGAAAGATAGACATTCATTTATATGCTACTGTTAAAATATTTACATTATGTATGCATTTACATGTGAATTTAATCTTGTCTGTTTTGTTGTTTTGTTTTTTTTCCACAGGAAAAAGTCAAAGCAGTTTTTGACAATCTGATCCAGCTGGAGCACCTGAACATTGTGAAGTTCCACAAGTACTGGGCTGATGTCAAGGAGAACAGAGCGAGGGTGGGAGATCATTACAAGCTGTTTTATCAAATCATACAAAAATGTGTTGAGTGTAATGGCGTTTATGTTGATCTGTTTGTTGATCTGTTTGTTTCTTTTGTCTGCAGGTCATATTCATCACCGAGTACATGTCGTCAGGGAGTCTCAAACAGTTTTTGAAAAAGACGAAGAAAAACCACAAGACCATGAATGAAAAGGTGTGGAAGCTCCGATGTAACTCATCAACACATTTTGTAATGCAGTTACTTCAGAGTGACGCTGACAAGTCAAGAGCAGTAGATAAAAGAAACCCGTTTTTTTTAATAACTGATTTTTTTGTATTTACTTTTATTGTCTGACAGGCCTGGAAGCGCTGGTGCACACAAATACTCTCTGCTCTCAGGTGAGTCCAACAAAAAACTTTCTGTGAGCTACTTAGTTTTAAAGAATAAATTGTCGTATAGGGCTTTGGCAAAATTCAGTCCAAATTTTTTTTTTTTTTTTACTACAATTGCTGGTAATCCAATATGTTACGTAGGTCCATTCAATGTGAAAAGAAAATCCTATTTGTCTTGAAAGTGATTTGTGTCTTTTGCAATTCACCAAATGGAAACAAAAAACGTTGTTTGTTCGCTGGTGTGGTAGCAGTTGCTTTATTGACTTAACCCTCGTTCTCTCGTCTCCAGCTACCTGCACTCATGTGAACCTCCCATCATTCATGGCAACTTAACCTGTGACACCATCTTCATCCAGCACAATGGCCTCATCAAGATTGGCTCAGGTAGACATCATTTAAAGCAAGAAGGTCAAATCAGGACCGTGTGAAGCCAGTGTTATGTCCCTCTTTTGACAAATCTCTGTTTTCTATACTACAGTTGCCATCGCTGTTATTTTTAGTTCCAGGTCTTGTATTAGTGTTGTTATTATTCAGGCTTTTCCATTCTATTTCAGTTGCTCCAGACACCATCAATAACCATGTGAAAACCTGCCGGGAAGAGCAGAAGAGTCTTCACTTCTTTGCTCCAGAATATGGAGGTAAGAACTCATTAAAGTCTCTCTCTCTCTCTCTCTTTCTTTCTTTCTTTCTTTCTTTCTTTCTTTCTTTCTTTCTTTCTTTCTTTCTTTCTTTCTTTCTCTCTCCCCCCGTAATTTGTCTCAGATATATCATTGCGAGGTGCGATAGAGTTTTTGGATATTGATCATCTTATTTCTGCTTTCAGCTGTTGCCAATGTCACCACAGCTGTGGATATCTATTCCTTTGGGATGTGCGCCTTAGAGGTAAGAGCTTACCTCGTTCTGCTCTGAGCAGTTAGTGACAACATAATCCCTCATTCTTTTGTTTATGGGAAATGTGCTTGGTTGGTATTGTGCCGATGATGGTCGTTTGTATCAATGCGTTGTTCACAAAAGTGTGAATATGAATCCCTTCCCTTTAACACCCTACTTTGCCCGATTACTTCCTCAGATGGCTGTGTTGGAAATCCAGAGTAATGGAGATTCGTCTTATGTGTCCCAAGAAGCCATAAACAGTGCCATTCAGTTCCTAGAGGACCCATTGCAGCGGGTGAGTGAGGGAGAGGCGAGCATTTGAAGTCTGTGTGGCTGTTTGGAAGAGAAATCCATAACCTGAAGTTTGTTTTTGTTTGTTTTTTTGTACCCCTTGCTTTCTCAGGAATTTATCCAGAAGTGTCTGGAGGTAGATCCCAGTAAACGACCCACAGCGAAGGAGCTGTTGTTTCACCAGGCCTTGTTTGAGGTGCCCTTACTCAAGCTGCTGGCTGCACACTGCATCGTCAGCCACCAACGTGAGTGGAAACACACACACACACACACACACACACACACACACACACACACACACACACACACACACACACACACTTTTGTTGCTTAAATTGTTTCCAGTGTTATTATCTGTCCTAACTAAACCCATTCAGTGCAAATAAGTGCCAACATTACATTCTGGGTTTTCACCACCTTCCCAGAATTGTCCTTATAAATAATTTCAACCACCAAAGTCGGTTCAAACTAGGGATGGGTTATGATTTTTATAATTTTGAATAGTCATTCATTTATAAAAGAAAATTGAGTAGTTCATGCGACTATAGTCTCATCTTAAAAGAGAGATTTTCTGCGTCTGACGCGTTCTCGCTTACTGTAAATACTTCATTTAGTTTAGATGAGGGGTGCAGGAGGCTTAACTTGCACGGCAGCTGGATTCTGCAAGAATTGCGGGATCACATGAAAATCAATCTCGTCAGGCTTCAAGTGATGTGTTTGTGTCCGATAAGCCAGTTCACGGCCCAATCGGCGTCCTGTGAGGAGCCACCGGCGCTCCGGGTGAGGTTTAGGTGTGTGTGAGGCGTCACAGAGAGGCAGCTGTTCATTCTAAACAACATTGGCAGCTCCTGAAGAGGTTAGCATAGATGCTGCAGTAGCATCAGTCACATCAGAATTGGGGAGTATTTTGTTCATTGAAAGAAGAGCAAAGGACAACACTGAAGGCTATTCTCGACGGAAGAGATGTTTTCGCTCTTTTCCCGACTGGCGTCTGCAAGACTTTGATTGTGCGTCACTGCTGCGGAGCTTTTAGGTGCAGTCAAAACAAAGTGTGTGTGTGTGTGTGTGTGTGTGTGTGTGTGTGTGTGTGTGTGTGTGTGTGTGTGTGTGTGTGTGTGTGTGTGAGTGTGAGAGAGAATTATTAGGAAACCATCTTTAAGTTTTTTTATTGAATATTTGCTTTGATTTTAATAAAGTCTACGATGAGAAGTTTTAATTATGTATTATAAGCTGCTTAGCGCTATTTTAAGGAAGTTAAACGAAGCCTTGATGCAAATAATTTGCATCAATAATTTTTGGTCATCTAGTTACTGGAGTTTCAGCCCTATTCCTACGGGCTGTTTACATGTTGCGTTTAGCTAGTGAAACAGTCTGACGGATCCCAAAGCTCCGAGTAGCCCTGCACTAACACAATTAACTTCTTCTCCATATATTTGTCGTAGACTGATATTTACGGCAGAACGAAAAGATATGTCAGCTGTGACTGGTTGTTCCTCGTCACGTGACATGCTGTGTGTGCTGACGCGTCTCAAAAATTGAAAAACAAATGTATCTCAGGGCGCAGGATTGCTTGCGCCCTGTGACGGTGTCACTCTCACTTCTGAGAGGATCGACATCAACAACAATGGA
Organism: Ophiodon elongatus; assembly: GCA_016806645.1. Taxonomy (NCBI): domain Eukaryota; kingdom Metazoa; phylum Chordata; class Actinopteri; order Perciformes; family Hexagrammidae; genus Ophiodon; species Ophiodon elongatus. The sequence goes on along the minus strand of JACSYO010000880.1, from coordinate 1,906,884 downwards.
TTTGAGGGCGCAAAAAACGTGTCACGTAAACGGCCCTTAAGACTGGAACTCCATCAGTCAGCCGAAGACGACGATGAAGTCAAATTAGCCAAAGAAGGATGACATTTGTTTAGTTTTATTTTACCAAGACTCCGTAATCAAATTGACAAAACCCACTACGGGCATTCACAATTATTAAATGGAAAAATAAGCATCATGGGTGAATGCTCGTATCTGATTGCTGTCTTCTCTGTCTTCCTGTAGATATGATTCCAGAAAATGCTTTAGAAGAGATGACGAAGAACATGGACCCAAACTTGGTGATTGTTGAGGTCAAGGACGGAGTTCAGATGAAGTAAGTCTGAGCTAAACCACATAACTCTGACTTTCAAGCTGACTAACACTTACACCAATAGAATATATACATTGCATATGTATTTCATATCACAAACATTTTTTGATCTGTATTTGTGGTTATATTATTATTATTATCTACAGTAGATTAAATATTGTTCTTTTCTGGTCATAAAGTTTACATTACCTTTTATATGATGCTACACCTGAACTGACCTGTTCCTGGTGAGAGAAATTAAAAAGTTGCCCAGTTCTGCTTTTGTTCTTTATAATTGAATGAAGATTTAGTCCCACTTAAGTCCTGATTGGTTGAATATTCAGCATATGTAATGTGTTTTCTTCTGTTTCAGGCTCTCTCAGTTTCCTGCCCTTGAACTGGACAAGTTCCTGGAAGACGTCAGGTAAGAGTTTGGCTTGGATGCCTCGATCTCCAAGTAAGATTATGTGAGAGTTGCTCACCCTTTACTGAAACAACAGATTGAGGCCAAAAATGATGAATTGTCATTGTATTATTGCAGTTTAATAAGAGCAAATCTTGAAGTAGGGCATCCTATGTCTATTATAATATACATGTATGGTCAGCAAAACCTTCATGGACTGCATGTCATGACATCCCTTGCTCTCATCTTGAAGGTGTGTATTTGCTTTCCCGTTGCTGCAATAGGAATGGGATCTATCCCCTAACAGCGTTTGGGGTACCGAGTCCACATCAACCCCAGCAGGAGGCAGTGAAGTCGCCCATTGTACCCCCCTCAGTGAAAACCCCGACTCCTGAACCTGCAGAACTCGAGACCAGGAAGGTGAGAACTGACATGCAGATGCACACAGAAATAATCGATTAATATTATTACAAAAACTGTTGCAACTATTGACTATTTTGATAATTAAATAATTTGTTGATTTATTATTTTTGATATATCCATTATTAATTCGATAAAAGGTGGGTTTTCTACCAACGTTTTATAAAAAAAAATATATATATATTTATGTTCTTGAATCATACTCGAAGATACTGTTCTGGAGTGATGATAAAGGTTGTGTGCAGGATAATGAGTTGACCAAAAGAACATTATGTTGCAGGTTGTCTTTTTTTAGTATTAAATTATTTAATCAGTTTGGTTTGGGGATTTGCATTTAGTTCTTCATTGTGTGTTCACCCTCATCGTTTTCTGTTCATATTCTGCACGTCAGTGTGTCCTATAATAAGCATACTACATTTATTATTTCACAGGTCCTTCAGATGCAGTGCAACATTGAGCCTGTTGACGAGGGAACCAAGCACCACGTAAGCTTCAAGTCTGCCTGTCTGAGTGATCAACTAATGTTTCTGCCTTTTTAATAACTGTATTTATTTTATGTATGAAAGGGATTTCTGTTTTTCAAGACCTTTAGCAATTAATGAATGAATGAATTCTCCTTTCAGCTGACCTTGTTGTTGAAACTGGAGGATAAATTGAACAGGCACTTAAGCTGTGATCTGTTACCGAGTGAGTATCTTGCTACAGGCACACGTTCATTTACTCTCCCTCTGTTATAATCATCACATAATCACCAGCCTTTATATGATAGTTGAAAGAATATTCAACACAGTATGGGAAACACTGACACTAATGGTCAAACTTCCACATTGCACCTTGCATTATTCTGACTGCCTCGTGTTTCTGTTCAGATGAGAACGTGCAGGAGCTGGCTGTGGAGCTTGTTCAGCTGGGATTCATCAGTGAGGTAAGTGGAGTTCATCACCATCATCATCATCACTCGATGTAGTAATAGAACTGCATAATGAGTAGTAATAGAACTACATAATGAGTAGTAATAGAACTACATAATGAGTAGTAATAGAACTACATAATGAGTAGTAATAGAACTACATAATGAGTAGTAATAGAACCACGTTAATGTCTAACCTCATGTCTCTACATGTCAGGGCGATCAACCACGACTTGCATCCGTTCTTGAAGAGGCCTTTTCCAAGTTCTACAGCCGGAATGGTTCTCTCAATCCGGTGACTGTTTCCTCGTAGCGGAGGACTCACTCGGCCTTCGGTCAGCCCTCCTCGTCCTCTACAACAGGACTCGCTTTTTGCTCCACCTCTGGGTTGCAGGAAAGCTTTGTGAGGACGGAGGAGGAAGCCTTGGTCTGGTTGCAGGTCCTGCAGCCCGTCGTATCTTCTGGTGGGAAAAGCTGCCACTAAGTGGCTGTCGCTTTCAATCTTCTTTTTTTTTTCTTTCCTCCCACCCAATACAGCCATCTGCTTCTCTTTTAAAAGAAGAAATCCTAGTTGCAACTTAAAGGAAAATCCAAATGTTTTCATGTTTTTTGGCACTTATTTCTCTCAGCTTTGAAGTAGTGAAGAAAGAGGTAAGCAACATTAGACTGGATGACAGCGGTATTTTCCTTTAGTCAGTATTAAAACTGTATTTTAAATATTTTTACTTAAAACTGTTCAATAGTTGTCTGTATAAAAAAAAAAAATGTTTTGTCCTGGCATACTGAAGTGTATGTATTATGGTGTTGTAAGGTCTTGTTGTCTGGTCCTTTAAAGTTTCTCTTCAGCAGCGAGTGGGGCATCTTCCTCCCTTGTATCGGTTTTCGAAGACTCTCGAACGCATCGAGCTATTAATGCAACAGATGCAACGTGACTTTTGCTTCAAAATTCTGCAATTATACAAAGTAGTCATGAAATATGCAGCTGCAACACAATTTGAAGAGCTGTAGCTAAAATATACAACAACAAAAAAAATCAAACTATTTATTTGTGTATGTCTTCTTGTGAGAACTGTAATTCACTTCCAGCACGAAGGCCGGTGGTTGTTTTGAATGTATGCTTTTATTTGCTCCCTTTAAATGATTATATTGCTACGACTAGAGGGGCGTCGTCACATGACTGTGGTCCGACTACGTAGCGTCTGTTTTCCAAGCAGCCCACTGCAGCACTAGTTGATCAGGACGATACAGATAATGCAAAGTTGTCTTTCACACAGGAGCGGTGGGTGAGATTTATGTGACGGTTGTTCCGAGCACGTGATCTGGGGTTTCAAGAGGTTTAGTGAATGCACGTACGCTTTTCTGTGTTTAAATGGAAACCGATGCATGCATTAAGCTTGCTTCTGGTGTTGGTTCCTTTCTCATATCAACAGCGATGGTGAAAGAGTTCTGTAATTAATCATGCGGAGGAAGTTTTGTCAGCTCAGGCCTGTCAACATTTCGATTGTGTGACTGACTCATTTGTTTTCTTCATGGCTGAGGTATTCTGGTATTCTGGTATTCTGGTATTCTGCGTGACACCAGAGCTAAAACGTTTGCCCCCCTCCCTATTGCCCCCCCCCCGCCCCCTTCTATGTTAACCGTTTGGGGAACTCTGTTAGTTTGCACTGCTGCACACTTTTATATCCTGTTGGAAGCGTCCTGTGGCCTCTGGCTTCTTTACTTAGATAAATTGGAAATGGCATCATTAAAAATGCCAGCGATGGAGTCCACTCTATGCTGTGACACAACTATTTTGACAGGTCTGTAGATACTTCGAGATACAAGTGTGGAACTGCCTGGCATGCTTGTAACCATCTTGTACACAGTGCTCTGTTTCTGCAATGCATTTACCCTCTTTTTCACTTCCTGAAATAAATATTTACACTTCAGGTTTTTGGTTTAGTGTCAATTTTCATGATCAAGGAAAGTGGAAGATGAAAGACTGAAGAGCAATATTATGCTTTCTGTTGTGTACATAAATGCAGTGGTTCCCAAACTGGGGGTTGGGATGCCTTAGTGTCATAAATCTGATTGGTCGTAAGGTGATCCCGTTATTAAAAGGTAATGTGTGTGGACGTGCACATGGTGAAAATGTTTTAACTTGAAAAAATTGTGCTTTAAGCAAATTATGCAATGCAAATGATTTCTTAAAGGATCTGTATTTACCATTCAGAGCATTAATATTGCAGCAAACAACTATTTGTTATGTAAAGATATAGTGGCGTAAAGTTTAACCTCTTTGGGACAAAATAAATGTGTTTTAAATGCTCAAAAAATAATCAAAGATGGGAACCTTTTTTGTTGAGACTGTAGCCCTTGTACAAGTAAATTCATGTACATAAAGTCACAATGTGTGCTCAAATAACAGTTGAATAAAACACATTTCATGCTGACAAACACATTGCTGTACAAAATTACAGCAGTATAATAAAAGTACAGCAAGATTAAAACATATTTTATATAAAACACCCTAGAAACGCACTCTAAACAAGTGTTTTACAGCTGCGTGGCTCTTTTCAATTATGTACATAAAGAATCTACTAAAACGATGCTCTTTCAGGTTATATTGTTTTACTTCCCAGTTTGAAAGTAATGTGTATATCGGCACAGTAATTAAATTCATGAACCACGTTTGGTCAACACCATTCCTTGTTATTCACAAATCCTCTTCAACTCAAAGATGAAGTCTTCTTCTCAAACCAGCCAGTCGGGTCGTTTCTGTCCCACTTCCTCTCTTTTCCAGAGGTTTGCCTTTGTGGAGCCGAGGGCTGCCCAAAGTAACCATCCATCCATCGGCATCCGGGTCGGGTCGCGGTGGCAGCAGGCCTAGCAGGCCGACCCAGGCTTCCCTCTCACCCGCAACACGTTCCAGCTCGTTCTGGGGGATCCCGAGGCGTTCCCAGGCAAGCTGGGAGATATAATCCCTCCAGCGTGTCCTGGGTCTTCCCCAGGGCCTCCTACCAGTTGGGCGTGCCTGGAAAACCTCTAACGGGAGGCGTCCAGGAGGCATCCTGATCAGATGCCCGAACCACCTCAGCTGACTCCTTTCGATACGAAGGAGTAGCGCCTCAACTCCAAGTTCCCTCCTGATGTCCGAGCTCCTTACCCTATCTCTAAGGCTGAGCCCGGCCACCCTGCGGAGAAAACTCATTTCGGCCGCTTGTATCCAAGACCTCGTTCTTTCGGTCACGACCCAAAGTTCGTGACCATAGGTGAGGGTCTGAACGTAGACCGCCCGGTAAATTGAGAGCTTTGCCTTCCGGCTCAGCTCCCTCTTCACCAAGACGGTCCGGTGCAGCATGTTGTACTGCTGCAGCCGCACAGATCCGTCGGTCGATCTCCCGATCCATCTTACCCTCACTCGTGTCTCCAAGTCCACAAAACACATGTAGACTGGTTGGGCAAACTCCCAGAGCCCCTCCAGTAGTCTTGCGAGGGTAAAGAGCTGGTCCACTGTTCCACGACCTGGATAGAATCCGCACTGCTCCTCTTGAATCCGAGGTTCGACAATCGGTCGGAGCCTCCTTTCCAGCACCCTGGCATACGCGTTCCCCGGGAGGCTGAGTAGTGTGATACCCCGATAATTCGAGCACACTCTCCGGTGAGAGTGTGTGCCCAAAGTAACCGTTAGCCGCAATTATCTCTCTTTGTTCCAGCTGACGGCTGAGTGTGAGCTTCTTCTCTTCCTGCGTCTTCCCACTCCGACAATTAAACATCACTGCACATTGTTCTCATAAACTCCCAGATTGCTGTGAGGAAACACGACAATGAGCCCGTTTAAACTAAATGTCTGCAACTCAGAAGGGTCTCGTTCCAAAACACATTTCAGATTTAAAAAAGTGTTCATCTGATCTTAATTCAGCACAATTCGGGAGTTGTGGGAAGGCGATAAAATCCTTTATATCTCCAGACACTGGTACATCGGTGCTCGTGGATCGAGTCGAGTAACTCGGTGAGAGGAACCATGTAGGATGCTTCAGGACTGACGGCCATCACCTCCGCCATCATCGGTTCCATCTCCTGAGCAGAAAGCGTTGACCTGATTGCCTCCAGCAAATAAGGCCTCCACTCATAACCCTCCTAACAGTTGCGAAAAACCTATTTTTGACCCTTCCTGAAGTCAGCGTAAACTGTCCAAAACTTCTAAATGTTTCTGGTTCCTTTATAGTGGTCATTTGCACAAAAACACACAATTCATAAGATTAGGATAAAAATGAAGGCTGACGTTAGCTTCTGATTCTCAAGGGGAAAGTTAAGGGGATCTTCACTTACGTTGCTGAATGTGAAAGCTTTATTCTTTCTGTGAAAATGCAAAAAAGGGAGATTTCACTGCTTTGTTCACATCTAGTCCACATTGAACCAGGTCTCTTTCAAAACCCACCAGATCATCACAGAGAAGCTAAAGATTCCTTAAAACACAGCTCATACCTACGATGTCACACTTGTGATTTCAACATGTGGTTGAAACAAAGAGGGAGGACTGCATGTCATTGTGAAATGACAAAAGAAAATAAAAAGCACCAAAAATATGCAACCCAACATTATACTTCTTATTGTGTACTTCTACTTTAGAGGAAAACATTGTAGTTTAATTTATTTTAATATTATTATTCTATTCGATTTCTTGTATATATTGTGCATTTTTCTTATTTTCTTATTCTATTTTTTGTATATATTGTTCTTACCTTGTATGTACAAATGCTGCTGCTGTAGCGAAAAAATGTCCCCTTGCGGGATTAATAAAGTATCTATCTATCTAGTACTAAATTTACCTAATAGATAAAAGCTACTGGTAGTTAAGTTGCTGATTCAGATTTGGCTAAAAAAATACAACAATTAAAATACGTTGCATTATTACTCATTGAACTATCCAGCATCATGTGACTTGAAAGCTGCACCTTGAACCGGCATGAAGTAAATTAAAGCACAATTTGCTGCCTTTCACTCTTCATTTGAATTTAAGATTTTAATGCAGTTCAGACTGTGACTAGTAACTTTTAATATCCCACAGGAACAGGTACTGAGAGTTTTACTACTCTTTGTTTTTCCCCTTGCAGAAAAAGTTCAAATTGGTGTATGAAGTTGTAACTTATATTCTAAAAGTAAAATAATGTGCACACACAAACCAATTGAGACAAAATTCAATTATTTAAATTATTTATACAAAAAAACCCATCCTGGTGTATCAGGAGCATGACCTCTACCCTCCGAGCATCACCGTTTGATTTCATTTCATTTGTTCAAAATTTTAAGAAACTGTAGCCCTTGTACAAGTAAATTCATGTACATACTTAAAGTCACAATGTGTGCTCAAATAACAGTTGAATAAAACACATTTCATGCTGACAAACACATTGCTGTACAAAATTACAGCAGTATAATAAAGGTACAGCAAGACTAAAAAATAGTTTTGATATAAAACACCCTAGAAACGCACTCTAAATAAAAAGCTACCAAAATGGCGACATCCAGTTCATGAGTGTTTTTCAGCTGCATGGGTCTTTTCAATTCTGTACAATGTGAGTAAAAACAAAAAAACAGTCTACAAAAACAGTACATAGCACTTCAATTCAAACACATTACTCTTTCACATTAAATTTGTGTTTTACTTCCCAGTTTGAAAGTAATGTGTATATAGGCACAGTAATTAAATTCATGAACCACGTTTGGTCAACACCATTCCTTGTTATTCACAAATCCTCTTCAGCTCAAAGATGAAGTCTTCTTCTCAAACCAGCCAGTCGGGTCGTTTCTGTCCCACTTCCTCTCTTTTCCAGAGGTTTGCCTTTGTGGAGCCGAGAGCTGCCCAAAGTAACCGTTAGCCGCAATTATCTCTCTTTGTTCCAGCTGACGGATGAGTGTGAGCTCCTTCTCTTCCTGCGTCTTCCCACTCCAACAATTAAACATCACTGCACATTGTTCTCATAAACTCCCGGATTTCTGCCAGGAAACACGACAATGACCCCGTTTAAACTAAATGTCTGCAACTCAGAAGGGTCTCGTTTCAAAACACATTTTGGATTTTAAACTGTTAATTTTTATCTTAATTTCAGCACAATTCAATTAATCGTAATCCATTATTTACAGGCACAGACATACTTTCCTTATTTAGCATTTGTTGATGTCAGTATTTATACATTTTTTTTTTTTTTTTATGTTTCTAAATAGGATATTGTTTGGACCTTATATTTGTATTTGATCAAATAAAGGTTTATTTTGCCCCCAAAAATGAAAAAGAAGGTCATAAACACAACTCGGGGTCTGGGGTTAATTCAATATTATCATCTCTCTATATTCATATTGAGACATTCATTGAATAGTTTTGAACGGTGCAATAGTGTATTCTGAACAAGTTTTACCTAAATCTGTGGCAGCATGGTCAGAAACTATCCGAATCATTTAAGGGTGGTTTTTTTCACAAAAGACAATTTGACTGGTCGTTGTACGAAAAGCACAGGTATTAATATTACTGTGAGCTTATGACGAAGTCAAACTGTCTGCTGTGAAAAAGGCTTATTTATGGAAGCCCATTCAATAAAAGAATAAAAAATCAGTAATAAAGAATAAAAAATCAGTAATAAAGAATATAAAAAATCCCCAAACTTGGCCTGAAAAAAAAAAAAAAGATCCTGTAAGTCATAACTAGGGCTGTCACAATATCAGATGTTCACAACACGATTATGGTGTAGGGATGGGTACCAAACCAAAACCCGGTATGGGGATAAGACTGGATTATTGATAAGCTTCTACGTTATCGCTTCTTTTTTTATTGTTATTTTGAACGTGTTGGTGTAGTTTACACCAGGTCAACAAGCATGACCGGGATGTAAAAATTGTAGAAACGTGAAAACATTTTCTTTTCTTTTTTTTAAATAAAGTTCGGAGTAAAAGTTATATTTAACTTGTCCATTGTCGGTGTCACCACAATGTCATCATTTTGGGAGTTTCTCATTATAATGACTGAGAGGATCTTTCTTTTTTCATCATGCCAGAAATGGTCTTCCATACTTATGAGATCTTTTTGTTCTCATTAATACTAAAAATCATTTGACTCAAAGGGATAAACAAGATTTAAAAAAATGATACCATGTTCTTTTAAATATTTTTGTCAATATCCCTGCAGAACAAAATCATTCTGTATAATCAAAACAAAGGCTATTATACTCCCTAAAATCTTCAAACTTTGTAAGTATAATACTTTTGATAACAACATAAATAATGTGTGACGTTCTACTGTCATGCCAAGAAAATATATTGTACAGAGTTAGTCGGTCTTTTATAGGTAATTGAGTGGGTCTGCAGGGTAGCACGACTCATCCACTTGTACATTTTGAACTTCCATATCCAGAAATCATCCATTGAGACAAAATCTTTGAAGAAATGTTGTGCTTTTCTCTGTTGCATCCCAACTTGATGGTTTATGCTGTATCTCTACATAAAACCTGTGCCTACAGCAGCTCTGCATATCAGATTCCCTATTATGGAGTGAAACACTTCAACCCAGTGTAAAGTCAGCACCATCAGTGCAGCAAAAGGCAATCGACTTGTGGTTCATTCTGGTTCCACTCATGGCTGGAAGTAGATGACTTCATGGTGTCATTTAGCTCTGTAATAAAAATCCATCCGCCCCTTTTCCCTAATGTTTTATGATGGAGGGGTCTGAGGATCAGAAGAAGGCGATGGCCTCCTTTATTTCTTCAGACACTGGTACATCAGTGCTCGTGGATTCAGCATGTAGCGCTCAGAGTTGAGTAACTTGGTGAGATACTGAGGCACCGGAGGCCGAGGAGCCATGTAGGATACTGCGGGACTGACGGCCATCACCTCTGCGATCTTCTGCTTCATCTCCTTTATCTCCCGGTCCTGCCTCATCACTTTATCTGCCGGACAAACAGAGGTTAATCCATCAGTGCGTGGATGCTGCAGGACGTAGCAATCCCCCCCCAAAAAAAGAATACACACACATTTAAAATGGAGTTGCGCAGGGACACAAAGCACACGAAGAAAAAGAGTCGGGAACCTTGAGCGATCTCCAGCTGTCGGCGGGCGTCTCCCAGAGCGGAGAACAGGTCCAGTTTGATGCGAGTCTCCGCGCTCAGGTTGTACTCCAGATGTTGAGCCTTCTCCTGCATGGCCGACAGAGTGGACAGCAGCATGTCTGTCTCTTTCTCCACACAGCGGTACTTTCCCAGAGCCTGAGTTCAAAAACACGCCGACAGTAAGAACACGTGGAAAAATGTCAACACGTCAATCAACCGTGAGCCATGACCACCTGAGGGATCGCGTGCTTTGGCTTCCGAAGTCATTCCTTTTGTTATTTCATAGTTAAGTGCGTTGCTATGTTTGGTTAGCCTTCATGAAGACGTGCTCAGGCTCACTGACTTAGGAAACCAACGCACCGCAGAGAGAACATCATTTCCACGATGAATTGGCCAGCCATTCAAAAAACATGAAAGCTGCACATTTGATTAGACCTCATATGCTGAGGGATGATTATTTCTATGTTAGTGTTGACTTTTAACATTTTGAAGGAGGTGACCTGTACGTTGAAACTTTGATTAAAGCAGTGCAATGTTTTTATGAACGACCGGGCTTTTGTTTCAGCATGCTTCATGGAGATTGTGCAAATTAAATCAATTACCAAACAGTACAACAACGCACACACCCGATTGAGAGACAACAAAACAACCATACCATATTACTGCATACTGTTATGATGACAAAGTGCAATATGTTGACTGCAGGCCAAAAAAAAAAGAAAAATAGTTTTTTTTTTTTTTGGAAAACACTAAATGGTCTCAATGAACAATTCACTTTTCTAATAGATTGTACAAACACAAAGAATTACAGACAAAAGAATTAGAAGTCAAACAGCAAAACAACTACATGACCAAACTGAGGACAACCAAGTACTGGACCACAGACATTTAAACTCACAAGCTCATTCCCAAATAGTGTGAAAAGATACCTCAACATCATTCTCTAGATCTACCACACGACTCTCTTTCACTTGACACTCCAGCTGTAGTTGTTTGTACTCTGTCTCTAGATCTTTAACTCTTTTCCTTAACATTTGGGTCTCACAGTGTTCCTGCCTGGTGGTGGAGACGGAAGAAATAAGAGTTTTGAGCAGTAAGAGAGGGGTCTCACTGGGAATGAAGACCAGTTTACACAGAAAGAAACATGACATTTCATTTGCAGAGTTTAAAATGAATAAAGTATATTACACACATGTAATGTAGATGGTTACATTAAATGCAAAGTAAATGTAATGTGTGCATTAAAAGGAAAAGTTCAACATTTTGGAAAATAAGCTTTTTTGCCAAGATTTAGATGAGACGGTTGCTAGCCGGGCTGGGGGAGTAACTGTTTACATGAAATGGTGTTTTTTAATTAGAATAAAAAAATGGTTACTGTATTCTGTTAGAGTTACAGATAAAAGGGAGAAATCCTATTAGTACCAGTAACTAGTAATTGTATCGAAATATATTTTCAAAGTAACCCTCTCAACCCTGTTGATGCCACTGTCATATCTGTACTTTCAATATAAGGCTGTCGTTACAATTAGCTTAGCTTAGCACAAAGACTAGAAGCATAAAGGAAGCTAATCGGCTGCTGGCTCCACCTTCATGCTGTAAACACTCATCTCCCTCTTGGCAAGAAAGCAAATAAGAATAACTCATAGTATTCCTTCAAATGTTGGGCCATACACTCACAGCTGTATTTACTTGTACTCAGTAGAATACAAATGCAGATCCAGCTTCACTTCCCGGGTAAAAATCCACTTCAATAACAAGGAATTGTGGAGGTTTGCTAGCTGTGACTCACCTGTTTGTGAGACTGCGTGCTGTGATGGCTGCTTCCTCCAGTTTCTGAGCCTGAAGCTCAGCCAACTGTTTCTCCACTGAGAGTCTGGCCTCCGTCTCCGCTCTGGTCTTCTTCTCCAGCATTGCACTGCTCTGTTTGTCCCTTTGCTTGGTTTTAGTCAGACACAGAATCCTGAATGAAAAGCAATAATCTCACTTTACGTAATGCCAGAAGTAGGACCACATCCAGATAGACTTGTTTGAGATTAACTCCATAGCGTCTCTGAAACAGACAGACTCCTTGCAGTTGCTGGAGAGCACCGTGCTTTAAAAAACGGGGGCGTGTCTTATTGGAACCGGTGGCGCTGACCACAGCTGTGCACAACATCCTCATCTCAGACTTTAAGCCTCTGGATGGTGGACGTGGGTTTGATGTGGTAAATGTGTTGGTAGTTCATCTGTGAGCGGATGGACTGTGTAACAAAGTACATTTTTAGAGCACAGTTTTTTTTCAGTTTGTAATGTGCTTAAAAAGTATTAATCTGTTATTCCCCCAAAAAATAGTTGTGGAGTCACATTTAAAGTCACAAGAGAAACGCACCAATTACACAGGGAATTAAATAGCATGATCAAATTCATGCTCATCACATTGATTCAAGGGGTCCGATTGATTGAGCATTGGCAGCCCCCAAAACATAGATGAGAATCATGAGCCTCAATCCGTCAACATGAAATATGACTTCATATGATATTATTTCTGTCTCAAAAAGAGATCCATCAATCATTTTAAGGATGAAAATATCAGCCCACAAGTGGTTTGCTGTCACACAGATCACCATAGTCCTGGCAGCTATTCTGCATACAATCATCCCGTCTTACTCTGTATTTATAGGCCGATGTAATGTGTAAAACGGCCCACAGGGGGAGCCAAAGAGCAGCTTTCAGCAGTGGATCTGGTGGATGACTCACTTGCTCTGGAGCAGCATGTTGGACTGCCTGAGCAGGGAAACCTCTGGCCTCAGGCTCCTCTCGCTGTTCGTCAAGTTACAGATGTGACTGCGCAGCTCCTGCTCGCTCTGCCTGCTCACCTGCAGCTCGCCCTTCAGCCTCCTCAGCTCCTGCTCCAGCCTGAGAGATAATTACAGGGAAAGAAAGGAGATGGTCGAGCTCTGATTTCACCTTCTTACGCCCAATTTCAAACTGAATGGAAGCTAATGGCGGCATACTTGGTCATCTGCTCAGCGTGGTGATGCTGAGCTGTGGCGCTCTTCTCTGTTGTGTCTTGGTTGAGGCAGAATGTTTTTGAGCTGGATCTCTGCTTCTTCTCAGTCCTAGCTGCAGGTGGTGAAGGGGTGTTTGTGCTGCATCTGCGGGCTTTTGGCGAGGAGCCTTTAGCCGCCCGCGTGGCTTTGCTTCCCTGCTCATCTTGAGGTAGATTTTCGGAGGTTGTAGGGGATTCTTGTCCTCCTGCCCCACAGTGGAGCGGATCTCTGGACTCACCAGGTTTGGATGATACCGGCCGCCGGTTTGATTCGGCTGACCTCGTCTCCTGAGACCCCTTCTCTGTCGTTCTCTCCTCGCTGCGGATCTGGAGGCAGTCCACAGTGTGCACCTCATCGTGGGCCACTGCGGTGCCGTTCTGACATTGATACTGAGTCGACTCGGGCTTCATCTTCCATTTTGAGCCTGCAGGTACAGGTAGAAACAATAGCATCTATCTAACATGATCTCAGTTTTGCTGTTTGGATATTAGAAAGTTTTTTGCATTTAGATTAGGATTCCCTTAACAGTCATTTGTACTCCTTCTCGAACTGAATTTTAATACCTCTGGTACCTCTGGTTAATACCTCTGGTATTAATACCTCTGGTATTAATACTGTTATTAATTAATACCGGTATTAATACCTCTGGTATTAATACCAGCAAACAATGTATAAACTAGAATTACCGCCTCCGCCAACCAGTCAAGTTGCAGTTTACATCCATGTCTTTCCAAATGTCATCACTTAATCATTTGATCCTATCAGACATTTGTTTGAAATTGACATAATTATAAATTCTTGAGGTATGGCCCCAAAACCCGTTTGTGAGGTCACAGTGACTTTTGAACACCAAATCCCAATCAGCTCAACCTTGAGTGGAAGTGGACGTTTGTGACCGATTTGAAGAAATTCGGTGAAGGCCTTTCTGAGAGATCACAGTGAAGAGAATGGACCGGACAACCCAAAAACATAAAGCCTACCACTACGGCTGTTGCTGGCATGGAGACATAAAAAGTATGAAAATAGGCAGCAGTCCACGTATTATGGTGGCTCGACCACATATCAACGACACCCTTGCAGACGCTTGCATTTTGGAAAAGAAACTGTAGTTGTCCATTTGCAATATTTGCTTCCTTGAGTTCGGCTGTCGTTATTTTCACTTGAATGGAAAAAAGGGGAAAAGGGAGTTTTTGTAATGTGTAAGAATTACACATTCATTTGCTGAAAAGGATGACTTCCCCTTTAAAAGTAGCCTCACTCTCTGCAGGGATCTTCACACCTGAGGAGTTTGTGAATGAAATGTGGTTGCACCAATAGAATTGTAGAAATTCTAAAGTATTTCACTGAAGCCATCATAATAAATTGACATTTACTAATGTGTAATTGTTGTTCTTAAGACCCGGCGTCTGGCAGGTCTTTCCCGCTGTTCATTTGGATTGAACAGTTTAGAAACAAACAAAAGAGTGCCGAACCTCTGATCTCATAAATTAGATACGAGTGTGTATTAATAGATGGTGCCGATAACTTACTGCCGCTGCCATCTGTGCCGGTCTTGGGGTAAACCTGCAGGCCTGGAGGGAGCGAATGCTGCAGGAGGTGCATGTGGAAGTCATTCTCACTCTGAACAGCTTTCTGTATGCGCAGCTTGAAGATGTTGGTGAAGTAGCAGGTGGCATCAAACCCCAAATACACTACAGGATATCCAATGCTGAATGTCAGAAACAAAAGGGGGAAAGACAAAGTTAGAATATGTGTGCCACATTAAAAGGATAAAAACACATCTTGGCTAACAGATTTATATTATTAATGATTAGTCCAATTATAGATTTATGCACTTTTTTTTACGTCTTTCATTTGTTACTTGATAGTTCATTAGCTAGTAGCATAAAAGTGAATTCACTCCTTGAATAAATGGTTTACAAACATAGAGATCAAGTCATAATATCACACAGGGGATTAATACAAGGTTAACACTGATGCTTTTTCTATCAAAACTCAATTCATTTTATGTGAGAAATTGTAATTCTGAAAATTATTTTCAGGGCCGAAAGAGTTATGTGAAATGAACATACCAGTGTGCAGCAAAAAAATGAGACAGGTTGGCATGAGAGGTTTTAAGGTCTTTGAGTCGGAGTGAAGCCTCTGTGTACACAAGCAGAATCCACAGGGACACCGTCGATATACAGATGCCTTTCTCTGCAGACAAATATGAAATAATTAGATATGAAGAGATGGAAAGAGCACTTGTTCAAATCAAAGCAATAATAATTCAATCAAATTGTGAGTAACTCACTATAAAAGCTCTATGTCCATTACAAACAAAGCTTGATTGGTACGTTTTGTCACATGTGTGTTAGAGAAACAGAATAAAACTAACTAATCACACACTCACCTGTATGCCATATGTAATTGAATAACACATAAGTGCTTGCCACAAAGAACAGCCAGTGCAAAGGCACAAAAATTAAACAAAAGATGTCCAGAGTGAAGGCAGCACAGACAAAAACAACACAAATAACCTGCAATAAACAAACAAAAGAAACACATTAATTTGAGTAAAATGCACTGGATTCATTGTGTGGGATTAGGATTGTCTTTGCACACAATATTAAATCTCACAGTCGGGGTTCTCACCAGCCCATGGCAGTGGAAAGTGGTGTATACACTCCCAAAGAAGAGCCAGCAGGGCCACAAGTACTCCAGTCTGAATTCAAGCATGAAATCTGCCAGCAGCACCAGCGTCCACATCATCATAAACTTCAGGAAGGTGTATGCGCTGCAAATAGACAGATGAAGTCCACTGCTGTTATTATTATACATAACACATCAGGGGGAATCGGGAGGGGGGGTGGGGTGGGGGTGGGGGTGGGTGTGTGTGTGTGTGTGGGGGGGGGGGGGCAGGATGTAAAATATGAGACAAATTTGGATTCTCAGCTCTGATTCGACCAAACAAAGCCTCTTGAGTCAAAACATTAACCACACACACAAAAGCCAATGTAAGACTAATTGGATACATGTTGCTAAACCTATAATTGAGCAGCTGCATCTTAAAATTGCAGTCCGTGCTTTTAAGTAGAGGCACTACGGAACAATGACTGTTCCCTCATTCATTTTATCAGGCAACCACGAGCCAAATGGGAGCTGTGGTTTCCTCCTTTGTTCTGCTCGCCCATAGAATCACATCACCCCTTCTTTGTTTGGTAACCATGGCAATATTTCATCTGGAGGAGAGAGGGAGCACCAAAGCATCCTATTGCACATGAAAGTTTTAAATGTCCCCCTTTAATGTTAATGATGGGAAATGTATTTGATTTTAACTGACAGGTAATTTACATGAAATAAAATACTAAATATGCAACAATAACGAGGTATTATTCATCTAAAAGAGTGAGGGACAAAGAGGGAGGACGAGCACATCTTCAATTCTTTATACAAGTTTAAATTTGCCTTACGTTACTAAGGGCGAATTTTAATTAATCTCTCACTGCTATTTTAACTATAACTACCAAATGTTATAATAATATAGAAAACAATATGCAAGTTAATCTTTAAGAGTAAGGAGGGTGAGATATGGAGGACCAAAGCATCGTAAATTATAAATCGAAATAAATTCGAAAACACTTTATAATATTTTCAACAGTTTTTAATGTATTTATTTACCGAATACAGAAGGTATACCACAATAAAAAAGGAGCAGGAATTGTATATTTGATTGCAAATTCGTGAAAACAAAAGAAGGCAGTGTTTGTATTTAAATATACAGTAGCCTATGCTTATCTGTTTTTATTTACTGAATTGCACTTGTGTAACAATTACATTAAAACAAGTGGTGTCTTTCTTTTGGGGCAGTCTTTTCTTATCTGGACTTCTTGTCTAGACGTTTTCAAATTTTTTTTTTATGTGCAAAAAGTTGCTGCTTTCCTTGAGCCCTAAAAAAGGAAAAATACAGCTAATAAAAACACAAGACGTTAATTGCACGCGTCCTTTTGCCTAATTAGGGACGCGGGAGACAGTGCGCGAGCAGATGTCACACGAGCGCAGGAGCAGGCCGACGTTAACGCGCACGGCGGCTGCTTTCTGCCTTTCAGTAAACAGCATCGGGGGGAAGTAAGTCGCACAACATTTCCCCTCACGCCTGCTCGCGCAGCGCCGCGGAGCGCGAGCTCCGGACGGGGTCACATCAAACGCGAGACGCGAGACGGAGCGACGCGCGAGGCGGACAGGTGCGCACGATGACGACGGCGGCTGACATTTACACAAAGACGAGGCGCCACAACAAAAGCAGCCTCCGCCAGGCGACGCGGCTCGCAGCAGCGCTCGTGTTAGCTACCTTTCAGACAGCCTCTCCGTTATTTTCATTTTTTTCATTTTCCGTAGCCTGCTCGCGTCCACATAGCGTTTCTTCATCTTATGGCTTCTGCTCCCCCCGTGCTGTCTGCTGTGACACCGCGGCAGCGGCAGCGGAGATGGAGGAGGGCACAGTTCGAGGAAGAAGGAGCCCTCGTTGTGGAGGAGGACGTTTCAGCTCAACCTGTGATGATGATGATGATGATGTCTGGCAACATCCACAGTCTCCTCCGACGCGTCTGTCTGCGCATGCTCAGTGGATGTTGTACCTACAAGTGTTCATCGCAGGAGGGGAGCAGAACAACACACTGTGTTTTTATTTATATTATACCATTGTAGTGATGATGATAATAATAACAGTAATATTGACAGGAGCTTTACAAACACATCATTTAAAATAATAACACAGCCTTAAAATACATGCACTACAAATCAAATATTCTTTTGTTGGAATAACGTATTTAACAAGTACATATCGTCATATACATTGTCAAATATAAATCCAAGTACCCTATATATACTGCAAATATAAATATAGCCTATACATGCATATCAGACACACACACACACACACACACACACACACACACACACACACACACACACACACACACACACACACACACACACACACACACACACACACAAACAAACAAACACACATATCAAGAGAAGGGTGAAATGAAGTGTTTCACTTTTAGTGCATACATAGGCGTAATAAAACACAAATTCTGATAACAGTATTTTAAATAATATAATTAGTTTTTTTAGATTGAACATGTTCTTTGAACTATTTCAGATTTAGATTAAGGTTTCTCCTGGACCCCACATTTAGAATCACAGACAATGTACATGTATCAAGTCAAGTCAATTTCATTTATATAGCCCAATATCACAATCTGTAAAGCATACAACATCCTCTATATCCGCAGACTCTAGATTCAGATCAGGAAAAACTCCCCCAACAATAAAACATTTATTGAGGGGAAAATGGAAGGCACCTCAGGAATAGCAGCTGAGGAAGAATCCCTCTCCCAGGACAGACATATCCATCTACTTCATGTGTATGAAGTAATATATTACATTAATCATTGAACATCTATTTCAGCTCTGTTTGCACTCATACATGTTGTTTACAATTTACAGAAACAGTTTGACTTGAATATCAACATTGTTTGTGGTTTTTCATTGTTGCTTTTTATATATACTTATATAGGCATCTATTTTCTTTTACTTTTTACTATAGTTAAATTTTTACCTATCTTTGTTCAGCGTTGTTGTCCTTGTTTTTAGCTGTATTGTATTTATTTTCATCTTTCATCTAATTGTTCTTGGAACTGTTTGTAACATTGAGAGCAATGGCAAAAATTTATGAAATGAATGAATCATCCCTAGTAGGGATTATGATTCATTTTTGCCATATAGCTTGTCATCAGTGGGGGAAGAGGTATTCAGATCCTTTATAAAAGTACAAATAACACTATGTAAAAATACTATGTAAAGTAAAAGTCCTGGATTTAAAATGTTATTTAAGTAAAAGTGTGTATTCATAATCAGGAATATATAATTTAACAAAAGTAAATCAGTATTATTACTGATGCATTAACGTGTAAGTACCGTTTAACTGTTGTAACTAGTTGAGGTGTGTGGGTATGGAGTCATAGACATAAAAGAATAAATCTGTAAAAGAATGAGAAAATAAATGTGCAAATATAAAAAGAAATGAAAAATTAAGCAAATATTTCTGTATATATTTATTCATATATTTTTTAAATATATATTTATATATTTTTTTGCATATAAATCAGTCTGTGTTTTTTTAAGAATATATATTTATACTTATATAATGTAATTTATTCATGTTTAACCTTTTATTCTTTCCCCTATTGTTTTTGCTATTCCTTGAAGGGCCAATCAACTGGCTTTGGGAAGGCCTTCCTGCCCAGACGGAGTAGTCAATTCCTACACACGGTATCCCCCCTCCCACCCCCCCGAGAGTGTTCCACAAGCTTCAAGGAGGAGCGCCAGACTTTGAAGCAAATTTTAGTGGCCGAACCAATCACAACTTCAGGTTACGTCACGGGATGCCAATGTCACCGGATAATCTTTTTAGGCAAATCAACTTCCCAGTACAAACACTTGAATGGCCCTTAATTAAATAATTAGGTTCTAAAATGTTTTAAATGCACTAAAAGTCAAATCCAGAGTTATTTTCCTTCCTCCGTTCAGGTTAATGAGCTCGAGAACGAGGCTGGACTGAGAGCTGGGTGGGGAAGACTGCCGGAAGGTAATCTTTGAATTTTCGAAGTCAAACTTTTTTTGCTTCATGTGCCACTATGCAACTTTCATATGAACGGGCCCCCGCCTCCAACACTATGCATATTATTATTATTATCAGCATTAGTAGTAGTAGTATAATATATAGTATAATCATACACATTCACAGAAAATCTTGTTTTTCTATTTAAATTGTGTTTATTTAGGAAAATCCCAAACATCCTTTGTATCCACAGTCCGTATTAACTCATGTGAGCTTGTGCACAAACAAACTGAGAGGAAGTGAACAGCCTACTGCTAGCAACATGGTGAAAATGGTAAAATCCTGATAATGCATTAAAACGATTCCATAATCATAAAAAGCATAATGTGCTTCACTGATCATTATTCTGAGCATGGATTATCACTTGATCTCGCCTATTAGTGCTTGATTTGATATTACACATGCTCCCTCGTGCAGCATATTAGTAAAAGATCAGATGAGTGAGAGCTACTGCGTTACTTGGTAAGTTTGAATGATGTCTTTCAAGCATTTTATTCTTATCAGAGCTAGAAATAATCGGAAACATAATTTTAGACCATCATGTGACTTTAAACTCTACACTTGACACCCAGACAAATTACATTACTTATAGTTCACTGACCACTACATCTACGGTATTTAATGGCACAAACATTAAGTCCTTGCATTGTAAATAAAATGTCATGGCAGGTTTTATAGATTAGTTTCATGTGGCGGTTTATTTCCTGCAGTAGCTGGGTCAAATCAAATACAGATGAATATATTATGTGTGAGTCTTATGCCGATGATCAGACTGGTCCTTAGTGAATGGAAGCGTCCAAATATATAAAATATATACCATTAAAAAAAACGTTATTATTTCGAACGTCATATGAGACAATGCTATTAAAAATACAAGATGAAAATATTATTATATACAGAAATATAGAGTACATTTATTTTACATCTAAAGGTAACACTTAATTGAAATAATCATTATCTCTAACTTAAAGGTGTTTGCCTGTGGATTGAGCGCATCAAATTAAAGAGATGGACTCATGAATTGTAATGTGGGTTAATGGATTTTCATCCAGGTAAATTATGGAAAAATGAAAAAAGTGAATCCATAATTGCATAATGTTAATTATTACTTTTTAAGAGATGTATTGCTTAATACTCAGCTGTACGTGTCCAGCCTGAAGGACCCTTGGAGCAAAGCCATCCAGGTCTGGTCCAACAAGGTGGAGCAGCATATCTACGGATGGGGATCCATTGATGATCCATTGAGTTAAATGGATCCTAGATCAAGTTTTATTATGTAATATTAAATATATTTGGGAGTTAAGAAAGGAAAAGAAGTAAATGAGCTTCCAAAAAAAGATATTTTTCACACAGATTTTCTTTTTCTGATAAAAGTGTTATAGTTTTAGTACATTTCAGTCTATGGTGGCCTGCTCTAAGTACTTTTGTAATATACATAATGTTGAAAACTTTTAGAATTACTAAAGTGAATGCAAGAAAAAACCCTGTGATGTTCTGCATTAAACACAACAAATTTCTCCTTTTACGCCTCACTGAGTAGTTATTAGATAGTGCGTTCCCAGATCCTATCCGTGACATGTTGGGGCTGATATCCAGTCTATTTCTGTTATGTTAAATATTTGATGCTTTGGCCTACATTACAGGGGAAACATCAGGAACACTCCCCTACAAAGCAGGACCCTCCTGTGGTGACCGACCCAATGACTGCTACGACAATCTGTGCAGTGAGTGGCACATTGTGTTTCGGAAAACCCTTTACTACAGTGAAGTGTGTTATAAACCATTTATTAAACGCTTATGTGCTGCTTATTTGTGCTTTTTAGGGGGCTGAAAGCAAAGTGTTACCTGAATGGGTTACACTTTACACATTTTAGTTTTGCTTTTTGACAGTAAATCACTACAAAACGTTAAAGGTGACACAATCAAATCCAAGACTTATTTTACATCGTAGTCATTGGTGTAGAGTAGTGCTGCGGGACTAATTAACATCACATTACCAATAAAACTGAACAATACAATAAAAACCTAATTTATTATCAAAGAGCAAACATTTTAATATAAAGAATACATTCAAGTTATAACGAGATGAGTTAAACCTCAGTAAGTGGAGCCCACAAAGTTCCGAAAGAAAAGTATCGACAGAAGAAATAAATTAATTCATGACCATGGTGTTCACTTCATTAGCGGGGCAGTCGCTAGCTTAGTCAGCTAACCCACTAACTTTTATATCTTAGTATAGATGTTTGTTTCCTGATATTGCCCACCTCCATTATAATTTTGTCTTTTCCTGAATCTCAATGTATTGAACAAGACAGAAAAACTTTCTTTGACTCCAACCAGTGAGATTATTTCTGAATTCAGAACAACAGAAAAAAGTAAATTGTAGTACGCTAATCTGAATAGTGAGCTATTTGGGGTTTTGTATATATATATATATATATATATATATATATATACACACACACACATTTTCCTTTCTCTCTGTTTCCTGCAGCCAACCGCTAATCAATAACTGTACTTCAAAGAGAGGGACGTGGGGCTGCAAAAACAATCAAGTGTCTGCTACGTGTGCTACCACCTGCAATCGCATGTCTCAGATTATATAAGCGCCTATTTATATACACATGTCTATAATACATCAGTGTCAATAAAAGACACTTATCTTTGAATCTTGCGTCCCTATGCTGATTACTAAACAGGATAAATAGCGTGAAGTATTAAACCAGAGATTAGAAAGGAAGTTTACTTTGGCACGGAATCTTTTCTGGATAAACACCGCCTGCAGCGGCAGGTGGCCTTTGACTGTATGTAAGATGTAAACTCACAAAGAGGAAGGAGAACACATTTGGCAGAGTGGATTTGGCAGAAGTGGGGAGGAAAAGTAATTTCACATGGATTTCCTCCAGCTAAGCCAAGAAACAACCACAGTTTGTGACCACACCTGCTGGCTATGGCTAACAACAAAGACTGATAATCATTGTTTGGTCTTAAATCTAGTACATCCAAGCTCGAAGCAGTTTGACTCAATACTTCATTAGTATTGATTCAATCTTTAAAACAGGTAAGTGACTCATGTTCTAAGACCTATGAGAACACCCTTTCATTTCATCATGATACACTGATACACTGATAACACTGTCAGGTACATTTTGGGAGGGTTTCCTGTGGAATCCAGGCCGCATGAATTCCACAGGACGCTGAAAAGGTAGCTTCCTGTTAGATAAGATGGAAACCTGACCGTAAAACACATTGCTCCCCATGTCAAAGGAAGTGTTGAGCAACTGTATGTCATAAATTCCAAATGTTGGAATCTAACAAAGTTCATTCACTCACATTATTCCCAATTTAAACTACATCTGATATTGTACTTTTCACCCATTACTAGATTGCTAGTGCTTTGTTTTGCATGCAATGCTCTGAATGTTAAATACAGCTCCTTTAAGTAAAAGTATGTGCGCATTATCAGCAAAATGTACTTAAAGTCTGAAGAATGAGCTGGTGTGGATCTATTCAAACGTTATTTTGAACAAGTTGTTGGGACTTCACCATGTTGGGGAAGCAAAGACAGAGAGGCCGACATGTAAAAAGAAAAGCCCAGGCTATGAAACCGCACCAAACCCCAGTGTGGGATTTGGTTTAAACCACAACACTGGTGCCTCATTGGACAAAACCCACGGGAACCCCAGGGAGTCCCTGTGACACGGCCATGACATCACCGAGGCTATAAAGACCGGCGCACACCTTCGCACAGCGACTTTCCATTAAAACCTCCATTGCTGCAGGAGGTAACAACTTTGGGACACGAAAACAACAACCCTAGGTAACCGTCCTGATCTCACCGGGCGAGCAACAGACTGTTTTTGTGTTCACACACTTGGATCCTGAAAGAGAGACGGATAACTTCTGTTTCCCTGAGCTCTCTCAGATCACCTGCAGAAGGAAGATTCCCGGATTTTCCAAGTGGACACCCACTGTTTCCCCCACGAGGACCGGCCTGCCCCTCAACCCGCCCAACGACAGACGGAAGAACGCACCCGAGTCCCGTTCAGTGGTGTAAACATAGTTGTTGCTGCTCTATGTAATAGTCGCCCCACACAGCTCACTCTCTCTCTTTGTTTCTCTCCTCCCCCTCCGACACACACACACACACACACACACACACACACACCCTCACCACGTGCTTGTTTGTTGCTTTTCGGTTTAGTATGCTTGTATAACGGGTGTTTGTTGATTTATAATACTATTGATTTTTGATCAGTATTGTTGCAGATAAATAAACTCTTTAAAGAGCAGGTTTCTGTCATTATTTTGTGCAATATGTGTTGTAGTAGTAGCTGGTTGTTATAGTCAGTGCTCGGATTCAACCGAATGTGGAATAGTACTTTAACTATCGACATTTTGAGAGAATAACACTTTGAGACTTTCACAGTTTGGTTATTGGTCACTGATCCCAGAGTGGTGCCCTATAATTATTAATCCAAGTTAAAAATTCTATTGATCAATAATACATTACAACACAAAGTGTTGTAAATGTCGCAATCTCTCGTCGCTGACCAGTATGAACAGGCGTGTATTTCACATTACCGTGTCGTCTATTGGACACGACCCCGCTGTGTAAAAGGCCTTTATTGTTGCTGGTGAGAAACATTGGATTTTGGTCACCCAGAGAAGATGTTTAAAGAGGACAAAGCACGCTCATTTTCAGGTTCCTACTTGTATTCTGGGTTTCTTCTAGAACATGTTTACATGTATGCTTAAAGTAGAATTTACTACCTTGCAGTTGTATGCCTCTGCTAATCAGTCAAGTTGCAGTTTACATCACTTTCTGTCCAATATGTCATCACTTCATCTCTTATCCTATTAGACATTTGAGCGAAATTGTAATATTTAGCATATCAATTCTTGAGTTATGACCAAAAATATGTTTTGTGAGGTCAAAGTGACCTTTGATCAGTTCATCCTTGAGTCCAAGTGGATATTTTTTTAAATCTTTTGTTCTGGGTTTCCACCCTGCACTCACAGGAGAGTTTGTTTTCCCTTTTGCTCATTAAATAATACACTCTAACTTCAACAGTAGATTTCCTATTGCCACATTGTCACACGCACAGCTATTGTGTGGAAATTAGCTCCCTTCATGTGATATCAAACTTCTTCCATTGAAAACAAACACGAGGGCTAAATGTCTGCAATCTTGTCTGCATGCCAATAGAGCCTCCCTCTTCATACCACAGCATGTAGTCGTACAAACGTCTGAGCCTCTGGTTTCTGCTCCGTCACTGCGATCCCCATGAGGTTTAACTAAGAAGACAGATGAGAGCACCACCTGAACTGAGCGGTCAGGGGAGCTGGAAGGAGTGTTATTCCCCCAACAGAGGGAAGATAAAGGGATGAGTTTTTTTTCTGCCAGTGCGTCCAGAGATAGCAGAGGTCCTCTGGCTTGGCCGAGCTCGATAAGCCCAGCTCTGCCATCCTGTGGGGCTTATCAACTCCAGCAGCAAGCCTCAACAGTTGGTCCCGGGGCCAGAAAATGTTTATGACTTTGGCGTCAGTTTGACTTCCTGAACAGCAGATTGTGTAATATGGGGAAAATAGTTACTATGCACATGCGTTGTTGTACATTTTATATAAAATCAACAATGTGACCTAGTTAATCCTGCTGTGTAGTTAACTCATCTAAACTCATTTAGGCTGAGTCCAAATCAGAAATGTTAACAAAGTTTACTTTAGCTCAAACCAGACAGCTCTCTGCATGTCTAGCAGCAGAACATCTAATCATGTGCAAAGGATACATTTCCCTTGCTATTCATTTTAATAGTGTTAGAAAAGAAGGAGAGAAAAGTGTGAAAAAAGGATAAAGGGGGAAAGAGAGAAAAGAGAGAAAAGAGAAAAAAATGGAAATAAGTTGGCGGGAAGCAAAAAGACCTTCTCACAGGCAGGAAGACACTGGAGGATCAGTTACATCAGTCTGTCCAGACTGAAGACAGTTCATTTAGTCTGGGCTCTTATCTCATCACATCACAAACAGGATGCTGAAAAAGAGCTCACTCCATTTGAATCTGACCAAAGATCTCAGGGATCAGTGCAGCAAACTGTATTTAAATGACCGAAACTGACTTCAAAACCAAGATTAAATACTCCACAGCTCATGATAGTTGAGTTGGTTTTAAACTGCTCGGAGAGCTATACGGGAGCATTTTGACCAACACCCGCCTGAATCAGAGAGTGTTTCTGTATCACTTGTTCATTCATTCATTTGTTTTACTTAATGTAAACATATCAGTCACGAATGTTGGCAAAAATAAATACTTTACACAAAGTCCTGCTAGATCGTGTCACTGTCACAAAAAAAATAGCATTTTGGTTGATTTGTATTTAACTATGCCATTTTCCTTAAAATATTGCAAACTCACTCTGACATAATCTACACCAATCAATCGTACCAAAAGAGAAAATAAATGTATCAAATCTGTAATGTAATATAAAATATAAGCATTTCTAGAACCCTTTGACTTAGTCTCAAGTTTGAGGACATGTTGGTATAAAATACTTTTATTTTATTTTTCCTGTCCTGTTCTTTGGCCTGATGTTGTTACCAGTTTAAACTTAAACTGTATTTTGAAAAGACCTGTAAAAATATATTGGTATTGGATGTAATCCAAGGATTTGCAGAATTGCCCAATGTTAATGTTCTCGTCTGGTGATGGGGTTGGATTAAAAAATGATATTCCAGCTACCCATTCCACACAGTCAGCTCTCTTTAATTTGTACATGGTTTGTGTTGACTCTAATGGAATGGATCATGTTAAATCTACTTTACACCCACCTGACACTGATATATTTGTATATAAGTCCCAAACAAGATCGCCAACTATAAGATACATTTTTTATCGTCAACACTCCCTCTGAGTGACTTAAACGTTGGCCTCTAGGATCTTTATCCTCAACGGTCCAATACCACACTGCATTGTGTTACCTGTGGGAAGTGAGCTCCTGCCCACTGAGTGCTACAGAAACATTGTAGACCCTCTGATGAAAGCAGAGCGCTGCTTCCTTCCTTTCATTGAGTGCTTTGAGATGCAGCACGACAAAACGTGCTAACAGGCTCGTCAGTTTTCTTCACAAATACAGGAACATCGCGGGACCACCGTCAAACCAAAGCCTTCGGAAAACAGATCTCTGCCACATTCCAAAGCACTCACAGTCAATCACTTCCATCAACAAAGACCTGAAGGAAGGGGGATTGTAGCCATGGCCAACACCTCATTTCTAATCTGTATGTGGTAGCTAGTTCTATAGAAACCATACTTCCCAATATTATCCTGTGACGTTTACAACCTATGACCTGGGTGCCCAGTATGGGGCTTTTGTGCGCCCTGTGCTTCCTCTAGTGCCTGTTAGTGTGGTCATTGTTTCATGTGCTGGCGTGATGGCCACAAGTTCAACCAGTGGCCAAAGACTGAGCTCTCCCAGCACACCCAGCAAAATAAAACAGGCCTGGATCATGTCAACCACCAGCAGACGGATGTTGTTCTTTCTCCCCTAGCCGCTGCCATTTTTATGGTTATTCTCACTCAATAGTCCTCCAGCAAATTTACATTGAACAAACATTGGGAGAGGGGTCCCAAGGCAGCAGCGGAGGAAATGGTTAAAGTGGGTGGAGGCATATCCCAAACACAATGTAGTGCAAAACATTCCTCCACACACACAATCACAACTGTGAAGAAAATAAAATTGTTTGCAGTTTTGAACAAACATCCAATCAGTTTTTGTTTAGGGCAACAGAGCTGTAATGATACAGATAAGGGTTTCTTTAATATGGGGGAATACACAATATAGGACTCATGGATACACAACAAATAGAATAAACTAAATAAAATATGGTTCTTTAATGTTTTAGCGATACAAACTGCCATTTTCTAATAAGCTACCTTTACAAAAGGTTTATAAGTTGTAACTAATGGCTTTATTTATGATTAAATACATCATTTAAAAGTAATATAAATTGGGTTTAAATTATTTTTGCTGCTTTTTGATTAGAAGTTGTGTTTGAGGGCATATCAAAGCTGTTAATGGCCACTCCAATGTCTCTGGGTCATTTTTAGGCGGTTCCAGACGTCTAATTTGCATGGCATGGAGGAGCATTTGAGGTGTGCCTCCCCCCCGCGTCAAACAGCCTATCCTAAGCCTTCCATGTGAAAACACGGACTACGTCTCCATTTGGAAGATAAATCATACTGCACTCATCCTAAAGGCAGTGGCCGGAGGCATGAGTGTGGTGTAAGGTAGATGTAAATGTTGTGAAATGAAAAGTCAGGCAGTATCTGGTTTAGAAACGCTGAGCAGAGATTCTGTTAAAGTTGCAAGATATGAGATTGGGAGAATTTAGATTGCTCTCAACGGCTCTCAACATGGCAACGCCTGAACCGGCGGCTTGTAACTAATGGTGCATACTGTACAAAGTATGGCAAACGTGCTAACAGCTACCCGTGTTTACCTGAGGGATCATGAAACTCACGGTTGGATCGTATCACAGGAGCAAAGATAACTTTTAGAAATGCCCCCATCGCATTTTTTGTGTCACCAAGACCAATTGCTGATTATCTATGGCCGATCCGTTTCGTTGTTTTGTTATAGCAGCTGGTAAAGTCTCTAAAATCATTTCAACTGTCCTGACGTAAGTGTAAAACATCAAAAGTTCTAAATGTTGTCTTTTTACTTTGTTATTCCAAACAGATAAGGAGAGAATGTAGCACTTGCACATATAGTTAGAAACTAACATTAAGTTTATAGTAAACTGCTATTTTAAAACATGTTAGCTTAACTCCCACAGACTGCTGTGCTCACCCCCCCCCCCTCCCTCCCTCCCTCCAATAATGGGATTTTTGGAAACAATATTACTATTACCATGCCAACAGAGGGTGCAGATTCACATTTTTGCATCACAATATATTGTGCCGTGATACATTCTTACACCCCTAAATGGTCGTCTTCATGGCATTGTTGAACGTACTGCAACTTCAATGCCGCCACATTTCTACCGCGCTCAGAGTCAAGTTCGGCTCATGTGCCTTTTCAAACTTCACTGTCAACTTTCACGTTTATTATTTCTACATGAAAATTCTTGAAAATTGATATCTGGGAAAAATGCATGAACTGTATATCCAATCTGGTGTATTATCCCAAGAGGGAGGCGCAATGCTCTGACAAATATTGCATGCGAGTGCGTTATTTTCTCCAGAGCGCTGTTCTCACTGCAGTGCTCTGGTTATTTTTCCCACTCTTTGCCTTAATAATAAATAAGCCCCACGGGTCTTTACATCTGCTTATCGCTGCTGCCACAGTAATCTGACACAGACGTTTGCCGGGCCTGACATTTATACAGAAGACAGGGAGAACATTCCCTTTTCCCATCCTGGTAAATCTGTTTGCAATTAGCCGTGTCAGACAGATGCAGGGACCAAATCCATAAGCTTCACTCAGGAATGGCTTGGTCATGCAAGGGTCAATCACTCACTTCATTATTTCAGTGGCAGCCAATGCACTCATGGTACAGCAGTTATGTGACATGAGAGAAGAAAGTTTAAAGGTTAAAGTTCAGGATTGGGTTGCACCACTATTTGCAAAACTTTTAGTAAGTTTGTGTGTAAAGTCCTTAAGTTCTTACTATACTAACTAGTTTTAAGCTAGTTATTCACTAAATTGGGTTGCACCTTTCAAGTCTTTCAACCATTACAACCACTTTGAGTGGCTACATGACAATGTTTACCCATTAAACTAGCAATCTTTCAGTATCTCGTGATCAAAATCGATTCTCAATTCAAAGCAATTCCTGATTCAAAGTTGATTCTTGATTCAGTTTCAATTTCATTTCAGGATCTGCTCCATTCTGCTATGCACAATAAAGGTAGTTTGGCAAATTATGGCATTAAAGCAGAGTAAAGTGTGTATTGAGCTTTTATATTTGAAAAAAAATGACATCAACTGATTGCAATAATTTAAACAGCCAAAGGCATAAGGTAACATTTATTCATGCTAAACTTGCAAAAATAATCACATTTTACTGAAAAGCTTTAAGTATTTCAGAATTCCCAGAATAACAACATCAAGTTAAACTGAAAATGTAAAAATGCTGCAAGTTACATAATAAAATGGTATTATGCTCAGAAAATTGGCAATTTCAAAATAAACTGTAAAACTGGCAATTTGTGGGATTTGTTTTTGCACTAAACGTTTGTCGACGCCCTGTTTCTATTTATTTATGTCGCTCGCTTTCAAAGCGTCGCGATGGAAGATGAATGGCTGATGCGTGAAGTTGACATGAGGAGTTATCTGTACAACAAGTCCTCATTTCACTACTAAAAACCTAAATAAGGCTTTTCTGGTACAAGTTGGTCTTAAAGTCATTTTGGTGCCACAAGAATAAGCATCACTAGTCGTACGTAAGTTTCAATAAGCCTCACTGTGACCTTAACTGTGAACTTCAACCAACATTGCATGCCCACGCACATATACAAACACATACCTTCTACGAAAATTGCAAATATTATCACATAAAGCTGTTTGTACAACCTAAACACGGCTTGTGACATTTGAAGTTAACCACGTCCCTCCAGATTGATGGTGTTTCTATCACGGATCTGGCTTGAGGTGTTAAACTGTCAGGAGAAAAGCTTGAAGAGGAGAGAACAAACATATGGTTTCCCATGTACAGTAAACGGACCCTATACTGTACATCTGTGTCTAGCTCTTATGTAAATAACATGCCTCCTATAATAACTAACATGTGGGGAAGCATTTCAAACAGCTGGATCATCATACAAAAGACACATTCAACATAATGTTTCATGTGTCTGCTGGACATTCTTTGATTCAATTAGTTAATTGCTTTAAATCAATATTTTCAAGAAGGGATTTCATTACACAGCTGAAACTCGCACGACTGTTCTGTGTTTCTTCTGGATGCCGAGCACTTTTTCAATGTGTAAATGTTTTAAATACTGTCGTCGTTAATCATATCATATACACACGAAGCTCCTCCCCGCTGTGTGGTCTACGCGGTCGTTTGCGTGACAAGTAATTTTCTCTTTTTCCATCCCTTTTCTACTTCACCGACATGCCTCAAACCACCAATCTCTCTCTACATCCTGAGTATTGAAAGCCCACTCCACATGTCGTTTAGGTCAGGATGTTTTTTTTCTTTTCAGTTGCTTTTTTACCGCATCCCTCCTCCCTAGTTTTCCTATTTCTAAGGGAAGTCCTGGGTTGTGGTCCAATCATTTTAGTTTTTATTAAGATGCGGTGATAACGCGGCAGGTTGATTGCCACATGGAGCCACATGAGGAAAGGGTGCGGCGAAGACCCTCAATTAGGCGTCATTTAAAGAAGCCTGCGCTAGATAAAGCAATTACAACATCGCTGTAGGGAAGCGCTGTGTTTAAAATGCAGCATGGCATCCGGATGTACTACTGCGGAAGCAGAAGCGCTGTCTACCAAAGGCTTTCGTCCAACAATAAAGGCAATTCCTTCCAGGGTGGGCGGATTTAAACGGTGAAAAACTGTGGGAAATCAAAAACAAAAAAACAACAGAGGTCCTGCTCATGCTGTCACTTTGCTGTGAATTCCATTAGCTTGACATTTAAAACTGGAAAAAGAAGATGTGGCTTCAGAGTGACATTATGAGTTCAAGTCGAGCTCTTTCGATGCATTTCTTGTCACTTTCTCTACTAGAAGAAATGTTCATGAGTGTTATCATACATTTCATATTTGCGGTGGCCTGGGACCACAACTTGCTGGTGTTATCTTTATAATTGAGGAAACTAGAAAGTAAAGCAAAGATTTATCTCTGTGTGCAAGCAAATGGAAGAAGTCCCATGGCACTACAAAGTAACCAAACTAACCCCTCCCCCCTCTAATAGGCCGCATATTGTATCTGTAAACAGTAAGCATGGGTTGAAATGTATTTGTCGACATATAAGGTCTTCATGTAGCCAAACCTACACAGGAAACCAGCCAATGCCATCAAACTATTACATTATTCTAATTACCATACAATGACTCTCTTCTCTTAAAATCTTTTGTAAATGCCCAAATTGTGTTGCCGTACTGCTGAAAGTTTAACTTCTTTAAATATCTAACCCTCCAGGATTTAAACTAGCAACCCTCCAGGTACAACCACACCGCTTTGAAAAGCCTGATAGGGCACCAGAAGGTCAGTTACTGCACATCTTCCTGCTGTCACGGAAAAAACACATAACTGGAAGTTCTCCGTATCACATTTTGCACATGTGGTTCCACAGCATTCAAACTGTACTCACGCTCCTCTGTCTGCACTCTGTTTTGACTGATGCCTGTTTCAAATCCCACAGTAACTCGATAGGCGTGGCGCTAAATTGTGCACACACCTGTTGAGCAGTCGTGCGCTCTCAGCCTTTTTCAAACATTGCTGCCTATCAGCATCTGCTGTTGTTTGCAAACGCCTTTTTAGGTACACGGGTGCTGGCGTAAGAGAAACTGTTACTGTTAAGAGTCAACGTTCGACTGACAGATCGGTATATTCAAAAAACCTCACATTACTTTCTATTTGGCCTCTACTTGTTGCCATTAGTTTCTTTTCATCGCATCAGAACACATTCTATCAGATGTGTGCCCTCCTAACCGTGTGACGTGAAACACTACGGGATGCTATACAGTTGCCCTTCACTTAAATAGCATAAAAGGGCCACCACAAAATAAACATGATGAGAGCTTGTAATTGTTCTTGATTGCTAGCATCTAACATGCTGATTACCAGCATGCATAGGCTTCCCTTCGAGCCGGCTTATCAGGGTGTGCAACTGTTCCCCTCAGCCCCAGCCACAGGAAACAAAGGGTGCGGTATTTTCAGGGGGCCTTTGGTGAGAGAGGAGGAGTGTCTATGCACTATCATCCTTTTTCATTCCACTTCACACCCCCATGGTGCATCAGGAGTGTTGGGAATTAAATGTGGAGGCCTAAATTAATCTTGTGATGCTGATGGTGATAGTTTTTGCCCTTCTAGAGCATGGCTGTGTGTCACTTTGGTTCAGAACAAGATTTCTCAAAAGCTACAGACCAGATGGCTATTGAATGTGGTCGTGGTCCTAAGAGGACGATTCCTAGCCTGGTTCCAGGCCTCTGGATCGCAATTCAAGTCTGGTGTTGTGTTCACCGATGGCTATTTCGGCTAACCAGAACTTTGTAGGCAGGATTGAGAATGAGGACGTCATCTTCCTATATGCTAGCTAGCTACCTAGCTACATACACAAATTAGCAACAGATGAGATTGACAGGTTGCAAGTCAACTTTTTTTGGTTGATGTGAAGTTGGCTAGCTGCTGTCAACAGCTACTGCAGGTTCCATGACGTCTGAGGGGCAGAAATGTCACCCTTTGCTGTCCTCGTTGCGATCGGTCTGCGCCGATGTCGGCAACCCTCTTGACCCTCTAGAGCACAACATAGTGTCCAAGAGTACACAGTTCTTCATAGATCTGGCCCTTTAATTTTGCACTCGAAGTGCACCAGATGCATCCAACTTTAAATGTACAAAGTCTTCTCCCCTCCATAGAATCCAAAGTCATCACAGTCTCACAAAATCCTGTGGGATACACGGAGTCACTGATACACTGAGTCAAGCATCATTATCAACTCAAAATTTCTGTTTTCAACAACAATTAGGTCCATGACCAAGTCACCTTTCCTCCAGCATCACAATCATACAGTATATCAAAATATCAAAATCTAAGGGCGGATTGGCATACTGAGGACTTCATGCTTGTCAGAGGATTAACCATTTGCATTTATTTTCTTTTTTTCAAAGATGCCACATTTGCACAAATGTCTCATAATCAAATTGGCAGATTGACATGAAAGTTGCTGAACAGATCTTAATCTGTGTGATTTGAGTGAAGCTATGACTTTTCCTTTTGAGCCACACTTATTGTTTTGGTCTTTACAATGTGAAAATGTTAATGGTATAAGGTAGATTACATATTACAAAACAACAATAACTTTCTATATTAATAATTCTCTTTGTAAGCAAGTGAAAGTATAGTTGGGAAAAATGTCTCACTTGTTTCAGAAAGAATAAATACAAAATGTAAGGATTCGTATTAGGGACAGACA
This sequence comes from Ophiodon elongatus, assembly GCA_016806645.1. NCBI lineage: Eukaryota > Metazoa > Chordata > Actinopteri > Perciformes > Hexagrammidae > Ophiodon > Ophiodon elongatus. Next base: position 1,872,929 of record JACSYO010000880.1, on the reverse strand, counting down.
TAAAATGCCATTTCTACTGCACACTCTTCAGCCTGATCCTTTTAGTCTGGTCTTCTATGGTGTCTTCTGAAGAAAACAAAAAGAGACCAGCTCCTTTCTCCTCACCCCCCTGCTTTTTATCTTTAGCTTCAACAGCAGTCACGCACTGAGCGTCTAATGTTGATCACTTCTTTGACCCACGTAGGCATACTGACCCCTGCTCTGTTTGTCACATTAGACTAGGCTTAAAGGGCTGCAGCTGCACATGGAGATAATGACACATGGAGAGCAGGAAAAAGATGCCTTGGTCTCAACGCAAACCGCCCAAAAATGTTCACAGAAAATAAGCAGGCAGGAAATATTAACTCTTTACATTTGTCCTCACGAGAGTTCCAACACCTGCTGTCTCAAAGAACCGAGTAGACAAGAATTCTGCAGCTGGAAATTTGAAATATGTACCGCACATAGGAATACAATCCCATCAGTGTCTAATCCCCAAATATGTGTTTATTTTCTCAGTTTCTCAGGTGAAATACTTGAGAGGAGAGTGGTATTACACAGACTGAGACTCACTACAGTGGGGACAGACACAGTTTCATAACTGCCATACCTTGAGTGTCTGTTAAATTCCAGTGAGCGGCGACACATTCACACCTGTCAAAGTGTCCTTGAGCAAAACACTGAACTTTATCTGCTCTGTGATCCAAGCTGGGCCTGACCTCTGCGGTGACATGCATTCAGTATTTTCAACTATGTCACTGACGGACACCCATAGTGACCAAAACCGTATTTTAATGTTTAGATCACTACTTCTGGTCATTGGTTAGGGCTCTGTTCTTCATAACATGCTGTTATCAGGCTAATATGATCCTGTTTATTCTCATCCAGCTAATTTTGTTCTTTGAAAGCAGTTTGAGGATTGATTTGTTCAACACATAATGGTGTAACACATTTTAAAATTTTTGCACACATATGGTGCACTTTCACAAATTATGAATAGGGATTACAATTTACCTATTGAGGTTATGGTGATGTTCGTGTGGCTATATGATCCAGGAAGTTTATATTAGCTCAGTTCTCATATCATGAAAAAATATAAGAAATAAAATGCTTGACCTTCAGTGGACATTTAGTTAGTTCTCTATCCAGTATCCCTGTACACTCACAGCTACAGCTCTATAGACACTGGTTACCTTTGTGAAACATGCAGTATTTTTAACTTCCAGCTTCGGGCATTCTGAGCTCCACAGGCAGGGCAAACCTGCAGCGCGTCTATGAACCTGCAACAGATTGAAAACAGAAACAGCAATAACAAATGTTTCCCAAAGGATGCACTGGCTTCATAGAAGACTTTCAAGTTCCTCCACACCTTCAATTTGAAGCAAGGTCAACCTCACTCGAGCAACTCCACTGCATTTATTTATTAGGCCTCATAAATCAGTCTGGATTATTTAAAATATTGCTTGTGCAAAGCTCTCTAGAGCGCATGCACATGTATGTAGAAACCTGTTTGCGATGTTACCCCACCCAACAAAAGACAGTTTAGATTAATGAGAAGAAAAGACCTGGGTTTTGTCTGTCCCACCAACTGGCCTGTTTCCAATCAGCCACATACATATCTCCTTATGGAGGAATCCTCCTAAGGAATGTAATGTTGATCTCCTGAGTACGTAGCTTCACGGGAGTGCAGGGGTCTGTATCATGTAGAGTAAAAAGAGGAGTCCTTGTGAGGACATACTGGTCCTCATTAGAAGTGTAAAAAAAGTGAATACTTTGGGGGTGGGGCATGCAATATTAACGATGCATGTGGAGTTGACCTTTTCGTGTGAAAGAGCTGCGCAAACAACCACACAGAGGAATGTCCATACAAAAATATCAGCTGCAAGGTGGTGCCCCCCACACGAGATAAGAGTAGAAACCCTGAGTGAATGTACTGAGAGTAATGCTATTTGATAGATTTGAACATGACATGCAACATTTCTATCCAATGTACGGATTTTCAACAAATAAGCTGAACCTTTTCATCATAAATGTCAAATAAATCTACAGTATCTGCTCTAACAGCTCAGATAAAACTAATAGTTTTCCTGGATGTTTCCTCAAAGTGCTATTGTTGGAACAATATATGAGGCAAATACATTTTTAACGTCCTTTTTGACCTTTACATGTGGCGGACTAAAGCCTGCCCAGGAATGGCCTGACGCTGAAAACTAAAGCGAACTAAAGTAGGCTTCCATCATCCGGCTCCTTCGCTCTTTGATCCCTCACACTCACCAAGTCGTCTTGCCACTACAGTGAGACTCAATCTGTGACAGATGGACCGGGTGAACGAGTATCAACTACACAGTCAGTGTGGTTTCAAAGCAGCCAGCACATCAGAGAGGTCTGTGGAGTCGTGTATGTTGCATAACGGCACACCGGGATCCCAGACAAAGGATAGAGCTCATTTCGGCCTGATGGCTTGTTTATTTTCCACAAATCTACGCTTTAATGGCGCAGATTTAAACCCTTAAGCGATTTATCTCTGCTCACTCACGTGGTTGTGAGTGAGCAGAGATAAATCGCTTAATGGTTTTCCTGGAATGTTTCAGAAAGTTCACAGGGAGGCTAGATTAAAACTGATTTGAGCTGATAAACAATTCAGCTGTTTAGCTTGGCTGTTTTTTTCTCCGCTTTGTGGCTTTAATGTTCTAAGTGTTCAATGTTCTCAGATTCTGTCAACCTAAACAAGCCAACACATTTATTTCCAGGAGCAATGATAGGGATTGTTTGTTGAAATTGCCTAAATAATCCATAAAAGACTGACGGAGCAAAAAAAAAAGAAAGAAAAGGGAGCCAGAATTTGAGGTTTTTACAACCAGGTGGCAACCTAAGGCTCTGAAAAGAGAAGCCACTAGAATAACAGATTCCTGTGTGAACTGGTCACGGTCCTGATCTGACCCACATGCACAAAAGACAACAAAGGCATCACTTGCAGCACGCTGTCGTACGGAGGTAAACATGGAGGCCACTGAAGTCGGTCTTCATGTTTCATTCATAAGATGATGTGCAGTGGAAGCAAGCAAATTCGTACGCAGATAATAACGAGGAGAGCGAGAGCCAAATATTCAATTATGGCTTTTAGTGGAGCAATGGCTGCTACGTTTGTTCAGAGGTTGTAAAAGTCGCATGATTTTCCGACGTGACTGCACAGACTGAGGTCACCTTGCAAAAAATCTGACCTGTGTCTGATTTAGGACGACGTACGAAAGTGGCCCAAATCCAAATTGAAAAGATCATATTCTATGTGATTTGTGCTGTTCACAACCTTATGAAACAAAACTGTTGTGTCACATATGCGCAAAGAATAATCAGATTTGGGCCTCTTTTGCCTGCAGTATGAATACAGCCTATTGTCCCCTGCCTGTAGCTGCATAGTTAAGGCACATGCATTAGGCTTCTCATCTTATTTTAGAAAAGAAAGCAAATAAGTGTATTTTCCCAAACTTATTATCCATCCTGCCGAGATTCCTGTTTACTAGGTGATAAAAGCATGTTACCACTATCAGTCTCAATGTCTAATCAAGACACTCAATCATGCTTCTTAGGGAGGTCATAAAACGTAGAGCACTGGTACCTCTGGGATACTCCGCTGAGAAATGTGAGACTCAGAGCATTTGCTGTTATTGAACAGCCTTGACTATATAAACAGTTCTCAGGCTCTCGGTCAAAACTCCGACAGATTACAGCTGAGTGGAGAGAAGTTGATCGCGAAACTAGAGACATAATAATTGGTTCAATAATTGCAGATTAGAGTTTGTACCATTATACAAACATTTCCCAGGATTAGAGCTACTCTGGAGGCAGAAATAATCTGTTAGTTAAATGTGAGATGTCAAACGACCACCGTTTGTTTTGTAAAGAATAGACTGAAATTTAATTTTTAAAAAGATCTCAAAGAAGAGAAAACAAATGAGGAAGTATCTGTGACCGTCATGAATGAATGACTGTAGCAGTTGGACCACAAATCCTCTCGTGCTCTGCAAGTTTGCCGGTTAGCTCATTTGTCAAAAAAAAACAAAAAGCGTGGCCCCACCCCAATGAAAAAGCCTCCACTGTCTGCCAAATATTACAACAGAACGATGTAAAGCACACGCTCAGCACGAGTGGATTAGTTCTAGCAGTGCTGTGGAGTTTTTGATATCTCTCAACATTTGGAAGTAATTTCCCAAAAGGGTCTGGGAAAACATTCACTGAGCTCAGCTCCAAGACAAACAGAAATGTGTTGCTGGCAGTGATTAACAACTCTGCTCATTCATAAAGCTCTTGGATCCAAATGAAGGACCTCTGGCCTGAGGTAATTTGTTGAGAGGCCTCAGATTGTCACCACACTCCCTGGGGCAGCCACTTACTGAATCAGAACCTACAAGCCTGGTTTCCAGTGGGAAAGGAAACACAGGCATGCACTGTATATGTAGCTGTTGTTGGTGGAGGGGCTTGAACTATGACGCAACACGAGCACAGTGTCTGTAGGGGTCATGGATGGAACACCAGTGTCGATGCAACGTGATGCAACTACCAGAGCAACTACATCTGCCTCATCTGGATTCAAGTTGAGATAACAGAAATTCTGTACTTAAGCACAATTTTAAAAATACTTTCACTTGAACGCTGTGTTTTTTTATGCTAAAACAAATGTACTTTTTACACCAAAATACATTTATTTGACAGTTACAGTTTTCATGATATGTATTAGTTGGTTTTTGAAGGAGGAGATTTTTGCTTGGGTCACTGTACATATTGTTCTATTGCTGTTTGTACTGCACAACAGAAGTAATTCTGCTATACATAGTATTTGTATACTTAGTATTATGTCTCTGTGCATACTGTACATACCATGCACAGCAGTTCTATTGCTGAAATACCAGAATTGCATTAATTTATACTGTACAATTATATACTTTGTTTATTTATTTTTTGTGTATGTTACATTTAGCACAGTGACATCAATTGTTGGTGTTAGTACCCAACTGGTTTATTGTTCAGTCTGTGAATTAAAATCTTAAAATATATCGATTCACTTTTTCTACCTTTTGCAGGTTAGATGCTAAACTCTATTTTGTTGCTCTGAACTTACTGTGTGCAATGACAACAAAACAACTATTTCATTTTATTAATTATAGTGTTTATGTGTATAACTGCATATAAATTGCAATTGGAGATGCAAATTAGGATTCTACATGCAACAAACTAATTTACAAAACATTTATGGACAGACACATTAGCTCCACCTCAACCAGCTACAACATTACAACTTTGCTTATACATGAATGGATCAGTTATAAATCGGTCCATACACCATAAAAGTACTTTTACTTTTTACACTTTTTTGCTACTACTTCTGTAATTGTATCTGTATAAAAAATGTAAAATGCAGGACTTTTATTGTAATTTAGTATTATTTACATTGTTGTATTACTACTTTTAGTTAAGTAATGTATCTGAAACAGCAGGTGCATTAAAAAACTGCAAAAGAGTGTAATATCAAGGGAATAGTTACTAAAGTCTTCTGCACTAAGAAAGAGGAACAGTGATCAGTAGAGCAGACAAAAGAGGAATCTCAAAAACTGAAATTGTATGAGAGGTACAGAATATTGTCTTGAGCGAACAACAGCTCCAAATTATAAACATAGAGATTTCTTTTTAAATTCTTTTAAGAATTTTGTTTTTCTAATGTAAGACATGAAAGAAATGCACCAGTCCCAACATTTAATTTAAGTCAACAAACAAAACTTTGACAGTGAAAAATGAGTTGGAAGGAGCGGTCATTAAGTATTTCTCTCATGTCCGCTCATTGGCTGACTATCATTACGTTTGTGTTTTGCTTTGTCCACTCTGACGCCCAGAGAGGAAACCCATCCCCGTGAGCAAAGTCCATGAGGGGGGTGTTCCCCACCCAGGCCCCAGTATTCTGCCCTGTCATTGGTCACCACCAAACCTGCATCAGTTTAAAACCAGACACCAGTTTCTTCTCTCCCTTCACACAGCACTACCCCTAAAAAAACACAGATAGGGAGACTGTGAGAGATAACCATAGTCTCAGGATGCCTGCGTACGCCACCAACATGAGGATGAAGTTCCCCATTGTGGCCTTGGCTTTGGAGATTATCACCATTATCCTGTTTGCTGTGTTTGTGGTCTATGATGATGGGAAAGGTCACGGGCACGACGCACACTCCAATAAGACTCACCCTGAACAGGCACAGCCCATGGATCTCTACCCCAGTAAGTCTACGGGGGGCTGCTAAAAGAGGGATGCTCTGCTACTGGATGCTTTAATATTTGGTCACTAGACTTCTTTTGAAGAGGTTCAAAATTATGGATAATCTCATTTTTATCAGCTGGTTCTAACACATTGCCTTTGTTGCAGCTTTGCTATTGACAGATAAAAAAAGATCATTGTTGTGCAGATTTTCAGTAGAAAATGACACAATTGTGTGTGTTGGGGAAAATGCTGAAATGAAGAGAAAAAAATGGATAAATCTACAAATCTTCCATATTTCCAAGCTTTCGTTCACTAGTCTTTAACTTTGAAGTGTTGAGTGAACTGAAAAGGGTTGCTTTTCCTTAGTTGGAAGACTGTTAATTCTGTTTTAAGAGTGTAATTTTCTAATTATTTGCAAACAGAAATAGAAGAATTTGGAGGCTGTTTCCAGAGCAGGTCTGCTGATTGCAATAAGGAGTCATGGGGTCACATTCCCATCCCTCACAAAATCTATTCATATACATGCAGCTGAAGAGTCAAAGAGGATCCCGCAGGGAAAAGTGTCAGGTCTCATGGAGTGGAGGTCACATGTGATTTAAATCAATGTGTCAAACACACAGAAAACAGAGAATAATGGAATACTGTGTTTCTGATTAAACTATGGTACTCATTGAGCATAGGACGGCTTCTGCAGTTAAGGGGGAAGGGGAGAGGGTTGCATCTTGAAAACTTATCTGCATTAAGATGCCACGGCCGTTGAATGTCTGATCATGATTGGGTGGGGCAGGTGTGCTCCAAAGAGATTAGCTCATTGGTCATCATTGAGGCTGAGTATATCTTCTACTTCAGATAGGATAGGCTACAACATGCCCCGCAATATAGTCATTCAGAATTTCTATCATTATTTTTGGTTTCTTCTTAACTTTTTGATCACACTGAGTTACGGTCTTCTCCAGACATTTTTGAAGACATGTAATAATCCTCTGCTTTGTGTCTAATACGGTTTTTCCACAAAAATGTTGATGCTGCCATGTTAAATATTCCTAAACTGTGAAAACAGCTTTCTAGAGTCACATACTAACATCCAAGTGAGGTAACAATAGGCAGTTTAAAAAAAATAAGTTTACCTACATGCTGTTGAAGGACAAGGCCTCAAAGAAATATCAAGAATCAAGAATTTGAATTCTGTTGAATGAGTCATGACCATGTAGAATTGGATTGTGTGAAGACTTGCGGTTGCGTGCAAAGAGATCTGCATACCAGACATCTGTAGCTATAGGATCAAAGGACGACGTATAAGCAGAGACATGTGGACCGCATTGGAGTGAGTTGAAGCTATGGCGGCTCAAATAACTCATAAAATAATGTAAATAACAGACAAAGCACTGCATGCATTTCTAATTAAGACTCTTGGAAAATCATTTTATCTTAATAAGGAGTGGATTTGAAGAATAAAAACATTAGAAGAAAACAGGGAAATTAATGAAAAATGAAATAATAATTCATGTTTTAGCCCCGGTTGCATCCCTCCTGTACAGTCTGCATGGCAGGAGGTCCTGAGGGGATTCTCTCTTTATCGTATTGGCTCAGCCAGTTCTTCAGGAGATCACTGAGCGCTACCTAACATCTGGGCGTGGTGCCAGACACTGTGGCTGCTTTCCAGCTTCACATCCTCCCCATCCTCAATCTACTGCTCACTAGAAGTCGCTACTACAAGAAAAGCAAGTCTGTGTCAGCCGACTGAGTTTGGGAGGGTGGGGGGGGGGGGGGTTTCAAAGTACAGATTGAAGGGGCAAACAGGCAAACACAGCAAATCAATATTTACACCTCGATTCGCTGCTGACGATATCAGTGCTCAGGGCTGACCACATGTTATGCAGCTCACAGCTTATAATATATCAGCGGACTCAGTAGACCATTTGTTTTGCTTACAACTTAAGGAACATTCTTATTTTATTTCTTGTATTATTATTATTTTATATATGTGTATAATAATTATATTTACACCTATTTGTGTATATAACAGTCCTGTCTATTCTTTACTTTTATCCGTTCAGCTTTGTTGTCCTTGTCTCTTGGTGTTATTTTTATTTTTGTGGAAGTACATTGTAAGAGATGCAAAAAACTGAATCAAATTCCTTTTATGTGCAAGCATACTTGGCCTTTAAAGCTGATTCTGAGTATGTTTGCAAAGTGATTGATTGGTTTATCAAGCATTGGAGAATGTAAATGTTAGGTTGACAAGCTGAGATATGACTTTAATCATCCCTGAATACAGACTGATGATAAGATACTCTGAGTTAACACTCTGCCATGTGTTGTTTAGTTGTGTCGTTTTTATCTAAGTAAATTAGGGTACTTTTTCAGATTAAAAGTAGTAAGTAGTAAAACATTAATCCCTTTCAATTTTTAATTACTACCCTCTAAAACCACTAAAAACTATATTTTGAATATGGAGCAGCCAGGCAACCGCTATGACGCAGTAAGATTTGAGCAATTGTGTTTTTATCTGATTGGTTAATGATTAAAGCAGCCTACAGTACAACATCTGTTTAAGTAAACAGAAACCCAGTTAAACACTACACAGTATTTACTTTGTAGCGTCTTCAGATTCTGCCTAACAAAAGTAGATGTAGGTGTTTTCACTTTTTTTCATGACATGTTAAAATGAGCTGACATACTCTATATGTAAATATTGCTTGTGAAAATATATCTGGATGAATTTAATCTCCCTTACAGTACCATTCTAAAGTGGCTGCACTAGTGCTTGCAAGATATTCTGTGTGATATAGAAATGTAGCCTGAAGTAGACAAACAGAAATTAATAAAAATATTTAATTGAATGTTTTGATACATAGAAATTTAGCATGCGTAATTGTTTTCCTCATATCTACTGTACGTATGTAATTGTCTTTTTTTAGATAAATGGAGTTAAGACATGAGTGGAAACTGGTTCAACTGTTTGGTAGCTCATTGTCTGTTTAATAATTAAAAAGCACTGATGCCAATGTTCGGGGTTTCTCAAATAAACAAACAAAAAATATATGTAAGCATATTAATTCAATGTGTAATGCATAAAAATGATATATTTAATGTTATTTAAAGGAATACTTTTGTGAGATACGATTAGTTGCTTCCTTGCGGAAAGGTGTATGAAAAGATCAATACCACTCTCATGATTGTCTGGTAAAGATGAAGCTAAAGCCAGCACATGGTAAGCTTAGCTTAGCACAAAGTGCTGAAAAAATTCAGAAGCTACCATACACACTCACAGATAGATGGCACAGCCATTATCTCGCCCGAGGTAACCTCGACATGTAGCCTGCAGGGCCCAGGGATCAACCCACTGAAGTTCTGATGAGTGAACGCTCTACGTGATGCTGAGCCACAGACAATACTATAGCAACAACAGTATTGTCCATCGGGATGTTTCAGTGCGGACAACGTCATATGCCAATTCGGTAGACATCGCCCAACCCTAGAGACCTGTCTAGACAATAGGAAATGAAGCACATTGTTTCTCAGCCTGTGCACACCTCCACCTTAATGTATTTCCCACATATGGGGCTCAATCTATCAAGTGTAAAGGCTTTTAGGAAACAGGAGTCCCACTTCCTGTCAGGATGATGACGCTCGCCTAGTTCTACGTAGATCCGCTTTAACACAGAGAATCTCCCCTTAATGAGCTTGCCTTGTTTTGTGTTCTTATTGCTGAAAATATAGTGGAAACACCATGAACTTGACGATGAAATAAATTCTAAACCCTGTTGTCTTTGTCCGACTTTTAACACAGAGCGATAGATAGGAGTGTGCTAAACCTACAGTAAAATGTATTAGGATCACATGCACTTAATAGGAACAGGAACAGCAGAAGCATTTCCCCAGAATCCCATTCATACTGTGATTGAATTGCTTTTGCAGCCAACAGGTCACGGCTGACAATACAGCCCCTGTGGAGGGAAGTGACTCGAGGGAAGTGCAGCGACAGCTCAATAAATCATTTAAACTACAAAGTCAAAAGAATACCAGCATGTCAAACAAAGTCGAAATTTCTAATTGAAGGCAGAGTAAAAGAAACATAAAGGAAAAATGAAAGTCTTTCATATAATTCAATTTCATGTCAGCATTTAGCTGAGGCTAAAGTGGCCCTCTCACAACAAAGCGGTGCCCTGTCATGTAATCATCAGCAGAACTGACCTCCCTTCTCGTGTCTCCAGTGTTTCAGGATGTCCACGTGATGATCTTCATCGGCTTCGGGTTCCTTATGACGTTCCTGAAGAGATACGGGTTCAGCAGCGTTGGCCTCAACTTACTCCTGGCTGCCTTCGGCCTGCAGTGGGGCCTTCTCATGCAGGGTATCTGGCATCTAGATGATGGCAAGATCAAAGTTAACATCTTAAAGTATGAATGTCTTTCTCTGCACGTGTTGGTTTTCAGTAACCCCCTGATTAACATTTATGCAGTTATACATACATCACCAACTAAGTGGCTGCTCAATAAACCAATGACCTGTCGTGTTGGCTGCTGAGGAGCTCTAACAGATCCCTTTAGGTTCAGTAAATGATGAATGTTGAACTGTGCTGGTCTGGAGATTTGTGTTCTTACTCTTCTCCTTATCATCCTATAATTTCTGTTCTCCTAAAGACTTGTTTTCCTCACTATCCTGCAGAATAATCAACGCAGACTTCAGCACAGCTACAGTCCTGATCTCCTTCGGAGCTGTTCTGGGTAAAACCAGCCCTGTGCAGCTCCTCATCATGACCATAATGGAGATCACCATCTTCTCCATCAATGAACATCTGGTGGCCGAAGTCCTCGGAGTAAGCAAAACAATGACACACACACACACACACACACACACACACACACACACACACACACACACACACACACACACACACACACACACACACACACACACACATACACACACACGTGTTGATGAAGTAGATGAGCAGAGCACGCTGTTAATTCCTGCATTACGACCAGGAAAAGTCATTGCGTAGACTGAATTTGAATAAACCGCGTCACCTTTTCTTTCACAGGCGAATGACGTTGGTGCATCCATGATCATCCATGCTTATGGAGCCTACTTTGGCCTGGCAGTGGCTCGAGTACTTTACCGACCGGGTTTGAAAAACGGACATGAAAACGATGGCTCTGTTTACCACTCTGATCTGTTTGCCATGATTGGTAAGAGCCAGTTACGTTCAAACTAATGTATTATTCATCTGTTCACAGTGATATGAGTTTTATTTGGCTGAAATCTTCCCTCACTGGTTCATCACTGGCCTCCTGAACATGTACGACTTATGTCACCTAGTGGACATAAATAACCATGCAGCATGCGCAGTGATAAGAGATACTGACCTCAACTAGTTATCGATCCTGTTCAGAAAAAAAAACAGAATCCTTAAATCTATAAGTACGTTGCAGTGTGATTTGATAGGAATGAGATTTTTGAGACTAACTGATACAAATGCGGTTTCTTCATCGCCCTCTTCTACAGGAACCGTCTTCCTGTGGATGTTCTGGCCCAGCTTTAACTCGGCCATAGCTGACCCAGGTATACCTCAGCTCACAGCAGTGATCAACACCTACCTCTCCCTGGCTGCCTGTGTGCTCTCTGCCTACGCCATCTCCAGCCTTGTGGAGCACAAAGGAAAACTGGACATGGTCAGATAACTGTCCACTCATATCTAATAACACTAGTTAAAAAAATAATAATAATAATAATTCAGTTATATATACTTATTTACATATATGTATATACTACAGGTGCACATTCAGAATGCCACGTTGGCTGGTGGCGTTGCTGTGGGAACATGCGCTGACATGAACATCGGGCCATACGGGGCAATGCTGATTGGATTAGTGGCTGGCATCGTCTCCACCCTGGGCTTCAAGTTCCTGACTGTAAGTTGAAAGTTAAAGCAAAGGTGCAAAATAAAAAAGGCTGATTTTAGATTAATGTTGTATTTGATTAGTCAATTAATCAATTTGTCTTTTTCCCCCCACAAAACACTGCTTCAAATGTCATGATAGATTAATCATTTAAGATTTTTTTTTAACAAAAATTGAATAGTTTCAGTTTCTCAAATGTGAATGTTTTCTGTTTTTCTACTCTTGTATGATAGTAAATTGAATATCTCTGAGTTTTGGACTGTTTGTCCGACAAAACAAACATTTGAAAACATCACCGTGGGCTCTGGGAAGCTGTGATGGGAAATTTGTAACCATATTTTTGGACCAACAATAAACCAAGAAAATATTAGGTGGACAAATCGATAATTAATCATGACCAAAAAAAATGTCTTCGTCCGCTATCTTTAAAATGTAAATGTATGTTTCACCTTTTAAAATAGAGACACATTTACTTACAACAAGGGACCTTTTTCCTCCTCTGTAGCCCATCCTGGCATCCAACCTGGGCATCCAGGACACCTGCGGCGTCCACAATCTGCACGGCATGCCTGGCATCCTGGGTGGATTGGCTGGTATTGTGGCTGTGGCTTTGGGCAAAAAAGAGGGGTAAGGGCCATCCTTATCGCCACAAACCTTACATATACATGTGACTATATGTGTGTGTGTGTATGTATATATATATATATATATATATATTAAAATATATATATATATATATATACATACATACATACACACACACACACACACACTCGGGCTGGGCTTCTATCTCGATATAGGTAATTTCATATCTCGACAATATATAGCATGTTTTCTGGAAACTCAAAAAATAACCATGTTTGTACATGTACATATTTGACGATTGAGTATATTCTCATTTAATCAAGAACTTGAGTGCGAAACGATCAGACTTCATGAGCAATTTGAGTTATCATGGGCTTGTTATTTTCAATTCAGACGACGTAATTGTGTGTCACGATAAGTATATGATTTCATCGCAACACGATTCCATGGAAACACAATAAAGTATCATATTGAACTATCACCCAGCCCGAACACGCACACATAACAGTATTGTAGCTTTGAAGTAATTGTATGCGTTAGTTAAATGTCAGCGTCTTCCCTCCTCCTCCCCCTCAGAGGTAATGCTGCCATGCAAGCTGCTGCCTTGGCCTCATCCCTCGGGTTCGCTCTGGTTGGAGGGGCTGCTACAGGTGGGTGGAGATGAAACATGAGGCCATCAATGTGACGCAACGGTTACATTCCTAAGCACACTCACACACTCAACGGAAAAGGCCTTCCTTATTTATCAATCCTCTTGTGATTCTTTAAAGGTCTGAGCAATCAAACAATGTCTTTTCTTCTTCAAGGTTTAATAATGAAGTTGCCGTTCTGGGGCCAGCCTCCGGACCAGAACTGCTTTGATGACTCTATATACTGGGAGGTAAGAAATCCCATTTCTCATCAATGTTATCTCTAGTTCTTGACTGCCGAGCATCACAAGTAATAGAAGCAGTAGCCCAGTATTTTTTTTTTAAGTTATTATATTTGTGGTTTTGGGATTTGTATGAGATGAATGTGGTTCACCTCATCATTACAATCAAGATTACTTTCATAGATTGGAGTTCGTCCTGTGTACGTCGCAACTCTCTGGTTCTGCTTGTTTTCTCTTCCGCTGGTAAACTCCACCCAGGTGGTGCAGCGTAGCAGCCAATAGTTGTTCGATGTCCACATCACGTTCACCCATGTCTTATGTAGGTCTCTTTCATTATGCTACAGACAAATAATTTGGACTTCATGTTTTCCAGGTTCCTGAGGAGGAGGAGGAGAATGAGGAGAGCTTGGCTCACGCTGATCACTCAAAGAACAAAGCAGAGGTTTAACTATCTGCTCACCATCCATTGAGCTTGAAAACTAGGACGTCAAGGATTATCAACCTGCTCCACCACGTCTACTCAAATCAATTTGTCAATTATATTAATGTGATTTCTTTCTTTTTTTTTAACTAGATGATTTGCTGTACTAACCAACACGCGTCAATTTTGAAACTGTTTTGTGAGCAAAGATATCTACAGCAGTGTATTTTTCATCAAAGTACAGTTTAAATTTGCAATTAGGGTGGGCAGTGAAAGTTTTACACAAGAGTCTCCAAAACACACAAGTATTTTTTATTATTATTAACATATAGATTTGGTTAATGCCATTTACATAAAGAAAAACATTTCTAAGAATTTTAAACAAGGACCTTTAGGGATTTTTTACCATGAAAATTGTCATCAATCATTGTGAAAACACGATGGGTCACTCCATAGATTCACTGCTGATACATAACTACGTCCCACAAGCTTTTCCTTTATGACGTTTTTATATACTAAAATGAAGCATTAGAGCATGTTTTAAGATATTAGTGAAGTCTGATATTTTTTCCTCATACATTCTTTTATATTTCCAGACACCTCACATTTGTATGTCGGCTGACGCTTAGGTCAAAGAGAGGAGTTGAATGTGCTTTGATCTGCTGCTTCACATCACCTCACTGGAACCAGACCTTCTGCAAGGAGTCGGAGTCAGACTGTGTGAAGCCAGCAGTGAGGCTCTGGCATGGGCAGGGATCATGATATGTTGTAACTAATGAACCTTAGCGTCGCTTCTCTCCCACTGCTTGCAATCATTTTCTATCTCTGCAACGGCAGCTAAACACTTTCTTTAAAGCAAAGACGATGAATGCATTTAGCATTAGATTGGCTGTCACTGGGCAAGCTAACGTTTTTTGTTTTTTTTCTGTCTTCTTTCAATTTATATCCCATGTATTCTTACATGTACATACAAATTAGCTTTTAGATGAATTGACATGGTCAGTTTTATTGAAGTCCTGCAATGTTAAAAAAAAACAAAAAAACTGGTACTGAATACTTTTCAGATACCTAAAAGAATTCAACAGGAACTTACATGATAAATACGAAAGTGCTGGCATTGATAGAAAATGGAAATGTGACAAATAATAAACTTTTTTATACCATTTTCATTGTATCATTATATCCTTTTTCTGCCCCTTTTCTCTATAGCTGAGTTACTGTTGGATTCTTTTATTTTATTTGAGTTAGTTTAGTTTAGTTTAGTTTTGAACTGTGCCACTTGCAACAAACCTCCCGTGTGTATCAGGCTTGGAGAGCAGCATTTGCTTACTTCTCAATATCGTTTTAAGCTGCATGGTGTCTGAGAGATGATGGACAGATTATTTGTATTCAACATTAAACATAGAACTGCAGGGCAAGATGGAACTGACTACACACATACAGTCGTGTTAATCAATATTTTGGTTTGTATTATGTCCGGAACACATCAAGATTTTGTATTTTTATACAGTGGGGATGTGCTCATATTTGTATAATATACTAATACTGTTATAATAAATATGGTTTTGTACAATACCAGTGTTTCTGTTTTTTTGTGGTAGTAATTTTGCAGATATTTGAGGAAATATTAATCTAATAACTTCCTTACGTTTGACTGTAACTTTGCACGCTGACTTAATTGTGCCAAGTGTAGTTTTGAGTGAAACATCTCATTAACTATTGCATCAATTGTCATGAAAGTGTTTCAGACCTTCATGTCCCCTCAGGATGAATGCCTTGTATGATCCCCTGACATTAGCACCACCAGCAGGACAAAATGGTTATTGGTCCAAATGTGTCTACTTTGTGTTGAGCACCAATTAGTAGAGCTCAATGAGCTCAATGTTTTTGTAGATATCATTTTTTTTATATAAATATACATATATATAAACGTGTTGGTTTTAAAAATATATATATTTATATATATATATATATATATATATATATCTTTTTTTTTTTTAAACCAACACGTTTATATATATATATATTATATATATATATATATATATATAATATATATAACAAAAACTTGTTGGTTGATATCAGAAAGCATATGTAACTAGTAACTAGAAAGATATGTTTGTAAAAAAAAAGGAAACAAAAGTTTATCTTTTAACTGTAAAATGTACGACATCTTGGTCACAATACTACAAATGTATCCTTTATCCTGAACATCATAAGTATTTCGATGGTTATATTTATTGCAAAGCTGCAGTATTAGACTGCATTAAATTTAGGCGTGACGTTGCCCAGCCTAATAAACATTGACTACAACGTCACGTTACTTTAGAAAGTGACGTAACGTGGCAAATAATGTTCACTTATTCAACTTCTTCCCAAGTGGTTTTGCGGTTGCTTGGAGGCAGTTAAGTTAAATAATAAAAGTCCTCAGCAGAAATAAAAACGTATTCTATTTTTTAAGTTCCAGCTTTAACTCACTTTAACTCAGCAGCCCTTTAACCGGCTCCCCTTCCTCCTCCTCCTCTTCCTCAACGCTGGTGGCGCTGCTGCGCCGTCGTCCGTCTTCGCTCCGTTGTTTTGAACGTACGTCCCGCGGTGCATCATGGGATACAAAATGTCTCCTAAGAGTGCTGGCTAATGCTAATTTACGAGAGATAATTGCGAATAAATATATATCTTACTGTACATTCAGCTGTTAAAGTGTCAGTGTATATATATGATAAATTAACGGTGTTCTGCTGTCGCCATGGTGAGTACAGAACTTCTTTCACCAGCATTAGATCATTCAACGTTAATAGCTTAAAGCGCATTTTAGCTTTAGCTTGGTAAACGTAGCCTTGTTAAGCACAAGTGAAAGGAGAATTAAGGTAAGCGTCACCACAAAGTCTCAACAAAGACACGATTAAATGCAATGGTTTACCTGTTTTGAACGGTTAAGTAGATGTTTGCCATGTGTAACTTCATCAGGTTAGGTAACGTTAATGGTAGCCATTTCTTCCACAAAGCGCAGATCAGATTTCAATAAAACACACACACACACACTTCCTCCCGTTACATCCACGGCGGAGTCATGTTAGAATGCATTTGGTATCATTGGTGTCTTTGTTTCTAGTCAACTAAAGCGGAGTCGAGGGTGTCCAGCTCCAGCTCCAGCTCCAGGACAGACGAGAGGAAGAGATCGAGGAGTACAGGCAAGACCGCTTCTGGATCTGACACATGAAACTCACCGTCACGAGTGGGACTTTACAGTCACATCCACTGTGTTTCTGTTGTTTTCCCCTCGTTCACTGCTGTCTCAAGGGAACTGTTGTGTGCACGTAACGTTAGAACTGTTTTTAGACAGCTTCGCCCCCCCCCCCCTAATTGTCATTTTTAGTCTTGTCTTCTAGATGTCCCTCTCTAACCTGGTTACAAAGTTGTATTTTCATGCTTTTATAGTGGAACCAAGGGAGAAAGGCATCCCAAAGAGCATAATACCATCAGTGCATCAGGTCACAGAAGGTAGTTCATCCTCAAAACCTACAGTTCTTAGTAACGACAGATGAGTAGACAGTTAGTTACCGTTTTCTTATTTCTTGCTCGTAACAAAAATCTATCGTCATCTTCTGTGCAAATACAAACGTTTTATCTTTTTTTATATATATATATATATATATATATATATATATATATATATATATATATATCTGTCTTCTGTTTATTCAGGTCGAGAAAAAACGAAGCGGAAACGCAGTCGAAGTAGGTCTTCCTCGTCATCCTCTTCTAGGTCGTCTTCGTCGTCGTCTTCATCCTCATCGTCGTCCTCTTCTTCTTCGGGCTCATCAAACTCATCGAGCCACAGTCGGAGTAGCTCGAGCAGTAGCGGTGAGCTTATCTTCAAAGTCTGCAATACATCTGAGAATTTTGGCCAGAAAACCTTTTTTGATTTTCATCAGTGTTGAATTGTATTAATGTCAGATGGGTTTTTTTCTATGAATGTTGTGTTTTGTTCATCCACATATTATGGATGTGCAGTACAAATGTCAATAAATTGACTCAATGTGTTTTGTTGTTTGTAGACTCTCACAGTAAATCCAGAAAGCAGTCTAAGAAAAGGAAAAAGGAGAAACCACAAAAAAAAGTAATTCTGTTCTTTTTATCTCACATATTTATTATTGACAGCACGTTTCAGTGAAAGTGACTGAATTGTTTGATCATGGAACATAACGTAAAACTTATTTTGTGTTCTGCAGCAGAAAGGGAAGAAAGAAAAACGACACAAACGTAAAAAAGACAAGAAAGCAAAAGGAGTAGAGGAAAACACGGGACCTGTACAAATCTCCAAGGTAGCTGCCCGTCAACGTCCTTTTCTTACTGTGTGACCACAAATACACAAGTCAAAAAATGCACTCTACGCATTATTCTAGACTGTGCCTACATTACACTGTCACCATTTTCTAATTGACTTCCATTCATTGAATTCCACTGAGTCGACCTCAATAAGTTGAACCCAAACATGCTCCAAAATACATCAAACCACACGAGGTCTTTTTTTATTTTATCTCAAAGCAATGTAAGGGAATCCCAATGGTTGGTGATGTTGACCATTGTAGAACATCTTTGGAAGTTTTTGCCAGCCCCCAACATGTGGTAGTATGATATGCACATACCTAGTTACATTTGTAATCACGGGCTTTGTAATTTGGTCGACTAACTTATACATATTTTGATTTATTGTAATCTAGCCCCTCTAAACTTACATTTGTTTTCTTTCAGTACTTGAAGGACAAGAAAAAAGGCAAGTACAGCATGATTTCAGGGAAGAAGATAAAGATGAAAGTAAAGAAGTCAAAGAAAGACAAACAGGTAATCTCACACTTTTGCTGTCCAGTAGGCCACCATGTGTATCTATACAGTGTGTGGATGGATTCTTATTTGCTTCTTTTTTGTTTTGTTTTTGTTCCAGCGCGATAAAAATCGAGCAGAACTTCTTGAGTTCCTGAACTCCACCCTGTGATGCCACCGTGGAAGGCAGTACTAGTGCTCAGACACGTCGGCAGAACTCAGGAAACAACAATTCGGCTTTCCAGGAGAACAACAGTGAAGCGTTTTCTCAGAATGAGATGGTGGACACAACTTGCGTGGACGCACACAGGCCGCACCGAGCCTGATGGAGGGAAGGAGCTGTGTTCAGACCACTAGCTGGATTTTTCACCACGGCACTGGCCAGGTGGCGGATTCTTCAGTTTGGCCTGAATAGCTTTTGTGATATGAGAAAAAATGTTTATGATGAGCAGTGTCATCTAAAAAAATTGTATCTGTAATTACCTACATCAGATGAAGGCCAGTGACGGCCAGCGATCAGCTTCTCAACTTTGTTTGTGGTTTGAACGTACGGTCACCCCTTCAAAAGTGTACTCCACCATTTGAGCATTTTATTCCTATAACGTTGTCGGACTCACAGTGGACCAGAGACATTTTCTCCTTTCATCTTTCTTACTTTCTGCATTCTTCTTCAAAACCAGCCGCCCACACGACCCAAAAAGGTGACTTGGCGAGCCACAGAGATCTGGTAAACTTGCTTCTTTCTAACCGGCCCCAACTCACTTTGACTCCAGTGACATCACTTGAGTCAATTTATCAGACTTCACTCAGCTCCCTCTGAAGTCACAGAAGACCTCACACAACTTGTGCTCTCACATATGCGGAGGTACTCCTCAAGCCCTTAAACAGACTTTGATGTGTAAAATTGATTCTCCTTTAAAGTTCAAACTATTGTTTACCTGCTGGCTCCGTCAATCATTCATGTCAACCGTACCACATGTAAGATTGCCCATAATTCTTTTGTTTTTGTAGATAACTAACTGTTATGTTTCCACAGTGAACGTGAGCCAGAATGTTATCAGCGCGTACTGATATTTAAATGTGTACATTTTGTTTTCAAATTATATGGGAATCAACTTTGATGGTAACTGTGTCTGATTTAGAACATTCATTCCCCCAAATTTTGTCATGAATATTGTTTCAACATCAGTCATTTTATTAAATTGAAATAAATCAATCCACTTGAAAGCTGTATGTGGAGTACACCTGTAGAGTACTGCTGAATTGTGATGCGTGACGAATGGAAGAGAAATCACAATTAACTGCACTCGGAGAGGTCTGGTAACATTTAGTCATCATTTATAAGTGTCTTTTCTTTTTCTTTTTTTACGCCTTCTTTCAATGAAGAGCCGAAGGAAAGCTTTCAGTTCGTCGACCTTGAATGATGAAATGTTGTGCTGAGTCTCTGTGTGCTGTTGGGAGGAAACAGAGCAGGATGGAGAAGGGGCGCATGAATCACCCTCCGAATGACGTTGACTATAGCCAATAACTTGTACATACAATTTATATACATATATGTGTGTGTTTATGTATACATACGTACTGTCATAAATAACCATTCACCTCTGCAGCCATTTTGTGTTGTGTGACAAAACACCAACATATTTCATGCGTTCCTGCAATATTTAGGAGTCAAGGAAGCCTTTAAATTACAGGAGTACCCGAGGCCAACAGTAAGTAGCCCTTAATGCTGAGATACCTATGTCTACAAAATATATATGCATCACTACCAGAGGCGATAGATACTCTAACGCAACATTTAAAAAAGTGCTGTCAAGGGACAGAGGATCTGATGAAGAACCCCTGACATTGCCCATTCAGGTGAACAGGTGAATCAGTCAGTGGACCGGTGCCGGTCGGTCTCATACTGAAAAGAGGAGGACGGTTGTGGGGTCCAGCCCGCCTCGTCTGCTGCAAAGTGGACGTGCTGTAGCAGCGGGTCCTGTTCCCTGAACGCCCCACGTCAGACGACCTTACTGCTGCTGCTTCCTTTGTATCTGAAGTCGGGCATGCTCCACACCCTCTGTGACCTCTCCGACCCTTTCTCCACATCCTCCGACACGGTCTTGAGGTCGCTCAAGCCGACGCCGTCGGTCGCGGTGGAGGTCGCGGCGGAGGTCAGGCCAACCGTGCTTCCAAACGGGTTGATCTTGATCCGGGACCTGAAGTTCACGAGGGACATGCTCATGGCATGTTTGTTGTTCCACTGGTGGGCGAGCCGCTGCGCCTCCTGCTCCTCCTTCAGGTGATCCAGAGTCTCCAGGAGGACGGAGCGGAACAGGCCGGACACCTCCTGCACCTCGGGCTCGTTGGCCTGCAGGACCTCCCTGAACCTGTGAGGGACCAAGGATCAGGTTTACGGGATCAGTTTAGAGGACTCCACAGATTTAGCACCGCTCTCCTGCAACACTGTGGGGCTCATGGTGTTTGGGCAACTTGATCAGATCAATGCAACAGAACCAGAGATATTGACTTCTTTCTTGCCCAAACCTGGTGCATACATTATCCACAATGCAACTCACCTGCTGCCAATTCAATCTGGTAAACTCAGGTCTGGTATAAACTCACTTATTTCTAACTCCACACTCACAGATTTCTTTTTATTTTCAAATGTGTAGATTTGGACCCAATCAACATTTTATCAGACTTTGCTTCACACAATATCTTTTCACAAATGGAGTAGTAGTCCTACTCAAGAAGAGCCGATGGCAGACTTTGGTGTATAAAATGTTTTTTAACTGTACTCCAGTGGTTTGATATTACACAGTCATGTGATCTATTTAAATGATAGAGTATAATGTAAATACAGCATATAGCCACTTAAAAGGAAAACTATTTGGTCAGAAGTACAACAAAAAATAAAATCAGCTGTCTGCCTCCATTTGTGTCCACATCCACGACTAAGAGCAAGATTAAACCAGTTTTACACATCTGAAAGACAGACGACAAGGAAGTAGGATAAAACTAAAACATGAATGCAAAAGTAAAGTAAAAAATATGTCAATTAAAATAATGAAACAGTATTAAGAAATATAAGCATCATAAACATATAATGCATCACATGGTTATTATTCTGGCCTTTGAAACAAACAAAATGACAAATGTCATAAAAGGCAACCTTAGACCACAGTCATCAGCCCCCCCCTTACCCCCAAACCCCCACCCTTACTCCCCACCTGCGTGACCTGCACACTCCTGCTATTGCCCCAATTACTCGTCCTCCTCTTACTAACAAGAGGTGCAGAGGCCTTAGCAAACCTTTAAATAGCCGGCTATTTATGAATCTGCTTCCCAGTAAGTGTTTCCAGTTAACTGATGATTGGTCCACTTCACTCCGCTTCAGGGCCAGAATCATATTCATCTACCTAAACCTTTCAAATTGAATTGTAACTGTATTTGGCAATAAGCTAAATATTGAAATGTTTAATTAATTCAAATTTAAATTCTCACATGACAGTGAAAAAGAGTTATATTAAAAGGCACAATTCACGATTTCATTGTGAATGAAAACTTGAAAATATTGTTCGAGAACAGACTCAGACTCAGCTGAATTGGTCTTTGTGGAATTGTCCAGCTGCGTAACATTGAGCCCCCGTACACATCCACATCTCTCTGGCGTTGTGCACTCCTCACTGAAGTGAGCAACAAGTCATTGTTTGACCTTTAGTAGAGGATTTACACTGGATAATGAGTGTTATTGATTGAGCATGAAAGGTCATTCAACAGTATCTTCTGTTGTATCTGTTATACGTCTATGAGTCTATGTTAGACTCTTTATTCACACTTTAAATTTGTCACGTCGGTAAAGACCCAGTCCGTCATTTTTTCAACATGTTACTTAAAGCTGCACTACTCGCATATATAATTGATTATTCAAATATATAAAAATCTGAAATATGAGCCAGTTTTACAGATGTAACATATATAATATATTATACAATATTAAATATATATATATATATATATATATATATATATATATATATATAACTGTCCCACATTTAAAATTCATTCCCCCCTCTTTTCATTTATTTATCTATCCACAATATTATCATTTTATGTGTAGCCTGCTTCGTGGGGAAGTTAATGGTTATTCCAAATATAGAATAAGAATAAGAGATAAGGACAGGCTGGCACTTGGGAAAACCCAGATGTACCTGCAAGGTAGGGCTCCTCCTCTGAGCAGCTAATTAAAATCACACAAACAGTTGGCCCTGTGTGTGTGTGTGTGTGTGTGTGTGTGTGTGTGTGTGTGTGTGTGTGTGTGTGTGGTCCAACGTTGTTCAGCGTTCACATTAACACCAGCAGTCAAACCGCTTCCCAAAACACTGTCGCTCTCTAACGAGACACCGGAGACCTCAGCAGCTTTCTGTGAGCAGATGCTCCAACAAGCTCAGGCTGTCTCTGCTGCAGATTAAAGGACAAAGACACCAAAGAATTACAGAGTCACGTGATGGACAACAGAGAATCTGGCCAGCTGACTTTAATTGATTTTAAAGGGTGTTTTGAATTTGGAGCAATTCACAATTAATTCAGTTTTGGTGGATCTGGATCTGATATTTCCTCTATTAGATGTTAGATGTCTCATAGATGTTGGCCATAATTATAAAACTAAGAGAGATTATTATTCCTCAAAGTGGACTTTCATGGCCAAGACATACATGAGCTCTAGTTTTTGTGTTTCCTTACTTGAGTACGACCGGGCCGCAGAAAGACGCCGGCACCTTGGCGCAGAGGTCCTCCAGGCCGAGCCGCTCCGCGGTGCTGATGTTGTAGGAGGACCGAGGCATGTTGGCCAGCCAGCTGTAGTCCACTCCGCTCTTGAGGCGCCGGTACTCGTTCTCCCTCTCTCTGTGCTGCCTCTCGGCCTCCTTCAGCTGCCAGCTCAACTCCAGCATCAGGGTGTCCGTGACCACGTCGACCGGGTCCCGTCGGGGGCTCCGGTAATACGTCTCATTCCATCTGAACCAGGAGGCCATGGCCTTGTCCTCCTTCACAGCCCCTGATGAGACAAACACTGAACTTATTTGAGATCACGCCACAAATACCCGCAAGCTGTTGGAATAATTGCTCAGATTCATTTGTTTCAAGGTGACTGGAGAATAAAAGTAGAATTCATACTGGTGGGGTTTTTTTTCTCCAATATCTTATAGGCCTATATTAGATCTGCTGCTTTTATTAAAAGTAATAGGTTAACAATGAGACGTTTTGGAAATGCTGTACTGTAATTGACTTGTCTGTACTTTGCAGAGCTTGAAAGGTGAAAACAAATACAACAAAACAAATAGTACAGAGTTGCAGTGTTTTTCTTTTTGGTCTTTTCAAGGTTTTTACCACAAAGAGGCAGCATAGTGCTTGTTGCATAATCTGGCATCATTTATATCACCACATCTGAATGCTATTTCAACACCTGGACAACCCCCCCTCCCCCCATCTTCCCCGCCTCCTCCATCTCCCCATCTCCCCCATCCACATGGCTCTTTGTTCTACAGGTGTCACAACCGCTCCCACTGAGGCTGTATTCAAATCCAGAGGCCTTTTGTTTACATTTCTTTTTGAGCTGAAAGTGTAGTGATTTAATTCAGAGTAAAAAGGTTTTAACGGGAAGACATGACTACAATGATTAGTGCTCAAATTATTCAGCAATCGACAGAAAATATCTATTTCGATATTCAAATAATTGTTTGTCATTTTCCCCGCGACCCTAAAAAGGATAAGCGGTTTGAATAATGGATGGATGGATGTTTGTCATTTTTCAAGCACTAATGTTAAACATTCTCTCGTTCCAGCTTCTTTGTCACCCTGGGAATCATCAGATTGATTGATAAAGAAAATAATCATTAGCTGCAGCCATAAACTGAATATATTTCTTAACTGGTCAGACAAAACATCAATGTGAAGAATCGAGCATTGAGCTTTAGGATACTGTGATGAGCATCTTTCAATTTCCTGACATTATTAAGGTCAAATGACTGATTCATTCATTTTGAAAATAACAGGAAAGTTAATTGATACTCAAAATAATCATTAGTTGCAGCAGTGATCTCCTCAAAAGTGTGTCAATGCTTAAACTGTGTATTTCAGCAGAAGTACACATCACCTCTGCGTCGTACCTTTTATACATTTTGTAGGTAATCTTTTCATTATGTACTATCTTCTTTTATCAGGTCTCCATTCAGTTGTGTAACTCTCTTAATCTCGGGTTAATCTGTTCAGGTGCTGAGGTTGTCCTCCAGACTACAGCTGCTGTAAATGCTTTATTGGACTCTGCTCCACTGTAACGGGGCTGTTCTGGGTTCTGTAGTTGAGATTAAAAAGCTTTCACAGCGTGAGATCAGTTGAACCTGCTCTAACTTCTGGACCCAAGAGCTGACTGGCCCTTCAAAATGGAGTCACTCACATGCAGACAAATATAGTCTTTCAAACACTGGTTCATATGTTAGACCAGTGACTGTCCTGTGTATTTCAATATTGTTTGACAGAAGTTTTTACATAAGAAATAAACATGAGCAGGGCTGCACTAATGATTGTTTTCATTGCTGAATAATCAGCCGAACAGAAAACAGTGAAAAAATGTCCATCACAACTGAGAGCCCAATGTGACGTCTTCAAGTGTCTTGTTTTGTCTCACCAACAATCCAAAAAAACCCAAAATATTCAATTTACTATAAAGCAAGGACAAGAACCCTGTAACAATCCTATGTATGGCCATTTTTGCTTAAAACTGTATTTTAACGATTGTGAAAATAGTTGCTAATTCATTTCCCGTTGATCGACTAATGGTTGCGGCTCTGTAGATGTCAGCAATGTTTCCTCTCACGTTCAGCAGCTTGTGTTCCATTCAAATTTGACTTATTTCCCGGAAATGATAGAAAACTGGTCACAAAATAAAAATACATTTCCAACTGGCTTGAACTTTCTCTCTCTCTTCATATCCTCACTGTTCAGTTTTACAACTAACATGTATCCACGCTCGGACCGCTGGCTGCCTTTGACACAGTCTAACATGAATATGTTGAAGCATCACATCTTTTGGTCCAGTTTGTTGTCGTTTACTCCGAAGCAGAATTGAGAATGAACAGTGGTCTTACCTCTTTGTCTTTGGAAAGTTTTCTTTGACTCCACAAGAAACAAAATCGATGAAAGGCAGAACGAGAAAAGTCGCCAGACATCCGAAGGGTAGACGGATGCTGAAGAGACAAGACTGGCAAGAGCAGGGAGAGAGAGGAGAAATGGATTCTCCCGTCCCCTCACAGTCCCACAGTATTATCTCCACCTCTCTCTCTCGCTCTCTCTCTCTCTCTCTCTCTCTCTCTCTCTCCTCCCTCCTCCTCCTCCTCCCATGAGCCTCTCTGTCCTGCCTGTACTTGTTGCGGGAGGTTGGGAGCACCATCTCCAACTGGAGCCAATGGATCACGGCCCCTGATGAAGTGCTTATGTCTCTTTTTACGATTCGCAGTTGCTATAGTGATGCTCCTAAGCCTATTTGTCCACAATAAGCTCCATCAGCTGAAAGGGGAGCTGGAGAGCGACGAGGAGGAGATAAAGAGGACACAGTGGGCTGAGCGGCGAGATGGAAAGAGGGAGATCAATCAAAAGGATGTTGTCTGGAGGATGGGGTTAGTGCAGGGTGGGCTCACCGTGCAGCGATGGCAGCTTAGTTAAGTGGCCAACATTTGCAAGAGGTCACACGGACAATCAGTCCCACTGGCCCAGAACAGGGACGTGTGCAGTATTGGAGGAAAACTGCTAATTGCTGGAGGAAATGGGTGCGTGTGTGCATGTGTGCGTGTGTGCGTGTGTGTGTGTGTGTGTGCGTGTGTGTGTGTGCGTGTGTGTGTGTGCATGTGTGTGTGTGTGTGTGTGTGTGTGTGTGTGTGTGTGTGTGTGATGCAGAGGACAGAGAAGCAGAGAGGTAAATGTGCAGTCGCTGTGTAGGTGGATATCAAGGCTTGTTGGCTTACTGTGTGTAGGTGGGAGCTGAAGCCTCAGATGGTTTCCTTCTGCATATATTCACAGTAACCTTGAAATCCCAGTCACACCACCACAACACCACCACCCTCCTCCTCCTCCTCCTCCTCCTCCTCCTCCTCCTCAGTGTTGCTAAATAAAATGCGGGGTGAACTATGAACTCTATTAAGTCAGTGCATGAAACACCAACATCCAACAGTGTGAGGAGGAAAACATTGTGATTTCTAAAGAGCTTCAATTGGTCCTTAGAGTTCTTGTATATGAAACAACAAATTATTTCAAGTCAATTATGTTTAAAGCATCAATCCATCTCAAAGTAAGTCTTTTATATACATCTCAATAAACATCAATACAACAACAATAGTAAGCCACATTAAATAGGTGGTTTACATGAAATGACAATATTATCACAGGAACAAACAAAAATATATACCTACAAAAAAATATACTCGCACATGTTTTTGTTAACATAACACACTGGTAATAATAATATAAGTAAGAAAAAAACGAAAGTAAAAAAAACTAAATAAATAAATAAGACCAGCTACATAGAACGTGCTTCACAAAGCAGTAAAACAATGGAAGTGACGCAAAGGTAGAAAAGCATTGCTTTAAATAAAACAATAAAAACAAGATACAGTGATAAAATAATACACTTGCACGGATATAAACTTAAAATGAAACCATAAATAATTATGTAGCACATGACCAGGACATGACATTATACACTATCAAAACTATTCAGAGGTTTGAAGGGTGTAAATGTATAAAACTATTTTCAATCATGGTGTTTTTCAGTTGCCTATAGGTATTTGTGTGATTCTTTTAAATGCTGCATTTAATGCAGCTTTCTCGAGCACTAATAAGCCCTTAATAAGGTCATCACTTTGTAGGTTACCAGGTTGCCCCATATGGCTGCTGTATGTCTATCATTTTTAATAAAGACTCTTCAGGTGGAACGTTTTATCTGATGGAAAAGGGCTGCAGAGCGTAAAAATAGGCTTCACTTACGATGAAGATATTAGACTTTATTAACCTTTTATAACATGTACCTAATTAAAAAGAGGTATTGATCAGTTAAGCACTGTACATCTGAATAATACTTAGCTGACATAAATCTGGAGTCTAGGTTGAGGTTTGGTGGGTTTACCCTGTATACTACATCCCTGACTTTCCTCTGTGTAGTTCAGTCCGGGTTCACAAACAGTACATGAAGTACATGAGAGGTGAGAACCGAACAAAGAAGAGTTGCTCAATCCAGACAATGACACTGTTCCTGTTCAGGACCACAGAGTCTCGTTTCTGATCTAAATAACGAAACAAACAAAGGCCTCCGACATGTAACGACAGGGTTCTGACCTCATCTCCAAGGTGACAGATGGTACGCTAGGCTCTCCCTGTAATCCAAACAGATGACAGTGATAATCCTCTAAAGTGATTCCCTCCACCCACTCCATGTTTACCTCACTGTCACCGGGCTCTGATGTTTGTCTGGGGGGGGGGAGTTGTTTTCATTGGTTGTTACATTAAGGACGCTAAGATCGAGCGTGAGGCTCTCTTTGCGATAATTGGAAACAGGCTTTATTATGACGTCATTGTTTACCAGATATCAGATATGCCATGTAATATCTCCCTCCTTCCTGATAAGTCAAACACTTTTAAGTCGCTAAATAGGGCAACTGAAAGTGAAGTGGTTAAAGTCAAATTAACTTTGTCAGTGAATCCACCATTTCTTTTACTGTAATGGAGACATACACAGATTCTGATCCTGCTGTGTAAGCCTCTTTATCTCCAAGAGGTGATCAGCACATGTCATGTATAGACAGTGAGTCAGTGTGACTCAAAGGAAAGCACAGGATGGAACAACACAACTAACACTGATGTGACCAGCACTCTGCGTCATGCTCTTGAAATGAAGATGGCTTCATATGGAAGTATGTGAAGAAAGCTGAAAACAAATGCTGATACAACTGATCCCCTTAACCTAAGTCATTTCGTGTCAACGTATTTAGATTTTTTTTTTTTTTAAGATAACAAAGACTGCTCTTTGTCACTATCTGGTGGTTAGAAAATGCCACAGACCCAGCTTTTATTTTGAAAGTGGAACAGGATGACCCTTCACTTCCAGGCGACACGTTCATTTATTCATTTATCTTTTGCGCTTTTAATTCCTTTTATTATATTTGTTGTGACTTATTACTGCAGTGCTGCACTTTATATGTATTTGTATTTTATAATATTTTAATAATAGATTATTTACTTAATCTAATTGTATTCTATTTTAATGAATTATTTTCCCCATGATCTTAAATGTTATTCTAAGGATTTTCTTCACCTTATGTAAAGCACTTTAAGTTGCATCTGTGTTTGAAGGGTGCTATACAAAGAAACTTGCCATCCCTTGTTAAGTATCTTTAGTAAATGCCTATATTATATAATATATATGAATAGATAAAACATGAATATATTTTTGGATGACATCTATTTTGGATTGGAAACCGCTTTGACATGTTCGATGAAGTTTAAAGTAGCTTGTCGGCACATCAACACACCACTAGAGGGCAGCTTCTCACCATATTAGCTGCAGAGGCTTCACACAAGCTGGGAGCCTCATTATTTCTTTATCTCGGCTGTAACATCTCACTTTGTTGGCATAGTTATCATCCCAGGTGGTGTTTTACAGTTTTGGATGAAGAAAGAAGAAAATAAACTTTTTTCTTGTTTTGAGAACTCATCGGCTACTTCACATTCTTGAGATGAAAAACCTGCAAAGTTTGATCAAACAAACATGTCACCACACCTCCTGAACAAATATTCATCTACATTCATGAGCACATTCCTTCACGGAGCTATAACAACAGAACGGAGGGAAGGGGCTTCAGGAGAACATCAGGCAGAGACAGTTAGTTAGATAAGTGTGGAGTGAATTAATAAACAGACAATCGGGCCTTTTGGTTCCTCCAGTGAAGAAACAAGCAGTTAAGTGACGTGAACAGACTCAGCTGAATTGGTCTTTGTTGAATTGTCCGGCTGCGTAACATCGAGCCCCATACACATCTCTCTGGGTTGTGCACTCCACACTGAAGTGAGCAACAATCACATGATGAGCCGAGCACAAAACATACAGACACTAAAGGTTCGTTCCCAAAAGGAAGTGTGGAAGATATTCTCTGTTGTTTGATGATTTTAGCTCTCCCTTCTAGAGATCAATACTGAATATAGAGCGTGTGTGATCGGTTGATGTATTTATGTGATAATCTTTGAACTCATATGATCTGATGATTTCATTTCACATATATTTGTGTGACAACACATTATCTTATTCATCTAAATTTCAAGATTATTATTAAACAAATAACTGGAAATAACTACATTGAATCCAGTGTTGGAAAGTAGCTGAGTACCAGGTGGATGTTTTCAAGACTGATTCCATTATATTTTAGACTCAATATATCCAAAGGAAACATTTTACATTTTGGGAAATACACTTAATTCTCTTTTCTTGTCAAAGGTTAGACGAGAAGAAGTGAATAAACGTACTTCCCAAAATGTTGGGAGGTACGTTTATTCAGTACAATTTCTTTAAATTGTATTACTCAGTGTTTTAATAATCCTGACTACGGCATAAGTACATAGTGTACTGTCGTACACTTGAGAGGTCATTTCTCCTCCGACCGCTATAAACAGTACTTGCTTAACAAATTATTCCTCCTCATCAGTTAGTGAAAATTACAAACTTAAAAATCTGCAGCAGCGGGATAAGGAGGGAGTTCCTGGAAACAGAGAGGAGGAAAGTAGACAGAAGGATTATGATGTTAAAAAACAGAGACACCTGAGGGAGTAAACAGCTCGCTATACCGATGAATAAAGCTGCTGCCATTGTGACATTTCACTCGCTGTTCAGTAAATGAACTATGGTCTTACTAGCTCAAAAACATTTATTCTTATTTCATGAGCGTCTTCCTTATCTGTCTCAGTAAACAGCCACTAAGAATTCCCCCTTGCTCAAAGTTCATTATGTAATCTCAAAGCCATGAAATGACAGACATGTTCTGTAACATCTGACTGAAACTGAAATCGCCTCGCTGCCTTCTGCTGTGCCTGAAGGGAGGGAAGTTCAGGGCAGATCACATGAGAGCAGTGAAAAAAAGAACCACTCGGATTTGCTGACAACCCCTTTTTTATTGGCCCTTGTCCAGCGTCCCATTTTACTAGAAAAGCCTCTGTGGACTGAGTACTAAGGTCAGTGAATCTGTACTGGGAGCTGAAAACTCTCATAGCTCATATGGTCTGAGCTGTTGGATAAGCCGGCATAAAGAAGAATTAAGCTCAGTAACACCTCGTAATGGCCAGTAGGTTTAACATCTACAGGTTCAAAGTAATTGACACCATTTAATACTATTCATTAGTGAGCAATGAGTAAGGTCCCTGCATATCATTACAAATTTAAAAGGAAAAGTTTGGCATGTTGAGAATTACGCTGACAACATGTGGAATGGTAGAGATAGGGAAGAATGCCATGTTTAAGACTTGCATGTTCATTTGAAAAGGGCACTACGTCTGTTACTGACATGAGACATCCATGTTGGTTTTTCAGGCTCTTCTATATAAGTGTCCAGTTGGATACATTATAACTTTTAAGAAAATCCCAGCTTTCCCGTTCTAATTAATAACGTGGACGTTGGCGTGAATGTTATTTACAAGTCAGAAACGGATAATTACAGTTACTCCGATATGACATGAGCGTGGCATTTTTCACTTTCTGGCCAAAAGTTAGATGAGAAGATCAACATCACTCTCATGTTTGTGTGATAAAGGAATATTTTAACCACAAAATCAACATGAGTTTATCAAATACTCACCCCGTGTTACCTTAAATTTTTTATTTTTTTTTTAAAGTCATTTTTCTCCCATGCCTTCACGTGAACAAAAAATCAAAAAAACTGGTGAAGAGTCTGGATGAATTGAAGTAATGGGCCATATTTAACAACAGCGAAGCTATATGAAAAATCCATTTACAAGATCTCACACAACTCATGTAGTCGAATCCAAGTCTCGTTTATCCAGTCGTACGATCGCTACTTCCCAAATACATGCAGCTTCAATAAAACCTTGCAATATAAAACACTTCAGACACACTGACGAGAAGCGCCTGCAGGTACAATGTGGAAGTGTTTTCTTTTCTGCTTGAGGCAACAACATCTTCAAAAAAGACACATGACCAAGAAGAGCAATGGCATGCTTTTTAAACACATGTTATAGAAAACGTATCCTAGTTTCCCCTGCAGTGAGGATCAGCATGCCAGCTTTCAGTCAGCTTTAGACCCCCCAAGGCCTGATTGTCTGCCTGTTACACGGCCATATTGCAGGCCAGATGGCTGGAAATGTAATGAAATTAGTGAATAAATTCCTCTTTGCAAACTGGATTTCAATGAATCACCGCCTTAACGTGGTGGAGCGGTTTGTGTTCCCCAGTGACCCTGGGAGCTGTGTTGTTGGGGGGCAATAGCTCCTGGGTGGCTCTCCCAAGGCAAAGTGGTCACAGGGGAGGGGCCAGACCACCAGCGATCCACTGACTTGACTGGATCGGCCAGAATACCGTTGTAGCAACTCCCCAGGAAAAGGGGAACCAGGGCTTCCTTCTGGAGCCAGGCCTGGGAGCGGGGCTCACCAGCCAGTGTCTGGTGGCCAGGCTTTGACACATGAGGTTGGCCGGGCACAGCCTAAAAAAATCAACATGGGGTCGCCGTCCTGTGGGCCCACCACTTGCAGGGATCGGCATTAGGGTCAGGTGCATTGTGAGTCAGGCATCAGGCAAACGCACGGATCTAGGTGTGCCACATCTGGGGATGTGGAATGTCACCTTTATGGCGGGGAAGGAACTGGAGCTGGTGCGAGGGATGGAGCGGGATCCACTGAATACAGTTGGACTCACCTCCACGCAGAGCACTGGTTCTGGAACCAAACTCCTAGAGAGGGGTAATGAGAGGGTCACCCTCTATTCGACGGAGAGTCACTGGGTGGCGTCCTGGAAAGGGCGCCACCTGGGGTCTCTATAGTTCTGCTGGGGGACTTCAACAACTTGACTGTT